>OY979628.1:3385526-4635526 GCA_963855885.1 Coenonympha glycerion
GATGTGCCCAGAGACGAGTTCGGGAGAGTGGCGTGAGTATTTGCTTACAATATTTACCCACTCTGTGTTTTCCTCTATGAATTTTATTTTCACTGTGTATCGGGCTATATAAATATTGTTAATTAGTTTCATTTGTGAATATACATTCTCATCGTATTTGTTATAACGAAATCCAGTGGAACAAGCTTTTGTTTTTCATATAAAAGTATTTGGGGCAAAGTTTCAGGAAACGCAATTTCGCATAATAAATTAAGTATCTAAGTCGACTATACTTAATTGCTTTCTACAGTAAATTATATCATTTAATTAGAAACAAGCATAAAAAACTATTAGTTTTAAATAAGCAATTAAGTATTACCGGAAAATTGATTTTCGCGCGCCGGAGGAAAATAATTAGAAACATACTGTTATCGATATGTACATATAAGATTTTTTTGTACGTATTGGTTTTATTTTTTGTTATCTTCTACGTGTTCTATTTACTCACTTGCAATTTGTTTATCCATATTACATTCGGCTCGCATCTCTGAACACAAATAGTGCGAAACATTCGAGAGCAGGATTTATTGGCCATGATATTTATGAATGGCAAGATAAGAGCTCCTAAGAGTGTTTCCACAATCCGTCCCTTTGCTTTGATTTGTTACATTATCAAGCATTAAAAAGGCAACACAAGCAAAAAGAAAGTTAAAATATCTACTTTCATTAGATCATTTGCTTTAAAGTGAAGGAAACTCGTAAGGCATGAGTATATTATGCATCTGCATGCATGACTATTTTCCATAGACGATATACTCAAAAGCTGACCCTCCTTTGGCCTTTATGGATTATAAAAAAGCTTTACACTAAAAAGAGGTGGAAACAATTAGTAAAGCGATGTGACAAGACATTTTTGAACAAGAAATTGTTCAAAAATGTCTTGTCACATCAACTTGTGAAACGATTTTCGTTTGTATTCCTTTATTATGAACGATAATATATTTCAGATCTAAACTAAAACAAAGTTTTCTCTTTGGTCTGTAAAATATACTCCTAGGCTCGTAGCCTTTGGGCCTCATAAAACCGAGACTTAACGGTGTGTCCCTAAGGGAGGTCAACCCCTGTTTTATTCTATAGTTATTGATCGTTCCTGTTACGTCCTCAGCTATAATACTAACTGTAGGGGAATTATGAAATATTACACACACAGACACTATGTTAGTGCTAATAAATATTACGCACAACTAAAACCTAGCTTATCGTGGTCCTATAGCTTAAAATACTATACTCTTTGGAATATTTTGAAAGAAGAATTGTTAATATGTAACCTTAGAGTTTTCGAATAAACGCATAAAATAATTTTTATTAATCGTAATACTTCGTTACTACTACTACTACTACTACTAAGTACTAACTAATGTTACTAACCGAACCAAACATTATGTAATTGAGGTATGAGTTTAAAAGGCTTTTTTATTTTTATTTATTTTTATTATTAATACTTCGAGAATACTAAGAGCGTTATTGTCTTTTTTACCTACATATATTGATCGCAATTCGCATAGTCACCCCTACCCTAGGATACTAGGGCAGGGTTTTACCGAAGGGTTCATTTTGTACAACCTTGTTTATTTAGAACTCTCCGGCGCGTATGTTACATTACGTGACTGCTACAAGGGGTTAAATAATTTCGTGTTGCTGCCGAAGGCTTTAATAAACAAGAAAGGCAGCAAAATAAACGCAAACTAGTCAAGAGTACGCGCTTTTGTAGCTAAGGGGTCTCAAATATTGATCGCTTTTGCCCCCAGCCTTGCATAATGCATACGCGGGATAATTTCTTTTGTATTACTCTCTAGCCTCTGCCCTCTATCCTATACGCCGAACAAAGAATTGCAGAAATAGGCGAGAATTAATTCAACGGCTGTTTAATCGGGAATACTGCAATTCTTTTTCGCTCGGTTAGGCAGTAAGCATTTGCAGCTAAAGACTCTCATGAGACCAGACTTAAACCAATTTAGAAATGAAAAATTCTGACTGTCTTATAGCTGGTGTCGTATCCCTAGACCTGCTGCTTACGAGAAATACCACGATTTGATAATGCGTCACATAGTCGCAGAAAGGAAATTTCAATTTATTTAATTAATTGTTAGCTGACCTGGCGGTTGTTTGTCCCTACAAATTTCAGACAAAAAAAAACGATTTTAGTGAAACGCGCTTGCGTCTGTAGATAGGTACTGCGAGTAATCATTGACGATGTAGGTTAATAATATCCCACCAAAAACATAAATGTAAAAAAGGAGAGCCAAGTTCGAGAGCCGCAAAAAGAATGGAGATCAAAATGAGTGCCAAGTTCTATGTAAAATCGAAATTTGTATTTATAGGAACAAAAAAACAATATGAACAATTATTAAACTCTATTTCTTTGCTTTATTGGATACCTATAACAATTGCTGTTATTCAAAAATGTGAGATCTTAAAATAGGTAAGATTTGACCTGGCCAGTTTTCATTACATCAGTCATTTTATAAAGTTATACAACATTTTAATTCAGATAAAAACTCGCCAAGTCAAATCTAACCTATTTTAAGATCCCCTCCTTTTCCTACGTTTACACACAATTAACGAGCTGGATTCCAAATTTCATCTTTCTAGGTCATCTGGAAGTAGGTTAGATTTAGGTACTATATGTCAGTTTGTATGGGGACACCCCTTATTTTTTGACTTTTCTTTATTTTTTGATTTTTTCCTACGCTCACAAACAGTTACCGAGCTGGATTCCAAATTTTATCCTTCTAGGTCATCTGGAAGTAGGTTAGATTTAGGTACTATATTTCAGTTTGTATGGGAACACCCCTTATTTTTTGACTTTTCTTTATTTTTTGATTTTTTCCTACGCTTACACACAGTTACCGTGCTGGATTTCAAATTTCATTTTTCTAGGTCATCTGGAAGTAGGTTAGGTTTAGGTACTATATGACAGTTTGTATGGGGACACCTCTTATTTTTTGACTTTTCTTTATTTTTTGATTTTTTCCTAGGCTTACACTCAATTACCGAGCTGGATTCCAAATTTCATCCTTCTAGGTCATCTGGATGTAGGTTAGGTTTTTGTACTTTATGTTAGTTTGTATGGGGAAACCCCTTATTTTTTGACTTTTTTTTATTTTCTGATTTTTTCCTTCGCTTACACACAATTACCAAGCTGGATTTCAAATTTCATCTTTCTAGGTCATCTGGAAGTATAGGTTAGATTTAGGTACTATATTTCAGTTTGTATGGGAACACCCCTTATTTTTTGACTTTTCTTTATTTTTTGATTTTTTCCTACGCTTACACACAGTTACCGAGCTGGATTCCAAATTTCATCCTTCCAGGTCATCTGGAAGTAGGTTAGGTTTTTGTACTTTATGTTAGTTTGTATGGGGAAACCCCTTATTTTTTGACTTTTTTTTATTTTCTGATTTTTTCCTACGCTTACACACAATTACCAAGCTGGATTTCAAATTTCATCTTTCTAGGTCATCTGGAAGTATAGGTTAGATTTAGGTACTATATTTCAGTTTGTATGGGAACACCCCTTATTTTTGACTTTTCTTTATTTTTTGATTTTTTCCTGCGCTTACACACAGTTACCGAGCTGGATTTCAAATTTCATCCTTCCAGGTCATCTGGAAGTAGGTTAGGTTTTTGTACTATATGTTAGTTTGTATGGGGACACCCCTTATTTTTTGACTTTTTTTTTTTTCTAATTTTTTCCTACGCTTACACACACTTACCAAGCTGGATTTCAAATTTCATCTTTCTAGGTCATCTGGAAGTATAGGTTAGATTTAGGTACTATATGTCAGTTTGTATGGGAACACCCCTTATTTTTTGACTTTTCTTTATTTTTTGATTTTTTCCTACGCTTACACACAGTTACCGAGCTGGATTCCAAATTTCATCCTTCTAGGTCATCTGGAAGTAGGTTAGGTTTTAGTACTATATGTCAGTCAGTATGAATTTTTACGAATTTTTGACCTTCATATCTTTATAACCGTTTGAGCTAGCTTCATGAAAATTGGGCTTCTATATGATCTTATGGATATAATTAAACACACGTAGTTTTTTTGTGGTTACGTTAAATAGGTTTTGAGTTATAGAAGGGTCAAAAGTGGCACCAAGTGGTTCGTGTAAACTTACTCTTGGCGCTAGCTAGCCAGTTCCTTTGCTTGAACTTGGCTTGACACGCTGCCGCGTGTCTTGATTGCGAAATATCATAACGTATTTGCGTAGCTTAGGCACAATGTCAAAGGGCTCTATCGATCGGCCTCGCCCCCGATTCCCACCCTTCCCACATTCGCCATTCGCACTCTAGAATTATGGAATTGTTTAAAACAAAAGGTACTCAACCCAAAAATAATTTTAAAATTGCTTTCAAATCATTTCTTATTTCCGAGAGCATCTGGATACTTATTAATTAAGCGGACAATACGAAGTTTTTTTTCGTGCTATCCAATACGAGCGCTTTTCAGCCTGAAGTATTCATCAGGCACCATCGCTAACGGTCTTTTGTTTCACTTTTTTTTGTTCTGCTGTAAACTGGCTGTAGAACAGAATATCATTCATCAAACATAATATCTTTAAACAACCGACTCGTGTCCAGTATTTTTTTCATCGTGATTCTTGTGAACTCGATTCAAGTTTATGAAAGATAATGATAAAAAAAATTCTCGATTGATAGATATTTATTGAAGTTAATTACATTCTTAATATTTTTCCTTCTTTTTGGCTTTTATATATTATATTTCAATATATAAATGTTTTAACACTTTGCAGTTGTGATGTTTAGTGCAGGATTATTAATTATTTTGTCCCACATTGTAGCAGCAGTTGCGTGAACATGTTGACAGGGTGTTAATCATTTAGCTCCTGACACTTGGCATGGGTATTTCATTTTATCTTGCACCAATTATATTAGAGTGAAATAACTTGAAATGATTAATAAACATTTTTCTGGTTATATTTTGGTAGATGAATCCAAATTGCGCGCCTATACAACGTGTTGATTGCTTGCCATAACTAGCCAAAAGCCTAGTAGGGACGATGTATAGAGGCCTGAAAAAATATCAGAAGAAGTCTAGCTAGCTAGCTAGAGAACTATAGGGAGATCAAAAATGTACCATAAATTTTAAGTGACATCCCTAAAAACGGCTAATTCAAGATGAATGAACTGGAAATAATGAAAAGTATTACGCTTTGTTGGCATCACAATCAGTGTTGCTAAAAACAAATTTTCCAAATTAAATAATAACTTTTGTATTGAAAATGAAACAAAATAATTGGGTCTTCTTATCTCCATTAATGTGTTTCTAGGATCAAGTAAAAAGGTTAGCTGCGGGCACACTATACGAATCAACCAACACCTTGTACAAGTAATCGTTTCCCAACGCAATTAATAAATTTGTTACGACAACACATTAAAATATTTATCATTAGATAATCTTTTAATTAAATGAATTTTATTTTATCGTTAGATTGTGTACCCTACGGACCAGAATGCCCAGGTCTCCGAAAGTCCAGTAAAATGTAACTATATTCCACCGATGTAGGTATCTGTTCCAATGATTTTATTCGAAAAATGTTTGCTGCGTTGAGAAGTGAGAACTATCATAGAATTTTCAAACCAGCTCCTGTTGACCTAAAAGCATTTCAACAGTCTCTCTGTGAAAAGGTCAAGTCTACTTCAGTGCAAAGAACACACCACTCGCATTTCAGCCCGCGGTGTTTAGTTTCTTTCCTGTACAATGTACCCCATTTCACTTTTCAACACTAATTGTCAATTAACGTGGATTTTGACTTACAAGTACAGTTTGATTCACAACAGTGCAACCACACTTCTGTGTGCAGCAGCAACAGTGCAGTCTTACAAAATAATTGATTTGGAAACTAAACTATTATTTTTCCCCTCTTTCTTTTTCTTCTGGGTTATCTACTCTTTCCGGCCAATTATCCAAATTGAACCAAATATTCCACACAGACTTAAAAAAATCGGATTGGCGAGACACTGGATTTTTTAACGCAAATCCGATTTTTTAAGCGTAGGTACTCTTTGTGTATCTCAAATCTCCACTCACTTTGTCAAGCCAGCGCTTTCCTTTCCTTCCTACAGTTCCTTCTTTATTATATGTTTTGCTGACTTTCTTTGTGATTTCTGATCATTTATTTTAATTACAATCGGGTTAAGTTCATATTCATTGTTCTCTCACGAATTTTTGCTGGTGCAAAAAGCTATAAATTAAGTCGTTTAAGTAATTTATTTCACGTCCAATATCCAGTTTTTTGCTCCAAATAAATTTATGATCAGAATAGATTCGAGCTATTTGTTATTGTGCCTACATAATATAATCGTAAAAAGCACTTTAGTTGTATTTTTAGAATAGTTTAGTTGAGTTTAGAATTAGATTTAAACAAGGCCACTAGTCGATGAAAACACAACACCAGAGATGTGCAGTGTGAATTTGGAATACCGTCACGTCTTCAAATCCGACTTCAATCATCTATTTACGAATTGTGTGTAAGGCCTTTCGCACACGGCTCGTAAGCGTGGCGTAATCAGGACAAATTCGATGATGACAAAATATCGCTTGTACCATGATGCTCTAAAATCTATTTATGTGTATTATAAATGAAACCAAGAATTCTAGAGTCAAGAAGAAACAGGTATTTTGAAATAAGCGTGTACCAATATTTTGGTGATATAATTACATATAAGTTTTTTTCCGCTCGTGTCAAATTTGTTTAAAAACTAACTACTTAATTTTGCGGCTACCATGTATATTATTTACTATCTATCTTCATACCAAATTTTGTCATTTGTAAAGTACCTATTTGTGTCATCAAATTTATGACTGACTGAATTAGCAAATAATATATTGTTTGTTGTTAATTTTATCTGAGAGGCAGGCGATTGATGGAATCGTAAACGTCTCGCGATCTCGTTTGTACTTTATAGATTTAGAATTTTGTAGAGAAGAAGCGCAGACGTTCGCACGTACACAGCACAATTAGTTTTTGGCAACTGCCCTTATCAATCGCAAATCCGAAATAAACCGCAAAACGTAGCCAGAGGTAAAGCGTAGTAACACTTATTAGGTTTAGCGCTTATGTTTTACTACAATCTACCTTACTACTTATAGTGAGGATACAACGAGCTATTCCTTGAGGTCTAAATCGTTCCCCAAATATAATATTTGATATTCTTGTAAACGTCGTATTACAACAATGTTTATGTTTTTTGTTGCTGAATACCCTGACATTGAATACATTAAGTCCTGTAATCGCTTGCAAAATATTTCATAATTTGCGTGAGGAGCCAAAAATAGTGTTCATCTCAAAGGGCAAGCGATCCCTTTGTAGTTAGCGGGGCGGTGTAGAGCGGAGATGGGTTGTTTGCGCATGGGTGCTGTGTCGGGGCGGTGCGCGCGTCGCGTGCTTCCTGTTATTCCTGCAGTAGCGCCGCCGGGCCGCCGCCGGCCGGACTACGATGTGACCCCACGCCCCACGCCTTTGCAGTCTTCCAGCGGTGCCGCCGCCTTAGTCTAATCTAGCTTTAAGGAAACCAAGTCTTCCACTAGGTTAAGTAGTAATAATGCAACGTGGCAGAGCGTCGCGTCGCGAGCACAACAACCGCGTGGTGTTCGAGCGGCTGTGGCGAGGCACCTTCCAGGCGGTGCTCGCCGGCCCGCAGCGCAGGCCCCGCGCCTCCTCGCACGACCCCAACCCCGACCTGGCGCTCCCACCGGTCAGACCTGTCCCCACCGCGGTCGACCCCCTAGAGCCCGCGCTCAGAACGATCCTCGAAGGCCTCCGGAGCTGCTGTTGTCGATGCAGTTGCGCCTCCAATCGCGACAATGTTAACAACAATTTGCAGGTCTGTCTCCCCAACGACGAGGAGAGGAAATCCATGCGCTCCGTCATAAGGTGTGTTACCGCTACACGACGCACGCCTGTGTAGATTGTAGATCGATTGAAAACAATAAAACCTTTGTACTAATGTTACGCATACGATCGTAATTGGATTAACAACGATTTCACGCTCCACAGTAAACAATATGCGTTAATAATGTTAAAATCATTACGTTTTCGTATCGCACATTGATTCGATGGTACTTATACGAGAAATTAATTCACGATTTCCCCTATTCTAGCGCACTTAGGTGCTATTAAGGTAAATATCATCCCGTTTTCAGCTATTTGGAGCTTAGTGTGATATAATTTAAATATATCTTAGACAACGTTAAACGAATTTTAAGGGAGATTCCAAATTGCTCAAAGTGGGCTAATTATACATCGTAGGCTTATGGCAATGAGTTTTGCGAGCACAATATTTATGCATCTACATGTTTTAAATAAAAACTGCTCAATAATACTCGCAATTCTCATATTGGTTCCCGATAGCTTGAAATCTGGGAAACTGCAAAAAATATCTTTCGGGAACCAATATGAGATGAGTGGGAACTTTCGAGCAAAGTCTAATATTTGCGTAAAACTATATAAAATTTGAATTTCGCGGGCTGGTAGGGCCGAAACACCTTAATATTTCAAACATAAAGCTCCATAGACCCGACATGAAAACCTTAGGGCGAGGCCATACCTGCCGAATGTATGCCGCCGAAAGTTCGAATTAATACACTCGCAATTTTTTTAAGTTACCTATGACGCATCCTCTACGCATTACTTTCGGCGCACATTCCTACATTCGCGTATTGAACCTACCTTACAGCGCCGTACGTTCGGCAGGTGTCTCGCTACACTTGGTGTAGTGGTGTATGTTGAATGTTTGTTGACATTTCAGCGTGCGTGAAACCCATGCGGTGGCGGAGGCGCAGCAGGAGAAGAACGCGCGGCTGCGCGACGCGTTCGGCATCTCGCCGCGCTTCGTGGAGGGCAGCAGCCTGGACCCCGCGCGGCGCGCGCGCGACGAGGCGCAGCGCTACCCGCTCGTGAGGACGCCCAGCCACGAGCGCGACCACCAACCCAAGAAGAAGAAGAAGCGAAGGTGATGTTCAGCCCATGCAGCATGTGCACATACAGATATGTCTCTCAACTTTTGTGGCTCTCTTTTCTCTGTCTATCAATATATGGATCAGCGGTCTGATTTCGTAAGAACGTCTTCCTCACTATCGTAATCGTTAGCAGATTATTCCCTCCGATTGGTTGATGTAAATCAGGGACCCAATCAGCGGGCAGAATTGGTAAACGCGAAATAGCGATAAAAACCTTTTTCTTAAACAATCCAGGGGCTAAAAGAGAAAAGAGAGCGACAATAGTAGAGAGACATATGTCTACGCGCGCATGCTAGCCCTGCTGAACTTGTATACTATGCGTTTTGTTTATGAGAGAGTTTCGAACTGAGCCTTGAAATTATAGACTGAAGAAAATTAATTTATAGAAATAGTGATGTCGACTCATTTATTAACAGGTTTCTTGTCCTTTTATAACAACATACTACGAGTATTATAGCCGTTGCGTGCAGCTCTCTCGCTTAATTTTTAGCTCATTTCTTTTTCTTTCCTTTAGAACTGTACCTTCCTATTAGAAAATAGAAGATGAATGTAATCGTGTAGTCATTGTACCTTGTTATATACGACTGTATTTATTTTTTTAAGTTCAAGAAGTAGTTCTTCAAAAATTGTTCTAATTGCAGCACATCGCCAGAAGCCAAAAAATCCAAGAAGAAAAAGTCAAAGAAGAATAAGAAAGACAAGTAAGTGTTTTTTGTAATATATATAAATAGTAATCATGAATCATTATTAGAAGTTAAAAAAAAATTGTTTTTTACTTTGAAAATAACTTGATATATATTCTGTTAAACTTAGACAGGTGAAGCTTGAACTAACTAACAGGCAAGTATGATTTTATTCAAATAGGAATGATTTGTTTAATGTTTTCCACTTGGACCGATACATAATTAAAAGATCGTTTATTTTCAGTCAAAGAAAAATGTTGTGGAGATTTATCCGTAGGTACGAAAGTTGTCGAAATTAGTCTTTAGCTTTCTATTATTTATGTTCCTGCACATGATTAAAACACATCTAGGGACAGTGAAATTTGAATGAATAAAACTATGAAAAAAAAGTTTTTGTTGCTTTATTGATGTGCATTTGCCAAGCAAAATTACTATACAAGTAAAAGAAAATGGGCTAAGTATGGAGTCGTGACTGGGACGCTGAGTAAAACTTATTTGAATAGGCAGGCTTTGGCAAACATAGGTAAAAATATAAATATGTATAGAAAAAGTCGTAACGCCTGAACATTTTAAACATTATTCGTAAGTGTATTTATTCCCAAAAAAAAGAATTCTCTTTGATATATTATAAAATTTTCGTACCAATATTTGTCCTCCGAAAGGGCTCGACCGATTGTTATTAAATTATCGCACTCAGCTATTCTCTGCTATAGGCAAAGACCTTTTTAATGCGAATTTTGCTCTGAAAAAACACGTGCCAAAAGTGCCAACTCACGATGGTCGTGAACTTGGGGCCATACCATCATCTCCTACAGCAAGCAGTATTATTGTAATGTAGCGGTCTTCGATAGCTGACGATAGATGGCGTAACCAGCGCAATAACACACTCTGACAGAGCATTCGACGAGCGTTCTACAATATAAATACAACTTCTGACGTCACACGCTCGGATCACAAGCGGTCCACAGGCACAACACCTGCCTGGAGGGAAATTTCCCTATTGCCCTCTACACCGCTAAAGTAATATTGTTTTCACATTTTCATACAGTGTCCGTATGAAAATCTTTAAACAAGATTACAATAATACTGCTATAAGATATGGCGGTACAGCCCCAGGTTACTGGTACCTGATTACCGGGTCACCTAGTAATAAAATACAATTTTCCGATTTTTCTCAGGCAAGACAGCAAGAAGAAGAAGAAACGCTCGAAGTCTCCCGACGCGGACAGCTCGAGCAGTTCCGACAACGACAGCGACAGCAGCACCGATGACGAGCGCCGCAAGAAGAAGAAGGTAAATATCACGCGCGCCCCAACACCTACCGACTTGCCTTGTTAGCCGTTTGAGAGCAGGACATATTGAATAATTCAAAGATTGTGTTCTACTTGAATTTAGACTTAAACGCTTCAAAATCTAAAACTGAAAATGCTTATATTTTTTTATTTTCCTTGTCATAAACAGAAAGTAATCTTTATTTACCATATTTTCCTTTTTATTATGTGTCACTCTCTCTGTCCAGATTCTTATTTTCTTTTTGACACATGAAACAGATATAAGATAGCGAGGGACCGGAGAGAGACAAACGTAAAGTGGACTCTCTCTGGTTCCTCGTTATTGCTATATCTGTCTCTTGTGTAAAAAAGAAAATAAGAATCTGGACAGAGTATAGATACATTTTATTTTTATCAGCAAAGTATAATTTTCTAATTTCGTGTTATTTCTAGAAATTTCGAATTAGAAACCATGATGATAATAATAAAAATTGACTTTACTTATTTTTCCGTTTTGCTTCTTTTTGTAACTTAATTAGAATGTTAACATAATCTTTGAATTCTAGGTACTTTTTAGTTATTACTGTCTTTTGTAATTGATTGGGTAGAAATGGTTATAATTTGGGTTTATATATGAGTGTCGAATATCTTTAATTTTGTTAAGTTTTGGGGAGATCTGTTGTCACAAACACACTGACATGCCACCAACCCTTACTCATAACTTCCTCTAGTACAATGTCAATTGCGTCCGAGTATTGTAGCACTATGCTTTCTTTTTGTTCTAACCATAAAATGGATGATCACGTTGATCTATGAAAGTCTATGCACAAATATTTATAAATTTAACGTAACCGTGGTTGTATAAACTTCACATCCCTATATTTTTCTACGCATTCTTCATTTCAAGCTGTGAAATGTAGTATCACAATTTTCTTTTGCAAGATTTTTCCTTTTCTATACATACCCCCGAGCTTCTAGTTTTAATTGCAAAACTACCCACCCGTTTTAAATAATTATCAAAACGGACATGGTATAAATGGGCGTAAAATTCTGATTTGTGATTATTTCATGTCTTGGTATTTTTACATCATTTTTTTTAACTTATTTTTTTATTTGTAAATACAAAAAAATATAGACAGTAAAAATTATCTGTTTAACTGTGCATCATTTCATAGGATAGCCATCTTTATCTGAAGAAATAACGTATACTGTAAGTATATCACAAAACAATAACACTCAGTAAAAACACTGTTAGGTGAAAACTAAAAAATTAATAATAATATGTGTTAAATTTGGTATTGCATTTTCATATATACATTTGTGACTAACGTATGTTTACGAGGACATTATACAATATGGGCGATTGTCAGGGTCTTGATGTGCACTTTACTTGCATGGTGTTAGTAGTGACGTTCTGACAGATGGTGGTATCGACTATCGACTCGACAGAAGTCGCAGAGTGTATGCCCTCATGTGTACTGGAAAAACGTGCTTGCGTTCTTCGGTAACGGCTCCGTAACTGACCATTAGGTTGACGACCGGCAAACGGAATACAACGCAACTTACAGTCCGACAAGGCTCTCTTAGGACTTGAATGACATTGTCAATAGGGCGCTGTTATATAGCAAAAGCAGCCAGAAAATAATATCCCCTCAATTTTACCTCAATTTTAGTTAACATTTAGCAAGAACACAACTTACAATAGCGATATACCGAAAGAGCGAACTATCAAACAGTATAAGAATATAGCCTTGTCGCACTGTAGTGACTGTTGCTTGCGTAGATGTGCTACTTCATTAGCTTGGTCCGCGGAGCCGGTTTGTATTAAGCACGTTTTTGTATCGCACATTGTGTAATCTCCAGATTGATCTTGTTTAATGAAAATGTAACTAATCCATAACATTCTCCCTCTTCTCATTGACTCAAAACTAATTAAGGATGCTCCACATGTTAAAACGGTATACACTACCACCACCGTTTGTTGCCTAAGGTACGTCCCAAAGAGTTATATTACAATTCATTTCGTGTTATACATGTATTTATGTATATAATATGTATCTTATGACATTTCTATTAACATTGTAATGTTGTTACTAAACTATAACTAGATTTATTGTGTACAAAGGAGTACTCGCACTAGTGCCAAATCCTTTATTTTTTGAAATTATTATTATTACACTTTTAGATATTTTAATTCTACCAATGAGAGTGTTATGGATACATTTATTGCAATTTAAGTAATGAGAAAGTACAAAAAGAACTAACAATTCGTCCATTCGATTAAATTTTTATTCAATATTTGCTTTCGTGAGTAGCTTTTTAAACAGTGAATTTTATGTTATCGCCTCTAAATTGTTTTTAACTGGTTCCGAATAGCAGTGCATGTGTAAAGTTATATTTTGTTGTTTAATTTTTAATGGATACAATATATAGAAATTCTTCAATCACTGATGCAACGAGAAACTTCTGTGAACTGAGGGATTTCGGATAATTTTGGTAAAATATGTTTTTAGTTGCCATAACCACTAGTCTTCTTGTATTGGCACTGGTGTTTATTATCCGATTATTTCAATCTGATGGTCATAATATCATATTGGTTTTTGAACAGAAAAAGTCGGGAAGCAGACGCCGGGCGAGCAGCGCACCCTCCAGCCGTGAGACGTAAGCATACAACTTAATAAGACAGCTCAAAGAATCAACTATGTATATAATATAGCTCAGATAGATCAACTGACCACTTAACACTAATAAAACATGCATATCAAAACGAAGTAATTCTTTCAGCTCGCCAGCAAAGCAGACTAAAGAAAAACTATCGGAACGTCCAAGCGTAACACGAGAAAATGATTTCCGTAACAAGAACTGGGAACGTCCTCCTGAGCCACACGAAATCGACAGTCGGAAAAAGAACTGGGAGACTGAGGAGCGCAGTAACCGATACGATGACAACCAAAGAAATTCAAGACAAAATTATTCCAGCAGAAGGCGCGATGAACGAAGTCGATCTATCGATCAGCGACGATCGACTGAGCGGCGTAGATCACCCGATAGGCGGCGATCGGTCGAGAGACGACGATCCATCGAACGCAGGTCGTCTCCAGACTACAGACGTAGAGATGAACGTAGGTCGCCAGAATATAGTCAAAAACCTAGAAGAGATTCTGCTAGGGACGATTCTGATAAGCCGAGGGATTACAGACGGTCGAAACGTGACAGGCAACGATCACCGTCACGCTCCGAATCCGAAGAACCACCTCCCAGGAAATCCCAAAATAGAGAAAAAAGAGCGCAACGACAAAGTGATTCGCCGCCACCGGAAAAAAGACGACGCAGGAGTCCATCACCGGACAACAGACGAAGAGAAGGATCTTATAACAGTAAAAAGGAAAAGTCCAAAGGAGAGTCCCGACTTCGCGACGATAGAAAGCGACCGAGAAAAAGCGAGTCGCCCGATTACAGACGGAAAGAAGATTTTCGAAGAGACGACGACGATAAAAGACGCAAAACTGACAATGATAGATATTGCAGAGACACATTGGATGATCCAAAACGAAAAAAGAATAGAAGTCCATCAAGAGATAGACCGGAAACTTCGCATGGATATAAGGAACGTTCACCGAAAGACAGATTCAATAAAAAAGAGTCACGCAAGGGGCCAGAAAGATATTACAAAAGTTATAGATCTGACCGCTCTTCATCATCTGACTCTGAAACTGAAGCACCTCGAAAGTCGAAGGAAAAGAAAACATCGCGAAATCACAAACAAAGAAGTGAATCTCCCCCCAAAGAGAAACGGAGGCGCAGTCCGTCCGTAGAATACGCTAGAAACGGATCTCCCGAGCGAAGAGCGAATGAGAGCAAATCGGAAAAACACAAAGGCAGCGCTAAATCATCTGAATATAAACGAGACGATAGTAGACAAAGAAAAAAGTCACCTACCCCAGAAAAGTCACGTCGTATTTCACGGAGTAGATCTAAATCTTCTTCACCGGAGCGAAGAGAGTCTAGAAAAGACAAAAAGGGTAGCACAATGGTGAAATCCAAGAAGAAGAGTCCAGAAAGACAAAGTATATCACCGAAGCCAGACCAAAGAGATAGAGTTGATAAAGAGAGGAACGATCGCAAAGAATCTCACAAGGAGAGGTCCCGCTCGCGGTCGAATCACAGGAGCCGCAGCACTTCTAGCCTCAGCTACTCGCCGGCGCGCCGCAGCCCGGAGCGGTACCGCGACATCATAGAGAAGCTGCCGGATAAAGACAAGCGGAAATACATAAAATCGCCGTCCGACCTTCAGCCCAAGAAGAAGAAGCGCAAGGACATCGAGAAATACAACAAACCTAAAGCCGCTTGCATGCGAAGCTCGTCCAGCGAGAACGACGACTCAGAGGACGATTTTCTGAGATTAGACGAGAGGGCCCGTCAAGACGAGCTCGACAACAAAGAGTTGAACCGGCTCAAAGAGAAGTTGGCTCAAATGGCGAAAGCTTCGATGGAGCGAAAGAGGATCGAGGAAGAGTCTGCGGGCGCGTCGACCTCGCAGGCCGTTCACGATAAACCCGAGGTGAAACCCGCTAAAAATGACAGTCCTGTATTAGCCAAGGTTTCCCCAAAAGCTTCCAATAAAAGTCCAGTAAAGCCTAAGAGTCCTGAAAAGGAGAAGTCTCCTGTGCACGTGGATAGTTCTCCGGAAGTTAGGAAGAAGCGCGACAGGAGCGCGTCTCGCCGCAGCTGGTCGCGCTCGTCGTCCCGCTCGCGGTCGCGCTCGCGATCCCGGTCCCGCTCGCGCTCCGCCTCGAGGACCTCCCGCTCCAGATCACGGTCTTACTCCTCCTCGAGGTGAGTTCATGAAATAGTTGTCCTTTACATTTGTTACCCTTAAACTTTCATCCCCACAGTTCGTTTATACACCGGTTTCAATAACCTATGAGTATGTACCATGCCTTGTAGAGATATTTTGACATAAGATCTATCGCTTTCTTTTAGACCTTTTATATTCATTTAGCGTCTGCTCAATTCAACACCGACAACGGTGGTTGACAAAGACCGTTACCAACTATTTTACCAACAATTATCCTGTTTTCACCAAAAAAGTATATTTGGTTTCACCCTAAGCCTATTGCTTTGATTTCACCCTATGCCTATTGCATACGCATTGCCACAATATTAAAGTAAAAAATAAATAATTAAATTCCGTAAAAAATTCCGTAATAATGCAACTGATTGAATTTTGATACAACTTAATGCACAATTTCAGGCGCTCCCGTTCGAGCCGGTCCAGTTCGTACAGCAGCAGAAGCTCTTCGAGATCTTCGAGCTCGTCGCGGTCGTCTCGCTCTTCAAGGTGATTATTCCTCGTCCATGATAACTAAATTTAAAGACCGATTTGGTTATTACTATTGATGGTAGTTAAAATCTATCTGATGGTATTTAATGTACCGGTTTCCACGAAGCAACAGACTGCGAAGGAGTTAACGATAATTTTAAATGTTTTCCCTCACACGTAATCCGCGATGCATGATACCTGCGTAACGTACACGAACAGAACAATGACGGGCGTGTACGCCGATTACCGTAGATCGAGCGACCGCGAGCGCGGCTCGGTGCGCACGCGCTCGCGCTCGCCGTCCATCCCGCGCCGCGCCGGCTCGCCGAGCTTCCTGGACAGGCGGCGCATCACGAGGTACTGACGAACACACGCCAGTGCTTTTGAGCGTTTGCTTGACGAACACGCGTGACTAGCACCGTGACTGTAGCCCTCGCCCACTGATTTCTATCTCTGGATTGCTGACTGTCAACGTAAAAATGAAGATACTTGATTTTCGCCATTTTGGCGCTGATTGTTGCGTATCCTAGCGTGAGCGTCTATGGAACTAAAATAAAATGACATTCAAAATGACCGTCCACTAACAAAAAATATCAATTTAGTACCGTGGACGTTCGGGGGTGGCGCTTCTAATCGGCACAAAAAAGGCACTGACAGATGTATATAATGATTAATCCAGAGATAGAGATCAGTGCCCTCGCCGCAAATACACACTGCATACAAATTCTCTTCGGTCCGGACATTTTAGGGTGTCACCGTTCTGAAATTGAAATCCCAAACCTTCTCGTTAATCCTTGAATGCTATAATATACGCAAATTACGTAACAACACCCTATAATACGATTTATTAGCAGTCTGTTCAAGAAAAGCCTCATAATCCGCTCAACTAATCTTGTCATCTATCTAACTAACATATTACCTGTAATACTTGTATAACTTGTACGCAATCCGAGAATCCTTCTATTTACGTATTGATTGAATTTTAAATTGGTGTCTAAATTATGCTCATGAATGATATAAATAATGCTATTTCCAATGATTTAATTTCGAACACACTTAAAGAATGTATATTTAAACTAAAGCAAGGTACGAGTAAGTTAGACTCGCGCACGAAATATCTCAAAAACACAAAACTTTTCAGCGCATTTGATTACCCTAAAATGTCTGGGTCGATAGTAAATAACTTGTATTCCAAATTGATCTGAATAAAAAGTATATTTTTGTGGTTTTCATTAACTGACAAGGCAAAGGTATGCCCGTATACCGTAACCTCGTCGATGTACTTTGTTTTATTAATTTGCATCACAAAGCAGATTATTGTTTTTGTTTCAGTACCTTCTTACTTTTATATTCAATACACGAAATATATTATTCTTTAATGTTGATACATATTTATTTGAAGTAAAAAGTTTCTCTGTTCAACATGTTTAAAAAATTGAAAAAAAAAATCAAAAGCACTGGTTTTGTCAGGACGTGTAAAAACACTAAAAGTGACGTATATTAATGAAATAATTAAGAGTATGTATTGCATCGAAATTAATTATTAAAATATAAACGTATGTTGTACATATAATATTATTATAGGTAATTCATAAACGTCAATTTAGTGTGTGTGATTTAACAGTTTGTAGTGTGTCGCTTGTCTATGGTAATCCTAGGGCTTATTTTCTTAAATTTCCACGAATACTGACAATGAAATAATTTCTATGGGTAATTTTGTATTCTGCCACATTTTATTGCACCTTCGCTTAGAAATTAATTAACGTTTCAGTATTCGTAAAAAAAATGTTTAAATGCGATTGATAAAAGATTTAAGCCATTGTTCATTTCTTTTGCTGTTGTTTTATTTATGTTTTGTTTTTCTTTATAGATAAAATTACACGAAATTGAAGACACTCGTAGTGGCTTGGATTAGTGAACTTGTGAACTTGCTAAATTAACCCATATTATAATTATATCATTTAAGTCACATGTATTGCTTTTTAAGTCTGTATATTTTATCTATATATAAATATATATAATTTTGTTCACTTCATATCTCGTCATATTGTACAAACATTTCATTAGATTTTCCTTTTACATAACTTTTTTTAAGGATTCAATTCGATAGCTTTTTCTGATTAAATACACTCATAATTCTCATAGGATTCAATACCACATCATATTATTATTTTATACTAATGGCGGTTCCGAATAAACTATCTATTAATTCTATTTTTATTTGACGACCTCCGTGGTTGAGTGGTTAGCGTGCCGGTTTTCAAGGCGCCGCCATCTCTGAGGTTCCGGGTTCGATCCCCGGTCGGGGCAATGTAGAAAAATAACTTTTCTGCATTGTCTCGGGTCTGGGTGTTGTGGTACCTTCGTTGTTTCTGATTTCCATAACACAAGTGCATAAGCTACTTACTATGGGATCGGAGCAATGTATGTGATGTTGTCTTCTATATATTTATATTTATTTATTTGCCTTACTAGAGATATTAATGTGACATAAGCTCAGTACAAGTTATGACAAATTTCTATCTCTAGTTAGGCAAAACATGGAAAGATAGAATATTGGGAACCGCCATTAGTGGAAACGTTGATCCTATCGTTTCTCTAACTTACCCTCATCAATTAATGAATCGCAGGTAAATGTTTGTCTTAACCATTTTTTTCTTTTTGGATACCTACTAACCAGGTTTATAATTAGGTACTGTATAATTTTAATGAGTAAGATAAATTTTATCTTTTAAAATTTTAAAACTCTTTTGCTACACCACAATAATTTAGAGTTCCTTAAAATAAATCAAAAAACTAAATACAGAACGGGTCGCATTATTCTGATCTCATTATCAATTTTAAAACTTAGATAACTACTATACTTCCATAAATGTTAGCATACCAACTATTTATAGAATAGAGATAGTTCAGTTTTGTAATAAATATTTTTTCTTCGTAGTGCGCCCGTAATAGACCTTACATATACGTCAAAGAAATACAAGTATCGAAGAAGATGAACCCAATAAGAAATGAAAATGTTGTTGCCAATTACTAATAAAATACCATGCGAAAAAGCGAGCGATGCCAGATGTAGAAGTTGTGCTATATATATAAGGACATTCGATTTTAAGTGTGTTTTGTTTCAATTATTTTTTGTGTTTATCACATTAAAATGTATTTTAAATTTATATTTTGTTTTTATTTCATTTTGCATGGTAGATCTAGATTTTTTAAATACAATTTTACACACCACTTTATAACTCTTTTACCGCCGGACCAAAGACCATGTCAACAAATGATAAAACAACATGAAATAAAATCACGGTATTTGTTCCAAAGGGTATTTATTTCACCTGAGAAAATCATTAAAATGTGAAAATAAAATATGAAGAAATTATTATTTTTATTTGCATTGCAACATGAGCTACTTGTGAAAGTTCGGGCTTAGTTTATTTGGAGCCCGGAATATCACAGCAATGGCGGTTAAAGAGTTAATCAATTTGTTTTTTTTATCGCTTGCAGCATTGCCCCATGTAAAGGTAAGCTTATTTTCTGTTTTATATATCAAATCAGAACTCATTTTAGGCGTTTTAATTTTTATTTCAGCATGGTTTTTTTTTGAGATAACCCACTTCCATTTTAATTCATATTTTTAATTTTTTTTAAAATCAGCATGAATTAAACTTATTTACGAGTATCATTAATCTTCCAGGCCGTAATTAATAAACTAATGTATTTACTTGTATGTACTAAGATGTTCATCAATTTTGTGATAGCAATTAGCAACTAACTATTAACATATTTATAATATTACTAACACAATAACAGTGCACGAAAACGCCCGATACCATACCGAAGGCCCACGCCGTCGTCTCCGTCGAGCGGGAGTTACTACAGCAGCAAGTCGTCGCAGAAAAGTTGGTCGCGGTCGCCGCGCGCCGAGCGGGAATGAGCGGCAAATGAACAACGAGCGTAATGCAAGAGAGTAAAAGCCAAACTTTAAATCGCTAGATAAGCCCTAAACGACCACAGTTTTGTCTTGTGTGCGACACGTTGCCATACTCTCTCTGTCACAGGTGAAACTACAGCATGCTGAGAGCACTCACTCTACATATTTTTGGACGTTTTTGATGGCCTTAGGGCCAATCTAGCGATTTAAATCTTTTGTAAAAGGCATACATTCCGTAATAATCATATAACTATAACGCTTTGAACAGCTTATCTTGAATATTAATTATTTGCATCGGTCGAACAGCCTAGGCGCCTTGGCTGTGTTGGCGGTGTTGCTATGATTACCTGCGATGTTAGGCTGATATAAATAGTTCTAAAATAACCATCCTGAAGAAGTTTTATACACATAAAATTGCGATGCGATGATATGTAAAATCCGTTACTTTAAACCATCCAATTGAATACGGTAACATCTTTAGCTGCATCGCCAGCCGGTGAGATTGTAGTCAAGTGTCAACACCATCTGTGGTAGTCAAATATTAATTTGTAAGATGTAGAATGTGTATAACCAGGTTACAATATCTGTGGACCTCGCTGGAATGCGTACCCCCTTCCCGTTCTCCTTTCACCTCCCCGCGCTCGCCCCGGCGCTTTTGTTTTGCGCACCATATCAGAGCGCTGACACGATGTGACGTCATCGAGCCCGGTCCACAGATATTGTAACCGGGTTATATATCTGTGGTGTATGTATTGTAAAACCGCTCGAAACGTATGCAGGCTATTACAGTTTTAATTTTTTAATTTACCAATGTGAGCATGACTCTAGAATTGCAGTAAGTGTTCGTACTCTTTGTCATGCAATAGCGCTACTTGGCCTTGAAATAACTGCGTGCTGGTGCAGCAACTGCATTTAAAGAGTTATAGTTTTATGCACAAATCAGCGAAGTAACCTGTATGTTTTATGAGGCAGACGTAATCAAGCTATAATTATTATAATAAGTGAAGAAGCTTTGCGCTTGTGTATGGTTTAGTAAAGAATGTAATAATTAAATAAAAACTGCAATAAAGAACCGCACATGCGGTATATTAAATTATATTATGGACACATTTTTACAAGTTTATTTGCATAGAACTCGGCTGCGTACAAACGCTTGCGGCGCGATTGCAACCATAGACAGAAGCAATCAAAATGGTTGCAACTTATAGTGTACACGCGGTACATGCCAAAAAGGTATAGAATATATTAATATGGAATCGTTTCACTCGTTTATGAGTACTATAAATCTAAATGCTCGAGCTGGCAGTGATTTGGCCGGCACGCACACAATATAGTCACATCACAATGACCAATCGTGAACCGTTATTTTGTTTGACATGTCATTGGTGCCAGCCAATTTGACGCGTCTAAAAATAGTGCTATCTTTTTAATAAATATTTTTTTTTGCAGCACAATTGGCACCAATTCTTTATATATTTTTGGCGAGGTTACGGACTAACATTATTGATGTTGCATCTTTTTATTGACACGTTGGACGTGATAGAGGGCAGCTTAACTGTCAAACAAAAGAATTTGTTTGTCTACCCACCAAAATATTCCTTATTATATTTTGATATATATAAAATATAACTGTCAAAAGTAATATTTATAAAACTACAAAAATTGTTCAATACAAAAATGCTGTGTTAGCTACACAAGGTGTTGGAAATTGGGAGCTGCCCAAAGCGATCAATATTTCTACATTCACATTTCACACATACCATTTGTTTATGTAGTCTAAGTGTTATAACGTTTTATTTATTAATATTTATAATAGGTAAGTAGATAAATTTAATGCTGCATTCATTGATGGAGCCACATTTTATGCCATCTTTTATTGGATGGTGTGCATAATTTAAATTATAATATTATACTTAGTGTAGTGTAGTGTCCATTACGACCGACGTCATGATTACAATTAGTGTAATCATTGAAACTCAGTTTTATTAAAATTTATTATTTATTCAAAAATATAATTTTATTTACTATATAACTCTGAGATATTAAAACTAAAAGGAAACTTCTTATTTTTGAGTTTTTTTTTTATTTTTTTTTATTGTTTTTTATATGAAAAGGTTTGATTTTTTATGCATACCTATTATTATTATTATTTGTTGATAATTTTATTACATAGATATTGCAAGTACCAATAATACTCTAGTCTTAGTATATAAGGAATAAGGATATTTATTTTTAATTAAAAGAAGTCATATTGTGCAATATAAAAAATACAGTACACGTTTGACAGCTGTCAGTAAGACAGCTGTCAAACGTGTACTGTATTTTTTTGAATATTTTTTTTTAATTTGAAAGTTTTCTAGTCTTGTTTTTTTTTTTCTAATTTATTTTAAAAATTGATATAAATATACATATATTATATTGTATTAATATTTTGTTGTAAATATGGTGTATTCTAATGATAAAGCACCCAAGAACCTAATTGGGTAGTTGACTGAAATCAAACATTTTTTTTTCATGTATATTTGAAACTTAAATTATTATCAAATAAAATGGTAAAAAACTGAATTAATCCAAATAAAAAAGTTATAAGCATTTAACACTGATATAGTAATAATAAAATCTGTTTTTTTTTTATTTATGAGAGATGGACACAAGACCGCGATGCCTATAACTTGGTATTTCTTTGTTTATTTTTATCCAAGTTTATAAAAAAGTCATAAAAAGTGAGTCAACTACTCAATTACAATTAGTTCTAGTTTTTCGAAACTCAATATAATATTAATTTGAGCTTATATAAATGTTTGGAGAGTTTGTGCTATGAATTGTGTATAAATTCCTCTTATAGGTTTTTAAATAATCTAGTCAACCATAATTTGTGTAACATATAGCTAAATTTGAATTGGGGAGTGATCTCTTTTTAATCTTTGTATCTCAAAATATACTGAAATGACTGGCCACAGTGCCAGTGTCTATTTTTAGATAAGTAGTGATAATAATTATTATAAATAAAGAAAAATACATTAACCAACCAAATACGGAATAATTCGGGATACCAAAGCAATAAATGTAAACGTGGCGATATTAGGAAATAAAATACTCAAGTAATTATTATTAATTTATTTATTTAAAAAGATAACAATTTTTTATCACTTACGCAGTCTACGTTTAAAATAAAAAAGACACTAATTTCGATTATTGTATGATTATTGATTTCGATTCCTGGCCATTATTGTAAAATAATATATCAAATATCAAACAGATTAGATTTTTGCTGTTGTCAAATAAAGTACTTAATATTAATTACAAAATGCTTTTATTGCTCATTTCTCCCTTATTTTATAAGATACCATTTGAGGAATGTAAAAAATCTTCTGAATAATTATATCACCATTTTAAGTTATCTCATTAAAATATGTAATTTGTATAGCCTGACCAGGAAAATAAAAACCACGTCTTGGGGGCGCCACGTCTGCATGATTTATATTTGTGATTTGACAGAGTATAAATATACAGGAAAAAATCATTCTATTTTTTCCGCAATACCAATAATTGAGAGATTTAATTTTCTTGGTCAGGCTATATGTATAAGTACAGAGTACAGTAAAGTAGAAAAAAACTAGTAAACTATCGACATCACCCTTTTTTTGACAAGACTGGCTTATTTTTTTGGTTAAGCATGAACTGTCTAAACGAAATTCTCTGTTCTCACACCTATTGCTACACACACAAATCAAGTTTACAAAATCCCAAGCATTAATAAATGACTGGTTAAAATATTTTTGAGCCAACTAATATTCCCTGGAGTAGTGGAATATGTATACGCAGTTTTGTCTTTTTCTTCAAATGTCAAATTAATGATGACCGACAACAGCGGATATTCCACCACTATTCTATTTACTTTGATATATTCCACCACTATTCTATTTACTTTATTATGGTCTAAGATCCCGCCATACAACGACCTTCACCGAGCTGCTTATTGGATGAAAACTATTTTATATCCAATTAAATATGTCAATAAATATATCGCAAGTGGGTTGCCTAAAAAATTTCAGTCCAGGGTATGATTAATTAAGAATTAAAAAAAACCATTGTAACATGGACTCCTATTTGTTACAGTTTAGTTGGCATCGTATTTCAAATTAGATTGGATGTTATAAATAGTGCTTTTTGCCAGAAATAATTTCCTGTCTGAGGAAAGTATTTCTGTTCTATTTTTTGGCAAACGAAAGTTAACGGATAATAAAATTGTAGGTAAATAAGCACAATTGCAATTTGCGACCTGAATCGCTCATCCAATCTAATTTGAACTAAGATGTCAACGGAACTCTAACAAAGCGGAGTTCATGTTACGATGGATTTTTTTTAAATTCTTAATTAATCATACCCTGGAGTGAAATTTTTTAGGCAACCCACTTGCGATATATTTATTGATATATTTAATTGGATATAAAATAGTTTTCATCCAATAAGCAGCTCGGTGAAGGTCGACCTTACTTGGGATCCCCTACTATTAGTAAAGTTAGAGATTTTGTAAACGCGAACAGTGAACAGGAACCTTAATGGACTGTACTGGACAAGCCCCTAGATCGTGTATGAACACGTATTCATCATTATCGTAATCGATTACAAGTTCTGCCCGCTGATTGGTTACCTGATTTACGTCAGCCAATCGGGGAGCAGAATTTGCTTACGATAACGATGAATTCATTTTTCTAACGCAATCAGACCCCTGGTATGCCAGACTCATGATTTCAACAATACTGATACTTAAGACTAATAATTTGTGATATAAAATTTATCTCAAATCTTGAAAGACATACACAGAGCATAGAATGTATTTTATTATTGTGTGGCATCAAATGGTTCCCTCATAATGTCCTTATTAGCAAAATAAAAATAACACTATTCTAGTGAACAATGATGAATATAAAAACAAATATGCAATTACGAAAAATATAGTCTAAATGCCCATCACAATAAAATTAGTTTAATGTTTATCTTTAGAGATAATAAAGTTAAAGGTCTCTTATCATATCACTGTTCTCAATTACAGATAAAATACTATAAAAATAAGGCACCCTGCCTGGTATATACATATAAAAGTTTTACGATTATAATAATCATCTTACATCCACCACCATTTACCGTGTTTTTTGAATTCAATAGCGAAATTGACAGTTACGTTCTATACAAACACAATTTAGGTCTTAAGGTAGGGGAGCCCACGACGCTAAATCGGTAGTTACTCGAACGTCGTGAGGACATGTTGCATTGTAAGGATTTGGTGCTAAAATGAAAAAAAAGGTTATATGATGTCATTATAAACCTTATTTTTAGCATCTAATATTTACAATCTAGTAGGTCCCCATGACAGGCTCCAGTAACTACCAACATCCCCCTCGTTTGCTCTCTTCTATTCTTTATTTTAATCTGTCAATTTTAGGATCTTATCAACCAAATTAGCACAAATAGGGGCTTTACTACATAAGATGTCAATGATTGAGCACAAATTTCAATAACCTTTGTGTAAATAAACAAGAACCCTTAAACACTATACGAGCCTTCAATGTTTCTTTCTCCAAGTAAAACATACCATAAATATCTTGGGTGTGAACCTACAGTCTACACACCCAAGATATAGTGAAATGGCTATTTATGTAAATATATGAAGTAAAGCCTTTGCTTTTAAAAAATAGTGCAGGTTCCAAACCAAACCATTTTAAATCGCATAGAATATTTTATAATTCTTAATTGTAAGTTATAACTTATGACATCAATATAATTAATGATTCATGATATATATTGACATCTTATGTAATACACCCATACTTCTCCTTCATCGTCTAAGTACTTTCCTTCTTTTTGTTCTGCTGTCTTCTCTTTGAAGCCACGAACATCGCCCAACCAAAGCCAACCATGTTCATGAACAATACTCGAAGCTAGAACAAGGAAAACCAATTTGAGGCTGATAAATCTTAAAATAACTTGATGCACGTATAATAGGAAGGAAAAAGTGTGTATGACAGAAGCATTTTTAAGTATGTATTTATTTTACCCATCTTAAAACCAAAACTAATATTATTTGATGACCTCCCTGGCACTGTTGGTAGCCCACTCAGATTTGACCAGGGTACACCTGGGTTTGGTTCCCAGCACAAGCCGGTTTGGAATTGCATAACCTTTCTAATATTCTCTCACCAATCTTTGTTACCAAAAAATATTATTACTTTATTATAAACTAGGATAAAAATAATGACAAACTGGAAGAAATATTAAATTCAAACAAAGATTCCCAAAGTTACAGCCATTTCAATTTTGGAGTGGGCGGGTCTTCTGTCCCTTTCTCGCAAAACGAAAATTTGAATTTGCCGCACTAACCCATTATTACATTAGTAAGGCATGATATCACAATTTAATGTCTGATTGAAAATATTTTTAAACTGTTACTGTGCCTAATAAATAAACGTGGAATAACGGTTGAATAGTTATACTCTGCTTTATCTCTGTCATCAATCTTTTGGCATTCGAAGGAAAAAGACAAAACAGTATAACTATTCCACATTTATTTGTTGTGGGGCTAGTGCCAATTGAAAGCCATTCCAAGTTGGTACAATATTATCATTACAGTCAAGTACAGTCAAACCTGGTCAAGGGACCTTTTCCCCTTAAATGGTTTCTCACTAACCCAGGTTTTTTCCCTTAAATAGAGGGTCCTCACTAGGTTTCATAGTTAGGAGGGCACAATGACAAGACCTGGCAATTACTCTCATTAATTGATTTTTCACGCTTACTTCGGTTTGATTACATTTGTGTATTAAAAAATAGATAGTAATTATTAATTTCAATTTATCCTCAAATCGGCTGAGTACATTCATCATAATTTCAGATTAAGATTATAATATGACGGATAAGCAATAATTGTTATTAGACCCAAAATCAAAGAACTTTTTGGTTTATAGATATTTTTCCAAAAACAAACAGAGAAATCAAACGCCTTTTCTTGCCATTAAAGATTCTAGCTGAACTCTGAAGTTTTTTTTTTTTTTAATATATATATATAAATAAATATGTAGAGGACAATATCACATACATTGCTCCCATCCCATAGTAAGTAGCTCATGCACTTGTGTTATGGAAATCAGAAACAACAAAGGTACCACAACACCCAGACCCGAGACAATGTAGAAAACTTATTTTTTACATTGCCCCGGCCGGGGATCGAACCCGGAACCTCAGAGATGGCGGCGCCTTGAAAAGCGGCACGCTAACCACTCAACCACGAAGGTCGTCATAAAGTAATAGGTTGTGGTAAGGTAATGATACTTAACACACTTAGTAAGTCAAGTGGTACTCTCCTGCCACCACAGGCAATGAGAGAAGTGGGTTCAATATTAGTAGGATAGAGGTAGACCATTTAAAAAACAATAAAGTTCTTACCATTGGTGGTATGAATGCCATATTTATTATCTGGAACAGTGTTAGCCATTTCCAGTTTGCCTCGAGTAGAGTCAAGTATAGTGCATTCAGTTGTTTCAATGCAGCTTTATGATTCTTGCCCTCAAATCTCGCCAGTATGTACAAGGAGAACGCCTGCATGCATGGCGCGAAGATCAGTCTTTCAAACAACAGCTTCTTAGCGAGTGGGAATGCTGAGGATTCGTGCGGGAATACTCTCTCAATAAACTCGTAGAAGTAGTGTGGGATGGTTCCACCAAATATTAACCTGAAAGATGTTAAATATTATGTTATTCAATGGGTTAAGAATATCACTTATTGTTTTCTCATATTTTTTTATTAGACACTTATAGCGGTTCCCAATATTCGATCTATCCATGGTTTGCCTTACTAGAGATACTAATTTGACATAACTTTTATGGACCTTATGTCAAATTTCTATCTCTAGTAAGTCAAACCATCGATAGATCGAATATTGGGAACCGCCATTAGCAGATCAAACTAGCTATGTAGGCTTCTACATAAAAGTGCCTTTCCAAAGATGTATATGTGTAACTTTCTTTTCACATTTTCTCAAAAACTAGAGGCCCAATTTTAATATAAATATATTTTTTTCATTCTTATCTTTCAACTAAGGAAATAGTACAGGTTTCATCAGAATCTGTTTATTTTCAAGATGTGGACTGTTGAATATCTTATTGGCTAAAATTCTGATTCAAAACAAGGTCAAAATAGAATCACAATCCTATTTTTTAACACATATACTTACTGTTCCGGCACTTATGGGGAGTCATGAAATATTTGATTTATAATTTAATTGATACTAATTGAGCATTCACTTACCCATATAAGCCAAATGCCAGGACGGGGTCTAGTCTCACAGTTTCACCAGACACCAGCTGTGATGCTACACTGCCCGCAGATCCTACCACACAGCTAAAAATAATGGAAATAAACATTAAGGTCATGCACTGACAGCGATTCCCATCTTTAACTAAAAATTGATATATATTAGGTCTCCACTGTGGAAATTAAGATACATTTTTGTGAAGCAGCCAACTTGCATACAAAATGAGTGAAGAAAAGTGTCTACAGAAAAGAGAATAACTAATCATCTTAACCAATCCACACTTCATCAGTGTGGTAAAAACGATCATTGAATTATACAGTATGTACAATGCTGTTGATTCCTAGTCATACTTAATAACATTCTTATAGCAAGAGGTAATCAAACTGAGAAAAACCTCCACTTTAGCTGCTACTACCTGCTCAATCTCCATGACAACATTGACTGTGAAGACTTTCAGTTCAGTATTAGTACTTCAAAAGGAGTATGGGCCATACAGAGAGACATAGTAAATAACATGTTACAATGTGAATCTGACTTCATAATCCTCAGTGCACTTTGAACTTTCGATATATACTAAAAACAGCAAATCATGACTTATACACAAATTCCATTAGTTGAAACTCACCTGGTTATTGCTTTAGTTTTGATGGGATGTAAATACAAATTCTGTAAGTATGATGCCAATAGATTCATGATGGGTTTTGATAAAGACATTTTTAAAATATATTTTTCCCTGTTAGTAAGTTTAAGAATCCTTCAATTTTTCTTATTTATCTAAATAACTCTGCGGGTAATGACGTTGATCAGTGATCACTTGATAACAAATATACTCTATGCTTGATAATGTTATCACTATTCACAAGTTACCTATCAAAACAGTAAAAAATTCTAAAAATTAAAATTACAACATGCAAACAAAAAGTTTTTGCAAGTCTTTCTACTCAAAGAGTAAAGCTAAAGTCAGTCTCGAGAAACTCCGGAACAAGGTTCCTTGTATGAAATTCCTAACCTTTTTTAGCCAACATTCAGAAATTATGCCAGAATTGACAATTGACCAACATTGACCACCCTATTTGACCACCACAAGCATGAATTCAATATGTCGGCCGCCATTTTCAGCTGCCATTTGTGACGAGAATTTTGAGTTGATTGCTGTTTGTATTTTGTTGTTTTTAGTTTTTACGTTCGAAATTTCATCATAATTAAATGTGTGTGACTCGATGTTTATCGTCATTCGTCGTGTTGAGCCATTGTTCCTCCGATTCCTCACGCATAGTGCACGAGGGTTGACTCTTTAGTGATTTAGATAAAACGAGATATTGGACTCTATTAGTTAGTGTTTGTTATGTATGAACGAGATATTGGACTCAATTAGTTAGTTTAATTAATAATTAGTGTAAATAGATAGTTAGGTACTTTATTATGATGAAACCAGTAAAGGTCACAGAACCTGTGAGATTTGCGGGATCAAAGAGTGACATGATGAAAGCCGCTTGCTTTTTTCATCATTTTCACTAGAACGAAACCGGTGAGTGATACTGTCATTACAGTAATTATGATCTATCCTTTGTTTTTAGTATTTAAGTCAATGTGAAGTGAATAATCTGCACTGTACTGTACGTCCTAGCTGTTCCAGATGAATATTGAAATATCGTCACAGGATATTTACGGAGGATTTCCCATTGCTCTCATTATTAATAATGACAAAAACTTTATATTAGAACAATCATTTTTTGTGACTCTTCTTAATAATAATGAACAGCGGTCATGACAATGTGCACCAAGAGGTTATTGTGCAGCCTGGTCCTTATTAACCTTCCACTCTCTTTCAATTGTTTGCATCTCATAATTTTTACATTCCAGGTGTCGGGAATGGGTAAAAGTAGTTGGTAAAGAGGATCAATAGAAAAACTTAACAAGAAGCGAAATGTGTGTGCTAAACCACTTTGAAACCAAATACCAACTTTAAATTTAGCTGCCTCGCCTCTAACTGACAGACAATTGAAGGAATTACCCTTACAACTGTATCTGCCTACAGAGCCTAAAGGTAAGAAAAGGAAAGGTCAAATAATATAAAATTCGAGCCAACAAATTTTTTCATCACTATCACTATACATATATTTATATATGTATAGTTAGTTCAATTCACGAAGACTTGCCCCATTCCTACCTTTTACCATACCATTTTTACCATTACAATCGCATGAAATACAAGCGATTTTGAAGGAGTGGGGTGCGTCCTCATGAATTATATATAGATTAAGATATAAGATACCGGGTTTTTCCCCTTTGCTCTGTGCAATTGTATTTCAGTCTTTACAATAGTGTTGTTTGAAGAATTAGTGCCTTTTATGATGTTATTCTATTGTAACAATATTATTCTCTCAGATATTTCAAAGTAATATACATTAAATAATATTATTAATATATGTATGTGTTGATTATTTCAGAACAACTCCCAGAAGCAGTGCCATCTACAAGCCAACAAAAAAGTAGCCCTGGGGAGCTGCCTCAAATTGGTGTGTATTTTATACATTTGTTTAAAGGTTCAGAAAGTTGATTTTGCAGAAATTGTCCTGCTCTGTGGTCCCCACCTAACAGGTTCAATTAATTTATCATATTATCTTTTAAATTGCACCAAGTTTTAAGTATTTGAATGGATGATGATTAATACTGCACCAGTCTATCCACTTCCAAAGCACATGTCAAGATTGCACTTTGATTCCCACTACTTGAAAATATTTGTGTGGTGAGCATGAATGTTTTCTAGTGTCTGGTGTTTTTCAATATATTGTATTTATGTGTATCAAATATCTTATACCTTTTAAAGAGCAATATAAATGTATAATATACAAGAATTGCTTGTATGTATATAATCTGAATCTCGGAAATGGCTAGAACGATTTTCATGAAATTTAATATACAGAGGTTTTCGGGGGTGATAATCGATCTAGCTAAGATTCATTTTTAGAAAATTAAACAAAAAAAAATACCGAGCATAGTCCAACTAGTTAGGTATATTTATCAGTTATTTAGTACCCCATGTGTGTCCTGATATATATTTTAAATATTTATGTACATTTCAAGCAAATTTACCAATAAAAATTATTAATTGCAAATGTTATTTATAATTTACATTTTATTCTTTCAGAAAGGACACCTGCGAGACCTGTAAAGAGATCTGGTGAAGTTCTTTCAAATAAAGAAAAAGCAATGAAATTATCACAAGACAACATCAGTATTTTTTTGTAATAATATGAACTTGGCAGGTATGGGCGTAAATTTAAGGAGCACACCACGGGTGTGCCCGCGAAATTCAAATTTTTCGTGGTTTTTCGCGATTTTTAAGCTAATAAGACATAATAGGCTTATGGCCGTCAAATTGCAATAATCCCAATATCTTCTTCACGTGTTTATATAAAAATCTCTGCTCGAAAGTGTCGAATTAAAGAAATTAGTCTGAGATTTGCGAGTTACTTACATAAAACTCGATACTCGGACTAATTTCCTAGGATACACATTTTTATGCAAAGATTTTGATATAACCATGTAAAGATGATACTGACATTCTCGCAAATTGATTGCCATAAGCCTATCATGTCTAATTAGCGTACAAATTGCAAAAAACCACGAAAATTTTGAATTTCGCGGGCAGACCCGTTGATTTCACGTTAATAAAGATTAATCAACTGATAATTTTGTTTAATTTTCCTATTTCATCTTCCTGCAATTCTGAAGTTAATATGTAGATAAGTAGGTACGAATAATTTATCGATATCGACAAACCCTAAATATCGATAAGTGTCACATCCCTTGATACGTTGCACATCCCTATTGGACAGAGACTACTAAGTTAGTCTTTAGTCTATGCTACTCAGGGAAGTTCATCGGTTGGTAGCAATGTTAGCTATTTTAAAGGGTTGGCTAAAGAAGGTTAGGAATTGGTGAAAAAAACTTATTGTTCTAAGTTCCGTCTCTTAAAACGTAGTGATTATATACTCTTTGGCTAAAGTACACGAAGCATAGACATAAAACACTATAGGGATACACGAAGGTATAGTCTATGTTCTATGGTACCTATGGTATAAACATAGATCAATATATATACTATATTGATCTATGGGTATAAAGGTATTTCCAAAGAGGTAAGTTATAGATCAATGGGTATTTCAGAGTTCTGTTTCTGCGTAGACAGAGAAAACGTGTTTCTGAGTCATTTTCTGAGTCATGAGTTTACTCCATCTCACACGTGACCATCACATGACTCAACTCATAGACATATTACTAATAAACCGGTCTGAGCGAGAGTGCTCTGCAGGTCCTGCGTCCCTTTCTAATTTAAGGTGACTGTGATAAAACGGAACACAGGACAAATTCCTATGACGACAACATTTATTTACATTTTTAGCAGGTCGTAAGACCACATGCAGGACTAGGAGACTTCCCCAAAGATTTAGGGACTTTTAGTACTTTTGAATCTCGCGCCTCTTCGGAGAGACGTTCAGTACGCCTCCCTGATTGGGAGAGTGGTTTGCCTATGTACAATATAGAGTCTGTGTTTTTGTCTATGCGGAATGGCGGAAATGATGACTGTGAACCGATACGAAATAGTAATTTTGTATTTAAAAAATGCCAGTACATGTGAGTGGTAATAAATTAAAACACCTAGTTCAACGAGTATTATTTAATGGACATAACCCACCCGTTAAACATTTCAATAATTATAAATGTGATTTTAAAAATAATAAACAATACATTATAACGAAACTAAGAAATGTAATTAAATTACAAAAATTAACTAAAAATAAATAAAAATTTTGGGTAGCTAGAGGCATTATCCAGGCAGCATTCCCGCGCTAAATTGAAGTTCATCGCGTGAGAAAGCTGTCTGCCAAATTAAAATTAACATTAAAATTTGAAATTAAAATAAAAAATCTAAAAGCTAAAATAAAAATTTAGAATCAAGAATCAAGAACCAAGAATCAAAAATCAAAAATCAAAAGTCAACAACAAGATAACCTCTGAAAGTAAGCATTATATTTTTAACACAAACTATCTCGATAATAACAAACTCAATAAAAAAAATTGGTCAAGTGCGAGTCGGCCTCGCGCACTAAGAGTTCCATACTATACAGACCAAATTTCAATAGTAATAAAGTAAACTAATCATCCCTGCCCATCAAATATATTAATTATAGTTCTTTGACTATCCCACGGGAACTCCTTAATTTACCGGGATCAAAAGTATCCTATATGTTGCCCAGGGACATAAGCTACCACCACACAAAATTTCATTTGAATCAGTCCAGCCGTTTCAAAGTTTAGCCCATACAAACAGACAGACAGACAAACAGAGAAACAGAGAGAAAATTTGAAAGAAAATCCAAATTGGTTCTATTTCACTCCTTACATCTCCCTGACTCGGTTTTTAGCATTTTTTTTCATTGCACAGAACTTACAGTCGACTTCTACAGATTTATTATATTATGTATGTATTGATTATTATGTATTGATCTCAAAGTCAAACTGAAAACACCTCAGACCATCAGACGTTGTCTCCGTTGCAAACATTCAATCATAGTTCAATATACTCTATGGTAAACAGTAAACACTCTCATCATAGACCAGGAAGTGGAACCCAAAAGAGTATATTATAATCACATGATAATCACCACCTACGTTTCCGAACTCTCATCAAGGAGTAAACTAGCTCATGGCATGCTCATGGCTACCAATGACGAAATACCTAAATAATAAAACATTTGTAGAGACTAGAGTTATCTCTTTGAAATTTTCACAGATGATGTATTTCTGTTTGGCTTTAATAAATTCCAAAAAAAAGAAGAAAAATAAATATTTATTTCCCACACAACAAACGTGATTTTTTTGCGTTTTTAATTTTTATAGATATTGGTATGGAATCCTTCGTGCGTGAGTCAGACTTTCTCAACCGATTTCTTGGACGATTTTATCAACTCTGTTTTGCAAACTGTTCCCATTCTAATAATTTAAGGAGCACACCACGGGTGTGCCCGCGAAATTCAAATTTTTAGGGTTCCATACCAATTTGGTAAAAATGGAACCCTTATGGTGAGACTTTCTCCGTCCGTCCGTCACACTCGATTGGCCGGTTTTTTTGTGGTTTTTCGCGATTTTTAAGCTAATAAGACATAAGAGGCTTATGGCAGGCAGTCAAATTGCGAGATTCCCAATATCATCTTCACGTGTTTATATAAAAATCTCTGCTTGAAAGTGTCGAGTAAAAGAAATTAGTCCGAGATTTGCGAGTTACTCACATAAAACTCGATACTCGGACTAATTTCCTAGGATACACATTTTTATGTAAAGATCTTAATAAATAAATAAACCTCTAATATGTTATCAGCGTACAAATTGCAAAAAATCATGAAAATTTTGAATTTCGCGGGCAGAATCGTTGAAAGATATACAATGTTACATATAATAAAGCTTTAATTTTTATTGTACAGTGTTATATGCCTTAAAAGATGAATGAACAAGTAACTTACTTTTAAAAATTAATTACACTTAATTTAGTTATACCTGTTATACTAATAGCTCACCTGTAGCTAAAGAAATAAAATTCATTAGCAAAAATTTAACTATGTTATTTTTATATTAGGTATGTACTTATAAATTAATTTTCAGAAATATGATGTATTTTTAACTACCCACAATTTATCATACATTCATAAAATATGGTTTCAAAAGCCTATAAAATTAACTATCCAAGAAATGAGGGCGAAAAATTTAATAGCTCTGGCTTGCCAAGCCAAACTGACATTTTGTGCTTGACTTGACTTGACTTGTGTTCTTCTAACCATATTCTTATTCTAGGTATATGGTCACAGGCCTCCTATGCCAGAATTATATCTACATCTCATCAGTATAACGTTCATCATTCATTATACAGTTTATCTAACTGCTTTTTTAAATTGTGAGACGTCACTGCCGGGGTGTCAGGAATTTCAGAGCAAGGTTTTGCGACTGGAGTTTGCAGAAATGTCATGTGTTCCTTAATTTGCATATACATACTGAGGGCTGTGTCATTTTTATTTGGAGTCACAAAACCATCTGAAACATTGGGCAGAGATTTGTGAAAAACTTTTTTTCTCAAACAGAGGCTTTTTCTCGGAATTTTGTATGATGGCGATTTTGTTTTAATAACAGAGGGTCTACTTGTGACAGGGCTTCTTATGATTTTTTCTTCTTTAACTGTCAGTGTATTAGTAGTCAGTGCATTACTTTTAGGTGATGTTAGCATGGCTTGGTTTTCTTTTTTAAAAGTTTCTCCATCCATCTTTTTTAGAACATTGGGGTCACTATTTTCTTTTCCCACAACAGTAACATCGTTTTTATTTTCACTATTCATTTTAAGTTTCTCCTGTTTTAATTTTCTAATGTTATTCAAATATTTAAGTTGACTTTCCTTGAAACTATTTATCAGTGCAAAAGCAAGATCAAGCTTTTTTATATTATTCTCCATTTCTCTTTCCTGCTCCTCTAAGGCGCTCAATTCTTGATGGGTGTTCTCAGTGTTAGTTACAGTGGCTTTATTTAGCATTTCACATAGAGACACTATGACGCTTTCTTCTCGTTTTATATTGTTTTGGTCTTCCTTTTTGGTATCGTCTTTGGCTTCTGTCGGTTTGTCGAATACTGTTATAGTATTGTTCCATAAAACTGAATTTTCTGCTTCACTATGATCAAAGTATTCCCTAACATTCCTGTAATCTTTAAAAGGAGTAGATACTGGTGGGGATATTTCAGCAATTTTTTCTAGAGTTGGTTCTTCAGTTATAGCATTAGTCTTTTCTTCAAAGTCGTTTATTTCTTGCTCTTTCTGAAGAAAGCTGTCATCATCAGACTTGAATGAGATATTATTTAATTTCACTTTTGGCACTTGATGTGTAAGTTTTGTGCTATTTGGTTTATTCAAGACAGGCGTTTCTGGTATCTTGCATACACCACTGATTCTGTTCATGCCGTTCCCATTAGCTCTGGCTGAAATAAAGTTTTGAAGTTACTAAACATTTTAATTCTTACTTTTGATGGTTTTTTATGACAAAAATATTAATAATATTATTTCAGTGAACTTTTTCATAAGAATGATTTATTTAGTTTTTATAGGCCTTAATTATTATTGGCTCTTATGAATAGTCAATAAAATATAATTAAGTATATGTACTTTTGTAGTGATATTTTACGACTTATTAACTAAGTTTACGAGGGTTCAAACGCGCCTTGTACTAAGAAGAAGCCCACAACAACCTTACCTTGTGGATAAATAGATTTTCTAGATACAGGAGCTGCCATGGTTGTCCTGTGGTTAGGTGCTGGTGGCAGAGGTGGCGGCGGCGGCTATGACAAATATTTAATATCAATACATTTAATTATTAAGTATTTGGCCTGGTTTTCACCAAAGTGGATTGGAGACAAGATAAATCAGATTTTATTATTTCCACATCTCCTCTCTGCCTTTCATTGGAGGAAATGGATTAAGCGGAGATGTGGGATCTTTCTTTTTTCTATTATTTTGTGCGAGCAAGTAAGCGATAGAGCGGAGATGTTTAGTTGGGCGGTCGAACGACTCCGCTGATGGTTGATCAGCTTCTCCTATCCAGATCGGTGGTATGGACCAGACAGTTTAGTAGCATCACTCTTTTCGTCTCCGCTTTGGCACAAACAAGGCCAACTTAATAGTCCTTAGAGACCCAACTTAGAAAAGTGCTAGTGAGAATTTTTTTTTTAATATAAATAAATAAATAAATAAAACTTTTATTTCAGAACAAAACTCCATAGAATTTTGTTAGTAACAGGAATCTTAAACCTATGTTAGTTCCTAATGTTAAAAACTAAAATCTATTGTTAGTGTACACATGCACTTATGTTAGTACTAATTCTTTAATTTAATTGTTACAATAATAAATACATTTTTATATTCAGTTGATATATGATATATAAAATTGGGTTTCTCACTTTCATCTTTGGTGGGAAGTTCAGCACTTTCCTTGCAGTGCTATGCTTCATTTGTCCCTCTGTAGTCAGCATTTTACTTTTGTCCACCTTCACTGAGGAGTTCCAAAGCTTTGGTTTAGAAGTTGAACTTGCTGGATGTCGAACTTGCTTTGGAGTGGCTCCTATAATAGCTGTAATTAAAAAGTATTTTTTTTGTTATCTTAAAGCCTCAAGTAAAAAATGGCACTCCTTAAATATAAAAGAGCAGTTTGTCAAGAGCAGGCTTAATCATAATGTGTTTACATTACTTGCAACATGCCGAGCGTGTGATAACAGCATGAAGGGTACTATGACTAACTATATTTGGTCATGTATGCAAGGAAATAAATATTATTTAATTATTAAATTTTAAAACACAAACTCTTGTGTTTCAGCAGGGTTTGTGTTAAAGCATAATCAGTACAACAAGGTTTGATATATACTTTTTTATTCCCATGTCTTGGGCCTGATGTCTCAACATACTCTTTGTTGAGATGTCAGCCCCAATTGATGTCACTAGGTAAATTCTTAAGACAAATTGTTTAATTATAAATCTTAGACTACAACCCCTCTCAGTCTGAGAGGAGACCCGTGCCCAGCAGTGGGACGTAAAAAAGGGTTGAGAGAGACTACAGGCTAGCCTACTCAGATGTGCTAGGCCCTATTGTGTGTGTATAAGTTTGTAACTGTATATAGACACACCACAAATGCTAATTTTTTTTTTTCAAAAGATAACTAATTCTTTCTGACTAGTCTTACATCTAATTATCTTAAAGCTAATAACAAATTTTCACAGATAAGTTTAGGTAAAAGATAAGATGAAGTTTAGGTAACAAGTGGTAGAAGTTTTAAATGCTATAATAAAGTATCCTATGTATACCAAATACATAGGATACTTTTTATCCTAATTTAAATACGAATCAAAATTTCACTCGCAGCGGGATCTATTTTTAATTCCTGAAAAATCTAATTTCACGCGGAACCTCGGGCAAAAGCTAGCGACACATCAATAGACTGTTATAAGTGATGATGGTTAGGATATAGCACTGTTTCTTCAAATAAAATAAGATTAGGTGGGTACATACTTTGCATTTCTGCTATAGTCATCGGCTTTAACTTTTTTCCAGTTGTGTGAGCTTGTGGTTTATTGTTAGTGTTACGATTCGGAACCAATCGTTTCTTACCAGAGAGCAAATCTGAAAAGAAAAAGGCTAGTAAATACTGGTATGTAGGAATAACTTCTTAGATGGATGACAATAGATAAGCCTTATCGTGTAGTATAAAATCTTACGAGCATTTATAATGTTAATTTTTAGGACACCTACCAAGAAATTCAACAAGTTCTGCGACAGGTCTTGGTTGCATAGGAGTGCGAGTTTTAGTTGCTTCCATGTTCGTTGAATATAAGCGACAACATACGTTTAATACGTATGTTGTTCGAACTTCTTAACAAAAATGCTATCGAAATTCGGAAATTCTGCTGAAATATGAATATTAACAGCCTAATAATATTCCGTGTTTGCATTCAAAAACATTCAAAAATAATAAACAGATTTTTCAGTTTACAACTGTCGTTTTTGTCCACAGATCAACCACAGATATTCACACCACAGATTCACACTATATTTGACTATATTAAAATTGTTTTTGTCACAGACCACAATTTTGTCCTGTGATTTTGTCATAGACTACTAAAGTACCATAGAATTAGAGAAGAGAAATGAGGAGGCGCCCCATTCATTCCCGAGGCATGCGGCGCCAAGTTGAGCACCAAGATTTGCTGTCAAATGTTCGTGTGCTGAGTTAGCGATTCCTTCCCGATTATTCTGCGTGCGCGGCGATCAACCGAGTCCAATGCATCGAGCTGGTAATGGGCAGATCCATCCCAGAGGTGACTGCAGTACTCCATGCCCGAACGAACCTGAGCTTCATACAGAGTCAGAAGCTGTTCGGGCGTGAAGTATCGCTTAACCTTGTTCAGGATGCCAAGCTTTTTGGCGGCTGTTTTTGCCTTTTCCTCGATGCATTTCCCAAAATTGAGATTGGGTGAGATGTTAATACCCAGGAGGTCGACATGATCGCTAATCGGTACGGACACATTTTGAAAAGTGGGAGCCAAGGTGAATGGGCTCTTTTTAGCGGTGAATAAGCACGCTTGCGTTTTGGTAGCGTTAAACTTGACAAAATTAGCGTCACCCCACTCAGACACTTCTTTCAGAGTCAAGTTAACACGATCTACCAATGCCTCTCTTAGCCCGAGTATCTCAGCACCACTGGCTTTAGAACTAGACATGTATCTCTCCGTGACAGTGCTGTCACCTGCATAACCAAATGAACCGGGTTTAAGCAGATCGTTGATATGTCGCGGATAGTACAGATCCCTGAGGTACACCGGCATTGACAGCCATTAGGTCTGAAGAGTGACCGTCAACGACCACTCGAAAAGACCGTTCCCTCAGGAAATCAGATATCCAGCTACAAAAGCCAGCGGGTATTCCATATGCTGGGAGTTTGCTGAGTAGGCTGCCGTGCCAGACTAGGTCAAAAGCCTTAGAGATGTCGAGTGAGACAGCAAGCGCCTTACCGTATTTCTCTATGGCTTCGCCCCAGGTGTGCGTGGCATACACAAGAAGATCGCCAGTGCTACGGTTGAAACGGAAGCCATATTGATGGTCCGACAGGTCATCAATATGGCTATAATAATATGATAGATGGGGACATTCTCTTCAAGGTACGAGTATGCTAGGAGCTTGCGATTGAGTACACGTTCCATACTTTTATAAAGTATGGACGTGATGGCAATCGGTCTATAATTGGCGTCGGCACGACAACCCTTCTTGGGTATCGGCTGCACGTTGGCAACCTTCCAAGAAACTGGGACTCGAACGGTGGATAGAGAGAGGCGAAACAAGCGTGTCAGTACAGGAGACAACTCGGGAGCACAATTACGCAGGACACTCGCAGATATTACTGGGCCACTGGCCTTGCTCACGTCCAGGTCTCGAAGAGTTTTAAGGACCTCATGCTGGTTGCATTTTACGAATCAAATTAAAAGTTGGAGTATAATAGATAGCAAATCTTGGCGCTCATCATGGCGCTGTACAATATCTCACGTAAAAGAAGGCTAGAATGAATTAATGGGGCGCCTCCTTAGTTTTCTTATCTCTATGGATAGTACTGTATGTCTCCGCTAGGAGTAATAATGTTCTGTGCTGTATGTAGTCTGTGGAAATAGGCTTCTCGTAGACAGAGAAAAGGCTTCTGTTCTGTCGCTTGTCATTTGTCAATACAACTCTTGGTTTGGTTATTATTAATCACAGAACATTATTTTATTATCTCTTTCTCTTTGGTTTTCATCACTTTTCAAGCTTTTCAAGTTTTAAGAATCAATTTTCAAAAAATTAAATTGTTTTTTGAAGCAAAATTAGCAAACCGTTTAAGAACCGAACTCAAAACTAATCTTTAGAAAAGAACAGATCCCTTGTGTTGTGTTCAGAACACTGTAAAATGGTAACAAGCGTGGAATTAAAAGGGTTCGATGAATTTGCAAAGTATACAGAAACTATTGCCACAAATGGGCCCATAGTTTTGTTTTACTTTAGTGGCTCAAAATTGCCGGACGGCAATAGCTGGTGCCCCGATTGTGTTGAAGGTAAGGACCTGACTTGGAAGTTGTTATTTATATAAAAAAAAACTATGAGAACCTCTACCTTGGTATTAAGGGCAATATTTTTATTTTTGTTGACGAAGGGAACCATTTGGTTATAACCTTTCCACAAGCTTATCTTATCACAGTGTTATCATACAGTGCGACAAGGCTATCTCGGAGTGTGGCCAAAAGTCAGATTGTAACAACTGTCTAGGTATAGTGCCACAAACTTATCGGTTAGGTGAGAGCATGGGTGTCTGCATCGAATTCTGTTTAATTGGTACCTCCCAATTATCTGCCCAACGTTAGTTCCAGTTTTGGCCACCAGACAAGAAAATTTTTACTTATTTATAAACTTTTTACTAATGAACTTTTTATTTTATGTTACATTATTTTGATCTAAATGACACTATTGCTTCATCCAATCAAATCCATAGAATATTTAAATAGTAACAGGAAAGATTATTCATTAGCATTTAAATTATTATTTAATACTGTCTGTATAAATGGTTAAAAATAAAGTAACTGTTCAAACATTAAATAATTATGATGAATTCACAAATTTTGTTTCAAATTTGAAGTCAAAGAGGAAAGTTTATTTTCTTTTCATTGGTAGTAAGAAAGAGAATGGTAGAAGTTGGTCTATTTACTGTCAAATGGGTATGATTGTTAGAAAATATTAGTAATTAGGAAAGTGGTAAAGGCTTGTCTTATGCTCATTGTAAGTATATCGGGGGCTTCAAGCCAGTGGTGTATAGAGACAAAATAAAAACTGAATAAGTTTTTATACACTGGGTCTAGTATGACTGAAATTTTTTGTATAATATGTCTCTGCGCATCCCATGATTAAAAATTCAGTTGATGTGATCCATTGAATAAGAATTCTTATATGCCCTTCTGGCTTGAAGCCCGCAATATAGCTTAGGTTTTGCACAACAGCCTAGATTGTGTAAGAAAAACTTATTCATCAATATCTTATGGAATTGGCACCATCATTGTGTATTACACAAAAAAAGGATTATTATATATATACATATAAAAATTGTGTACTGGGCAGCATTAGAACTAAAGTTTCAAAATGATCACAGTAAAAGCATTTACCAATTAAACAATAAATACCTAATGTTGGTAGAAATGTGACTGTAATTAATTTAGCTTTCTGTACTCCTTCTTCATAAACTCAAATAAAATGGGGTACAAAGTTTCCCTTCATATATTACAATAAATATTATATACATAATATATATTGTTTCAGCTGAACCAGTGGTGAAAGCATTTCTAACAGAGATCAAGAAGGAAGTTATCTTTGTTTATGTAGACGTTGGAGACAGGGAATAGTAAGTTAAAATTTAATTTAAGCAATAATAATTAATAATATTATACTCAGGCAAACTTTTGTTGGTGGACATCTTTGTTTATACAACATGTCCGTGTTGTTGCTCCTTGACACTGCAACTATTGAGTCAATGAGTTTTTATGCCCTGGATTGACGAAGGCTTTATATCCCAAAAGAATTCACTGTTTTGTGAGGTTGGTGTAAAACCTAATTACACATGGGAGCCACTGGCAAAAGCTACACATTTTTATATCCTAATAATCCTATCCTAATATATCCTATCCTAATAATATTATAAAGGCGAAAGTTTGTGTGTATGTTTGTTACTCCTTCACGGCTCAACTACTGAACCGATTTAGCTGAAATTTGGAACATAGGTAGCTTATAACCTGGATTAAAACATAGGCTACTTTTTATCCCGGAAAAATCCGTAGTTCCCGTGGGATACTCAAAATACCAAATTTTCTAGAGCCATCTATAGCTACATCTATAGATAGATTGTTAAAGCGAACTTGCTTGAAAGCACGTTTAAAGGTTGGAATAGGGAACGATAACGGGAAAATGACGTTTCCCTTAGGATTCATGAAAAAGCGAATTTGACGCGGGCGGGGCCGCGGGCAAAAACTGAATCTATTATCACTATAAATGTGAAAATGGCCACTATGTAGGTTCTGAACATCCTATTTCCTTTTATTTAATATCATAAAGGCGAAAGTTTGTGTGTATGTTTGTTACTCCTTCACGGCTCAACTACTGAACCGATTTAGCTGAAATTTGGAACATAGGTAGCTTATAACCCGGATTAAAACATAGGCTACTTTTTATCCCGGAAAAATCCGTAGTTCCCGTGGGATACTCAAAATAACAAATTTTCTAGATCAATCTTTAGCTACATCTATAGATAGGTTAATAATATTATAACTATGAAAACGGGTACCTATATGATATAGGTTCTGAACTAACATCTGTTTCGTTACTCACAATGTATGTTTTAGTTGAGCTATGGGATATGGTATAGTAATTAGTAATGCTATAAATGTGGAAATGGGTACCTACCCATAAAGGTCCTGAAAGTACAATTGTTTTGCTATTTATAATGTGTGTTTTGGTTAAGCAATGGGATACAGGTTAATAATGCTAAAAAGGTGTTCCTGTATAGTTTCTGATATTAGAACTGTTTCGCTATTAAAATATGTGTTTTAGTTGAGCAATAGAATATGTGATAGTAATCATCATCAATCATCAATCAATATCATCAATACATATAATAAATCTGTAGAGGTCGAATTTCTGTACAATGAAAAAAAATGCTAAAAACCGAGTCAGGGGGATGTAAGAAGTGAAAAACATCTAATTTAAATTTTTTTCAAATTTTTTGTTTCTCTGTTTGTCTGTTTATCTGTTTGTCTGTCTGTTTGTACGGGCTGATCTTTGGAACGGCTGAACCGATTCCAATGAAATTTTGTGTGATAGTAGCTTATGTCCCTGGTCTATATATATGGGATACTTTTGATCCCGGTAAAATAAAGAGTTCCCGTGGGATAGTTAAAATACTGTAATTAATTTAACAGCTTTATAAACAACAACTAATGAACTTAATTTAGTAAAATTTATGTTGCCTCTTAAACAAAAAATATATATAGTAAAACTTATTAATCCAATAGAGTTCCCGCGGGAAAGTAAAACATTACAAAAACAGTTAGCAGGCGTCTTTCAAGTAATGGATTTAAATGAAATTTTATAATCGTACTTTATATGCCCGGTCAACATTTAAGATAAGTACTGAAAAGTCCTGAAAAATTAGAGAGCTCCCGTGGGATAGTTAAAAAAAAACCTATAGCTACTTATCTACGCATTGACACAATCAAAACTGCAACTGGGTATAACTATACAAGATAACCTGTGTGAAGCAGGAACGAGTTGCTATACAGCAGCGCACCAGAATGCTTAATTACAATATCTGGTTGGTATCCTCTCAGAATAAGATGAGTTTGGTTAGTATAGATATTTCAATCCACGATGACACGCCCCACTATGTCTAACTCCATGCGAATCGAATAATATAAGCGATTTTGACAGAGTGTATAAGTAGAGGAAGACCAAAGAAGATATAGGTGAATTGTGTGAAAGAAGATTGCACGTTGACAGGAGAGATTGAGAGAAGAAAATTCCTTTACGGGTCCATCGAACCCATGAACTCTCTCATTCTCAGGAACTCATTTATGTTGGGAAAAATTACCAACCCGAATTCACTCATGGAAAAAATTAAGAAATTTCGCGGGAAACATTTTTGTAAAAAAAAAACGAACTGCACGCGGGCGTAGCCGCGGGCAACAGCTAGTGAATAATATAGTAATGGTGCTGATTCTTGATAATTACAAGTTAGTTCTTTGACTGTGGTCTTAGCTGATAGTAAGTGGTGATGTAGCCAAAGATGTTATTGTACTAGCTTAGAATGAGGCAAGCAACTCCTAACAGGGGTCTGATTGCATAAGAAAAACCTTTTCATCGTTATCGTTAGCAAATTCTGCCGTATTGGCCTCTTACTTGAATTTAAGCATGCCGCAGCACTAGGGATATGTGATATTGTAGCCAAGTACTTTCAAAAGAAGTCCTTTGCTACGTTACATCAACTATGGCTTTAATTAAAAGAAACTTATAATTTTTTAGTTGGAAGGACAGAGCATGTCCTTTTCGAACAGACAGCAGAACGAAGCTGATGGTTATCCCCACTTTAATCAAATGGAAAGGTGTGCAGAGGTTAGAGGGCAGTCAGTGCTGTAACCGAGAGCTGTTGCAGATGCTTTTTGAGGACGACGATTAGTAAGATAAGGTTGAATCCAAAGCTATGTATATTTCACTGACTATAAGAATAACAGTTTATAACTTAATATTATACTGTGATGCCTTATTTTGCATTATGTAGTAGGCATATGAAAGTAGCTTGGAATTTGTTTACCTAGTTTCGTTTGTGTCGGTTATGATGACGGTTAGTGAGCATTATACTTACTGAAACTGATGTTTATCTGGGTTATGTACTTCAAAATCTAGAGCTCATATACCTACTAATGCCACTAGGTGCTAATGTACCTAGGACTAATATAGGTATACTAGGTGCTAATGTACCTAGAAAGCTTTACAATCAACTTTCATTTGTGCCATTTGAATGATTATAATATGCTATAATTATGTTAGTAGTGAAGATGGAAAGGTAATTCAAAATGTGCATGGCGAAGTCTGATAACCAGGAAACAACTGTCAAGCTGCTTTCATTATCCTACTTGAATATCCTTCAGTAAATGCATGGAGATTGCAGATTGAGTAAATAAAAATAATACAAGTTAAGCAATGTTTATTCTGTGTATTGTGAATTTTGATATTCTTTATGCTATTTTAGTACATTTTGCTGCAGTATTTAGCTGTTATTGTTTTAAATATCAATAATCTTACACCATGAGGCATATAGAAACTTGGTTTCCAATATTCCTAAAATTTGTCCTTGCCTGGTTTTAAAATATTGTCTGTTAAAATGTCTATAGACATGGGTGTTGGTAATTTCTTTTATTATTTTAATTAAATATTTTAAGTAAAACATGATATCTAGATGGCTTATAAAATATTAGACAAGTTATTGTACTTCAAAAGTTGTTAACCTTAGTAATTTTTAATAAATTTGTATCCAATAACAAGTTTTGTTTGGTAACCATTTATAACCACAATCTAAAAGTTCCAAACAACACAGGGAATAAAGATTCAAAACAATTTTTTAAAGTAAATGCAAAAGATATTATAAACAATATTTTTATTACAAAAAATTTAATACAAAATTATTTTGGTACAAAAAAATCGAAGTTCACATTTTATCACAAAATATAACAAATATTATTGTTTCCCAATTAAATAATATTATTAAAAAATAAATGTTGGTATACAAATAGTGTATGATGTAATATCATCAACATGATCTTGAAATTAATATTTAAAAATTCGTCCATGAAAACATATTTTAAGTATTCACTTTAAAAGTATTTGTACTTGTTTTTTGTACAGTATAAATAATATTATTGCCACCAAATTCTGACTGTCCATGGTGTTTAGCTGTGACATACAGTCTGATAAAAATTCATATGAATTGTATAATACAATTATACCTGTCTTATACTTTCTATCAATTAGTAGTGAATAGGTACTATCAACACTGATAAACTGAATTATATTAATCACCTAATTCTTATATCTATAGAAAACACCGTTTATATACTTATTTTATTTCTTAAATGTATAAAATTAAAAATTGAATTACTAACAATAATATTTTGCCCTATATTCTTAACTAAAATAATTCAGTTTTCTAAAACAAAGCTTTAATAGAGCCTTTTGAAGTAATATATATTATCTGAACTTATTTACATAAATAATGGTCTTATCCTGTTCAAGATTCGAACTAAATTAACAGATCTAGAAATCTCTACCTACATATTGTAATGATTGTATATTAGATAAAATTCAAAAAATATTTTTAAAAATAAGTTTCTATACGGTAATGCATCTGTAGTCTTCTCAGCAAATCCTTTTTAATACACTTCTACAATATGGGTACCAAAACAGTCCGCCATCTTGGGTGTTCCGCCATATTGGATTTAGAATGACGTCACACAGCTAACCATACATTTTACATCCAACGAAACGTCATTTTTATCTACGGGAACTGTCAATTTAGTTCAAAAGTTTGATAACAGACCATTGTAATTTAGAGACCACACCAAACTATTTATCACAGAATATGCCTCACCGTTTACTTAACTAACAAGCCCTACCTATAGATAGTTCAATGCACGAAGACGCGCCCCACTCCTTGAGCTACCACAAACAATGCTGATATGCTTTGTCTTTTTCTTTAGCTGTCTTCATGGAGTTAGATGACAGTAATTAACTTAACAACTATTGCACAAAGTTTAAGCTGAATGTACTTAATTATATATTTTTGAGCATTTTATTACACGTCAATCTAAACATAGCTTAGAACTTAGTTATATTTTCAATTATCTAAGTACATACGTAAATATTATGAGGAGCGATAAAAAAATTAATTATCAGAGTCAACTGCACCCTGGGTAACTGGGTTAGCGTGTTAACTCCAACACACTAACGCAAGTGGGTTTGTGCAAGTGATCTTACAAAAAATCCAAAATACTCTCGACTGTCCGCTGTAGTTTATATAACTACTAGCTGACCTGGCAAACGTTGTTTTGCCTTTAAGGATATAAAAAAATAGATAAATTGAGATTTAAGCTATCCTATCTTTTAAGTTAGAGCAAACTGCACCCTGTGTGCGAATTTTATTAAAATCGGTTTTTTAAAAAGAATTTTATTAAAAAGTGGTTTAGGAGTCCATTGAGGACAAACATTGTGACACGAGATTTATATATATTAACAACTTTTTAAAATCTGTCACTTTCAGTCACAAAAGAATTCGATTCCTCGTGTAATTGAACTCTGTAATATCTCAAAATACGCATGAGGGCAGCGTGCCTATTCTGTAACTCGGTACCCATCAAGGAATGATAGCCACTAGCAAATGTTTTTCATCCATTGAAGTTTTGCTAAGGAAATGTTATTTTTACTTCATAGCAAACTTTCAATGGATACATAACATATGCCAGTGGCTATCAGTCTTTGATAGACACCGAGATACAGAATACGGGCCCAGGTTCGTCAAATGTTTTAAGTAAATGTAATAACCATACATTTGGAGGTTATTTTCGAGCCGGGGGACTATTCGCGTAACGTGTTCACAGACTGAAGTGATGTGAATAAAATACAACATATAAAAATAACACTGAAACATTAACTTTAATGCCATCACTTTTTTACACATCTCACTTCACCTGTAGCCGACGCGTTAGGTGAATAGCCCACCCTGTTATGAAAGCAATCTTTGAGCGCCGTCTCTGTTATTGTAGTATCTTTCTATAATAGCTCATGAAGCGGCAGCGGCGACGGTGCTCGCTTCGCTCGGGCCCTGGTCCTCCGGGTCGTCGCTCATGTTGAGGTCCCTCTCCGGGATGGCCATGATGATGTCGTAGTATATCTTCTTGTTCCGCAGGAAGGAGCTCTTGTTGTCGAATATTATTGAATCTGTAAAGATTTTTGTTAACTAAATTAACTGAGCTAAAATGTCGTCACACGCCCCTATTGAGATTCTTGCTTGATTGAGAAGGTAAGTGGTGTTTAACTTTAGCTGCATCGTTGTCTCATGCAGATTTTTCCTGCTTTTAAGTATTTCACATTGTGTGCAAAAATTTTAAGTGATGTAGAAAAGTAAGTGTTTTAAACAATAGGTATACACTCAGGGACCGACGGACCGCGCGAAAAATGTCGCCAGTTTACTGGTGGCAAAAAAGTTTGTTGTGACACCAACGGTGTCAGTAGTAAGCCTACCGCAGTATCGTTTATGGATCGTGATCCACGCCCTGATCACTTCACCATGTTTTATAGTGCGCACGCGCGTTTGCAGAGGGACCTTTTTTTCCATATTGTGGTGTATTAACGGGAATTTTGACAGATAGTGCTTCTGTTTTCTTGTATGAGGAAGGTTTACGGTTAAATGTTCAGATGCAGGGCTCATTCTTAAGTTCATATCGGTGTGTTAAACACAGAATTTTACACTTTCTTTCAATTTAAAGTCACTCACAAGTAGCTGGGCCGGTGGCTGACAGCACGCCCACGTCCACGGGTCCCTCGGAGACTTTTCTAGGCCCGTGAACTAGTTCCTCGTTGCCGTCTTGATCTCTTCGCTTTATTGAGAACTTTATGTCGTGGTGGTCTACGCCGAACTCCCATCTGGAATATGATCAGTATTATTGTGTTAAAAGTAATCCAAGCCAGTATGGTGTTTTTTTTACACATCTTAATCTAGCCCCAAAGTAAGCGATAGCTTGTGTTATGGCAAGTGTTATGGGTACAAGATGACTGATAGATATAGGTACATATAAATAATATGTTGAAAAACACCCATTTTCTAGTAGTGGGAATCGAACCTACGACCTCCGACGCAGGCGGCAGGATCGCTACCGTTACGCCATTCGGTCGTCCATTCAGTCATTCGGTAATCGACTAGTTTTGCATGGACAAATTTAACAATCGCTAGCTAACAAAGCTAGCTCCTCATTCTCTTATCTGTGGCTAGCTCCAATGATTGGCCTTTGAAAGCAGATCGAAACTGAAATGTATCTTGATAGATGGCACAATAGTTCTGCCTAAGAATTAATAGATAGCTTGGTACGGATGGGTTGGTAGAGCCTCCATAACTCTGTGGCAGGGCACCCAGCCACGGAAGCTAGAGGACGAAAGTTCTAATCCCGTTGGACACGTAATTTTGATACGTAGGTATTACCTACGCGTAATAGAAAAAAATAGGTGATTTATAGGATGAACTTTTTTACTAACTTCAATACGCTGTCATCCATGCACAAGAGGTCGACGCAGTGCTTTTCGCCAGTCTTGACGGTAACCCGCGTGTATTCCTTCTGCGACTCGCTGAGCACATTCCGAGCGTAGTCCTTCTTTGGCACTTTCCCGCCGGGCTTCACCTGAAATTATTTGTTCGAGTATTGAATGGTAGGTCAAATGGTCAATACATTGTAATTCTTCATTAGCAAACTACAAGCTGCGTTAGGGTTAGGGTTATCATCCTTATAGTTACGTTAATATTCGACGTCCCGCATCCGAATGTAGAGGGAACAAACAAATGATAATGATGGCTGCTAATGACTCTCAAATCGCGCTGAAGGTTCCACCTTGTGTTGGACCTGGTTAAACGTAGGCCTAGGTACTATCGGTTGGTCTCAGAATTTTTCAAATAGGTACCACAGAACTGCTGGATGTTAGAGGGTAGGTAGCAAAATAAAATAGTGAATGGATGTCTCTATAGTAAAAACCGTACGCAGAAGCTTTGCTCCGCGCTCGTCATGGCGGCACCACACTTCGTTATTTGTTATTCGTTATGCGCCTTATTCGGCCGCATACGACCAAGTGTGGGTGGTTCATTCGTCTATATTTGCTTTATTTGCACGAATAACGCATAAGCGTTAATAGCAAATATGCGTATCCGTCCACTTGTCGGTTTTTAGCAAACTTCAACGGATACGTATTGGCAATATTTGGCACCACATAGCACCAATGTGGATAGCATGTTTGTTATTTTGGACAAATACAGCGTAGCCGCATAACGAATAACAAATAACGCAGTCTGGTTCCGGCATAAGCGTCCGATGAGTCAAGACTCAAGACAAGCGTGTGACGTGGTCGTCTGAAGTGGGAGGGGAAACTCATCGGCATGGCTTTATGAACGGGTTACATTATGTTCGACGTCCGTCCACGAATCACAGCGACTTCCCATAATTTCAAGAACCAACGGCATCTTTTGGCATAAAATCAAAAACTTTTTTCAACTGTATCAAAAGAAGAAAAAGTATACACTTACAAGGGAACTGCACCTGGGATCTCCGTTCTCGTCGAGCAAGGTTCCGCCGTAGTGCTGAGGAAGCTGCTCCTTGTCGATGACGCTGAGCACTTGCGCCTGCCACTTCTTCGCGTCGCTGCCGTAGATGCGGATCTTGGATATCGTGTACTCGTGCATGAACTTCTTGATCACGTTGAACGCTAGCGAGAACACTTTTGGAGCTGCAATCAGAAATTAACCTAGAAGGTAGGTATACATATCAAAAGGGACCTTGGTACAATCTCTGGGGACCCAAATATCGTCAAAAGGAATCGTGGGATTATGCGTCTGCAGCATCCTAAGTTAAAGTGAGCTCACATGACACCCGATGGACGCAGTTTGTTGGCAAAAGCTTGTTTCGCGCAAAAAAGTACACAAAGGATTGGAATAAGAGTGCAACCCAATAAAATTATCTGATAGTAAGAGTGCAAAAATTACTCGTAAGTCGTAAAAAAGAAATAATCTCATAGACTACGGCAGTTTCGAGAAGGCTCTGTTAGTTGTACCTTAGTATTATAATAATAAAAATGTCTTCTAACTGTTTAGACATACAAGAAATTCTTACAGCTAACGTAGGTCCTGGGCCATACCACCTCTTAAAGCAGTTATGTTGCAGTATTATTTTGACAAATTCATTCAATGTTTGTATGAAAATATTGCAGTACTGCTTTAAGAGCGGGGTACGGCCCCTGATTAAAGAAAAGGAAGTCAAGAAAGAAATCTCTTACCATTAAAAATGAAGCAAATCTTCAGGATCTCGGGGTAGTTGGCCTCGTAGATCTGAAGCAGCGTAAATACCAGCTCAGCGGCCGGTTTCCACGCGTACTGCCGCATGTTGAACCCCTCCAGATCGAACAGTACTGTCACCTTTTGTACAGAAACACGTCGACTTCAAAATGAATAGGTCCTTAATTGATTTTTAAATAGTACCTACCTTATTAAAATCTGTCACGCTTAATGGAAATCTTCGAGGGCGATTTCTAAGTTAAAGTATGTTCTCTGAACTTCTGCTTTTTTAAAGAAAAGTTTTGTTTAGGTAAGGAGGTACTCATTTGTTGAAAGCACCTACAGACCACAGTGGTGGCCAAAAACAGATGGCACAAAAACATGTCGAATTACACAAATTATGTGGCAAAGAGCCACATAATTTGTAATGGTACGATCTGGTAGAAACTTTGGCAGAGAATTAAGTAGCTATTAATGTTTGATGATTAATGGCTGTGAACCGTGGATGTCACGTCACGCCAACGTTTTATTATATCTACCAACCCCCATATAAAAGGTTTCGGATTTAGGTATGTTAGATATGTGGCCACTCCTTTTGGGTTTTGCAAAATGTTAGAGTAAAGAGGAGGGGTATATGTAACTATTACCTTCAGAGCATTGGGGCCGTGCGTCTGCGCTTGTTTCCTGGCGAGCTCGAGGTAGTTCTCCAGGTGTCGCAGCACCATGCGGATGATGTCGGTGCGCGTCACGGCGTGCAGCAGCCCCCAGATGTCCAGACCCACGAACGGGACTATTATTACTGATGAAACGGACAAACATACAAAAATTAGCATACCAACTTGCTCAAAATGGCTCAGAGGGCAATACTCAAAAAAACAAAGATTAATCGCAAAAAACCTAATCGCTTAGGAAAAACAACAAGTTTTAAAAGTATTTAAAACACAAAAAGTAGGTAGAAACTCGTATGTTAAGTGATCAATGTCATGCTTATTTATTTATTTACAGAAAATCAATAGCACTTAAGGTAAATTATGGCCAATAACTGATTTTCCTAATATAATATGCACATTGACTGAGACAGAATGCTCAAATGCTCGTAAACAACTTCCAATTCTATGTGATTCATGCATAGCATTGATTTTACGTGCCATAGATTTATACCTAAACGTCGGGACCTCTATGTTATATGCATTAATATTAATATATATATAGCTACTCGTGCTGATTGGCCACTGACTGACTGACTCATTGATCACCTCTCCTGAACAATTTTGTATGAAAAAAAAATATTTTAAGGATAGGGTCGTGTAGAGGGGAAAAATTCATGAGGAAGAAAAATACGGAGAGAGCTGATGATTGAGGATTTCGGAGACGGGTGAAGAGCACAGCCAGAGTATTGGAGATAGGTGGGGGGTGCTCGACCAAATGTCATTCGAAACGTCATGCAATTGGCAGTGAGCTGAAAAAAAATTCAAAATGGCGGATTCAAAATGGCCGCCATTCGAATTTCGTCGATATCTAGGAAAGTATAAAAGATGGAAGAACGGTTTTTTTACAAAAGTTAATCAGGACTCGAAGATCTACGTGATGAATAGAAAAAAAATCCAATATGGCGGAATTTTTTTTTCAATAGAAAATGTATGTGGAATATTAAAGAGACCACGAGTTGTAAAACATGAAGTGCTTTGATGCGGTTTTTTGGAAGACTACCAGAGAAAAATATGGAATGAGCTGATGATTGAGGATTTTAAAGACAGTCAAGGAGCATGGGCAAGGTATTATAGTTAGGTGGGGACTGCTGAAACAAAAAATACTCGGAACTTCACGCAATTGGCAGTGAGCTGAAAAAAAATAAAAATGGCGGATTCAAGATGACCGCCATACAAATTTCGTGTTGTTCTACCTCGGAAAGTATAAAAGATAAGAGAGTGGTTTCTTAGCAAGAGGTGATCAGGAGCTCAAGTTTTACGGGATGCATGGAAAATAATTCACTGTGGCGGAATTTATCTTTTCATGGAAAATGTACATACTATGAGAAGAGACAATGATCTAGGATTTGGATGATGACTGAGGAGCACGGTCATGGTTTTAAAGATAGTTAAGGGCTGTTCGAACAAAAAAATACGCTGAACCTCATCGGATGAGGTTCAGCGTATTTTTTTGTTCGAACTGACCTAAACTATCTTTAAAACCATGACAGTGCTCCTTGGTATTTTTTTCAGCTCACTGCCAATCGGATTTCAATGGGCGATGGAGATGACAGCGATACCTTTATGGGCGGGAAGACTGCACGCGGGCCACATGTGGCCCGCGCACACACGCGCCCTACTAGTTAATTAATATATATATAGCTGCTTGTGCTGATTCACTGACTGACTGATTATCACCTCTCCTGAACAATTTTGTATGAAAAAAATTTTTTTCACGGATGGGGTCTTATAGAAGAAAAAAAAACAATCCGAGGAAAAATACGGAGAGAGCTGATGATTGAGGATTTCGGAGACGGATGAAGAGCACAGCCAAGGGTATTGGAGATAGGTGGGGGGTGCTCGACCAAATGTCATTTGAAATGTCATCCAATTGGCAGTTAGCTGAAAAAAAATTCAAAATGGCGGATTCAAAATGGCCGCCATACGAATTTCGTCGATTTCTCGGAAAGCATAAAAGATGGAAGAACGGTTTCTTGACAAGAACTGATCAGGACCGAAAGGTCTATTTGATGGATTGAAAAAAAAATCAAAATGGCGGAATTTTTTTTTTCGATAAAAAATGTATGAGGAATATTGAAGAGACTACGAGTTTTAAAACATGAAGTGCTTTGATGCGGTTTTTTGGAAGACTACCAGAGAAAAATATGGAATGAGGGGATGATTGAGGATTTTAAAGACAGTCAAGGAGCATGGGCAAGGTATAATAGTTAGGTGGGGACTGCTGAAACAAAAAATACTCGGAACTTCAAGCAATTGGCAGTGAGCTGAAAAAAAAATGGCGGATTCAAGATGGCCGCCATACAAATTTCGTGTTGTTTTATCTCGGAAAGTATAAAAGATATAAGAGAGAGGTTTCTTAGAAAGAGGTGATCAGGAGCTCAAGCTAGGGGATGAAAATAATTCACTGTGGCGAAATTTTTTTTTTCATGGAAAATGTTCATACTATGAAAAGAGACAATGGTCTAGGATTTGGATGATGATTGAGGAGTGAGCTGAAAAAATTACCAACGAGCACTGTCATGGTTTTAAAGATAGTTAAGGGCTGTTCGTACAAAAAATACGCTGAACCTCATCCGATGAGGTTCAGCGTATTTTTTTGTTCGAACAGCCCTTAACTATCTTTAAAACCATGACAGTGCTCGTTGGTAATTTTTTCAGCTCACTGCCAATCGGATTTCAATGGGCGATGGAGATGACGGCAATACCTTGATGGGCGGGAAGTTAATATATATATAGCTACTCGTGCTGATTCACTCACTGACTGATTGATCACCTCTCCTGAACAATTTTGTATGAAAAATTTTTTTTTCAATGACCATTTCGTATAGAAGAGAAAAATTCATTCGGAGGAAAAATACGGAGAGAGCTGATGATTGAGGATATCTAAGACGGATGAAGAGCACAGCCAAGAGTATTGCAGATAGGTGGGGGTCGCTCGACCAAATGTCATTTGAAATGTCATGCATTTGGCAGTGAGCTGAAAAAAAATTCAAAATGGCGGATTCAAAATGGCCGCTATTCGAATTTCGCCGATATCTTGGAAAGTATAAAAGATGGAAGAATGGTTTCTTGACAAGAGCTGATCAGGACTCAAAGGTCTTTTCGATGGATAGCAAAAAAATTCAAAATGGCGGATTTATTTTTCCATACAAAATGTGTGTCGGACATTGAAGAGACTCAAAGTTGGAAGGCGAATAGGGGGGAAGACGGCACGCGGGCCACATGTGGCCCGCGCCCTCACGCGACCTACTAGTATATATATATAGCTGCTTGTGCTGATTCACTGACTGACTGATTGATCACCTCTCCTGAACAATTTTGTATGAAAATTTTTTTTTTCAATTACCATTCCGTATAGAAGAAAAAAATTCATTCGGAGGAAAAATACGGAGAGAGCTGATGATTGAGGATTTCGAAGACGGGTGAAGAGCACGGCCAGGGTATCCAAGATAGGTGGGGGGTGCTCGACCAAATGTCATTCGAAATGACATCCAATTGGCAGTGAGCTGAAAAAAAATTCAAAATGGCGGATTCAAAATGGCCGCCATTCGAATTTCGTCGATATCTCGGAAAGTATAAAAGATGGAAGAACGGTTTCTTGACAAGAACTGATCAGGACCGAAAAGTCTATTTGATGGATTGAAAAAAAAATCAAAATGGCGGAATTTATTTTTCCATAGAAAATGTATGGGAAAAGATGACTGAGGGTTGCGATACCTTTATAGGCGGGAAGACAGCCCGCGGGCCACATGTGGCCCGCGGGCGGAATTTATCTTTCCATGAAAATATACATACTATGAGAAGAGACAATGATCTAGGATTTGGATGATGATTGAGGAGCACTCTCATGGTTTGAACCTCATTGGATGAGGTTCAGCGTATTTTTTGTTCGAACAGCCCTTAACTATCTTTAAAACCATGACAGTGCTCCTTGGTAAGTTTTTCAGCTCACTGCCAATTGGATTCCAATGGGCGATGGAGATGACGGCGATATCTTTATGGGTGGTAAGACTGCACGCGGGCCACATGTGGCCCGCGCACTCACGCGCCCTACTAGTTACTATATATATAGCTGCTCGTGCTGATTCACTGACTCATTGATCACCTCTCCTGAACAATTTTGTATGAAAAAAATTTTTTTCAATGACCATTTCGTATAGAAGGGAAAAATTCATTCGGAGGAAAAATACGGAGAGAGCTGATGATTGAGGATTTCGGAGACGGGTGAAGAGCACGGGGAGGGTATTGAAGATAGGTGGGGAGTGCTCGACCAAATGTCATTCGAAACGTCATGCAATTGGCAGTGAGCTGAAAAAAAATTCAATATGGCGGATTCAAAATGGCCGCCATTCGAATTTCGCCGATATCTCGGAAAGTATACAAGATGGAAGAATAGTTTCTTGACAAAAACTGATCAGGACCCAAAGCTCTATTTGATGGATAGAAAAAAAAAATCAAAATGGCGGAATTTATTTTTCCATAGAAAATGTATGGGAAAAGATGACTGAGGGTTGCGATACCTTTATAGGCGGGAAGACAGCCCGCGGGCCACATGTGGCCCGCGCCCTCACGCACCCTACTAGTTAATATATATATAGCTGCTTGTGCTGATTCACTGACTGACTGATTATGACCTCTCCTGAACAATTTTGTATGAAAAATTTTTTTTTCACGGATGGGGTCTTATAGAAGAAAAAAATTCAATTTGAAGAAAAATACGGAGAGAGCTGATGATTGAGGATTTCGAAGACGGGTGAAGAGCACAGCCAAGGGTATTGCAGATAGGTGGGGGGTGTTCGACCAAATGTCATTTGAAATGTCATCCAACTGCCAGTGAGCTGAAAAAAAATTCAAAATGGCGGATTCAAAATGGCCGCCATACGAATTTCGCCGATATCTCGGAAAGTATAAAAGATGGAAGAATGGTTTCTTGACAAGAAGCGATCAGGACCCGAAGGTCTATTTCATGGATAGAAAAAAAAATCAAAATGGCGAAATTTATTTTTCCATAGAAAATGTATGGGGAATGTTGAAGAGACTAACAGTTGGTAATTATGCAAGGTTGTGATGCGGTTTTTCGGAGAGTTACTAGAGAAAAATATGGAGAGAGCTAATGATTGAGGATTTCGGAGACGGGTGAAGAGCACAGCCAGGGTATCGAAGATAGGTGGGGGGTGCTCGACCAAATGTAACTCGAAACGTCATCCAATTGGCAGTTAGCTGAAAAAAAATTCAAAATGGCGGATTCAAGATGGCTGCCATACAAATTTCGTGTTTTTCTATCTCGGAAAGTATAAAAGATAAGAGAGTGGTTTCTTTGCAAGACGTGATTAGAATCTCAAGGTCTACGGGATGAATGAAAAAAATTCAAAGTGCTTGAATTTATTTTTCCATGGAAAATGTATATACTATAAAAAGAGACAATGATCTAGGATTTGGATGATGATTGAGGAGCACGGTCATGGTTTTAAAGATAGTTAAGGGCTGTTCGTACAAAAAATACGCTGAACCTCATACGATGAGGTTCAGCGTATTTTTTTGTTCGAACTGACCTTAACTATCTTTAAAACCATGACAGTGCTCCTTGGTAATTTTTTTCAGCTCCCTGCCAATCGGATTTCAATGGGCGATGGAGATGACGGCGATACTTTTATGGGCGGGAAGACTGCACGCGGGCCACATGTGGCCCGCGCACTCACGCGCCCTACTAGTTAATATATATATAGCTGCTTGTGCTGATTGACTGATTGATCACCTCTCCTGAACAATTTTGTACGAAAAATTTTTTTTCCACGGATGGGGTCTTATAGAAGAAAAGAAATGAATCCGAGGAAAAATACGGAGAGAGCTGATGATTGAGGATTTCGAAGACGAGTGAAGAGCACGGAGAGGGTATTGAAGATAGGTGGGGGGTGCTCGACCAAATGTCATTTGAAACGTCATTCAATTGGCAGTGAGCTGAAAAAAATTTCAAAATGGCGGATTCAAAATGGCCGCCATTTGAATTTCCTCGATATCTCGGAAAGTATAAAAGATGGAAGAATGGTTTCTTGACAAGAAGTGATCACGACCCGAAGGTCTATTTGATGGATAGAAAAAAAATCAAAATGGCGGAATTTATTTTTACCATAGAAAATGTATGGGGAATATTGAAGAGACTAAAAGTTGGTAACTAAGCAAGGCTTAGATGTGGTTTTTCGGAGAATCACTAGGGAAAAACATGGAAAGAGATGATGATTGAGGATTTTAAAGACAGTCAAGGAGCATGGGCAAGGTATTATAGTTAGGTGGGGACTGCTGAAACAAAAAATACTCGGAACGTCATGCAATTGGCAGCGAGCTAAAAAAAAATTAAAATGGCGGATTCAAAATGGCCGCCATACAGATTTCGTGTCGATCTCGGAAAGTATAAAAGATAAGAGAGTGGTTTCTTAGCAAGAGGTGATCAGGATCTCAAGATTAACGGGATGAATAAAAAAACTAAATGGAGGAATTTGTGTCTCCATGGAAAATGTACATGCTACAATAAGTAGGGAACTATTCAAGGCATTGACGCAGTTCTTCAGAGAACTGCCAGAGGAAAGTATGAGAAGTGATGATAATCTACGATTTGGATGACGGTTGAGGAGCACGGTCATGGTTTTAAAGATAGTTAAGGGCTGTTTGAGCAAAAAATACGCTGAACCTCATCTGATGAGGTTCAGCGTATTTTTTTGTTTGAACAGCCCTTAACTATCTTTAAAACCATGACAATGCTTCTTGGTCATTTTTTAAGCCCACTGCCAATCGGATTCCAATTGGCGATGGAGATGACGGCGATACCTTTATAGGCGGGAAGACTGCACGCGGGCCACATGTGGCCCGCGCACTCACGCGCCCTACTAGTTCTCTTATTTTGGTTTAATGATAGACTAAGGATACTTACCCCTTTGATTAATATACCTAATCAAAGGGATACCCACTGTTACCTCATAGAAGGATACTTACCAACGATTTTAAGGTTAAATTTAGATTAAAATAAATAGATAAAAATTCTCTGGAATATCATAGGGAATATCTGACATTGTCTTTAGATCAAGACAATTGTAAACGTTGATCCAGTAAAAAAAAATAGTAGGAGAATTTTTGCACATTTACCTACCTGGTGATCCTTCTTTGTCAAATCCAGTGCTGCCGCTTGGAAAGTGCTTTTCTAATACCTCGGGCGCCTGCCAGGATGCCAGGGTAGTGTCCACGCCCCATTTTTCTCGCCATTTCATAGACTGAACGAAGAATAGTCATCATTAGGACCTAGGATGCCCATTGCCAACTCGTTTGCTTACGAGTATATGGGAGTTAGGACCAAATGTTCTAAAACGACTACGATCAGACGAGCTCGGGTCGCGGTAGTATGAAGTGGGACGGGAATTCATCGGCAAAGCTTCTGCAAACGGATAGATCGAGTATTTACCCGTTGCAGAAGCTTTGCCGATGTGTAGAGGAATAAACGGTCATTGAAAATACTAGATTCATGTGTGACTGCTTTTTGGCAAAGGACTCATAAAACGGAGGAGGTACTTAGTTTGTCATAATAATTTAGCTAATTATTTTACATTATATTTTAGTAATTTAAAACGAGATTTTGGTAAGCGATAAAAGGCAATGTACGAACTTCAAAAGGTTATCTTGATGAACCATGCAACTTAAAATGAGTAACTAAATACCTATACATTGTTATTATGTTCTTTTGCTTAAAATATAGGTAAGTACACTGCCTAAAGCGTTGCGGAATTCTTTGACTTTAGTAGGATATCTGGGCGCATACTTAATCAACGAATAGGTACTTATATAAGTACTATTACTAACACTTAATGCTGCATGTGTCACTCTACTTCCCTTGGGTGATCCCGTGAGAATTTCGAACCTTCGTTATTCCTTGTCAACGTGATAAAGGGAATCTCTACATGCAAACTTCAGCTTTCTAGGTCCAAGGGTTTAGGGGATGGTGTGTCGGCAAGAGAATGAATGAACCAGTGAGGATATTTTTGAGGCTCTGGTACCTATATTTTGTAGCTATAGCTGGTTATCATTATTTTATTATGACTAGGTGAGATATATATAGGTCGCCGACCTGAATGTTATCATTTTAACTTACATCTCTCAACATTTTCTCTGCTGCCTCTGGATTCCATTGTCTGGCTGAAAAGGAAAAAGAAAATTATGAGTTTTGAACATTGATTAATTAAACGCGAAAAAACATACAATCGCACTTCAGTCTCGTGTTTGAAAATTAGGCTGTATTAATGGTTTAAAACATAAATTACAATATTTTAGTTTGTTTATAAAAATACTCATACACCCTCGTTTATACAGGTTTTCACGGGACACTTTTCGTGTATTTTTCACCCACATGGGTTTTGTATTACACCCGCCGTCCATAGATTTATAAGCCTATGGATTTTGAAGTACCAAAACCCTAAAAATGGATAGGTTTGTTCATATCGTCAGGTACCTCACAAACCAATCGCAAATCAAGTACTTTTCAATGCCAATGTTAATTGCACCAGCGAATTGACTTAACCTCGTTTATACTGGTTTTACGTTTTATCTTTAACGAATTTTAGGCCTATAGGTGTCTACGCATGAATTAAATAAAAAACACGTTTTCAAGATCGTTCTGAATGCATAACCGCGATTTTCCTTTCTTTTGAACGAGAGACCTAGCTTATACCTACTTTACTTCTTACTCAATAGCATAGAAGACCGAAGCATAGGTACCTACTTAGGTATATTATTTGATAGATGATGGCATAAAATGGGTGAATGCACCTAGAATGCACTGAGAACGATGCTTCGATGTGATGATGAGAAGTATTCAGACAAGTGTCAGCGTCACTCTTTACAAATTTCTGGCTGACCCGACAAAGTTTCTCTGCTCTATGATCGCAGTGCTACCTATCGGGTTCAATTATGTTATACCTAAATCTAAAACATCAAGGTGTACTTATACCTATACCTATGCAAAAAGTTCACTTATACACAACATTAGTTCACTAAGCCCTTTCGTCTGTTTCGTTATTCAATGAATTTTTAAAATTAATATTTGAATAAAATGAAGTAAGTATATATGTATAACTGACGATAACTTCGAACATCCAGTTAGGACTTAGGAAAGTCAAAATGTGCACTTAAATTGCGCTCCGGCCTAGCCTGTCAAAGAGAATCGTTTGGTGTAAGGTGTATTTTATGCCTATTCGAACATAAATAAAAATATTGAGCTTATAATTATAATCAGCATTTGAAATCGAAATAACTCGTGGTTAATGTACCTACCGTTTTGTATCTTTATTAAACTTAATTTGTAAGGAATGGGTTTTTGGCAATTTTTTGCACAAATTAGAGGAACAAGTTTATGTTTTTTGTGCATCCACAATCCATAAAGCATCACACACGCAGTTCAAATTTTTTTGGTCCTTCCGAACCGGATCCCGACAAAAAATGTTTCATGTCAGTGTCTTCTCTCTAAGTTTGTATCCACTATTCCTAGGCTGTAATGTGGATATCGTTTGCAACCTATTTTTACACGACTGCCCAAAAAAGGAGTGTAATATTTTTAGGGTTTATGTATGTATGTATGTAGGTATGTATGTGAGTCTCTTTATTCCACCATCACTTCTGAACGGCTAGATTTGGACACATTGGACATATTATGGGGTATCGTTAGAATCCTTACATCATTCTGAGTAACATAGGCTAAGTATATTATTTGGCAAAAGTCGTTTTGCCACGAGCAGTCGTGTTTTTTCATTATTTAAGTACTTGTTATTAGAACTTATTGGAATTAGTTTTTCTTACCTCGAAGCCATCTTAGTAAAAAGTGGTCGTTGTGTTCAGGCTTTAAGACGTCCTTTACGCTCCTTCGAAACTGAAACAAGCAAAACATATTTTTGTCAGGTACTTATAGGGTATACCTAGGTAGAATTTATGTGAACGAAAGAAATGTGGAAAAAACTTTTCGTGGGACTTTGTTGGATGTCAACCACATAAGGATGCCACTATAAATAGCGCTATAATTGCATTTACAGAAAAAAGTATGGTATAAAGTTATTCCTTGGTCTGTGATTTCAATAATCTTTCTGCATAACATTATCTTTGCATACAACCATTAATATATATATAGCTACTCGTGCTGATTCACTCACTGACTGATTGATCACCTCTCCTGAACAATTTTGTATGAAAAAAAAATTTTTCAATTACCATTTCGTATAGAAGGGAAAAATTCATTCGGAGGAAAAATACGGAGAGAGCTGATGATTGAGGATTTCGGAGACGGGTCAAGAGCACAGCCAAAAGTATTGCAGATAGGTGGGAGGTGCTCGACCAAATGTCATTCGAAACGTCATGCAATTGGCAGTGAGCTGAAAAAAAAATCAAAATGGCGGTTTCAAAATGGCGGCCAAACGAATTTCGCCAATATCTCGGAAAGTATAAAAGATGGAAGAACGGTTTTTTGACAAGAGTTGATCAGGACTCGCAGGTCTATTCGATGGATAGAAAAAAAATCAAAATGGCGGAATTTATTTTTCCATAGAAAATGTATGCCGATAATACTTTTATAGGCGGGAAGACAGCACGCGGGCCACATGTGGCCCGCGCACACACGCGCCCTACTAGTTAATATATATATAGCTGCTTGTGCTGATTCACTGACTGATTGATCACCTCTCCTAAACAATTTTGTATGAAAATTTTTTTTTTCAATTACCATTTCGTATAGAAGAGAAAAAATCATTCGGAGGAAAAATACGGAGAGAGCTGATGATTGAGGATTTCGAAGACGGGTCAAGAGCACAGCCAAGGGTATTGAAGATAGGTGGGGGGTGCTCGACCAAATGTCATTTGAAATGTCATCCAATTGGCAGATAGGTGAAAAAAAATTCAAAATGGCGGTTTCAAAATGGCGGCCATTTGAATTTTGTCAATATCTCGGAAAGTATAAAAGATGGAAGAATGGTTTCTCGACAAGAAGTGATCAGGATCCGAAGGTCTATTTGATGGATAGAAAAAAAATTCAAAATGGCGGAATTTATTTTTCCATAGAAAATGTATGGGGAATGTTGAAATTACTAACAGTCGGTAATTATGCAAGGTTGTGATGCGGTTTTTCGGTTTTGAGAGTTACTAGAGAAAAATATGGAGAGAGCTGATGATTGAGGATTTCGGAGACGGGTGAAGAGCACAGCCAGGATATCGAAGATAGGTGGGGGGTGCTCGACCAAATGTAACTCAAAACGTCATCCAATTGGCAGTTAGCTGTAAAAAAAAATCAAAATGGCGGATTCAAGATGGCCGCCATACAACTTTCGTGTTGTTCTACCTCGGAAAGTATAAAAGATAAGAGAGTGATTTCTTTGCAAGACGTAATTAGAATCTCAAGGATGAATGAAAAAAAATCAAAGTGGTTGAATTTATTTTTCCATGGAAAATGTGAATGCTACAATAAACAAGGCCTATGAAAAACTATGAAAAGTATGAGAAGAGATGATGGTCTACGATTTAGATGATGATTGAGGAGCACGGTCAAGGATTTAAAGATAGGTAAGGGCAACCTCATATGATGAGGTTCAGCGTATTTTTTTGTTCGAACTGCCCTTAACTATCTTTAAAACCATGACAGTGCTCCTTGGTCATTTTTTAAGCCCACTGCCAATCGGATTCCCATTGGCGATGGAGATGACGGCGATACCTTTATAGGCGGGAAGACTGCACGCGGGCCACATGTGGCCCGCGCACTCACGCGCCCTACTAGTTGATCTATAATATTACTCTACTGACCTCATAGCATACAACCACCATACAACAATAAACTCTTTAAGCAACATTTAAGTTCACCGAAGTTATTCGATGTTCGTCGCTTAGAAACCATATTGACAAATCATTTTTGTACTTGTCCGTCACTCGTCAGACAACAGTCAGATTGAAAAGATTTCAGAATTGATCCCTAATAATTTTACGTATTTAAATATTAAAAACATTGCTACGTGAAAATATCCTTTTAAGTTTTTAGTGTTCATCTGACATTGTGCAGAAATCATACTTTTTCACCTTTTTCATCTTTCTAAGTTATTTTTAAGCGTTTCAAACGAGCAGCAAGCATGGCGGAGGCTGATAACATATCCACGTTTAGTGTAGACGGGGGTCAAGACACAGTCGGACTGCCTCGAATTGTGATGGTTACCGAAGGGTCCGATACTTCTGCTTCTTCCCCATCGTCCAATTCATCTTCCGAAGACAACTGGGCTGATCTCATCAAATCGACCGAAATTCCGCCAGAGTATTGGCACATTCAGAAACTGGTGAAGTACATGAAAGCCGGCAATCAAACCGCAACTATGGTCGCGTTGTCTTGCCTGAAGGACCATGATCTAACTATTGAAGTAAACCAAAGAGCCATTCAAGAGATCGGAGGCTTAGAACTCTTAGTTAACTTACTGGAGACCAGAGATTTGTGTTGTATTTTGGGAGGACTCGCAGTGCTCAAAGATATATCGCCAAATATTGAAATTCGGAAAAAGATAACCGATCTAGGCGCCATTCCTTTGCTAGTTGGTCTATTGTCGGATCCAGCTAGAGATATCCAAATACTTGCGGCGGAAACTATTGCAAACTTGGGAAAAATTCGCAAAAGTAGGAAATTTTGTAGAAAGTTTGGGGGAATCCCGAAATTGATAGACTTGTTAGATGTCAAAGAAAAGTACGATTACCTTTCTATTTTATTATTATATAATTCTTTTTAATTACGAAGTGGACCACTTTTTAAATGGTACCTGATTCTAGGTATTTAATTACACCAAAAGAAGAACTAAATCAAGATGAACTACAGTTTCTGGACATAGCGCGAGCTGGAGCAAAGGCACTGTGGTCGATGTCTTCTTCGCAACGAAACCGCGAGGCAATGAGAAAGTATGGCATAATACCGCTTCTCGCACGAATGCTCAAGACTATTCATTTGGACGTAGCTGTTCCGGCAGTTGGGCTGCTACAAATGTGCGCTAATGAAACTTCCTTCCAGCTCGCTATACAGACCGAAAAGATGGTTAAAGATTTAATTACGCATTTGGCAAACGAAGACAAGGACTTGAAGGTACACTATAGGTCAATGTCAAATAGATCGTATACATTTAATGGCAATAATATATAAACATGCATATTCCAAGGCAAAGAGATAAATTAATATTTGTTGTTTCAGACATATTGTAGTTTAGCTATATACAAATGTGCAAGCGACCCTATAACACGAGACATGATACGAGAGGCTGGAGGCCTCGAACTGTTAGTGGAAGCAGCACAAGATACAACGAATAGATCGAACAAGCCTCTAATGGCCGCTGTCACTGGAGCCCTGTGGAAATGTGCTAACAGTGAGGCTAGTGTCAAAAAACTTGACAGTCTCGGAGCAGTTCCGACGCTCGTGAAATTGCTGGACGATGAAAACGATGGAGTCTTGACCAATGTTGCGGGGGCTCTTGCGGAATGCGCAAAATATCCACCCAACCGCGAAAAAATAAGAAGTTCTGGAGGCATTTCCATGCTAAGTTAATATTTTACTTAATTTTGAGATAAATATCGATAAGTTACAATCGCTTATGTTTACTGTCATCTTATTTTTTTTTTCACAGTACACCATTTAAATAACACCTACAAACCATTATTGGAAAACGTACCCTTGGTATTGATGGAATGTGCAAAAGAAGAAAACTGCATGAGAGAAATTGATGATTTGGATGGAGTGAGATTGATATGGTCGTTACTGAAGAATGACTCGAAGAAGGTTCAGACGAACGCAGCTTTGGCATTGAGTCCATGCGTTCAAAATGCAGCAGACTCCGGGGAAATGGTCCGGTCCTTCGTGGGAGCTTTGGACCTGATCGTCGATTTACTGGATTCGGATGATCACAACGTTTTGTCTGCCGTTTGCGCTGCGATTGCTACTATTGCTCACGATCACGAAAACTTAGCTGTGATCTCCGACCACGGCGTTGTAGCGAAGCTTTCGAAACTAGGTAATTATGTTAAATTGATTTACTTAATCCTAAACTCCTGTCTTCTGTTGGGTGTTGTTTGAACTACAATGTCTCCATTCATTCAAAATACCAAATCATTAGTAATTCGTGCATATTTGGATCATGTTGTGGTGTTATTCGGATTCATATAATATGTAGTAATAATCTATGCTCCTGGCCATATTTGGTTTGGAAATACTTCATTAAAACGAAATAATAATCAATTTTGATCAAAATTTTTATAACTTTGGTCGAGTTCCGTAATACCAAAAATTATGAATGAAAACTTGTAACTTTCCTTATTAACTGGTGTTTTTCTTTATCTGGACAATAAAAACTGTGCTCCTGAACAATTGCGACGTGAGACAGTGTTGTCTTTATTACAATACAAATAAGCAGTTATTACAATACAAATAAGCAGAAAACATGTCCTCTTTGACATAAAAATAAGCAAAACTAAATTCGTTTACAATTTCGTTTAACAAAAGTGTTTCGGAACCAGATATGGCCAGGAGCATAGATTATTACTATAAGAACCCGAATAACACCACAACATGATCGAAATTACAAATGATTTTGGTATTACGTTTGTATGGGAGACATCGTGGGTCAGTAGACTCTTAAATGTTCGTTATTCCTTCACTTGACAGCTGCCGAACAAAACCCGATTATTTTTTATTCATCCCAGAAAAATCTACGATTCCGGCGGATAGAAAATTTTGCGTGAAAAACCAATGCCAAGTTGTGTGGGGCAACTTGGTGGTGGCAATTTATTCGACATAATTATTATGGGCATGATGGTCCATTTCGGAACACGAGGCGATCAAGAATTGCTGATTGCAGCACCGAACGCAAAGCGGACAATGACTCGGCAGCGTACTACGCAACCTGTACCTACCAAACAAACCTTGTGCCGCGTGTGACGTGACACAAGGTCAATTGATGGTGTATCTATAATAGCCTGTGGGTTTCCATTAACTCGAAAGTTGGTTCCGAATGAGACAGGCCGCCGCGCCGTCGCGTCGTCTGTGTCGCCAGGCTGCCGAAACTGTTTCGGTTGTATTTCTATAACCCATTCACAGTTAGGTACTTTTCCGATGATTTACCCTCCCATTTTATACTACTAATGCCCGCATTCGTCTGTTAACAGACGAGCACGGCTCACGACTCATGTTAGTATGCAGTGGGAGCAGAAGTCATCGGCAAAGCTTCTGCGAACGGGTGGTACTTCGCTTAACTCGAAAGGAAATGAAATGAATGATAAATAAATAATAGGAGGAATCAATGAATAACATTATTTCCAAGAAAGTGTTATGTAAAGCAAAATACCGATTTGTAAGAAATTAAAAAAAACTTGGATTGGGTTTGTTTTCTGGCGATTCTCTACTGATTGCGCCAAACCCAAAACCGCAAGTTGCTCGCTAAACTTGTTCAAAATCATTTGTTCGATATTGTGAAAGAATTACCTACAATTCAAAGCTGGGTATATGCCTTATAGATCACTTTTACTGGTTAGATACTCTTATATTTAATATTTATTGACACATTGACGTTTCCATGGTGGTAATGGTGGAATTACAAAATGATAGTCAATAGTTGTTGATTTATTCTAAGGCAACATCCATTGACAAAGCATAATTGAAAATAAAATGTTGAAGGTCTTTTCTTTTGAAATTTAATATCAAAGGTATAATAAAATAGCCGAGGGACTTGTGATGTGATGTCACATTCACTTTTTGGAGGTTAAATTAGGCAAGTAGGTAGGTATATACCTACCTACTCGGACATCTAACCAACCTACTTTAGATCGACTTACTTTCAATCGTTTTCTAGAGAATTTCGTCTAAGGCTGACTAAAATAGTATTCCCGGCTGGTTCCATAATTTTTGCTTATTGCGTTTAAATATTATGCCGGTGAGTACCTACAAACGATATGTGAGAGTTATGTTTTCAAATGTGTTCCTATGTGCTGTGGTGCTGCTTTGTTGCCAAACGATTGCTGATGACGGTCGAATAATGTGGGAGGGAAAGTCATTGACAAAGCGTCTATGAACGGGTAATTATTAAGGTACTTAGGCCGAAATTACACCGCCGCAGAATGGACTGAAAGCGACTTTTTACAACGAAATTGTACATAGCAATAATGAACTTTATGTTAATTGTATAATATTAAATTAAATAACAGCAATAAAAGATTCCGAGGAATCCTCACGCATTCTCGAAAATTCCCTAGCTAGGTACTGACAGCGTCATCTGTAGAATCTGCAGGAAGTGTCGCGAACGGGGAGTCGGTTGAGTTGGTTACAGCAGTGCGGTGCCAAGCGTTTACGAAACAATTCGCTGGAATACTTAGGTACTCAAGCATTCCAGCGAATTCTCGCGTCATGAGGCGCAATTGACCCTTTCATTCTTTAGCGGTGCAGAGGGCAATAGGGAAATTTCCCTCCAGGCAGGTGTTGTGCCTGGGGACCGCTTGTGATCCTAGCGTGTGACGTCAGAAGTTGTATTTATAGAACGCTCGTCGAATGCTCTGTCAGCGTGTGCTATTGCGCTGGTGACGCCATCTATCGTCAGCTATCGAAGACCGCTACAATCCCATTCCACCGCGGTGTAAATTGAGTCTTACTCAGAGGAGAACTCGGGAGAAGTAACAGTCCCAAATATTTTGTACAGTCAGCACAACGGACGATCACCTGCGAGCGAACCTCGGCGTGGCGATCGCATACTGCTGCGAGTGGGCGCAGAACCGGCAGGAGTTCGGCAAACGCGGCGCCATCACCCCGCTCGTCAACTACATGACCTCGCGCGACCCCAGCGTGCACCGGGCCACCGCGCTGGCGCTGTACCACCTCTCCTTCTACTCCATCAACTGCGTCACCATGCACGCGGTAAGGCAACACCAACACCAGGCCAGACTAATCACGTGATCGAGAAACTAGAGGTAGGCGTCTCGACGTACTAATTTCGGACGGCCGCCACGCGCCGGATACCTACTTTGCTCGCGTTAGTTCGGGTACGGACAATTTCACGCAGGGCGCGTGAAATTGTCAGTGTCTACGTCGAATGTGATAAAGTTACGCAATACAAAGAGACCACAACATTGCGTTTGTTGCGTGCTTTTTCCGGAGGCGTGGCCAGGCGCTATTGCGGACTCAATTGCACTTCTTGTGTCAGCGCTAGTCGCTATTTTTAGGGTTCCATACCAAAATGGTAAAAATGGAACCCTTATGGTGAGACTTTCTCCGTCCGTCCGTGTGTCACACTCGATTACTTCAGTAACTACTAAAGGTATCGATCTGAAATTTGGAATAGTTGTAGGTAATTGCGGCGCGCCACTATTGCAATCGTAAAAAAATTAAAATCTTTTTTATTTTTATTTAAAAAGGGGGAAAAACCGGGCCGTCGAAATTTCAAAATGAGATAACAATATTGAGTGGAGTATCATATGAAAAGGCGTCACTTGTGTATTCGAAAACCAATTTTTAGGGTTCCATACCAATTTGGTAAAAATGGAACCCTTATGGTGAGACTTTCTCCGTCCGTCCGTCCGTCCGTCTGTCACACTCGATTATTTCAGTAACTATCAAAGCTCGACTTGAAATTTGGAATAGTTTTAGGTAATAGTGACCCAACGCCATAAAATATTGAAAATTATTTTAATTTTTATTTAAAAAGGGGGGAAAACCGGGACTTCGAATTTTCAAAATGATATAACAATATTGAGTGGGGTATCATATGAAAGGGCGTTACTTGCGTATTCTAAAACCGATTTTTATTTATTTTTATGCCCGATAGTTTTTGATTTATTGAGCAAACTGTCGAAAAAAATACCGTTCCCCCCCCCTTATCTCCGAAGTTTATCGATCGAAAAATCTGAAATAATTATAATCAATAGACATTAATGTATGTTTTACAGAAAAAATAAAATCAACTCCCTAACTTTTATACTTTTTTTGATAATAACAATAAACCACCAAAAACAAAGTTAGGTTTGCGGTTCGCCAACAGTAAATTATACTCGTAAATTCATGAACAAAAGTGATTCTTATAATGTTTTACTTCTTTTATAGTATGGAACCCTCGATGCGCGAGTCCGACACGCACTTGGCCGTTTTTTTTTGTCATTCAACGGATCATCAATTTGTTTAAAGTTCAGCTTACAGTTCACAGCTGATACCTAATACTTACTGCAGACTCCAGTGCAGGATTGAACTAGTTCTAGTAAAACCTAACACTTGTCTATTTTGTGCGTGCGTGTGTGTGTTTGTTACGCTGCTTCACTCGAATACTTAAGTAAACACGTTTTACAATTAATTTCTTGGAATCATCAATTTAAACGCCCGCGGATGATCTTTTAAAGTACCTATTTCGAGGCTTATTTTTTACACGACTGCCCAAAAAAGGAGTATGTTTTTTAGGGTTCATGTATGTATGCATGTATGTGAGTTTCTTTATTCCACCATAACTTCTGAACGGCTGAGAAAGATTTGGACATAAGGGGTATCCCCCCATTCCGAGTAAGTAACATTGGTTGTATTTTTTTTGGAAAAAGTCTATTTATCGCAGGGCAGTCGTGTTTTTTAATTTTTAAATTATTTACTTGTTGTCAGTCATACCTATTAGTGCCATGTGTGATGTGGTTGATGACATATTTAAGAACATAAAGATGTCAATATTATATGCACTTCGGATTAACGCTGATTATCTAACGCTTTGATCTTTAGAAGCTTTTTGTTCAATTGCTTAGCAATCAAACACCTTTTACATAGTGTGTTGCAATTGTTTGTCACTTCTAATGGACACATCTGTTTAATTAGTACCTTGTATAAGATAAATACATACTTCAGCGCGTGTGTTTTACTAGGACCGCCATACGTCCAGGTTTCGCCGTATTTGTCCTAGTTTAGAACTTAGCTTAGGGCATCCGGGGATCGTCCGGAAGGAATTGTCAAAAGTTATTTGCTCATTTTCACCAACATAGACATCTAAGCCCTTAGGTGACAGTTGCTGTAAGTAAAAACTGTCACCTATCGGTTTAGGCGTTTCTTAAAGTGTTGGTGAAAACGGTTGTTTGTGTTCGCCCTAATTTACAACAAATGGACAACTTTTCAATCAAAGCTCATACGTGTGGGTCCTTATGCTCCATCTCGTGTGGGTGTTTACCCATAACTCCCACTAATAGTATTAAATATCTGGGCGTTGTAATTGATAAAACCCTAAACTGGCATATGCAGATTGACAATGCTGTTGCAAGAACTCGTAAGCTCGTTTTTGTTTTCAAAACTCTGAGAAGAGTGCTAGACCGGGACACTCTTAAGACAGTCTATTGTGCTTTAGCCCTATCAATTTTATCTTATGGTATAACAGCTTGGGGTGGTGTAGGGTCGACTGCGCTGTTGCGCCTGGAGCGTGCCCAAAGAATTATATTAAAGACCATGCTCGGCTTACCATATTGGCACAGCACGGAGCTACTATATAGGGATATTCAGGTACTAACGGTACGTAAAATCCTTATTCTAAAAATGGCCGTACGCAAACATAAATCTGTTAATATCAGTCACTGTATAGCTGAAAATACTGGAGGGAGGCGTAGGAAGAAACCCTGCATTGTCGAAGCTCACAAAACAACCCTTGCCAGCAAACAATATTATGTCTTAGGGTCCAGAATTTACAACAATTTAGATGAAACCTTAAATCTTTGCGCACTAACATCACGAGAATGTAAAAGGTCCCTGAATAAATACCTGTTAAAACTAACCTATGAACAAACAGAGAATTTACTAGTGAGTAAAAATAGATTATAGCAATAATTATCTATTCATTCACACACATACAAGCACACACGCACATACTGACAAACACATAAATACACACATATACACACTCACGCACATACGAACTCACATATACACGCACACACACACACACACACACACACACATGCAAAGGAACATGCGTTTAAATTATTATCTTTATTTTTATTTTTGATAATTTAATTTTGTATCGCAAATTACTTTTCTGGACACAGTAGCTGTAACTGGTGCTCTTTTGTTCCTATCACCTGTCTAATCTGGAAGGTTCTGACCACTGAAACACAGTTATTACTAGTTCGGTGGTCAACGCACAAACAGCATGTACAATTTTAGTTTGTATAGATGTATGTACCTAATATTAGTTTAGCACCATACATAAAAATTGTATTTCTGTGATTTTTGTAATTAGTGATATATTTAAATAAATAAATAAATAAATAAAAATAAATAAAAAAAAATCATCAGCGGTTATGATCAGTTCAGATTTTATTTTTTTCATTTAAGCCTTGTTTTTCTTTTTTTTTTGTATTAAAGTTTACTTTTTTGCATTAATTTTTTTTAACTTCATTTTACTCTATCAATTAAGACTGTCATTTGTCGTTTTTTTTTTGTTTTTGCTATAATTAACTCTTTTTTGTATTCACTCGCATTTGGTTGAATAACTTGGTAACTCTGTACTTGTATAATATTTTTATGTTTGTGTGTTATTGTGCATGCTCTTTCTACTCCTGTAATTGACGAGCACACGGGTCTTTGTTATAATGTACTTGATTTTTCTTTTTATGTGTGTAAGTTGTTGGAGTAATAAATAAATAAATAAACAAATGAGTATGTAAGTAAATATGTACGAGTATAATATCTAGATTTTGTAACACGTATAACGTTACAAATGTGGAATGACCTCATAACAATGAGGAAACGAAGATTTTTTAATTCCGTTACGCTGTTATGTAACTTTAATTAACGGATTATATTTTATAGCAGGCCTGTGTTGCGGCCACTGCGGCAGATGATAAAAATAAATGCAAAAATTATAATAACACACACAATATCTTATATTATAATAACACACTAAAATAAAGTTTGTTTTCATCGATGCTTCGGTGCTTTTCACAGGTAAGTATTATATTATTATATATTCAATTTAATGTTAAACTCATAATTCTTAATGGCTTTAATCATAGGTTTATAATAGGTCGTCGCTCGCGCTTCGACTAGATAGAGCCCTTCGTAACAACGACAGCTCCGTGAGTGCGGCAACTTTTTCTTGTAGTGTGAGTGTGTCAATTTGAAATTTGTATGGTGCGCGGATGCTAGTGTGCGTGAAAAATTGTGTAGTGACGGCTCGGGTCAGCCGGCTTCAGCAACAAGTTGCCGCACTTTTGAAGCCGCGTGCGGTCTCTTGGACCAGGTAAAGATTGGAATCATAGAATTTCTTAATTCATTCAAGTTCCTATGGTAAAATTTTTGCGGGGTTTTCATTTTCATTGAAGTAAGCAAGTAGCAACAGACTTAATGTTTTTTTTTTATTATTGGGTGTTTGGATATCTGAAACCTACCTACATCATGTATCGTAATAAAGAACTGCAAAACAGTAAAATGTCTGCAAACGTAATACTTTGAGTCTTATGAGTACTTTTCAAATGCTGTAACGGGTAATTAATATAGCAATGCTATTACAAATGCAAACGCATATAACGCCATACCAAAATGGTAAAAATGGAACCCTTATGGTGAGGCTTCCTCCGTCCATCCGTCTGTCACACTCGATTATTTCAGTAACTATTAAAGCTATCGACCAGAAATTTGGAATTGGGGCGCGACGTTATTTTAATTTTGTAAACGGAACGTTGAATAAGATATAGGTTTGTTGCGTTAATAGAGCTACGGCTCACAGTAAACTTCTTTTTACTCTGTGGACTGTGGTTAGCGGATAATGCTTGAGTGGTCAGGGTCACCAAATCTCACGGCTTATCCGGGAATATCCGCAAATATTTTTTTCCATTTTATCTATGACGACTAGATTATATAAGGTTTCTTTTTGAAATACTCGTTGTTATCACCACAGTTTAAACTATGGCTATCACTTATCACCATTAAATATTATAATAGTTAGTAATACTGACTCTTTATTAATGCCTACAATTTAGGCCTATACACGAAATAAAGAGAAAACTTTTGAATAAATCTTTGTTTATTAGAATTTTAAACTGTGAGCATTGAGTTCTCTTCTTTCTCTTATTTTATAATGTTTTGTATCGAGTATTCAATATTCGTATTTACCCTTTATTTGTAGGTTGGTTCATTTCGTGGCTGATTGAACTTTGGTTGGTAATGTATTCAAGATATATATTAATATTAATTTAGGAATATTGTTTACAGGCTGGCGTAGTGCAATTTCTTCTGGAAACAATAGGATCTAAAGACCCGGTGCTGCAAGAGGCGTCGGCGGGCTGTCTTTGTAACATACGCAAGTTGGCGCTCGCCACTGAGAAAGTGAAGCTGAAGCAATGAAGTAAACGGACGCTATTAATAATAAAAATTACGGTAATAGACTATTTGTTTTTTTTTCATTAATTTAAGTTATGTTCTGTGGCGCTTTAGTTTTTAACGGCACAAATCTAGCGGAATAAAAAAAGCAGCCATATGTCATTTTTATTTTGAATAATAAGATTTTAAATTATGGTCAGCGTAAATTGTCACCGCAAATATAATTATTAAAATCTTGTAGTTTCTCAAGTTTTGTTTTTGTTTTTCTTTCTCGAACTATCGGTTCCGGTTTGAAAACATGGTGAACGTGAAATTATGTAAGGCACAGTTTCACTTCCCTACATAGAAAATTAATTATATTAATATTAAAGATGGAAACATCGCATAGCAACTACCTTAGTATTTTGATTACCACAATAAAAAAGGAATCCCAACAAGAAACTCGATTGTTACAAAAAGCCTTTTTAGTTAGATAAATTATAATGAATTTTAAATGTGTATCTATTCCTTAGTCGCCATTATTGTTAAGCCGTAGGTAGTTATGTTAATTCATTAAGCGGTTTGTGCTGCAGCCTACAGAGCATGACAAATACTCATAGTTTCCTTTACATATGCAAAACAGAGTAATATCCATTGTTTGTATGGTATCGGTTTTTAATGGCGAAATCTTAACAATGGTCGCATGACCTTTACTGAAAACAATACTTAAACAATACTTAATTTTATTATTGTTATTTTAAATACTATAGAAAATAATATTTTTGTGGTACCGGAAACAAAGGCCTAATTAATATGTGTTACATCTTACAACGCAACGTCTACGTTACATTACAGAAGTTACGTTACGTTATAGTACAGAATACCATAATAGTACCTTACGGTTAAACTATAGAGTGATTGTGGGGTGACCATAATTTTAAAGAGACTACAAAACATGACATCTAGTGTTCTTGTAGATGTCAGCACTATGTGCGATCCATTTATAATGCTTCAAAAAGTCCATTTGAATGCAGATCAAAGGTATGTAGGTAAACAGTTTAAAAAGTTTCATCTAAAGCACGAATAAGTAAATATTAGTAATTTCAAAAGTTTAAATCTGCGCTGTCTAGCATATTATGCGTATTATATATTTTTGATAATGCAATGCGATGCGTAACGATATCTAATGAAATAACGAAGAAATCTAAAAGATTCTAGGCTAACATAGCCTAGATGTTAGTAATTGAGTAGGTATTTCCTAACGCCTTGAAGGTTGTGACCCTTTTATGTGGTAGGAAACACGGATAAGTATAGAGCGCTTTAACTTGGAAAATCGCTTAGTTCTTTCCTGTTCGGATATAATTACGAGAGATTCTAAGTACACAAATAAATAGCAGAAACTCTTAAAAGGATTACTTATATGAGGTGGCAATTAAATATAGCGAAGATTCAATTTTTTACGTACAATTTTTGTTTTTTTTTTAGTATTCGTGGTTCTAAAGTTTAATTACATTAACTGACAAGATTAAGAAGATAAATACTGTGAGTTGCTATGTTTTTCAAATACATAATAGGTATCTATTGTTCCTGATTATTTTTTGTCTTGCTTGATCTTTGATTCTCAGTAAATACAATATGATAGTAGCTCAGATAGTAGAAATTAATTCGAAAATAATTAAATTATTATAATTTGTGTTGGACGTAGATTATGGTCCGCTATGACTCTTCTTGCGAAGTTCTTGGGTAGGTATATGACCTTGATTGTGTACAAGCGACTTTAACTTTTAGATCCTTTTGGCGGTAAGTGCGGGGCATGTCAGCGGAACAGAGAGATAGAGCGGAGAGTTAGTTTTTCGCAAATAGTGGACCAATAATATATATATATTATATATAACATCGTAGGTTTATGGTAATAAGTCTTGCGATCATGACGTTTATGCATCCACATCCCACATGTCTTCAATAAAATTTTTGTCCAAAATACTCATTTACTTCATATTGGCAAAGCCGTCAAACATAACTAATGTGATTTACAGCGACAAGGATAAATACATCCGTGCCCAGGGTCTGATGATGATGATTGTCGTAAAAACTCCTAAACGACACCTCGTTTGATTCATTCGTTTTGTCATTAAAGCAAAAACAATAAAAAGCAATCAAAACTTATTTGAACGTGTTTCCCAGTAAATATACCTATTATAGTCTTCTATACAAAAATAATAATTGACTCACGCTGCTCGTCTGATTAAATGATGTTCATCATCATAACCATCAACGTGACTATATAATTACCTTTATAATAATTTTAAACTTTTTGTAGTAGAGGTTTCAATCCAAAAAATCATCATATTGTTAAACTAACAATATTATAATGCTAATTTCATAAGCATAATAAGTAGGTAACCTGCAAAGTGTAAGTAGGTATTAATTATGTAAATAATTATTGTATATCACTCTGTAATTATCACAATAATTTAATTTCGAATATTCTCCATTCGGAGTAACTCCTTCACGCTGCAACTTCTCAACCGATTTTCTGGCTGATGAATTAGATCGGCGGGATTGATGAATACTTCGACGAATTTCAGCAAATGGCGCCGCGGGCATGGGCCGCAAAAAAGTGATAGGTATACTAAAATATACTAAAATAAATATTTTATACAATTTTCCGTCGCCCAGCCATACTTACCATTATGTACTTAAGATTTGCGCAAGCACACTGAGTTGCATTCATTTGCGCCTTGACCTTGCTCAGAATTACTTTACCTACAATCCTTTACACGGTAATCCTAATTAAACAGCTTTATAAATAAAAAGAATTTACGCATATATTCTATGTAAAATTATACACAATTAATATCTTTCGTCTAGTAGGTAGGTACTACTCGTAATTTTTATACGGTTACCTAGGTACCTATTTTGTGACAGTAAGATTTCAGATATGAACTAAAATTACATAATATAATATACCGGACAAACTGATATTTCTAAAATTGTAAATAGTTTATGACACTTTAATAAGGCCAAATTACCGCTCTCGGTTAGTTCACACTAGTAATCTTAAGTTAGTTAAACCATACTGATAAAGTTATACGGGATAAATCCAATGAAAAGGACACATCATACACTGATACATAGAGCCCTTTAAAAGCTGTTAACTTCTCTGACTACCTATGCTAAGGGTTTTTAGTTCTTAAAACCGAAAGGCCGGGTCTGATCAGTGAGTTATACCGGACATTTGGGTAAACAAACCGGACACACTAAATTTTCAGGGCAGAAGATAGTGCTAAGTAGTCCGGTTGTTTGCGATTCAACGTTTTTCAACCTACTTCAAAAAAGGAGGAGTAAATAAAAGGTCAATAAAATGTAGCCAAAGCAGGACACAATTGATTTAGCCGCGCACTACCTAATTAAAATATCTGGGTGATCGAGCTTCGCTTGCCAATAGATGGCAGCAGGAGTCATATTTTTATTTTTTTGGTAAATTCGACATTTTCTAAAAATGAATTCTAGCCAAATCGATTTATCGCCCCCAAAACCCCCCGTATAATAAATTTCATGAAAATCGTTCGAGCCGTTTCCGAGATTCAGATTATATAGAAATATATATACCTACATATATACAAGAATTGCTTGTTTAAAGGTATAGGATAATCCTATATATTCGTTGGTTGTATCTTGTTTTATGCTCCGAATTATATATTTTTTTGGATCAGAACAGTTTGCTGAGGGACTGTGTACTAAAATGTGAGAGGTTTCCCCTTCTGGCATTAGATGAGCAATGACAACAATTGCATCACTTAGGTATGACTTAGAGGTAGGTACAGTCTGTACCTACCTCTAAGTCATCGTACAGACTTCAAAGAAACTTATGTTAAGTACGTCCGGATGCCGAGAAACGTTCCGTAACCGTTACTGTGGTTTGCTTTACGGTCAAAATGGATAATTTTGCAACGTTGCAAGGTCATTTATTGAGACTTGTATCGCACTAGCATTATAAACGAAGTGCATTATAAACGGAGTTTTTTTATGTGTGTGTAAGTAGGAAAGCCTTTATGCAAAGGTACTGAACTAATTTAGCTAATAATAATTATTGTAATGGAGATAGATTAAATCCTGGATTAAAATACCTCTACTAGCATTAGCCATAGCTCTATCGATCTAGCTGCAATGCCCTCTCATTCAGGCCTGTAACTATCGAAGTAGCCAATCACAATCAGGTAAAATTGATATCCAGAATAAACATATTAATGCGATTGAGAGTAGAATGCGCTGGCAGCGTTATACTAACGAGAAATATTGTGTTCAACACATTGTTTGCAAAAACGAATAAGCAAAACATAAAAGATATAAATTGAGTACATTGTGGTTGTGACTTTGTAAGTACAATTATTAAAAATACCTATTGCATGGCTTGGAATTCTTATTGTTGTAGGGTATCCTACTTTTCACTCGTAGCCGACAGCCGACAAGCCCACATCTCGCGTGACCTCGAACTTTACACACTGACCTACTCGTGGTGAATCTACGGTAGCATATTTTAATTAATTTCACGTACTAATTGTACTTTCTTGTGATGTTTATGGATGATGACTTTTAGCTGCGCGGAAATCTGGGAATATGAATTTATTTCAACTAATGATAAAAAAAAACTTTAATTTAATAGTATGGAAACATCATGGAAACGTCAAATGTGAAGATAAAACCTATTAGGTACTTTATCTGCTTGTATTATTTTTTTTCCTAAGCCATTATAGGTAATTAATGATTATAATATCTTTTTCTATTCGTACTTGTTGCAGTCCTTACTTTCGTTAAATAAGTAATAATGCACTTAATATGTACTTAAGTATGTGAAGTTGACGATAAAAGTTTGACCTCGAATTCGTGTGCACTTGGCCTACATTATTGTTTCATGAATGTGGCATAAACTAAATAAATTACGATTTAAATAGGCAATTTATAGGTATAAAACATAAAAATTTAATAAAATTAAATACATTTAATATTCTAGCAATAATTTATTGTTCAAAAATCAAAATAATGCAAGATAATTCAAACCACACATTTTAATTCAAACAAATCGATACCAGACTGAAAAATCGTAGGTATCAATATTTTATGGCGGTTCCCAATATTCGATCTATCCGTGGTTCGCCTTACTAGAGATAGAAATTTGACATAAGGTCCATAAAAGTTACGTCAAATTTCTATCTCTAGTAGGTAAGGCAAACCGTGGATAGATCGAATATTGGGAACCGCCATTAGAAATGTCTAACTCCTAACTTTGAGTGTTAATTATACCAAAGGATGGTTAAGAGCACGTTACGACATATTATTAGAATCTGTGGATATTATATCGCTTTATTTTCCCTTCATTTAAAAATTTATATTTGCTAAAATATCCTCCTATCCCTATCCTCTTATCCTATTTTCATGGCAGAATCTATTCAAATATTCAAATAAATATTTTAAAATTTTACTTAATTATTTGTGTAGGTAAATATTCCATCGATAAGATACCGTTATTTATCGTAATATTGTTATCTTGGTTTTTAATCGCATAATTGTGCTCTTTTGACCTTTGACAGCATAAGCTTAGATTTTATTACGTAAAACTATTGTCTGCTTAAAAAAAATACATGGATATAATAAAGTTGGGAGTGAATATTCGGAATATTCACTCCCAACTTTATAATGATGTAACTAAGTAGATATAAAAAGTATAAAATAAACCTATTCTATAATTGGAAATTAATATTTCCAAAACTTAGATTACTTAAGAGTTACGAGTTACATTAGGTAACGAACCATTTAAAATAACATTTCAAACGGAAACATTCTCATAATTCATAAATGATGAATAACTCTTATATGTTATTAGTGAGTGTTAAAGAATATTGCATTTTCATAATCCAGCTCCAGGTTAAATCTTACACAAGAAGCGAGGCATATTAATAAAATTATAAGAGGCAAATAACCTCGATAGTCACTTTTGGATTTTAATACTTAATTAGAATCATAACATAATTTTTTTTGAGTTATGATTCATTGCATGACCCAGCCCGCCAGATTAAAATTTGTTTTGATTTTCGCAATATTTAATTTACCTAATGTTACGTAATACGTTATAAAATGAGAATTATAAAAATCGTTATAAAAAGAGATTTTCAAGTATTTCAAACAAGTGTAGAAACAGGAAATCCCGAAAATTGTTTTAATAATGTTGGTCACCCTACTGTCTTAATTAAATAATTATTATAAATAGGTACATTTTTAATAAGATACCTAATTACCTACTTATAATATTCTACCGGCACGGCTAGCATATACCGAAGATAATTTCTCCTCAGGGAAAGGCCCCCTACAGTTTTATCTACTCTCTGAAATCGTAGAAGCGGTCGAGATTTACTCCTATAATAATTGATAACGTGTAGAATAATTATTGCCCTAATTAACCGAAAGCCTAAAGTAGGGAACGATGTATAGATGCATGAAAAAATATCACAAGAAATATGCTCATATCCTCGAGAACTGTAAAGTGTAGGGCCTACAGTGGATATAATATGAGCATACTTCTTGTGATACAGTGTAAGGAGTTCAAAAATAATAAGTAATAAGTTTTAAGTGACATCCTTAAAAACACTTTGTTCAATATAGATGAACTGGGAATAATGGAAATGATAATAATATGAGGTATGTCGATATCACAGTTAGGGTTCCTAATTTTTTTTTAATGAAATAATACTTTTTGTATTGAAAAAATAAATTGTGTTGCTAAGATCCATTTAAAAGATTAGTTGCAGGCACTCTATATCTACGAATCAACCCACACCTATTAGAACGGTGGAAGACGCGTGAACCAACTTGGAAAATTATTTTTTTTTGAAAGGATATACTTCCCAGATGGTCCCATGGTCATCAGGTCAAGATCTTGGGATCCTGGAGAAATCTAGGGAACTCTTTGAATTTTATATGGGCACTTGAAGCGATTTGGGTATTGTTTGAAAGAGTAATAATTTCCAAGTTGTCCTGTGGTTATCAGGTCAGGATTTGATCATGGGATCTCGGTGAAATCGAGGGAACTCATCAAATTTTGATAGTATACTTTCAGCGATTTGGGTATTTTTTATAGTTACTAGTGCATTTACTTGCCAGATGCTTACTTAATGACTATACGCATCAAGTCAGGTCCTGATGATAGGATCTTGGAAAAATTGAGGGAACTCTTCAGATTTTATAAGCACACTTCCAGCGATTTGGGCATTTTTTACGATGTCTTGTGCATTTGTTGTTTTCTACTAAAAAGTAAGAAATAAAATGGAATATTCTTAAAAAAACCCGACTTCAAATGCAATTAGCACAATCATACTTAGTCCTTCGTATTTATCGCCCGACTTCGAATTGGTGTACCTACACTAAAAATTATTTTACTCTTTGTAGTGGCATATGAAGTCGGTTTTTTTAAAAAGAATTTTCCATTTTATAAGTATAGATACTTCGCGACTTGTTTTGGCTCAGTTATATCGATTTTAGTGAGATGTTTCATGTTGTGACTATTAAAAAGCTATTGACCTTAGTTATCTTGACGGATTTCCAAATTAACGCAATCGGGTGTTTTGAATACGAAGCATACAATATTATGAATTAATTAATTAATATTTCTATATGCCGCAGTGCAGTGGGGCCTTGGTAACTATTTATTTTGATGATTTTTAATACCGAAAGATCTGTGACATAGAGATAGACGACCGAAATCAGTCTTGGTCTCCTTGCACGGACGTATCCTCACATCTCCCAGAATCTGAGACATACCTACTGTCGTTTTCATTTTCACTAAGCCCTTGGTGACCATTGTTGTAAGTGAAAACTGTCACCTATCGGCTTAGGCGTTTTTTAAAGTGTTAGTGAAAACGAGCAATAGACCCTAGGCAGTGGCCTCGGGGTTCTTCATTTCAGCACTAAATGTGTCTGCCATGCCTGCCTGGTGTCGCCGAGTCTGATGTCTCGGGCTTGGGCATGACTGGGTATCAGTACAGTGGAATCTGGGGCATAGTCATCCTCTTTGTCTTAGGCCATCAGTCATCAAAGATGCCTACTTAGGCATCCTTAATTCAGAGTTATATAAACCTAGAGACTAGTCCTTGTATAGCAGCACAGTTCTCGTAAGTATTTAGTGTAAGTCCTGTGCTCGATCCTCAGTAGAGTAGGTACCTACTTAGAAGTTTGTATCTTCAATTCATGTTCTTCTTATTGGACCAGCAACAGTAGCTTACTGAAATCTGTCAATCGTTTAGCAATCCTCATATTATCATCTGGCTACGGGCTACGGCTGCAAATCTAATTTAAGTTATGGGAGAGATTAACCAAGGCTTGTCATTGGTTACCGGTGGGTACACTTGCATAAAAAACTTGCAAACTACAATAACTAATAATTATGTTCAAAATTAATCCGTCGATCAATTAATCTTTAGATAAATAATGATTAATATATCAAATCAGATTTGCGTGATAAGTAGGTACTAATACATACATTTTGTTTATTTATATTATCAGTCATTACGCAATAAAATCAAATAACAAATAAAAATTATGGAGACTTGCATGAGTTACATGATTCTAAAATAATATGATTTTAATTTCTCGGTCTGTGTAGAAACCAAGGGCATATTCAGGATGGAATGTCTTCATTACTTCGCTTCGCTTTGAAAGGCTGCACTGTACACTGACATGTTAACTGGGCAAAATCCTATACCTTTAAGCAATTCTTGTATATAATATATATATTTCTATATAATCTGGATCTCGGAAACGGCTCGAACGATTGAATGCTCATGAAATTTAGTATACAGAGGGTTTTGGGGACGATAAATCGATCTAGCTAGGATTCATTTTAAGAAAATGTCAAAATTACCCAAAAAAATGACTACTGCTGCCATCTATTGGCCGATAGATATACTACCGAGCAAAGCTCGGTCACCCAAATATTGAGAGTTAAACAACTAATGTCTCAGGTTGATGAGCCCAGTGCTGTGTTTCTTATGATATTGCAATGCAAACGCGCGTGGTGGGCATCATGGGCAATGGGCATGCTTATCACTTAACAATCAATTGAGCGTCTCGCTCATCTCATCTATCTTTGTTATAAAATTTTAGTGCGATGTGATCATATCACAGACCACACCATATCTGTTTAGAAAGAAAATTGCATGTTTTGCGCGCAAGATCAGTGAGAGAGATCTTATAGAAAATGGAAAGCTTAATGAAGATAGAGAAAGTGTTTGTTGCAAATTGCTAGTCATGAAACCGTTATAGAGGGTAGTTGACATGATACAATAGTAGTTTTCATATCGAGTGCATTGAGAACCTAATCGAGTAACCGAGCCGTAGGCGAGATTGTTCGAAACATGCGTAACGTAAAACGATAAATTATAGTGGAGAGCGAGGTTGAAAGTGCCCATTTTGACAAACCTATAGATAAAATCAAATCAGATTTGCGTGATAAGTAGGTACTAATACATACATTTTGTTTATTTATATTATCAGTCATTACGCAATAAAATCAAATAACAAATAAAAATTATGGAGACTTGCATGAGTTACATGATTCTAAAATAATATGATTTTAATTTCTCGGTCTGTGTAGAAACCAAGGGCATATTCAGGATGGAATGTCTTCATTACTTCGCTTCGCTTTGAAAGGCTGCACTGTACACTGACATGTTAACTGGGCAAAATCCTATACCTTTAAGCAATTCTTGTATATAATATATATATTTCTATATAATCTGGATCTCGGAAACGGCTCGAACGATTGAATGCTCATGAAATTTAGTATACAGAGGGTTTTGGGGACGATAAATCGATCTCGCTAGGATTCATTTTAAGAAAATGTCAAAATTACCCAAAAAAATGACTACTGCTGCCATCTATTGGCCGATAGATATACTACCGAGCAAAGCTCGGTCACCCAAATATTGAGAGTTAAACAACTAATGTCTCAGGTTGATGAGCCCAGTGCTGTGTTTCTTATGATATTGCAATGCAAACGCGCGTGGTGGGCATCATGGGCAATGGGCATGCTTATCACTTAACAATCAATTGAACGTCTCGCTCATCTCATCTATCTTTGTTATAAAATTTTAGTGCGATGTGATCATATCACAGACCACACATATCTGTTTAGAAAGAAAATTGCATGTTTTGCGCGCAAGATCAGTGAGAGAGATCTTATAGAAAATGGAAAGCTTAATGAAGATAGAGAAAGTGTTTGTTGCAAATTGCTAGTCATGAAACCGTTATAGAGGGTAGTTGACATGATACAATAGTAGTTTTCATATCGAGTGCATTGAGAACCTAATCGAGTAACCGAGCCGTAGGCGAGATTGTTCGAAACATGCGTAACGTAAAACGATAAATTATAGTGGAGAGCGAGGTTAAAAGTGCCCATTTTGACAAACCTATAGATAAATTGAGTAAGATGAAATCTAGTGTGATTAGCTCTAGTCTATCTTAAGTGAAATTTATCCTAGATTTTAAGTTTTTACCCAGTTAAGTGTTTCGAATAGTTTAATGTAGATAATCAAATATTGAGACAGCGGTTGCAAGGCATAACTGACCCGCTAGGTTCGCTAGACACTCAAGGGGTCAGGGGTGGACGTTGGAAGGCTAAATTCTGGACCCCTTTGTCCTATTAGCGAGGAGGTTCGTGCTTAGCAGTGTGTGTCAAATTCCATGTATTCATGCTAACTCCTAATGCGTAATAATAACGTAATTAACATTCACAACGCATAGGAGACTATTGTCGACCATGAAAGGCGACAGACATCGGCGCACCAAGAATGGGTGCCCCTCAGGCCCTGTTGTAACGCTTTAACTACTAACTGTACAATCAGGCTTGTTACAAGTAACAACAACAACAACATTAACGTACTAGGTTGAAATTGAAACTATAATAAAGAAAATGTTGAAATTCACTTTTCATCACGTGCTGAATGGACTCATTACGGACTCCGTTTACCTCGCAGCAGTAGGTAATATTCATAGAAGGGGCCTCATTGTTCATGGAAATACCGCTATGGCAAAGACTATTGCGCTTGCGAGCTACCCTGCTTCTGATTGCGTAAAAAAATGAATTGATCGTCATCGTAATCGTCAACGAGTTCTGTCTGCCGATTAGCTGACGTAAATCAGGCAGCTGGCAACAGGAATTTGTAAACGATTACGATTACGATGAATACGTTTTTCTTACACAATCTGGGGGCGGGTCCGCAATGAGCATTGAGCCCCCTCAGTTGAAAAACCTGCCTCGATGATACGCTTTATTACTGGACTTGTACGTGGAAAAGTTTACACTTTAGAGAAAATCTAAATAACATTTGAAATAAAATCCACACAATAGGTAGGTAATTTACAAGCTTTCAGAAGCACTTTCCTACCTATCCATAAGACCCGATTTCCACCTACTAGCTACGTTTGAGTACCCAATCATATTTCGTCATTTCGACATCTTGGTTTCGGAGATTTGACATCTTAATTCCGCTTTGGTGGAAACGGACACTAGATAGGTACATATCTATACTTACTTATTATATTTATTTCCTAAATTGATTTTAAAAAAAATATTCTAAATTAGAAAAACGAGGGATAAATATAATATGTAGCATTCTCTCATCTCATGATTTATTACATAGCCATTAGGTATAATTCAAACTCTACTTCCTCATTTATAGTTTCTTACTTCGAACGAGTCATAATAACAGAGTAGGTACGTGTAAAGATGCAAACTCGACGCAACTGCATTAAGGCTAAGTGAGAGGCTGCTTCGTAACTGAATTTAAGAAGTGGTTAACAGCGTGGAAAATGGACGCATTTTCCAGCTACGTTTTTTAGGCCAAAACGCAGAGAGAGATATGCAATAATGGCACTAATACTTAAGTAAGTGGCGGGATCTTGGTTTTTGCGATAAAATCGAATAAAGGTTTAGATAATTAGATGGAGACACAGGCTATAAATTAGGAGCTGCGTGGGTATGACTTGTCAATATCAATTTACTTCTCTGGTCTATGGTGACTGTGGTATGGTGGTGTATGGTATGAATACAAACGACCTAAATGGCAGAAACTTTTCAATAGGTTGATTTAGAAGTTTAAGAGACCAGAGATTTCAGTATTTGGTAGGTAACAATTTCACCTTGCTCTACGTGGTCTTGGAGAAATAGCCCACAGATGGACAGATGCCAGAGAACAACAAAGTGACCCTTTATCACTATCAGGGTTTGATTTCCCCATTTGAGGAGCGGAGCCCGAAAAAAAGGAAATAATTAAGTAGGTACCTATTCAAGATACGGTTCTTTATATACTTTCGAGTTTCGGACTATCCGAATATAAGTACCTGTACCTACCTACCTACTTTGTTAATGTAAGTATAAGAAACCTTTTTTTGGATACAACATGTGAGCTCGTGATTGCAACCATCTCCCCTCATGGTAAGTGATGATGCAGCCGAAGATTTTAGCGTACTAAATTGGAGGGGGTAAGTTATGTCACCCCAACGGTTTCTACACAGCATCGTATCGGAACGCTAAACCGCTTGGCGGTGCGTCTTTGCTGGTAGGGAGGTAACTAGCCACGGCCGAAGCCTCCCACCAGACGAGACCTGAACCAATTAAGAAATTATAAAATACTAGCTGATGCCCGCGACTTCGTCCACGTGGGATAAAAACTATTCTATCTTTTAAGTTGGACCAAATGACAGATATTCACGAAGTTTGAACTAAATCGGTTCAGTAGTTTAGGAGTCCATTGAGGACAAACATTGTGACACGAGATTTATATATATTAAGACTAAAGAGGCCCGTGGCGGTAATCGAACCCGCGACCTTCCACTCGAATCCGAGCGGGCACTACTGCGCAATCAGGGACGTTGTCATAACGGAATGATTTTAAAACATTTTTGCAAATGTATTGTGGATATCATAAAATTTATTTGAAAAGGTAAGTATCTATGATACATTTTATTGCCTACCGATACATTGTGGACGTTAGATATTATGACAATAATAATTATATTGTTAGTATAGCTGCATATTATGAACCTATCGCGAATTGCATTATTGCACTCAGCTCATTATGACCTAATACCTATAGCTATAAAAACAAAATAAAATAAAATATTACAAGTTAACAATATAAAAAATACGAGACCAATGACAACCACTCCCTCAAGGCGCAACGAAAACTAGATTTCTGTAATTAATATTTTTTTTTTCAAGAATTTTAAATTTTCTGGTGACAGTTTATAAAGGTTGGATAAAAATAGGAATGTTTTTAATACATACCTATATTAGTACCTACGTAGTGATTTTTAGAATTTTAGTTTTTTTTTAATTTAAACTCAAACTCATTCAAGGCCTGCGAAGTGTAGGTAAAGCCCTAAAGGCTATATTTTAAACTTCAATAAAATCCAAAAGTAGATACCTAACAACAATGTAAGTACCGTATTATATGTGAGTAAATAATAGTAGTTTATGAAATGGATGCATAATGGGGGGTATTTAAACATGAGTGTGAGTTTAAAAAACGAGCCGCAGGCGAGTTTTTTAATAGTATCACACGAGTGTTTTAATACCTAATTATGTAGAGTTTCATACACTACTTTATCTACGCTCAAATTATCATAAATCCAAACCATAAAATCTTGCTAACGTTTGTCGTAAATCCTTCACTTTGTTGGTAAAAGATTGTGGGTCATTTTTGTTGCAATTACTAAAATGTCAGGTGGAGTTAAATTTTCTTTAGTAGGTTTCACTGCTAGACATTTTTCCGCGCTAAGTTTTGACTAAGTAACAAAAATAACACATTGAAATGTTAAAAGTTAGGTATGGCGCCAAAATTCAGTTGTAAACTGCGTCTGTTAAAAAAGTCATGAAACAAAAAAGAGTAGAAAAATATTTATACAAGTCAGATAAAGTATATTTTTAGTGGATACTTAAATAATCAAAAATTATACATAATTCTTTTCAATATTCTGTATGAACACACTTTTTAATCAGTCATAATATAAGGCAGGGAAAAATTATTGTTTCCGTGAATTAATTGTTGTCTATGATCGATCATGGCACATCCCATGACTACCAACTAAATGTTGTCTGTGGACTCCATATATAAAGAAAAAAAACAAAATTGAGGATTGGCTCTACACTCTCTTTTGGCTATGACGACCACAGAGAAAAGAAAGTTATTCCCTGGTCTGTGATGACGACACATAAAAATACAGGAACCCAGAGCTGAGTATCGTAATGGAAATTATTCAACTATCTAGAGATATTTCCATAGTACAGCGATGTTATAATGAATAACTTTTTAATAATTATAGAAGTCTGTGAATAAAGTAGGTCAATATGTGACACATTTTGATTTCATAAATCGAACTTTAAGCAATGAGCGTAGATAAACTCTATAAGAATGCAACCATTATGTATTGGCTATCTACAGTCTGATTTGCAGCTATAGTTAGGCATAAAGACGTAGGTATCTAAATACCTACTCTATTTCTAAGATTGCTTTAAAGAAGCTTATGGAAGGAATTCAAAAAAATTTATAAGAATGTCAGTCGGCATACAACAAGTTTTTGGATTTAATTCCATAACTTCACACAAAATTATAGCAATTTAATAACTTCAATGCAAACTGCATCCGCGCGCTGAAGGAAACTGTTTACAGTTTACTCTATGGGTCAATGAACAGCCTTTTTTACCATTATTGTACAGGCCTACATTATCTACTACCTAGGTGTCGGATACGGTAGCGTAATGTCGCGAATTCAATGGTTTTTGCCATTCCAAAATTTTTGTATTACGTACCCAGAGGTAACGGTAACAATGCCGCGAGTTCAATAGTTTTTCCCGACCTCAAAACTTTAATTCTTTAGGTAGGTACAGATTACCTTGGTCATAAACCCCATTTTTTTTTGATTTACTTAAATCAAATGTTAACGTTTGACTCGACTCGGGAATCGAATGCCCGACCCCGCGTTTACTCGCAACTGAAGTGAAAAGCAGAGTGTGTCATTCGATCACAAAAAGAGTCTTGAGGGCCGAGGCCCGAGCCGAAGGCGAGAGTTACGTGGCCTAATTGGCTCGGGCAATAATTTATACAAGTAAAGTAAGTAATATTAGTTAGGTCTTCTAGATCATCATCGAACAATAACGAGCAAAACATCACGTTTGTTCATTTATTGTGCGTGTGTGTGAAAAGTATGTGTAACTGTCATGGTTCAAAAGATACAGCTTGGGGACAAAAGGACGGACGGCGAAGTCTCAGTAATAGTGCGTTAGTAATATTATATATTCGTTGGTAATAGGGTCCCGTTTTTTGCCGATTGGATATGAAACCCTAAAAAATATATGCCATTAACTTCAATTTCAGAGAAAATTCTATCAAGATTGTCGGTTCGATTCCCCGTTTCGTAAAAAAATATACTTAATAAAGTCACTTATCCCATTTCAAAAATAAATATGTAAAGGAGAATGCCGGAAAATGGGCTAGATTAAGCACGCATGCATGAAGAATCTTCTTTCAAATTTTAATACCGTATACTTATATATTATTTAAGTATTTTAGTGAAGTGTGAGCTCAAAAGTATTATAGAAAAAAGTAATTAAACGTTTCGAAACATGTGGAACCCCCATGCCACTTATAAAACTTAGAAAATTAACCGCTTAGAAAATCATTTATTACAAATTCCCTGTTAATATATTACTAATTTTTTTTTACATAGTATTGAGAATATTTCTAGTGTTTTACCGATGATTTGGTAAAGACGCAAGGCATAGCCCAATTTTTACACAAGAATGGCATTCCCCTTTAGGTATAAGTGGGTTATCATTTAGGTACCTAGATTTTTTAGAAATTAGATAGGTAGAATATTATTAGGTACATTTAATTTAGGTCTTTAGAACTTGCAAATTGCAATGCAGCGGAAAACAACGGAATGCCGCTTAGTAAGTCAGCACTCATTTCTCTTATCTCTAAACATTATTTATTTGTACCTAAAGCATACAACTGCCTGTTTTAGATAGATGAAAGCAATAAAAAGACGTACCTTCATAAGAGCGAACCTCTGATCATCGTCGATGCCCACGACTGTGTTGGACACTGGCGCCATATCACAGAGTTGTTATTAAAAATACTCCCGACACAAAAAATAAAAATGGCTCGCAGCAAAACAGCCGTGCAGTGACCTCGCGCGCGCGTGGATAAATATTAAATGTTTTATGTTGACTGTAGAGTGTAGAGTCGAGTTCGGTTGCGCTGCATACAATATCAAATGCGATACGTACTAATCTGGTCGATAGTAGACTGGAACTGGTTGGCTAAGTTCTCATAGCTAGATTGATGAATTGTTATCGCAAGGTGGTGGGAACTTTTTTTTATTATGGATAAATAAACAATATACACAATTAGCGCTCTGTGTTTATGGGCATGCGCGATTTTATAAGCCTTTTTATCTTAGTGGTAGTCTTACTCAGCTAGTCATAGGATATAACTTAGAATTTTTTTTCTGCTTTTAGACCACCTACTTAGATATATTTATACAGTGCATCTAGTGTAAACACAGTTCTGAAATGGTTCTGAAGGAGGACCCTGGCGCAGTGGCACGCGCTCGAATTTGACTGGGAGGTCGCGGGTTCGATTCCTGCCACGGGCCACTTTAGAACTTTATATTTTCTAAATTGCGTCAAAGTTAATGTGGTGGGAGGGTTCAGGCGTGGCTAGAAGCCACACTACCAGCAGACTTTACTGGTAAGGCGGTAACACAGAACACCGCCAAGCGATTTAGCGTTCCGGCGCGATGCTGTGTTTAACTGTTTTAGGGGTATATACTTCCACTTCCATCTTCATTACTCAAATCAAGGTGAGATCACAGTCAAGAACTAACTTTATAACTGCTAGTTTTGTAGACAGACATAAAAAACAGACAGTCTGTCGGATCATTTTAGTTCATTTGTATTCATAAAAATGAACTAAATTCATTGAGTATGTACTAAAACTTCATATTATTAACTAATAGTAAATTGTTAATTATTATCTTTCTATTAAATATCTTTAATACACATATACAAGTTGTATTCAATATAAACTCAGTTTACTCAAATATCATAACATTTTAATTTTAAAATACTTAAACTATTAAAATCTTAACACTACATCTTGAACATATTTAAAAAAAGCCAGTTTTTTAAATGAAGGACAACTTTATGTATGTAACATTATTGGACCTGCAATATTATTTACTTATTAGAGATTCCAAACAAATGTATGTATTTAGGGATGTTTTTTCCATGTTTCTCTAAAAATTGGCTTAAAGCAAGTTTCATCGAAATCCATTCAGTAGTTTCTAACTATGACAGTTAAGTAAGTGAAGTTTAGATTATCGCTAGTAAATTATCTTAATTCTTTGACAGAAACACAATTACTTCATAACTGTGAAAACCACACCTCCTCTGTCAGGTTCCTCATCAAGCACATCTTTATCACTACCCTCGGGATCCGACTCCTCAGATCTTGAATCATCACTGTCCCCAGACCTATAGTTTCCGAATTTCGAGCTATCCTCAGGCATCTCAGCCATTTTGATTCCCGTCCGTGCTAACAACTTTTCAGCCGCATGTTGCGCCTCAACTATTTTCATATGCTGGTAATGTTCTTTTTGTAGTTTCAAGGATTCTTCCAGCGTCAGTGTTTTTGCTGGGCCGTGAACAATTGGTGGGGGAGTTGCCGCTGTTACTTCCCAATATTTATTTTTGTCATGCTTCCTGAGCATCTCTTTTTCGGGGTTGTGCACATCCGATATAGTTGTCTTGTAGGGTTTGAACTGACCTTTTGTTCTGGGTTTCGCATTAACTTCTGTCTTTTCCACAATTTTTTTTGTGTGTGGTATTTCACCTGAAAATTGGATAAGTACATTTAAATAACAAGCTTTACTGTATTTAATAAAGTTCTTCTGGCCATTGTAAAGATATAATGTACTAGCTACTGGCTGTTCTATTGAAAAGTAGAAGTAAGAATCCTAAAAGGTGTTTTCTAATTATTTAAATTTCCATTAAAATAAGCAGTGGTGACACACAGACAGACTGACAAGAAAGTGATTTTTTATAAGGTTGCCGTTTTTTTTCTTTTGAGGTACAGAACCCTAAGAATTATGTGGCAGAAGTGCCATCAGAAGTGGAAACTTGAACAATATGCCGTTTTTTTTCTTTTGAGGTACAGAACCCTAAGAATTATGTGGCAGAAGTGCCATCAGAAGTGGAAACTTGAACAATTATGCAACATGTTGGTTACAGTAAAATGTTGGGGAGGTTTTGCTCCCATCTCATAAATGCCCAATCAATCAAACATCCATCAGTCCTGCGAGCTATGTGCCCCACTCATTTGCCTCTTCAGTTTGGCGACATGTTGAGCTATGTTGATCACTTTGGTTCTTTTGAGGATCTCATCATTTCTGATTCAATCACGCAAAGATACTCCAAGCATAGCTCTCTCCATCGCTCTCTGAGTGACCCTGAGCCTTCTTACGAGATGCCCATAGTCAACGACAATGTTTTGGATCCGTATGAAAAAAGAAATTTTCACTCCAATAAAATCTCACCTATGCTTATCAGATCTTCAGGCGTTACCAACGCCTTTTCTGGCTTAAGCACTTTAACTTTCTTTTCATTGTGTGTGCTTTGACTTATTATATGTAAAGCGTCTTCAGGATCACTGTCATCATCTGAATCCAAATAAGTGTTTTCATTTCTTTTCATCCTGCCTTCCCATTCCACATCCTGTATCGAATCTTTATCTGTACTAATACTCATGTCGTTGAATAATCGACAGGTTTGTTCCACCTGTTGCTTTGCCTTTATTTCTGAAACTATTTTATCGTACAACTCTTGAATCTTCGCTCCCTTGTCCGCGAGTTTATTCAAGAAGATTTTGTTGTTCAATAGTTTTAGTTGGCGGTCTCGTATCTCCATTAATTCAGCTATGGATTTCGCTGATAGATTTTCGATTTTACCATCGATTTCACTTTTAGGCGGGGGTGGTAAAATACCCGGGATTTTTTTGTTTATCTTCTTCATTTTTTGTGCAACAGTCATGTTAATCTTGCATCTAGGCAAATAAATGTATTATCAAATTATTTTAGTAATATCACCTTACATGATTCATGGGTATTTCTCTAGCTTAATAGATAAAAACAATAATTACACAAACTCAAGATTTAAACCACAACGCAAAACAAAAAACCAATCACAAAAATTGAATTGTCAAGTGTCAACCAGTGTCAACTGTCATCTGTCAGTACCAGTGTCAATGTCAATTGTCAACAGAACAAAATTGACAAAAAACCATTGACTAAAACTAATTTTCCAAGGTTGCTTCGACTCTCTCATCCATAGCCATCTTGGACCACATGTTTGCATCATGTTTGTCAAACATTTGATTCTCTACGACTTGAAATGCGCTATGCTAAAAAAAAAGATTCCGACGAATTGAGAACATCCTCCTTTTTTTGAAGTCGGTTAAAAAGACGGGAAAGCTATGACGTATGTTGAAGCCAAAAATTTCTCAAATATGGCGTTGCATTGTAATTATACTGCTGACATGTACCACTGTCGGTCGCACGCTTTACAGTTTTGTAAAATCAAAAATTCGGCTTCAGGGTGGAGCCTAAAATTATATGAATGACGTCAGTAAGTGCTGTTCAAATAATGTTTAATCCATATACACTATTGTCTATGACAGACTATTGATATTTGATTATAATGATTAATAACTTCTGAATCTGTGGTGAGTTGGTGACGTTGGTGACAGATTATAAAAAAAAAAAAAAATTCAATTGATTTCAAATTTCAATTATTTTTGGAATATACCATAGATAAATATGTATGTACCTGAAATAGATGTACGTCTCAAGCCGATTTATGGTTCTTGGAATAACGCCATCTAGTGGTCATAGTTAATACGCGACGTACCTACATACGTAGTAGGTACCTACATACTATACTACCAGACCACTATTTTTATTTTTATTTATTTTTAGGAATTTAAAAGAAAAACAATACATAAAAATTGTCATAATTTATTTTACAATGAAATTAATAAATCATGCTTTTCACAATTTCTTTTTGTTTTTATTTTTTTCATAATAATGAATTGCTGCTTTTTGAATTGGATCATTATGATCCCAATTTAATTCTTTGCCTGCTAATATTTTATTAACAGTTTTACACAGCATAAATAAATTAAATGTTATGCTTTTATGCACCAAAAATTTCGTGACTTCGTCTCTGTGAATGCTGCATTTTATAAATGACGTATCCATATTTATTGCACAAACTAATTTTATGTACTCACAGATATTTTTTTTCGTCGGACTTGTTGTAAAAACTTGTTTTGAGATATTTTCAATCTGTACAAAAAAATCAAAAGCTTCTTTAGTGGGATATGTAAGCCAGGCTTTTTCGGAATATTCAGAAACTTTTATAAATTTGTGAAAGCTTTCCATTTTTTCACTTTCTAAGCAAATTTTGCAGTGTGGACATCTTTTAAAAATCTTTTTTGCTTTTTTTACAAGCCAACCACTGCAGTATCCCAAGGCTGCACATCGTTCCACATCTGTGGGTGATTGGCTTTTAATTAAATTTTCTGTTTCAACAGGATTTATAAGTAAATGAGTTTCAGATACTGTTACCTCATTAGAATTTTGAGAATGTTCAGATTTGTTTTTAAAAAAATTTTGTAAGTTGTCCAATAAACATGGATTTTTGTCATTTTCACAGTTTGCTCCTACTGAGTGAGACGATGTCATGTTGTTGACCACTAGTGTCTTGTAAGCCGATTGAAATTGGGCAGCATTCGGCATAACATTTTGGCAGCCTTGTGATCTTATAGCTCCAAAAAAATTTTCTATCGGGTCCTGGTTGAAGTGACGCAGCAAAACTGAATAAATTTTTTGACTATTCAAGTATGTTATGATAGCTTTGAATGCTTCAATTGTTTTCACCCAACTTGAGAGTGACGGAACCACTGTAAATTTTCCACTGCTTGTCTCAAATTTCATCGATTTCAATACTGGAATGCATTCTTCCCATAATTTGTGATGCGGTGAGTTTGGTGTAACAGCACTTCTGTATTCTTTTCCGCCTTCTATTTTGCTGGAGCTGCCATTGACCGAGTCGAAAAGATTATCAAAAAATATGAGCAAATTCGCAGTATCCTTGCTCTCTTCTGGTAATTTACCATTATCTGTAAAGTATAAAACACAGGTAAACAAAAACTTGGTATAATTATATTTTGACTGCCATTGATATAGTTAATGTAAAAGTGAAAAGATAATAATATAATATTTCATGTTTTTAGGTTTGGTTTTAAGCTATAACACAAAAATTGATCATTTCACTAATTTCATTGTATTTTATGAAATTGTGTGAAAAGCATTAAAAATATATATTTTTTTTTTAATTAAACCATCTATCAACAACTACACTCTATTGAAAGTTGGATTTTCAATATTTTTTTTATTGCTGTCATTTCAGTCTATGAAATTGGGCATAGTTTCTCCCTAATTTTGTACTTAATGAATACTTACTCGAAATTTATACTAACCTGCCATGTATCCCATTGTTACTCCAACACTTCTACTAAAAACTTGAGTGCAGTGTTTGACCCTCATTTTTGGAATTAAATTTGGCAGGACATGGTGAGCTGTGAGCTTAGGTACCAATCTATACCCACTATAGTTCGGGCTTCTTTGATAAAGATCAGCTATATGCTGCCATTTCGCTGTACATTCTTTGTTTTTATATGTATATTTTAAATTTTTTGTCAATAAATTATTTCTGACACCTTTCATTAAATGAGGAGGGTCAAATATAGGCACAATTTCTTGAGAATTCATGTGAAAAAATCCACCTTTCCACTCTTTTCCTTCTTTTACATAACTTTCTCTTGTTTGTTTTAGTAAAATGTTAATTGCGGACATGTTGGTTGTGCCTTGGTCACAAACCACTGCAACCACTTTAAGTCCTGTCTGCTGAACTTTGCTTACTACTAATTTAATTAATTTAACCAACTCCCATGACTTCGACTTGCTACTTTTGTAAATATAAGTTACGGGTTGTTTAAATTTTTTTATAACCCCACGCACCATAAATACTAAAGCATGGTTTGCGAATTCCAATTTTTTTTCCTCCCCATCATCACTGAAGCCAATGATTTCATCATTTCTTTGATCGTATGTCAAATTTGCCGCTATGGACATTTCATCGAAAATAATTGTGCAGAATCTGTGATGTTCAGGTAATTTCTGGACTTTCTTTTTCATGTCCAAAAACATGTGATTGTTAATGCCTGGTTCCAGTTTAATTTCTTGAAGGAGTTTCAGCAGTGTTGTCCTTTTTGGTAATATGCATATTTCACTGAATAAGCGATATGCCTTAGGACTAGACTTATATAAAGATAAAGACAGTACTTTTTCTTCCAATGTAAATCGCCTTCCCTTAATTTTTTTACCTGCCTGTTTCAATTGCATTTGAATAAATGTTTTAGCTGACTTTGTCAAAGTTCTATTCATATAACTGATTGCAACATGTTTAGCACTTTTCTTAGCCAAATTTAACCGTTGCCTGAATGACTTATTTGTCAACTTGGTTCTGCGCACTTGCTTCTTTAAATGTGTAATTATTTCCTTAAGCTTCAGTTCATAAGGCGTCATAGAAACTGTAAAAAAATAAAATACATCACATTTAATTTTTGCATACAAAATTGTTAACCAAATATTATTACGTATGTAACTATATTAGGGTTAAAACATACTTTCACCTAATGATAAGTCAAGATGCTGCCAAAGCGTTTATAATATTAATTTGGCTAATTAATGGTTACTCTATCAGTTGGAGATGCGTTTTAACCGGTAAGATGATAACCAACCGCAGCCAAAGAAGCCTCCCACCAGACCAGATCTAACCGAAATTAGATACTATGAAATTCTGAAGTAGGCTACGCTGGGAATTGAACCCAGGACCTCTTGCTTGAATGCAAGTGTCTCATACTGTGCCATAATTTTAAAATAAAATTGTTGGCAGTTATCTACAAAAGCCTTCTTAGGAACTCTGGATCTATTTGAAATGTTTTTAGATGCATAAGTTTTGAATGGAAGCAGGCGTTATTTTGCGGAAATCCATAATAAGCAGGACTGATTAATTTGTTTTGCTACTATCCGCTACTTGAAAGGATTCTGTATAGTGCAATATGCAGGAACACCATCCACATGAAACACCACACACAATTTTCTATCACTTTCTTCGACGCACGTTTCGTCCCGACACCGGGACATCCTCTGGATGTTGACTTCACAATGCGAAATCGTAGAGATCTCTAACGACGAAATCTGCATCGAAGAAAGTGATAGAAAATTGTGTGTGGTGTTTCATGTGGATGGTGTTCCTGCATATTGCACCATACAGATACAGAATCCTTTCAAGTAGCGGATAATAGCAAAACAAATTAATCAGTCCTGCTATGCATAAGTTTATATACTAATATAGTCAATATAGCTTAATAATTATATTCTATGATGTTTAAAACTTGGAAATTTACCTGATCTCCTTGATGGGGCTGCAGTCACATGCGTTAGAATCTCTGGTAGGGGAGTAACAGGTTCATTGCAGTCTTTGCTAGTACTAGCAACAATTGGTACATCATTTGCAACACATGGTTCAAGTGACTCTGTTGGTTGATTATGAGGTAGTATATTTTGGTCATATGAGACGGGTAAATTCACATCTGAAACAAAAATTAAACCTCTTGAAAAAACATGTCATTTTAATTTTATTATTATCGTAATGTGTATATTATTGTAGGCAAATTGCATAACTCTCCTTACTACAGCTGTTAAAAACCAGGGCTGTTTTATATTGTGGCGATTTTTTCAATACAAAACAGCTAGCTGTAATGTAATGTGGTCATTTATGCAATCCACTTGCGACATATACATAAGGCATTATTACTATCATATTATACTTTTTTTGTCTTTCAACTTTAGTTCATCGTCTATTAAAATACAAAGATATGGGAATAGTCACCCCTTATTCCCATGTTTTTTTACAGGTGAGGATTTTTCAATCTTCATACTGTAGTGACTAGTGTGATGTGATTGAGTATCTCGGAGTATCCTAATAGAGCTCTTTGAAGACGGAAATACTTATAGATATTATACCTGGTACACAAATAGATGGTACAGCAATCTTACTCAGCCGGTTTTTAGATCCATAATACTTTCTATCAAAATGTTTATGACAAATTCGTCTATTCTTGAACACGAAAGATTGTTCTAAGGTTGCAACTTCTCCGCCGATTTTGCGTACCCATTCTTCGAACCGTTCTTGATCCGTGTTGGGATTGGGAAACCGGTGAAGAGGCACTCCTATAAAAAAGGAAACAAATGCGTTAATTCTAGATCGTGAAATAATCACATCACACTAGAGGTGTGTAACTCCGGACTAAGTGACTAAAAGGAATAAGATCCGTAGCCGGAGCCGAAACTCTTAACCACTCCGAGCTCACACTATTGATTCCAACTCCGCTTAATTAGTCCCTACTCCTGGACTCGTTTGCGGTTTGGGTTTGAGTTAGTGCGGTGCGATCTCTTTCGCGGCACATCGTGTCATGAGTATGACTCCGTTTGTTTTTGGTACCATCAGGCGAACGAGACAGCTACAAGCTGTCTCGTTCGCACTTCTGTATTGCGAGTGGATAATGGATATTAGCCTTTAAGAGAACCTAACAAAATTTAAAATTGTTTAACTTTACTCATACATATTGTGTTATTATAGTTTATTGTTAATTTTTAAGAAGAATTTAAAATTACGTAAGTAATTATGCAACTTATATTAAAAGTTAGGTCCATTTTTAGAAAAAATACAAGTTCAAAAACAGACATAATTTTAATAACTAATAGGTACTTAAAATAAAGTCCTATCTAAAAACTTCGTCATTTAATTTAAGGATATTATAAGGCAGTTTAACTTAAGTATAAATTTTGTAGAAGTATTTTCAATGTAGGAATTATTCGGAAGCAATAGTTAAGTAGTTCAGTAAGTGTTTTTAAAGTCGTCTCTCGCGATTCGACACAACGTTTTTCCGAGAGTCTAAAAGGTTCGGTGAATAAAGGTATCGTTAAGACTAATTCAGTCTTTGGACTAAAAGAGTCGCACGGGAGTTGGAATCATTAGGAGGATTCGGAATCAATAAGACTGATTCAGTCTTTGGACTAAAGGAGTCACATGGGAGTTGGAATCATTAGGAGGAGTCGGAATCGATAAGAGGAATCAGATTCGAAAGCGGAGTTGGACTAAGTGAGTTGGATCTTTTAGAGGACTACATAGTAGCCACGACTACATCACACACAACCTAACCTAACCTAATTCATTTCATTAAACGATTTACATACCATGTCCATGTTTAACGAAGCAATTTACAACGCAACACGACATAAAAGACATATTGAAACTTAACACTATAAACTTGAGTCCAATTTCTCTGTAAAACTAAAATGAGTCCAATTTCTCTAAAATAGTTTGTACACAATACACTTGTGCGGAGGATAATTCAACTCGACGCGGAAAGCCATGAATACAAATCAATCGAATATAGATGCGTTGGCGCGGCACTAATGACGAATGACGACAACGAACGCAAAACCAACACAAAATCACAAAAGCAGAAAGAACAACGGTGAACGGAAGGTTTATACATTCGCGGACATCTTTTTTTTGTTAGTTGACGACTTGACGTATGTTTACAATGTGGCCATGTTAAAAAAAACATTTTAGTAAAATATGGTTTTAGTTATAGCAACACTGCCACTTAATTCAACTACGACCGCTAGTTATCGCTAGTTTGTATGGGTTCGACTTGATTTGTTCTAAGACGGCATAGCATGGAATATACAATTAATGATTATATACTCTTTGAAACAATCTAAAATGCATTTTTAATAAATAGTATGTGAAAATTAATCTAAAAATAACGCGTCTTTATATTAGTTTTACTCACTGCTTACACCTACCCATCAATCCGCAAAATTATGGAAGACGCCACGGTTTGTAATTATTTTTGTCATTTTCCATTTTATTTACATGCATATTGCTTTTCAAGGATTGTAATTTGTAAATATTAACAATATTTAATAGGTTTAGAGTTAAAATGTAATATTTGAAACACCAGATTCAAGAAATATAGTTGCTTAAAACATATTCTTGTAATGTGTAATATATACATTTTATATTGTGTTACATTTTATATTTGTAATAATTATAGTTATTATTACCTGTTTTACAGGTTCCCTTGCATTTGGATCCTATTCAGCAAACTGAAAGATGTGAGAAACGGTTGTGGATTGGAAATTTGGATCTACGGGTTAATGAGTATGTTTTATTGATTAGTAGATTGTTAATACTTGCTGATTTTATTTTTTTTAAAGTGTTTTATACACTTAGGATGTTATTCCTTTTACTTTTCTGGGACCTTATTAGTTACAAATAAGAACCCAAGCTATTGTGGTTGGTTGTGGCTGGGTGCTCTTTACCAACTAAGCGACATGAGTCATGTCTCACCACCACTTAATTTCTGCCTAAATTTCCTGCCGCAAGTAAAATTTTGATACTGTATATTTAAATTTGTTGACACAGCTAATAAAGTGAGTTCAGAATGAGAAGTATACTTATTTTATATTTCACTACATTATAAAAATTGGCATGCTTTAACCTTCATACATCATTGAGTACATTGTAGCTCTCAAGAGCAATGTCTATGAATTCTCAGAGGAAAAACGGCTTAACTCACGCAGCTATTTGTCAAGGTCTACCAGTTTTGGATCAGTCCGGAGTCCTTAATGGAGCGTTTTTAACGCACGAACGCCAGTATTACACTGGAGGATGGCCGCCACGATGAGCAGCATGCAGCACACATTGGGAAGGAGAGGGTTGCGGGGGGAGGCGACGCCCCAACCACCTCCATATCCTTCTGAGTGCTGGCCATCTTTCCTCTAATAATGTGTTCCACTCACTAAAGTCTTAATTCTAAAATGTCTATGCAATTTAATATAGTTTAGGATTGTCATTTTACTAATTACAATTACATTATACAACAATGTTATTTTGAGAGAGAAAAACATATTAACAGTTCCAAAGTATTTTAAATTCCATAGAACATATTACTCAATGAAACCTTTTCTTATTACCGGTATCAACTACTGAAAATGGTCCGCGTGTACGGCAACATCGAGAAGTTTGACATGCTGTTCCACCGCAGCGGGCCCAACGCGGGGCAGCCGCGGGGCTTCGCCTTCGTCACCTACAAGCTGAAGCAGGACGCCATCAATGCAATGAACTCGTTGAATGGACAGCTTTTAGGCTCTAAGAGGATATGTGTTAAATTCGCAAAGAATACATCTGTAAGTAACTTTACTGTGCGATTTTTTGTCCAAAATTTTGCACCAAAGTGTACCTCTCGACTTTTCACAATATGAGAGATACTTAGCTGTGCATCTACATGATGCCATGTGATATGTATGGTTGCAGAGGAAAAATAAGAACCTGATTTAACTGTAAAAACATACCAATGGCGAAGAACCAATAGCACCTAACTGCCAGAATCAATATTTTACACAAAGTGGAACAAAACATCTTGACTTGTAAATAAATGACTTAGAAGGTATTTCTTTAATTCGATAAATGCTGTTACAGTTGAAAATGTAGTTCGGAGGTTTTACAATACATGCTAAATTTAAATTGGAATTTATAAAAAAGTGAATTTCATTAAAAATTCAGTTATGAGGTATTGGCACTTCACCGTCGATACATGACTTGTCCTAATAAAATAAGTGACCAATAAAATGAGAATAAAATTCATCACCTTGAACCACTATCTCCTTTTACAGGATGACCAAGACAAACCAAAACCAGAGCTCGGTATAGCAGCATTAACTGGAGTCAAACCAGAGATGAAGCTCAGCAAGAAAACAGCCATCCAGTCCATCGAAGCCAAACTGAAGATGATGGAGAACATGAAGGCTGGTGACGACTTTGTGATCAACAAGCTGGCAGCGGACGAGACACCAATCATCACTCAGTACCAGACCAAACACCATCAGCCACCCAATAAGACAATCAGCTCATTCAAACGGAGACATCCTTATCATAAAAAAAGATAATAATTTTTTATGTATTTCACTTAGTTTTTATTAATTTATGTTATGTTACTAACCAGCTGTTGCTCTTTGACTGCAACTAGTGTTTTTAATTGCTTTATTAGTAAGCTTTCTGAAGAATAGAAACATATTCCATACGAAATCTGTCAGAGCGTCATATTTATTCATTAGCTAACGATTTTCTGGCGATTGAAAAGTCGGCCCTAAGTACCTAAGTTAAGTCAACTTAAATATTCAAAATTTCTTCCAACTTTAAACTAACTTTTGTATATGGTTACCAATTACAACTTTAACTTATTATTAATTTTTAAGTAATGTTTAAAACTAGTTTAAAAAATTATGACAATTTTAATACTCAAATATTGCTTACATTTTAGCGAGAGGCGACTTTTTGAATCTATTATCTTGTACTTATTATTAGGATTAAAGAGTTCACCCAATTAAATATTAGATTAATAATAAATGTTATACGCTTTAATGATAGCATTAATATGACAAACAATTTAGAAATAAATCTATTCTGGAATTTATATATTTCTAAATCAACTTAGATATTTCAATTCTTCTGAATTGAAATATCTAAGTTGATTTATATAATTTCAAACTTGGAACCTTCAACCTTAATCCAACACAGTGTTAATTACACCTCGGAAAAGTTATTTTTTATAAATTTTTTATCATCAAAGTTATAATGTGAATCGACTGTGCCGAGTTGCCGAGTGTTGTGTAGTTGCCGAGTTTTGAGCTACCCGTGATTTAACATGAATCTTTCAAACACTGTAAAAGTTGTGTATTCTTTGTCATTTCTCTAACATCATCTTTCTCATACACATAGGCCCGGTTGCCGACTTTAACCGAAACGTTATGGCGGTCTGACCCTTATTTCGAAAGACATAAGCAGTCGCCATATTGAACTTATATAACAAGTCAAGCAACCGACAAGTTTTAAATCAACAAACATTTAACATTTGTCTCATAGAAGTAATTTTAAAGTGCAAGAAAGTGTCTACATTCTTAGTGAAGTCATTATAAGCACTAAAAAATTCTATGATTTAATATATTATGTAAATGCCGTTTTCCATTCTTGTTCTATCAACATGTACTACTTACTTAATAATTAATCTTAAAATATAGGCTTAAATGGATTGTTTGTGAGACTTATTAATGCAACTTGGTGTTCAATTATTGTATTAGAGATTAGCGAGTGGTTTTGGTGTTTAAGTAAAATCATGGTTTAATAAATAATTTTTATTCAGTAAACAAGCTTTTGTTTTAACAATTCTCTTACTTATCTAAAATTATTTATACTTCCCATAGAAAAGTATTAAAATGCAGAAAAAATATGGTACATTTACTTACGTAACACTTCCAAGTAATACAGGCTTTCTTACAGCCTCTAGCGAGATATATAATCGTTATGTAGATAGGATAATATACAATAATTGTTTTAGTAAGTACCGAACACTGGTAGAAAAGTCAACATAAGTATTTTCTTAAAAAAATCAGAAACAAACTATTTTCACTAAATAAAAGTATTTTCACTATACAAAATACCTAGTAATTTCACAATATTATTATTTAAATACAATAAAGTAATCTAGGAAATAAATTCTTTTCCAGGCGGAACTTACAACCTATTTATGGTTATGAACTTTTCAGTAAAATATAAGCATATTTTCCAACAAAAAATACCTGTTATAATAATTTATTGAATCATCAAAGCAATGTAATTCTATAGACAAGGAAAAACAATACGATACAAGTAAAGCAGGATTGAAAGTTCTGGACCATTAGCCAAAATCGAGCAAAAAAAACCACGTTTGTTGTTTGGGAGCCCCCCTTTAATCCGTACAGTCTATTTTTTAGTATTTGTTGCAATAGCGGCAACGGAAATAAATGTTCTGTGAAAATTTAAAGTGTGTAACCATCACAGTTCGGGAGATACATCCTGATGACAGACGGACGGACGGAAGAAGTCTCAGTAATAGGGTCCTTTTTTACCCTTTGGGTATGGAACTAAAATCTCATAAAAAAAATAATTAGTTGAGTAATTGAGTTCATATAAAAGTTGTTGCTAATGTTTTTATCACTTGTACTTGACTAAATAAAATTCTATTTTAAGGGGCCTGTGAACTACGATGTCTCCGTTAATGCAAAATACCAAATCATTTGTAATTTGTGAATATTTCGATCATGTTGTGGTGTTATTCGGATTCATATAGTAATAATCTATGCTCCTGGCCATATTTGGTTCGGAAATATTTCTTTAAAATAAAATAATAATCGATTTTGATCAAAATTTGTATAACTTTGGTCGAGTTCCGTAATACGAAAAATTACGAATGAAAACTTATAACTTTCTTTATTAACTGGTGTTTTTCTTTAGCTGGACAGTAAAAACTGTGCTCCTGAACTTATGCGACGTGAGATAGTGTTGTTTTTATTACAAAACAAATAAGCAGAAAACATGTCCTCTTTGACATAAAAATAAGCAAAACTAAATTCGTTTACAATTTCGTTTAACAACAGTATTTCGGAACCAGATATGGCCCGGAGCATAGATTATTACTATACGAACACGAATAACACCACAACATGATCGAAATATACACGAATTACAAATGATTTTGGTAATACGTTTGTATGGGAGACATGGTAGTTCACAGGACTCGTCTTATGTTATAAATGACTGTTTCACATGTATATAGAGTCACTGGTCTTGAACCCGGGCGACACACAGTTCTTCAGCGAGCTAGCTAGTTTCTGCGTGGGGCTGGGTATTAAGTAGTCATCGTCCTCGGCTTCTAATTTCCTCTTGAGGCTGTTGTATTGGGTTTCATCGTCTCCATCCTTGAACAGGTTTTTGTATTCCATACACAGCGGCCATATTATTTTGCCCGAGCTAAAACACAAAATAAAATCATAACTAACACTTATTGCTTGTAGAATGAATATGGGTTTTCACAAATCTCGTGGGAACTGCTGATTTTCAGAGATATAAAGTAGAATATTTTAAATCTATATAGATGTATCTCTGTGCCAAATTTTAGCCTTATCGGAAAATTACTGATAGTTGAGGCGCGAGGGAGCGACTAAGGCAGCCATATACAAACTTTCGCCTTTTAAATACTAGTGCTAATTTAACAGAAGGACAAAATTATAGTTTTAATTAACTAGCTGTTGACCGCGGCTCCACTTGCGTGAATTTCTGTTTTTCGCTTATCCCGTGGGAACGATGGATTTTCCGGGATAAAAAGTAGCCTATATGTTAATCCGGGTTATAAACTGTCAATGTTCCAAATTTCAGCCAAATCGGTTCAGTAGTTGCGGCGTGAAAGAGTAACAAAGACCCATCCATCCATACTTACAAACTTTCGCTTTTATAATATTAGCAGGATCCAGCGGGTTCAGATTGTATTCTGCCATATCTGAATGAAAGTATATTATCACAATCAGCTAGGCCTCACCCATATGAAAACAATCAAATGATATAACTTACACTGGTAATGTGTAAGGGTCGTAAGGGAACCACTCGTCATACTTGTGCGCGTTCTGCAAGGACAGCCTCGTGTTCTTCTCTATGATCGCCTGAAATTAAACGACAACCAACTTATTGATTTGGCTGATTACAAGGACCTGGGGCCGTAAAACCATCTATTAAAGCAGTAATGGTGCCATAGTGTTTTGGCATTTTCATATTAGCAGGACAGATTAATTTGTTTTGCTATAAATTCGCTACTTGAAAAGATTCTGTATGGTACAATATGCAGGAACACTACCCACATGGAACACCACACACAATTTTCTAACACTTTCTTTGACGCACGTTTCGTACCGACACCGGGACATCCTCAGGTGATGTTGACTTCATAATGCGAAGTCGTAGATCTACGATTATAATATTAGCAGGATCTAGTGGGTTCAGATTGTAATTTCAACAGATTGTACTCTGCCATATCTGATTAAAAGATCCACGCAGAAATCTCTTATAGAGATAAGTGTATCCTTGTACACAACCATCTTTTAATTTTTTAAGTAACAATTAGTAATGGTACTAAATAAATATAAATAATAATTCATACAACTACAGCTGAGCAGTAAGGTATAGTATACAACTACAGACCTGGCAGTAGACGACTTGGTGCGACCTGGTGACGGAGGAGAAGGCCTGCGTGACCTGCGGGGGGCACGTGCGCAGCGGGTTGAGCGTGCACGTCACCAGCCGCGGCAGGTTCAGCGACTCCACGAAGTTCACGCCTGGCGAAACAAGGGGTTTAGTGAAATTCGAAGATGATCCCTCCTCCCAATCCTATAATATCAATATAGGGTAACTTTCGGTACCCCAACGCAAATAACTCTGCTCTTTCCGTAATGTAAACAAATAAGGTACCGTAGTCCGTAAATGGCAGACAAACTGATGACAAAATGGTCCTATAAGGCTTAGAAGTTAAAGTCCAATCAAAACGGGTACTTCAGCTAAAACAGAAATTTTCTTAAACATATTTAAAACTTCTACACACTGTAATCTAATGTATTCTTAACACATTTTTTGCATGTCAGCTTTTATGTATTATACATACAGTATAATATACGAACTGACAGGCGAAGTTTTCCGTACGATAATTCACAAGTCTGGAGTGTTTACCACTCCAGTTTCAACACACCTGAAAGTAATGGCCATCACTGGCCGAAACCTACCCAAACTTCCGGCCAGTCATTCCTAGAAGTGCTTGGAGGCATGGAAGTTGGAACCCTTTTTTACACTTATAAATTAGTACTTGACTGCAATCTTGATGCTAAGTGATGATGCAGCAAAGATATGTTATAGTACTAACTTGGAAGGAAGAAAAACTCACCTCTTACGGTTTCTACTGTAACGAAACGTTACACATTTTATTAATATTTAATATTATTTGTTTAAAATATAATGTTATTAATATTTTAAATGTATATTAATTATTATTTTATTATATTCATTTTATATTTAACGCAAAATTTATGTAATTTGCTCGCTAACGGAACGTCGGCGCTGGTTCCTGTCACCGCGCACCGCGGAGGTTGACCACGAGTTGACCTTACAGTGTGGTACCGGCGTTCCTAGCGGGACCACACGTCATTTTTCAACCATCGTGCGAGCGTCCTTAGCTCGTCGCGATGGATTTTTTTTTATTTTAATTTCTTTTAAACATTACTAAAATGTAAAATACAGTATAAGTGCTCCCGATTACACGGGTAAGTTGTGAATCGCACCCATTTTTCTATTAACATAGTGAACGCATATTTTGCTATATCATTGTACCTACCTATTTGTCATTAGTGTTCTATATTAACTTTATTTGTTCATTTTTTTTACAAATCAGTAGATTCATTTAATGTATTTCGAGTAGCTATTCCATACGAATTTAAGCATGACTATAAAATAGCTTGATATTGCTTCATCCTTTTTGTTGTACATCGAAGAAACTACCTACCTTCATAATAATTTAATTTCATAATTTTGCCCTTTCATAGTAGTAACTCATTATAGTTTAATTATAACTATTTCATCCTAGGCTTCTGCTTTTTCAATTTTATCATTGTAAACTCCGTTCTGATTTGTTTTGCACCGGCAAATATAACTGCGTGTAGGAAGTACCTACGTTTGCCGGGGTAGACAAATGCGAACGGAATTTGATGCAACCTGCTTAGCTTGGTTTGTATCATTTCCAGGAGCACTGTACGGGCTAGGGTATTGGGATCCCGACCCGTCACTCATCGCCCGCCTTAACCACCTCGCCCCGCGACGTCACCTGCGGCGGCGTCCCCTCTGACCTTGGGCCGCCCGCCATCTTAGGTCCAAGTCAGGGGAGTACCAGCTACGTAACCGCAACAGAAGTAAAATAACAGATTGGCCACCACGACCCTACAATAAATTTGTGTGCCTCCGCTGATCTAGAATACCTACATGTAAAATTTTACCAAATAAATTATATTTTTTATTTTCTTTATTTCACTCTTTTTTTTATTTTTTTTATAACCGGCACACTACACAGCATCGCGCCGGAACGCTAAATCGGAACTTAGCAGTGCGTCTTTGCTGGTAGGGTGGTAACTAGCCACGGCCAAAGCCTCCCATCAGATCAGACCTGAGCCAATTTAGAAATTATAAAATTCCAAAGTGGCCCGTGGCGGGAATCGAACCCGCGACCTCTCACTCTAATCCGTGCGCGCGCCATTGCGCCAGGGAGGTCGCCTTAAAAGTACTTACTCTCTTTGTTCATAAACAGATGGTGGTTCTTGAACGCGACCAAGTAGAATATCGCGTGGCAGACGGCGTGGAAGGCGCCGTGCACCTTGGTGTTGTCGGCGACGGTGGACTCCTGCGTGGCCGTCACGTACGCGTGGCACCACTCCGACATCGTCCGCAAGTAGAACACCAGCCGCGAGTTGGGCACGCGGACGCATCGCGCCAGCAAACCTGACCAATACAATGATTTAAGAAGCACACCACAGGTATGCCCGCGAAATTCAATTTTTTGTGGTTTTTCGCGATTTTTAAGGTGATAAGACGTAATAGGCTTTTGGCAGTCAAATTGCGATAATCCCAAGATCATCTTCACGTATTTATATAAAAATCTCTGCTTGAAAGTGTCGAGTTAAAGAAATTAATCCGAGATTTGCGAGTTGCTTACTTAAAACTCTTTACTCGGACTAATTTCTTAGGATAGACATTTTTATGCAATTTTTTTTATATAAACATGTAAATAAGTAACTGCCATTCTCGCAAAATGACTGCCATAAGCCTATTATGTGTAATTAGCGTACAAATTGCAAAAAACCACGAAAATTTTGAATTTCGCGGGCAGACCTGTTCGCCTTAAGCATTGACGTATAGGTACTCTAGACGGGGCGGACCGCGCGAAAAAATGTCGCCAGTTTATGGGAGCAAAACCCCCTCCGGCGTCAGTAGTAAGCTGTAAGCCTACGTAGTATTTCGCAGGAGTTTCGACACATGGCTCTACATTTTCTTGTATGAAGAAGGTTTACGTAAAATGTTCGGATGGGCGTATCTTGACTATTATTATCAATGGATTTAAGGCTTGGTTTTCCTTAATCGACTGGTCTTCGCACTCCTACGAACATTGTGTGATTGCGACGGGAACACATTGCATGCCAATTTAACAAAAAACTGTTTTTACACGACTGCTCAAAAAAGGAGTGTAAAATTTATGTATGTATGTGAATATCTTTATTTGATAACCATAACTTCTGAATCTTGATATTTGGATATATGGGGTATTGTTAGAACTCTTACATCATTACAAGTAACATAGGCTATATTTTTTTTTGGTAAAAAATCGTTTTATCACTGGGAATTTTTAATTTTTATTTAATTATTTACTTGTTGCTCTTTAAGAAAAAAAACAACTGTTTCTTGAATGCACTAGTAAATACAATGGGTTTTATTATGGTATATTTAATGTTAAGTTCATAATAATAATAATTAAATAATAAGAACAGAAAAATGATAAAAATCGGCAACTCTTCAGGAGTTTTTATGATCAGGAAAAATATTACTATTTGTGTTTCTGCCACTTCTTTAAAAATACATGCCGAGTATCGACGGCGCCAGAGAGGTCGTCAAAAAGGATTGAGGAGAACGAACACAAACCTGCTAGATGGCTGGCAGCAGTACGCCTGGTTGCCAACGCTCCCGGTCCAAGTCCGTGTAAGCCGGCGGCGACTATCCAAAGGTTTGTAAATATGCGGTCGGCGCATTGTTGGCTTATTGATATTGTGTAAAGGAGGAGAAATTGGACGTGTCTGAAACAAAAATGTACACGTTATATTGCGTATCTACTTGTACTATTACTTGTATTTTACTCCAAATTGCAATTGCTTGTATACGGCGACCGATAATTTGCGTGAGTGTTTGCCGGTGAGTGATTTGTTGTTGTGAAAATCTCACTTGATCCCATGTGTGAGTGTGCACATGACGGTGAAAAACAATTTTTAAGATCAACTAAAACAACAATTACAACCAATCTCACCTGATCCCATGTGTGGGCATGCACATTACGGCGAAAAAACAATTTTGAAGATCAACTAAAACAACAATTACAACCAATCTCACCTGTTCCCGTGTGTGGGCATGCACATGACGGTGAAAAACATTTTAAAGATCAACTAAAACAACAATTACAACCAATCTCACCTGATCCCATGTGTGGGCATGCACATGACGGCAAAAAACAATTTTGAAGATCAACTAAAACAACAATTACAACCAATCTCACCTGATCCCATGTGTGGGCATGCACATGACGGCAAAAAATAATTTTGAAGATCAACTAAAACAACAATTACAACCAATCTCACCTGATCCCGTGTGTGGGCATGTACATGACGGCGAAAACCAATTTTGAAGATCAACTAAAACAACAATTACAACCAATCTCACCTGATCCCATGTGTGGGCATGCACATGACGGCGAAAAACAATTTTGAAGATCAACTAAAACAACAATTACAACCAATCTCACCTGATCCTGTGTGTGGGTATGCACATGACAGTGAAAAACAATTTTAAAGATCAGCTAAAACAACAATTACAACCAATCTCACCTGATCCCGTGTGTAGGCAGGATGACTCTCTCAAAAACATTGCACATGACAGACAGGACCTGGTCCCTCTCATCTTCGAGCCACTTGAGCATCTCCAGCATACAGTAGTCCAGGGTGTCGCTGACCTCATCCTTTTCATCCATCTCCATATCAAATAAGGTCTCTTGAGACTTGTGTTTGTCTCTGTCTACTATGTTTGCATCCATGTCTACCATTCTGGAAGAATAGAAAGGATTTACTTATCTTTGAAACCTTTAGTCTCAAATCATAACCGCACGCCGGCTAGGTCGCACGCGTTATTTCTTGTACTATTCATGCACTGTGTGCGCTTGATTACGAGTCAGCCTTAGTAAGTCGAAAGAGATAAATTGACGCGATAGAAAGAGAGCACAACTTTAGGTGGTTAGCGGAGGCGGAGTCAGGCACGTTTGCGAACTGAATTGCACTTTTTTGTGTCAGCGCTAGGGTTGCTATTTCTTTAAATCAACTTGTGGAGTGTACCTTCCGTAACTTTAAGTACTATTATTGTATTCTGTGATTAAACTATATATCTCAGTTGTTTAATACTTACTTGCTAACTATGGCAGTCATGATTTGTTCTACAAGACAGGGCAAATATTTGCTCATCCATATAAGGTTGTGAATGTACGCTCTGTTGGGGAAGCAGCCAGCTTTGAAGTATGGAAAATGTTCTATCACTGTTTGCATTAAGAGATCACTGGTCCTGGAAAATCAATTATACCAACCATTATTATTCATAAAACATTATTCATATATTCAACCTCAAGGAGAGGCATTTTTTCAAGTCCCTATTCCAGATTTTATTAGGTACCCTATCAATCTTGAGATTTGTACTATTGAACCTGAGTAAGTGAGAAAACTCTATTAGTGAGAGTATTTGCCAGGTCCCATCATTTTGCCCCTCTTACTCTGAAACCTCTATAAGAGAAAAAGAGATCTCGGTCCCTTGAGCTTTTACTTAACCAGGTTTGAATGGTCACTCTTTATTTGAAATTGCAACCCTCTCTTTGTTTTTAAATTAAATTGTATATGTATTTTATGTATTTTACAGCAAATTATAGTCCCTGATTCAAACAAATCAGAAGGCAGTATAGCAAATATGATTGCTGATTACAATAGGGTATTTGACTCCAATTTTTTTATTACTTTATTATAAAGAAGAATTAAAATAATGACGTGCACTGAAAGAACTAATTAAATCGATCAAATAACAAAAAAGTTATAAGCATTTAAAGATTTGTGATTAGACAGAGATAGCAACATGACATTGTGACGTCACACCTTACCAATGCCATAGTAGCTTCGTGCGGCTTCATACAAATTTTCGTTTTGCGAGAAAGGGATAGAAGATCCCCCACTCCAAAGTTTAAACGCCTGTAACTTTGTAAATCTTCGTTAGATTTTAATATTTCTTTCACTGCACGTTATTATTTTTATCCTAGTTTATAATAAAGTAATATTTTTTATCAAATTCAAAAGTAGTGTAAGACCCCATTGCAATGATCATAATTTCCTACACAATCAGCCATCAGTTTTGCTACAAAATGGACTACATAATTTGGAAGATCTTTTAAACTCTTGCATCTCATTATTAATTAATTAAACACACTGATACAGGTTCTATGTTCAAAATTAACACAAACATCAAAGTTTAAACTAAAAATGCCATAACAGGACATACTTACATTGGCATTACAGCCACTATTTTGGCGATAACTGTGTGGATGTTAGACCATCTTAAGACTAGCTCTGTTGAAGGGGTATCCTCCCAGTTTTCACCCTCAGCTGGAAACAAAAAATTTTAGTTTATTGTATTTCTAGTTATTGTATGTTTATAAATCGTATGGATTAATTTTTTTCAGATCCTCATCTAAATTCTTTTAAATGACGTTCCTGCATGACTGAAGAATAAATCAAACAAATACACAAACATTCATCATGTTAGTGAAAACTAAAATATAAGATTTTTTTCTGTGTACATTTTGTATTCAGCCCCAGAGAGTTATTAGTGGATATAGTAATTTGAAGAAATTAGATCTAAATTAGATCTGTTTTCAGCTAAATGGAAAAGTTTGTTTTTCTGTTCAGACTCTTACAACATAATATTTCACAAAGTTATAGCATGATAAAAGATATAACAATTGTAAGGCACATTTAATTGCACAACATACTAATTGATCATGTGAAATGTTGTATCATAAAGTTTTGAATGTTTCTACAATTAGAATACAAATTGTAATGATAATAAATATATATATTACGATGGCGTAGATACCGGAACACCTGCTTTAAAGAGATTGCACATGTAGCTAATAGAAATGGTAACAAGTTCAAACTTATTATTCAATGAACTTACCTTTAAATAATTTGACCAAAGCTGCCATTATTTTTGTTGAGTGGTAGGTATGCGCTGTGACCAGGCTCAACAAAAATCTACTATATACATTCACCAAGTCTTCATCACGGCTCGCCCACTCTATATTACAAAGGACGTCCACAAATGGCTTTAATTCCCTGCCTAAATACACCACACAGTCTAAACAGTCCTCAAACAAAATCCTAAAATTACTATCATTTAGAGAGTTGTCTCTTAAAATTTTTAGCAACTCATTATACGGCCCAGAATTGCCGTCTCTAATGTAACTAAGTAAGACTTGTTCTATTTGGTGTTTTTTGAAGCTTATTTTCATACGAGCGATCGCCGCTTGGCGATCTAAAGTCTTCTGCATCAAAGATGCGACGGTTTTCTGCGCGGTCACAGCCATTTTCGTCAGAAGACGTTAATATTTCTAACTGAAACACACTTTCGTATGTGGTGTTATAAAGGTCTACGATTTTTTGGAATCGGACTTCAATTCGGAGGACACTGATTTCAAAAATGAGATAATCTCCGGCTGCCGCAAAAGTTCAGCTTTCTTGTGGTTTAATACGTCACGTAACACGTTACTGCTGTCGTCGATACCACTGTAGCTGTGAGGGTTCGGCTCGAAACTGGTGCTCGGCTTGCTGTAAATAACACTCGGCTCTACGGGTTCCACGCTCCTCTTATCCTTGAGATACGATTGCAACTTCTCCAGGACCACTTTACTGTCACCTTCTTTCTTCTCGGCTATATAACCTTCTTTGGACATCACGCTACGAATTCACATTGTATGCTTCCTTCAATTTTATTTCAAAGAATATTTAAAGAAAAGTACACTGCTGCTCTTCGCAATATACTACTTTTGCGTAATTATTGCTTAAAATGAAGAAAGTATTGAAGAAAATGAATAAAAACAAACCACGTGCACACTGCACAATTTTAATGCGCGCAAGCGATTGACGTATGACAAAATTTGACATACAATACGTCATACGACTAATTGTCAAATGTCAGTTTTTCTAATGTTACCAGACTATGAAGTGTTTATTCCCAGAATTACTACTTTCCCCAGAGTTACTTTTGAGTTTTGATTACTTACATAAAAATATTTGCAACTTTCTTTTTACGTTAAACAGTCCGAATTGAATATTTATCTTTAAAAAAATTAACCCTCGGTAACAAAAAATGAAAAAACTAAAATTACAAAATATATACACCGTCCAACTTTCGAACAAGCACAGATGCTGGCATCTCCATTTTTTGTACTCTTTATCAATTCACAAAATTAGAAATTATTACCAATTTTCCGAAAAATTTCTAGTGTTTCACTACCTTCTTTCCTTTCCTCTGTCTACAGCACACATTCTCTTTTTGGAAAAATTATTTCTCCCTGCTTGGGATCCATCGAGGTGTCGTGCTTGGCAGAGGCAAGGAATGAATGGTCTGTGATAAGTCCAAATCTGCTGCCGATTTCTCCTCTTTCGCAGAGACAGTGGGACGACATCCTCTGCAGAAAAACTTTTGACTCCTTATTAGCACAAGCGAGTTCAAAAAAAGACAGAGCTCGCCTTCTCGCTGTCTCTGCGAAAGAGTCCGGCTACTGGCTCCATGCTCTCCCTGCTGCCAACCTGGGAACATTAATAGACCATACCACATTAACAGTTTTAATTGGTCTAAGGCTAGGCGCAAGCATCATTCAACCTCATCGATGCCATTGCGGCGAGAGCGTTGATTCCTACGGTCACCATGGTCTCTCCTGTCCCAAAAGTGCCGGTCGCTTCCACCGCCATAGTGCCCTTAACGACATCATCCGGAGGTCTCTTGCTACCGCCCACGTGCCAGCTGTATTAGAACCAACTGGTCTGGCGCGTGGTGATGGCAAGAGACCCGATGGGATGACGCTTGTTCCCTGGCGTTTAGGGAGGTCGCTTGTTTGGGACGCAACCTGTGCTGACACCCTGGCTGCGTCCCACATTGAGGCGACCTCCTCTATGGCGGGGGCTGCGGCTACTAGTGCCGAACGGGCCAAGGGACGCAAATATGAATCTCTTGACAAGATTTTCATATTTGCGCCTTTTGGTGTGGAGACTCTGGGGCCGTGGGGCCCGGGGGCTCGAGCTCTTTTTGAAGAAATTTCAAAGAGAGTTATCGAGTCTACCGGGGATCCAAGAGCTGGCAGCTACCTTGGCCAACGTATTAGTTTGGCCATCCAAAGAGGCAATGCTGCCAGTATCTTGGGTACCATGCCTCGTTGCGATGGAATCGATGAGGTTTTAAATTTATAACCTAGTTTTTAATCTGTAATTTTTCTTTTAAATCTTTTATGTACATATATTTAAGTTTCAAGACTAAAAAAAAGGTAAAAAAGAGGAGGAATATATTACCAATTCGATATGGTGTGATTTCGTCCATCTGTGACCTACATAGTCCAAAATCTTCAATTATTTTCAGACCGGATATTAAGCGTGGCCCGCGCCGCTAATGAATTATTTTATTTAAGATAATTTATTTTTACAATTTATATGAATTTAAAAACATCTTGTAAAGTTCACGAAGTAAGGAATTATCTACATTTACAATATAAATGACCCCAAAGTAACTAATAAGTTAGCGTATACATTATGTGATCATCTTATATTATATAAATCTCGTGTCACAATGTTTGTCCTCAATGGACTCCTAAACTACTGAACCGATTTAGTTCAAACTTCGTGAATATCTGTCATTTGGTCCAACTTAAAAGATAGAATAGTTTTTATCCCACGTGGACGAAGTCGCGGGCATCAGCTAGTAATATAATATATTAACACGTGACTCTTATACTACACTTGAAATATAATTTCAATCAGTAAATAAATATTAGATTTATTTTAGAAATTGTTTACCCTTAAATTTTTGCAAATAATCTAAATATGGTAACATTAGCTTCTGATAAATAAAAAAAGCTCGATGACAGATATTTTAGTGTTGCATGAAAAAATATTATATAGTAAAACGTCCACGAGAAATGGAAATGATGTTTAGGTTTGCTCCCATTTTATTCCAAATTTAATCTTAAGTTAATAAAGTTTTAATGTAAGGTATATCGTTCGTTAAAGTACCTTGTAGTTTAATGAACAAGAATTTTTTCTTTAACAATTATTTATCTGTATTTGTTCATATAAGTTTTTTCAATGGCAGCACAAATATTTGAGATCTGTGGTCTCTTTCAGTCTTTCACTCAATTTCTCGTTTTATTTTTCTCAATGAATTTGGGAGGGGTAGAAATGCGTGTGTACGTCCCATTCCGGATATAAACTTTATTTTATTGTTATCAGTTCGAACAAAGTGTTGCGTTGAAAATGTGTGTATTATAAAGATTCTGTGTTGTGTTTACGATCGCTCGTGTTTTGTACGTTCCCTATCACTGCGAGTGTCGTTAATCATGCAAAATGGCCAACGATCTGTGGTCATGTACCTGTTGTACGGAGGCTCTGACTTGTTGGCTGCGCCTGAAGCTGTCTCCCGAGGAGATAGAGCAGCGGTACAGAAGCAAGGAGATCGATAGGATACTGGAGAAGGACAAACAGACGTTGCGGCGGCAGGTCAAACTGCTGTTGCTCGGCGCGGGTGAAAGCGGAAAATCGACATTCCTGAAGCAGATGAGGATCATACACAAAGTGAAGTTCGAGCCGGAGCTAGTGCGCGAGTTCCAGCATGTGATATACCAGAACATAGTGAAGGGTATACAGGTGTTAGTGGACGCGAGGGATAAGCTCGCGATACCTTGGGAGAACCCGAGGAACCTGGACATTGGGCAGCAGGCCTTGCACTTTAACAGCACGGCGTCGCTGGACAGCCGGCTGTTCATGCACTACGCCCCGCACATACACTCCTTGTGGTTAGACAGAGCCATCAAGAGAGCTTATGATCGGCGGAGAGAATTTCAATTGGTGAGTTTATATATTCTGTCTCAGAGTTGTCTTATAGACCTTTGCGCATAATTGCATTAATAATATTAAATTTTTAGTTTGAATTGTATGGAACTGCATTTAAGCACAGCTGTGAATATTATGAAGTTGAAATATCAGCCCTTTTGTTTTGTTTGTATGTCATACCTATTTGTAGTGCTATAAAACAATAAAACAATATATTGATAGCAAAATTCCTGTCTATCTGCAACAAGCTATTTTTTTATAAGAGGGGAACAAATGGAGCCTGTGGGACCACAAAAAGTCTGAAGTTGTGTAGCTAGTTCAAACAACAATTACAGAATTTGATATTCTTATGACACAAGGAAATCATTATGTTTAGCCTGCTGGAGGTATCACAAACTTTAAATCCAAAATTTATTTATATTATATTTACAGCATGTTGGTTACTTGCCATAACTAGGCGAAAGGCTTAAGTAGGGGACGATGAGTAGTGCCTGAAAAAATATCACAAGAAGTCTTGCTCATATACTGATAGAACTATATGGAGTTCAAAAATGTACCATCAATTTTAAGTAGCATCCCTAAAAACTGCTCATTCAATATGAATGAACTGGAAATAATGAAAAGTATTATGCTTTGTTGACATCACAGTTAGGGTTGCTAAAAACAATTTTTCTAAATTAAATAATAAGTTTTGTATTGAACATAAAACAAAATAATTGGGTCTTTTTATCCTTTTTATCCTCCATTAATGTGTTTCTAGAACCAAGTTTAAAGGTAAGCTGCAGGCACACTATAAGGCGTGAGTTAATAGTAATTAACCCACGCCTTGTATAAATGCAAAAGTTTATATAGTATGTATGGATGATTGTCACTCTTTCATGCAAAAAAGAACCAATTTGGCTGAAATATAAATAGATAAAATCCTGTATTAATGTATAGGCTACTTTCCATGCCAGGAAAATCCTTGTTTCTTACAGGATTTGTGAAAAAGCTTATCTCATAAGGGTGGTCTTTTTTGATATATATTTGTATTGTATTTGATGTATCAGTCTAATGCTGTGATGCAAAACTAACAGCCTAAACTAAGCGAGATGGGAAAATGAAATATTTTTACTACAAGTTAGTTGGTACTTGACCATTGATCTCACCTAATGGTGTTGGGAATGCAGCCAAAGTTGTTATTGTGCTAACTTGGAAGGTTTTAACCCTAATAGTTTCTACACAGCATCACACTGGAAACTAAATCTCTTGGTATGGTCCATGTTTGCCTGTAAGGTGGTAACTTGCAACGGCCAAAGCCTGTCACCAGACTGGACCAAAGTCAATTCAGAGTTAATATAAATCCGAAGTGGTCTGTGGCAGCAATTGAGCTTATAATTTAATCATATCAATGAATGATTTTCCCTCTGTGTGGCCCTTACTTGGATTTATACATTAACACTGAAATACTAGATTGAAGCTCACAAGTCGTGATGATGCTCCAGTGTCGGGGCATCATAGAGAGAATGTTTTCATAACATTTGTAATAACACAAACACCATGTGTTTGGCAGTAATTTCAGGAGGCCTATGTCCAACAGCGGAGATCCGTCTGCTGAAACATCAATGACGTATTACCACGGAATACCTAATAGTACTGGTATTACACAAAGGGAGAGTTAGACGATGTTAAATGCAAAAGATTTTTCTTTTTTTTTCTGCCCCAGGCAAATTTTTTGTTTGCTGTTAATGTTTTGAGACGTCGACATTCACTGTGCTAAAGATGATTCAAGATTCAAGATTCAAATCATTTATTTCATATAGGCCACTACTTAATGAATGATGAAGCAGATGATGAAGCAGTGCAGTATGTATGTGGCACCTGCTAAAAGCCATGTTTTATTGTAAGCACAGTATTGCCAAACCTCTGACCAGATAGGTAGGAACTATGTGACGTCACCCTCTAGCATAATATTAATGAAATAATTGTAATAGGTCTTATCTCCTTTGATTAGTCAGACGCGGTTGCGTCATGCGTTACGGTTGCGAGGTTCCGCCGCACCACATGCCTGCCTATAATTATTAACTAAGGTCTTTGGGCAATACCTGAATCTGTACAAACAAACACAATTTTGCGAGTTGTGTTGTTGTGTGCCTGTGTTTACAGTTTACACGTCTCTAATTAAGGTTCACAAAATATTGTGCAATTCTAAGACCTTATCCCATCTAAGACACAAGTTTGCGTTTCTTTTGCTTAAAAATTGCAGCCTTCCTCACACCCATCAACTTTTAGAACAGTATAGTGATCCTTGCCGTCAACATTTCGAGCGATTTCCAGTTTCGTAGTAATTTGGAAGGTAAAGCTAATCAACAGAGCCTATTTCACGCCTAAGCACAGGGTTACAAAGCGCAAGTAATTCCTCACATGAAGTACTTCCACCTCTGTGCTGGAGTACATCGATACCTGCTACTTTTAATTGATCGGATCCAAAAGCAGGCAGTTTGATTTGTTAAGTCACCTCAGTCTTTATAACAAACCAGAACTCTTGGAACCCTTGATGCAAATGTCCATGAGCGGCGGTAATTTACTCGCGTTCAGTATTAAAAAAAATGTAACAAGTAAAAAATTTAAAATACGAACTGCCCTGTGGTAAAACGACTATTTCCGAAAAAATATAGTCTATGTTACTCGGAATGATGTAAGGATTCTAATGATACGCCATATTATGTCCAAATCTCTTCAGTCTTTCAGAAGTGGAATAATAACTCACATACATAAATGCGCCATAAAAACATGACACTCCTATTTTGGGAGGTCGTGTAATAAAAAAGCTGAGATATCTTTAGTTTAGACCATAGGAACTGCCTCTCGCCAGAGAGTTCGGATTAGAATCCCGATCACCCCTTTTTAACTATTTTGGAGTTACGTAGGTAGATATGCGTTTGTGGAAACTATAAATATCACTCGCTTAGTGGTGAAGAAAAATATCGCCAGTAAACCTGTATCCCTTAAAGTTCGCCTTATACGTTCTCAAAGGCTTCGTACCCTTCGGGCTATCCCAAACCCTTCTCAGAACCAGAGGAGACGTAAAAAACTACTTGTCAAAATGGACAACTTTTAAGCCATATCTTCTAATATATATAAATCTCGTGTCACAATGTTTGTCCTCAATGGACTCCTAAACTACTGAACCGATTTAGTTCAAACTTCGTGAATATCTGTCATTTGGTCCAACTTAAAAGATAGAATAGTTTTTATCCCACGTGGACGAAGTCGCGGGCATCAGCTAGTACGTATTATATAGCTTTACTCTTAATTTTAGTAAATAGGAGGTTTAAATATGCCTAATATACTTACAATAACAACTCACATCGACACATACTTTGTCTGAAGACAATTGATATACAGCATTTTTTGAAAGGCATCAATAACAATTCGAAGTAAAACAGTGAATCGTATTATAAGAAATAAGGCGCTGATGCAAAAATGCGCTTACTTTGTTAGTTATATTAAAAAGGAAATACAACTCGAAGCCACCTCAGGCTTTTTGCATTTTCCTGGTATCTAACCTGTCTGCTTACTGCTTAGTGCTTAGTGGTTATTTATTAGGTACCTGCCGCCGCTCGACGCAAGAAATCTCGCCACTTGGCTTGAAAAATGTTATTATTCAACGTTTTTTTGATGGTGCAATACATACGAGGCAATATACAAATCGAACACAATGGACCATGAAATTCGATACTGCTGACTAGGTTTTGAGTCGAAGCCATAGATGTGTGTATTCGACTGAAGAATGAATCGAATTTCGCACCAAAAAAGTAGCGTCTTTGGCAGACGGCGTGAATAAAAGGTTGCTGTGTGTTTTTCCTCCTTTATTTTGTCAAAGCGTTATTTGAATATTATGTCACTGTCTTTATAACTAATCGGTCGGCGGGTCTCTTTTTTCGCTGCGGTTTCTTTACTCGATTTTTGTTGAACCGTGCCTGTAATGAATGGGAGAGAAATAGTAACAGTGAAGTGCCTTTCGAATTTCAGTTAATGCATAGGACACAAAAAAGAATTAGATGAAGACAACACAAGAAAGAAGTCCACCAAGAAGTACATCAATGCGAAATCGGGCAATTCGTACAATCATAGTCCTTCGTATTAATCGCCCGCCTTCGAATTGGTTTACCTACACTTTTTGTAGTGCGATTGTAGTGACATTTGAAGTCGTTTTTTTTAAAGAATTTTAAATTTTTTCGTAGATAACTCGCATCTTGTGTATTGTCTGATTACCCTACGAATACTTACGTCTAATTTCAGTGAATTTTTAAATTGAAACTCCTTGAAAAACAGACTTCCGCTTTTCAGCGATCAGGTTTTAAAAACATTTTTTATCTTTTTCCTGGACAAGAGAATGCAGAATGTTTTTTGCGGATGACAGATATTGCATACACTCCCCACTTGATGTCGTAAACGTCTATCCAAAAAAGAATGGGGTTGTAATATACTGTACCTGATATTCTAGATTCTCGGTGTTGAGTAATTCACTTCATACCTGTCGTTATTTACTATAAACACTTCATTTATAAAACTCAAGATTTGCAGCGTCTTAACAGGGTGTTCACTAAAGAGCCGTTTCGAATAAAAAGTTAGTTTTTGTTGGTAGGTTTGAATTTTTTATTTTTTACTGGATCAGCAGGGCGATCGGCTAAAAATGTATCAATCATTAAAGCATCAATGTCAAAACGTGATTTACAAGCGTTGTGATTGGTCAACACCCATGTTTTGACATTGATACAGTTATTTAATGATTGATACATTTTTAGCCGATCGCCGTGCAGATTTCCATTGTTTAGAGAAGCTAAGTTGAAAACGTTAGAAGTAATTTTTAAATATATTTTTGTTTGAAATTATAACGATAGGTGCCTTACAAATACACAGGTGCTATTAAGTTTGAGTCAAAAAGAGAATTTTTTAAATATTTGAATATTTATGAGCGTTCGTTCGTTCGTTCGTTTTAGCCGACGGACGTCCACTGCTGGACAAAGGCCTCCTGCAATGATTTCCAGCCCGCACGGTCCTGCGCTAACTGTATCCAGCGCCTTCCTGCGACTCTTTTAATGTCGTCAGTCCATCTGGTCGGAGGCCTGCCAACACTGCGCTTACCCGTGCGGGGTCGCCATTCCAGTACTTTGGGTCCCCAACGTTATGAGCGTAGATTGCAATTATTTTCCTCAAAACAAGTTTTGGTACCTAATTTTTGACTGAATGTATAATGCACATAATTATGTCTCTACATTTCCTATTTTATGAATAGCGTCCGCCGTTTCTGGACACCCTGTATCAATTCTCTCACTGGAGTGGTACAATTTTGCAACTATTTTCTGATTGCGTGCCTAACAGAACATCTGCATTGCGCTGCCGGCGTTTCCGACTCGAATCTGCATTTATAACTAAGTTACGGCTTTTTAACTGAGATCGATCCTGTTCGCTTTGTCCTTGGCTTGATTTTGATATGGGTTGATATGGGGATTTATGTTTTGACTACAAAAAAATATGTTGTAAATCTAAGCATACATTCTTTGCCAGTTTTATTTTTCTCGGTATAACACTCGTAAGTAATGTTTATTCCCAGGACTGTTACTAAATTCGTGAAGATTCTTTAGTTTTCCTGTTGTAGACGAAGTAACCAACAAACACAATTACACAAGAAGGCGAAAAGGTTCGTAGAAATAACTTTTATGAGAGAATAAAAAATACGTCGTCTAATTAATTGATTGTTTTCCTTCTAACTAAATTGTTTGGGTTTAGACTTCTTGTAATCTGGTTTGTATAGTTAGGAACGTGGTGAGGTGTAGGCGAAAATATAGGTTTCCTGATTGATCGTGCGAATTCTAAGAATCTTACGGGCAAGATGATATTTGCACTAAATCTTAGTTTCTGATTTGAACATATTATATTTGTTTCCTTGGTTTTTGATGTATTTGAACATGCAAAGATATAAAATAAATATAGGTACTAAGTGACCCGCAAACGTTGTTTTTTCGTTTAGGGATGTAAACTAGTATCGATGACAGAAGTCATCGCGGGCATATTCACACCGTTCATAAATGTTTACTACGATAGACTTGTACACTTCGCACGGTTTATTGTCCATATCTCTGCCACTGACCATCCAAATTTCACCAAAATTTATACAGCTCCTCGGGTTAGTACTACTAATCAATAGAAAAAAAACCCGAATTCGATAGGTTGTTTGCAAGTTGAGTTATCTCTCCGACTAACTTGCTTACTTGCTTGCTTTCTTGCTTGCTTTACTGGTCGAGAGACTCGTGTTTTTTGAGGTTTTCTCGTGACTGAAAGCACCAATTTTGATGCGGTTTTCGCTAGTGGACGTAAAATTCCCAACCCAAACTGCTATCAGCGATACTTATGGGTCTAGCGATTAACCCTGGTCTGCCAGGTAAAAAAAATCTGTTTTCGAAATTCAACCAAAACCAATATATTCACTCCGGAACGGTGTGAATATGAAAATACCTTGCGACCTACCGAACATACACACAAAATTTAATAACAATCGGTTCAGCCGTGTCGGAGCAGTTTGGTACCAAAAATTGGCACGAGAATTAATATGTACTCGTATATTAGAAAATTATGCTATTTTCGTTTTTAACCGTGGCCCAAAAAGCAAAGTTGGACCAGATTATTGAGTAAGTATGTATTTTTCCTTGGAATGCAGGTTTTTTATGTAATTTTAGACGTCGAGTTGATTGAGCTCGGTTTTTCGAAAAATAAAATTACGTAATTGGTATGCCTACTCTAGCCTTTGGGTATAACACGTTTTGTAAAATGTCGGCGGTAAAATATCCAATCGAGACCGGTTTGACTAATTTGCCGGTTGATCCAGATACATAAAATAAAAGATATGGACAAGTCATTAAACTTTGACTAATTATTACGTAGGTATTAACTTCTGAATTAGTTAAATAATATCAATTTATTTTCTCCAAGTTGAACGAGAGTTCGTCTGGAGAAATGTACGCGAACACCTTTAACGGAATATCGATATATTCATTACCACATTTTTCCTTTGTTTTCAAATCAAATCATGAATCATCACGTATTGAGTTTATTTAGTATTTGCTAATATTATGATACCTATAATACTCGTACCTGTAAGTGATTTCTGACGTTAGATAAGATTGTTATCTCTGAATAAACAATGGAAATTATTCCTAAACTAGCTGATGCCCGCGGCTCCGCCCGCGTGAATTACGATTTTTTACATAATATACCTTCCTACTGGAATTCCTTGATTTTTCGCGGGATTCTGGTGTGATGTTGTACAGAAACCTGTTCTTACTTTGCACGGGTTATCTTGTGGTGATTTTGAAAACTCCTTTTTCTTAAAAATAATATAAAGTTTCATTAATACGTAGTTGAAAGATCAAAAGGACGATTTTAACTGTCGACATTTCGACCCAGTGGCACAGGTCGTGGTACCACGACTTGTACCAATGTATTATGTTTATATATTGTGATTTTTATTCTGAAACCACGAATTATGTCAAAAATTATTAAACCATGTGAAAAGTTGTACTGGTGGTAGAACTCTTCTTTCAGAGTTCGGCCGGGTAGGTACCACTGGGATAAATTACTCTACTAAGTAACAATATTCCCCAGCCAAATATAATATAAGAGTCTTTTAAAAATCTTTGCTTCATCTCAATACAATCCAAAACATCAGAATGGACAATGTTTCTTTACGTATAAAAAGACCTTAGATGACAGTCAGTCGCTTAGGATCGATAAGACCTAAGAGTTAAAAATATTTGTGAACCATTATCTTACCCTTTCCATATTGCGGATGATAAATTTTAAATCTGTTCATGTGTTAACAGTGCCATCTTAATATAAAGTCAGGAAACAGTAAATAACATGACTGTTAATTTTTATTAAAAAAAATTCGGTAGTACCTATCTCAGAGTTTTACATTCAAGTTCCACATAAATTGTAGAGATGGCGCTATACGGTATAACGTAGCGATAACGCCAGTTATATGATTTTTGTTCACCCTAAAAGTGAAAAATTTTAAACCATACAAAATCTCCTGCTAAGCCTATTTATTTACGGCTGTAAGGGTACTCCAGTCTTACTTGAGCCCTACGTCCTAGCCCTAGGTTCTTTGTGCATTCCGAGTTTCAAGTCACCTACCTACTTGAACTTAAAGGTTCTGATGTCTGTAATTTCTGAACTACAAAAGTGATGATGATAAGATTTGTATGGAATAATCTTTAAAGAACCTCCTTTCTAACAAAAAAGAATGAATGGAATCGGACAACGCGTTAATGAATTATAACTAAAAAACGTTTGGACTTTGATGCCGTCTTCCAGGGAAACCATGATGAATTTCGGGACAAAAAGTATCCTATGTCCTACCTCGGAGTATGAACTATAATCATGTCAAGTTTCATTGAAATCCATCCAGCGGATTCGCCGTGATGCGCGGTCGTGAAACAGACAGACAGACAGACAGACAGACAGACAGACAGACAGACAGACAAAAATGAAACAAATTACAGTTTTGGCTTCAGTATCGACTAAATAGTGTCCTCCAACAAAAATATTCAAAATATCTTCAATGTACAGAATTCGACCCTTTACAGTTTTATTATAAGTATAGATATAGTCTGATAGTTTTCATCTAATGCCGGAACTACACTGCGATATTTGTTATTCGTTATTCGCCTTATTCGTCCGCATACGACCAAGTGTGGGCGGTTCATTCGTCTATATTTCTTTTATTTGCACGAATAACGCATAAGCGCGAATAGCAAATATGCGTATCCGTCCTCTTGTCGGTTTTTAGCACACTTCAAAGGACACGTATTGTATACACGTGGCAATATTTGGCACATAGCACCAAGTGTGGATAGCATGTTTGTTATTTTCTCACATAAACAACTATTTGGACAAATACAGCGTAGCCGCATAACGAATAACAAATAACGCAGTGTGGTTCCGGCATAACATGTTTATGCACTGAAGCAGGTAATGAGTAGGTAGTCGCTTTCATTATTATGAATAGTGCAATAATTTTGATATACTATGTAGGTACCGTCTGATCATAAGACCACCATCGAAAAATAAAGGAGCAGTGCAGCATTATAAATATGGAACGTTTTAAATATGGATCGTTTAGATCCTTTGGACCATTCTAAGAAATCGTCGTAACGTATATTACGCTCTTAAAGATTTTTCCTTCGTCAATTAGAAGTAGGTGCTTCCATCATTAGGGCTCAATTATGAAGTTTAACAATAGATTGTGTTATTCCGTAAGACCGCTCTGATTTCATTCTGGAGGGCTATTCATGTAACATATCGGCTACATTTCGTGAAGTGAAATGTTTATAAAGGTCATGGCATTGACGTACCTATATGTATAATAATCAAACGATATTGAAATCAAAACATTTTTTACGACTATTGACTCCTCCTCGGTCGTCAGTCTTCATCACTGAAGGTCGTGTCTGCACTGCAGTTCCTTTGGCATGTTCTTAACTATGTCCCTCCATCCATTTCTGTCTTCAGCTTTTCTAACGACTGTTGCGAGAGAAAGGCCCTTGAGACGATCTTTCCGTCGTGTGGTCTTTTCCCCTCCATGTTACCCACAACTATAAGCTTATCTAAGTTATCTGGAAGGCGACAGGCAATATGTCCAAAATGAATTGTTGAAAGCCTATTTCTAACGCGAAGTTGCTTGAGGTTCGAGCTGTTTGTTCCTTTTAGCTGTCCACGGTATGCGAAGCATCCTCCTCCAACGCTACATCTCAAATGCTATTGACATAGAGCGTAAAATTGAATGTAGTTGAAAACGCAACATGGTCGACAATCGTGAAATTAAATTTACTTTCAATTTTACTCGTTAAAAACGTTCAATTTTACTCTCTTAATCAGTGTTAAATTTTTATTATATTTCTTGATTCACATCACTCAGTATGCGAAAGCGTTACGTGAATAGCCCCCTGTTGTAGTTAGTATGTAGTAACTATAATGACATTGATCTGCTATTAAACCCTTTTGGCTTCGCAACTGGTATGCACTAATGATTAATTAGCAGAGTGATATGCAATTACCAGTGATAATGTTCATTGGTAAAGCGTGTTCAAGATGATGCTAAAGAAAAACGCCAGTAATTAAAGGAAGTTAAATAAGTTTTCATTCATAATTTTTGGTATTACGGAACTCGACAGAAAGTTATAACAATTTTGATCAAAATTCATTTATATTTCGTTTTAGAGAAGTATTTCCGAACTAAATATGGCCAGAAGCATGTTATTACTATATTAACCCGAATAACATCACAACATGATTGAAATATGCACAAATTACAATTTACAAATGAGTTTAGTATTACGAATGTATGGAGAAAACGTAGGTCAGTGCATTCTTCACAGAATACATCTGCTTACCAAAGGACATTGCCGATTCTTGTATGAAAATTGGGCTATACTTGCGTCTTAACCAAATCATCGGTAAAACATTGGAAATATTCCCAATATTATGTTAAAAAAAAAAATCAGTAAGATAAAAACCGGGAATTTCGAGCAATCTTATTTTCTATTTTTCTGATAATATTTTGAGGTTAGGTTAGTTGTTTTTACGCACTATAAGTACTTATCGGTATTTTTGCCCATAATGATTACTTTATTTAAAGCGACCTCGTTATTACCGTGGAACCCTGGATGATGCATATAGATATAATTATTCCTACGGCCATACCTACACCTGTTTACATTACTATAAAGCAGATCTACTTCACAAGTAAGGTAAGTAGGTAGGCATTGGTATATCATAGTAGGTAGGTACCTATGTAACGAAACGTTACCAAAGTATGTAAGTTTATTAATATTTTTTTCTTTATATATATTATTAATAGTATTTATTATATTATTGTGCATTTATTTTTTATAATGGCCACCCCGTAGTTCCTTAAAACTTCTGTGTGGTGTCGCTGTCGACGATTAGTGACAACAGTGACGCTGACCATAGACAACTACGACTGAAGAGTTCATGACATTTAAACCAGTGTTTCTATTTACGAGTTTGGTTTTACCCTAGTTTCGACGGTGGCGCCGCGACAGATTATTGAGATAAGAGAATTAAGGAGGCGCCCCATTTGTAGCATAGCTTTACGTGACATGCAGCGTCATAGTGAGCGCCAAGATTTGCTGTCAAATCTTCGTGGTACTTCCCTAGGTGACGCCATCTTATGCACCACTTTACACATTAAAAATAGGCACGCTTATTTTGTAGACGGGGCCCATCCATATTCTTGTACCTAGGAACCAAGCGACAGATAACATTAAAATCGTTTCAATAATTAAGAGCCAAAGGTTTTGCTGGAAATAAAAGTATTATACTTAATAATTTAAATACACTTATGAATAGGTTTTAAGCCACGTAGGATGTTGTCACGATCAAGATGGTGTGCTTACTTTTTGTTATAATTAGCTGCACATTACATGATCAAACAACACAATAAACGTGATGTACTCTGTGGTGTTGCAAGTGCTTTTGTTTACCGCAATTAAAATGTTCAGTGAAGCATTTTTTGCTTTTCAATAAACAGCTATAAAAATAATTTGAACAGAAGGCGCAAATCTAATCTGTATAGATGTGGTAGAGATATATGTACAGTCCAACAAGGGTCTCTTGGTACTTGAATGACATTGTCAGGAGGGAGTTGCTAGTCAATAAAGATTTTTTTTCATTGAAAAAATCTTTTGACAATTTCAATTAAATGTAAGCAATACCGTACAGTGTGCTTGGCTTTATTATTTACCTATTTAATTATAGTTTCTTTATTATGTTTTACATATCTACAATTGTAATTGGGTTTTCATTTGATTTATTTCCTATTTCTTTCCTATTTATTTCCTATTTCCTATAATAGTTATCCTACTTTTTCCCTAAAAAAGTGAGTTTATAAAAAACTGGTATAATTTGCCAAGTGGTAGTGGGAGTGACGTTTCCAGTGCCTATAATGCAGTTCCGCTTTTATCGAGACGTTTAATTAATTTTATTTTCATAATACTTTTAAACCCCAGTACGCACATCATTGAAAAAAATATATGTGATATTATAATTTGAAATAAGATTTTTCATGCATACGTGCTTCAGACGCAGTGTGGACGCAAAATAGCCCATTTTGAGGCAAACTCCTTTACCATTATAGTTCTCATATAGTGTCGGAAAAAAGTGACTGTTCCATAAGATGGACAAAATCCATAAGGGTTCCATTTTTTGCCATTTCGCTACGGAATCCTAAAAAAGATGAAAGTCATGATCATTGTTTGACTTTCTATATTCGCGTAAGTTACAAAGGGGATCGAGCAAACGGGTTATCTCTACAATTCACCTGTTAGCACGGCAGTATTTGCTCGATTGTTTGCCGAACAAGAAAGCGTTCAGCGGTTCGTGATAAGCTGATAAGAGAGGTGTTTTAGCCGACTGGTTTTTATCACTGGCTCGCCTTGCCACTTGCCAATAAAGGCTTTTGTCTGTAATCGTTCACCGTATCCTTCATTAATACACCGACTCAATTACGCTAACATGATAACCAAACATTTTGGCATTAGTGTTATTCCTAAGTTTTTCTTAAGATTTCCTGTAACCTTCATTACCGTTCTTTTGACTGTAAGGATCATGACTCCTTTCATTCATCATGGTAAAATGTAGTAAACGTAGAGGCGTTAGCTCTCTATGTGTGTTCTATCGTTTGTTCAATGGGAAGTGCTCTGAAGAGCTGTTTGAAGTGATTCCTCTTTCCACTTTCTCTATGCATACACGCCGGCGTAGAAACGTGTTCCATCCATTGCATCTGGATGGCTGGCAATCCACGACTACCCGGTATCTTTCTTTCCACGCACATGAAAACTGGAACAACCTATCAACAACAATGTTCCCTGAAAAGAATAACATGGTGTTATTCAAGGGGCGGATAAACAAATTTCTTAAGAGCCGGCAACGCATTTGCAGTTCCTAGGTTCTGCAAATGTCCATGGGCGGCAGTGATCGCTTACCGTCAGGTGACCCGCCCGCTCGTTTGCTCGCATTAACTAAAAAAAAGTAGATTCAGATTCACAACATTACTTCAATTATCACAAATATCCTCATTCCTCGTCAAATAGATTTTGCCAGCACCAAGGACTTTAGTCCTGAAATGGCCCAGTGCCCACGGTCAATTATTCCAAACCTGAAATTCTCATGAAGTATGTAGTATGTTATCAATTTGTGTTTGTACTCTGTATTAGAGTTAACGGTATCATTTATGTATACGTATAATTCGTTTGCATTGTCGTGTGAAAATTCGTAACGTTTGTTATAGCGAATGAGCGTTATGCCTTAGGGCTGTCATAAAATAATTAAATAAACCAGTCGTAGGGCTATCATGGTTACTTGTTAGGGCTGGTAAAAAATTATTTTATTCATTTTTAGCGAGTTAACGGTATCATTTATGTATACGTATAATTCGTTTGCATTGTCGTGTGAAAATTCGTAACGTTTGTTATAGCGAATGAGCGTTATGCCTTAGGGCTGTCATAAAATAATTAAATAAACCAGTCGTAGGGCTATCATGGTTACTTGTTAGGGCTGGTAAAAAATTATTTTATTCATTTTTAGCGAGTTAACGGTATCATTTATGTATACGTATAATTCGTTTGCATTGTCGTGTGAAAATTCGTAACGTTTGTTATAGCGAATGAGCGTTATGCCTTAGGGCTGTCATAAAATAATTAAATAAACCAGTCGTAGGGCTATCATGGTTACTTGTTAGGGCTGGTAAAAAATTATTTTATTCATTTTTAGCCCTGATAAAAACCTCCAACACTTTCGCGGTCCTCGATAAATTATATGGCTCTGCGGTCTACATCTTATTCTTCCCCTGTAAGTTTGTAAAGGATTATTATTTCTGAGACCAAAATCAGATTTGCGGTCGAGTTTTTTACTTTTAATATCAATAAATGCTAAAAGAAGCAGCGAAGAAAATGAGTAAGGAAAAGAACTAGACGAGAGTTGTACGCACTGTCCTGGGAGTTTTAGATACAAAACGTCCTTCCACTTTCCACTTTAAAATACTTTTTCTTCCACTTCTTGTTTTCTTTAATGGCTTTTATTTGTGCCAAACTGATATAAAAACTTCTTTTTAAATGGTTTCTTCTCTCTTGGTATTATATTATGGATGTTTGTGTCACATGCTAGGTAGCAGTTCGACTACGTGACTTACCGAAGGCAATTCATTCTCATACTTTTACTTTGATCCATATAGTATTGAATTCTCATACTTTTATTTTGATCCATATAGTATTGAAATGAGCTATTGACAGGTTTCGATGTACGATAGTATTTAAGTTTCAGCTAATGGCTACCGCATACTTGGCACGTCACGTCAAGGGATTTCAAGGACTAGGAGTCAGGCGTTGTAGCAGCCCTAGTGACACAGCGGAGCAGTGACTTGGCGCGTCAGTTTTCATTGTGTACGCTCAATTTTAACACGGATTGTAGCCCGTAGGTGTGACCTCATCAAGTTGACATCCTTTATTGCCTCAAATGTGCACTTATTGCGCTTGAGTCTTGTAGTGATTTAAATTTTCTGTATCCTACGGAATTATGACATTCACGAGCAATGAGATGCGGTTTCATACTTGTTTCTTTAATAAAATTTTGGATATGGGCATAAACATGATCATTACCGTTGTTGCTTAAGTTTTTGCGTGTCAAATAAGGTCCATGTTGTATAACATATTGTACGTAATACGTATTTAATTTAACGTCTCAATTCTTTTTTACGCACGGGTCTAAGAATAAAAGGGTTTTCATAATAACCCATCACGCTGACCAAGTGCGAGTTTAAATGTAAGTAAATCAAAAATCTTTTTGAAATAAGCTTTCCTATGTGTTGGACCGACGACCTGAAAAAGGTCGCTGGTAGCGGGTGGATGAGGAAGGCGGAGGACCGTGTGTGGTGGCGCGCTCTCGGAACGGCCTACGTCCAGCATTGGACGTCTATAGGCTGATTAAGATGTGGTTCGCGCTCATTCGCTTTTAATTTTATGAAACTCAAATTACGACGCATGAATTAACAGTTAAAACTTAAAACATTATGTAAAGTTATGTAAAAGGTTGCTTATTATAGTGTCTTGTTGCTATCATACATCAAAATCATAACACGACGCGCAACGTGCCACACTTTCATTGACGTCACAAAATAGAGAGCTTTTTGTGCTGACATGTAGCATGTCTATTTTCCTAGTCTTTGGCATGTGTAACCGGATTTGATACATGCGGAGAATCCTGGTCTTTTTATATGCGTAATCCTGGTCTTACTCGAGCGTCGTGAGGATCTATTGTAAAGATTAGGTGCAAAAATGAAATAAAGGATATAAATTATGTTTGTTATTTTAGTTTCCGTTTCCGCGCCTCAGTGGTGGTATCTGGCCCGGTTTCCACCAAAGCGAAGTGGAGCAGAGCTGTGTATATTTCGTCATTTTGACATCTCCGAAACTGAGCGGAGAGGAGATGTCGAAATGACGAAATCTCATAGGTTACTCACAGATCCGCTTTGGTGGAAACCGGGCCTCAGAAACGTGGATGAGTAACGTGTCATTATATCGTGCAGTAGGTTGTTTGTAAACCACAAAATAAGATGCCACTCACTATTGTTGGCATTTGCGATTTTATAGTAGAAACTTAAAAAGTTCCATGCGTAGAAAGCACGTTATAGATATAAGTTTTCCAGCATCCTTGAGTCTTGATAGTGGATCATGTGGTTAGCGAATATGGCTGCAGTTAATGTATGGATTGTAGATCTGTATTGTATGGTCAGTCGAGTTAACAAAGATGCATATTAGATAAATAGGTATGGCGTCAATACAGAGACCCAGTGAATGAATTGAAGGCTGAATAAGATGGGATTGAATGAAATGCCTTGTTAGGTTCAATGGTTTTGAGTTCATCCAATTTATTTTTGCTCATTTAGGCTAATAGTCTTGCACTAGAATTTTAACCGTAAGCCATTTACTGGCGACGTGCATATGTTAGGTCCAGTTAGGTTTAATGTATAGAGAAAATTATGCTCATTTGATCCATCCACAAATCCTATTTGAAGCTATTCTGTAAATGTAATTCGGTAAATTGCGACTATTCAAATACAGATTTACAAATTCGCCTCACAATTTGGGGTGGGCCTGGGCAATGGGCGGAGCACAGCTCGTAGAACCGGCGGACGTTGGGAACAAAATGTGCTGGAATGGCGACCCCGCACGGAAAAACGCAGTGTTGGCAGACCTTCTAGATGGACTGAAAAAACTCGTGGGAAGGCGTTGGATACGATAGTGACCGTGCGGTCTGGAAATCATTACAGGAGACCTTTGTCCAGCAGTGGACGTCCGTCGGCTGAAACGAACGAACAAAATATATTATATACCTACTCGTATATAGGTTTCAAATAATAATTAATAGATCTTATCAATTCTATTCTCTTGCCGTTGAGAGTGCCTTAAGAATTTATACTTCTCTAAGAAAGAGGTCTTTGTCCGGCGAAGTTTTAAGTTTAAGGTTTTGTAAATGTCACACGCGATGACCCTTGAATGTCGTTTACCTACGCCCTACACTCTACAGAATAATAATATGTTAATGTACAACTTAATCTTATAACGAATGTTGAGTTTCGACAAAGAACTTGCCATCCGGAAGTGTGTATTGGTTTTCGAGAATTCCAATGATATGATTTTTCCCTTATTTATTTAAGTAAGTCTTTAGGTAAGTAATTGTGTATGCAGTTTGTTTACCGATTACTTATTGGGGCTTGTAGTTTTCTGATTATTTATCTTCGGTTTAAACTAACCCTTTGTGAATTAAAAGGGGGAAAAATAAGAGAAAAATTGAATTAAAACAAAAACAAATTACTCGTTACAAACGAAGTTTGAATTTATTAAGATATCATGATCGATTAAGTAATCGTAATCTTAATTTTTACACGAGATTTAAATAAAATTGATTGAAACTAGTTATTGGATTAGGGAGTGTTTTACAGCAAAGCACTAGCCGTTAATTTTTAAACATAAGCAATGGACGATTTCTTTCGTACAAACTTCTAATGATTATTACGTGTCAATACTTCTAGTGAGCGGGGATCGAATTTCCACCGTTTCAATTGAACTAGCTGTCTGTTATTTAAATATCCCGAGAGCAAAATGCATTTTTCTGGATTCCTTCAGATAAACTTCAGCCTAGAAGGTAGCCTTCAGATAAACTCTCCAAACTCTATTCTAAATTAAAGCCAAATCGGTTCAGTAGTTTAAGCGTAAGTTGTTACCCTAACAAACACACACGTACAAATGTTCACTTGTTTAATATAAGTGCGACTAAACATTTTTGTTGGTGTGTTCCAGAGCGACTCGGTGAGCTACTTCTTCGGCGAGCTGGAGCGCATAGCGCGGCCGGACTACGTGCCCTCGCACCAGGACATCCTGCACTGCCGGAAGGCCACCAAGGGCATCACGGAGTGCACCATCAACATCAACAACGTGCCATTCGTGTTCGTGGACGTGGGCGGGCAGCGGACGCAGCGCCAGAAGTGGACGCAGTGCTTCGACTCCGTCACGTCCATACTGTTCCTTGTCTCGTCCTCGGAGTTCGACCAGGTCTTATCTGAGGACAGGTAAACGCTATTATTTTAAATAAATAATAAGATAAGCAAGTAGTTCGCCTAATGTTGGGTTATGCGAGATGCACTGCGTCCCAGGATCAATATGTATGCTTATATAATCTGTAATATTGTCGGCTAGGCGGCTACAATGCCCATCAAATTAAAATAACAGACACTTCGGTAATACTATTTATTTACTAGGCCGTTAGTACTCTTTAAAAGCTTGTTAAAAGGTGGTAGCATAAAGGATACCCAGCTGAGTTTGTTGAGAACTTCACAGCGGTAGGGCGCGTTAAAACCGTCGTAAATTAAAGTCGTGAAAAATCTATCACCATTATGTATATTATTTCAAAAAACGAAATGCTTCGTCATTAGAGTGGCTGCAAGTTAGGCATATGTAAAATAAAGTATTTGAAACTTAAACCTTGAATACAATTCAGTCTCACACTATTTCACAGTATTTCTTAAACTTTCATACATAATAGTCTATTTTTGAATAAAGCGTAACAAAAATGACTTTAATTTAAGTAAGTATCGTCGAGTACTTTGCTTGTTGGGAGAAAATTTTAGCGCCCCCAAAAAGATAATGTGTGTTACATCATAATATGGACTGTCAAACTGGACGAGTGTATCTGAAACTAGATGTGTTTCAGAGCCTTGCGAGCTTCCACCGAAATTTTCCACTTGGAATAATAGTGATGTAATTGGCTATTATGTGACGTTTTTTGCGTCATATGTTTATTTTGTCTATGACTTCATTATTTTAGAAACAGTGACCTCATAAAATATACGCCGATAGGTAAGTAGGTATGTGTAAATTAATAATTGGCTTGACCACAATCAAACTAATGGAAAGTTGGGATGGGAATATTAGTCATAACCCGCTAAATATCATTACTAATATTTTTATAGACGGCTTATTGAAATAGAACACGGAAAGTTATATTCGAAGAAGTGTGGGACCTCTCTTGCTGAGGCTTGGTATAGGCAGATATTGTGTAAGCATTATAGGTCCCGGGATCAATTTCCAGGTCCGGCCTGCTGGCATTTTAGATTTATTTAAATTTGATTGTTTATGGTCTGTTGGGAGGCCCGGCTAGTTTTCATCCTATGGCTAAAGAGATACTGACAAACGTTACACCGTTCCAGTGTGATGCTCTGTAGGAATAGATAGGGGTTACGTAACATACGCCTTTCAAGTTTGTACAATATGTTATGGTCAAGTACTTACGAACTTTTAAACAATAGAAATAACTCAGAAAAATTTTTTTAAACAGAGACCGTGTCCTTATACGGTAAAGAGACCAATGGTTTTTGCCCGTTCCAAAAATGCCCCAAGCGCCTAAGTAGTTTTCAATTCAAGGATATACATATCACAGGGTGTATGGTAACATAATGGTTAAATAACATAAAAGTTACAGGGTTTGTGGTAACGTTGTCACGGGTTCAATGGTTTCTCTCCATCTCAAAAATGGCCAACGCGCTTCAAACTTTGACATGCAAGGATACATAACAGGGAAGGTATGTGGTAACATATGAAATGACATGAAACTTAAAGGGTGTGGTAATGCTGTCGCGAGTTAAGTGTTTTTTATCTCAAAATGCCCATCGGCCCTGAAGATGCTTTCAGTTCAACAAACTAAAAAGAAAGATGTTATTAAATGCCAGTTTCTTTGTCACTCGCGTATATTTTTGCTCGTAGCTTAATGAATCATGTTTGTATGCACAATCAAAGCGATTATGAATTGCTAATTCACATCCGCGGCGACTGCTCGCTGCTCGCTGGTCGTGGTGGCGCTGTAAATTGTAATCATTTGTACCGGGTGTCGGTCATACTAATTACCCAACCCACCCATCTGTCTTTAAACGCCTCTGTTGATAAACAGAAGGGTTTTAGCAACGCTTTATTTTGTTGCGAACCACGCAAAAACTAATGTTTAAAGGAACTTCTTATATTTCGCCAATTCTTATTGGTGCATTTATTGATGAGTGTTTTATTTATTTATTTGTAAAAGTAATCCACAACGTTACATATGTAATTTGTATACAATAGTGTTAGTACAAGTTATAATATAAAAAATTAATAACACCAACAAAGTTGTCAAATTTATTGCGGTTTTTTTAAAGATTTTTAATTTTTTTAAAGGTTATTTATCTGTCAAGAAAGAATGTGTCCTAATATTGATTTCATTCGTTTGTTTAATCATTTTCTCATTCAGATAAGCAAAATCAAAACGATATTGATATTAATTGACTCTATCTTAGATTATCATCCGTATTCCAAAAGTTCCATCTATTTTCATCACCTCTGAATACAGTCTGCAGATCAAAACATTTAAACAAAAAAAATTGAGTAGGTACTGCTTTTGTATGAATGGAAAAAATACATTGATTCTTGTAGGAGTATACCTGATAGTCAAACATGCGTTTGATACGTAGACGTAAACTGCCTCCTACGCGTGGAAATTCAAAGGAAACTTGTAACAACACTGATGCTCTAATGTCAACATGATCTATGAATCACATAATGCCCGGGATACTCCAATCTTGGCGCTGTGATCAGTCAACTTTGGCAAATTGCGTTAGTATAGCATCATTTATGTAATATAATGATGTAATAAGTCACTAATGTAATAAGTCACAATAAAAATCTTATCATTGTTAAAAAAATAGTTGAGAGTTTTTCTGATAATTGAGAGTATTTCTGACACGATTTTGCAGACGTCAATCGATAGAAAAAATGCCACAGTTCCATATGCAAATACATAAATATGCATTTTTCTCAGAAATGGTTACATAAATTTTTGTGAAATTAAATTTAGTTGTATGTGTTAATGTTGATTGTGACAGATATATTAAGCCGTTTTAGATATTTCTATATTAGGTCTGCATTTTCTTTAAATCTACATGTTCTTGTTCTTTCGAACAAAAACTGCCGTGCGACATCCTTGTCTCTCGTATTAAATTGGACAGTGACCGCGAATCCACTGTTCACCGCGTCTTAAGCTGGGATACCTAGTTAGTATGTTAATAAGGATGGCATAAATTGATGCTAATTTAATAAAAAATCAGCCAAGTGCAAGTTGGACAGGCGCACCGAGGGTTCTGTACTAATATAAAGCCGGCTACACACGTTGGCCCCAACGCCACTCGCCCAACGTGTGGATCTAGAAAATGACGCGCTCCAAAGTTGGGGCCAAGGCTATTATCTATAGATTCACACGTTGGGCGAGTGGCGTTGGGGCTAACGCCAACTTGTGTAGCCAAGTTCCAAATTTCATGTCGAGATCATTAATAGTTACTGAAATAAGAAGTCGTGACAGACAGACAGACAGACAGACAAGCAGACAACAAAGTGATCTTACATAAGGGTTCCGTTTTTTTCTTTTGAGGTACGCAACTCTATTAAAGCGAGGTCTTGTACTCGTAACTGCAGAGAAGGCAACGGCAAAATCCCGGGAAAATAAAGATTTTTTTTAAACGGAAATTATTTAAGATTAACAATGGGGTATTTTGTGTTATTGGCTGAAATATCGATAAGTAGTAAGGATGATTATAAACGTAACGTTCTGGCCTCTGGGGGGCTTAGTACAAGTTACAATAATGCTAAGAATTCGATATTGTTATACGTTCTCGATTAATCCCCGCATATACTCGTAGTGATTATCCAGACTCGAATCAAACTTTATCCAACAACTTTTATTAACCCCGCTGACCTTGATTCTAGATTCCTGGATGTTGATTTTTATCCGAACTTGTGCCTGTTTATGTTATTATTATTAGTACGCCGCACTGGACTATTAAAAGTCGAAGATACGACACTAACAGGCGGTATTAGTCGAAGTTCCGGCGAACACAGACTACGCAATTTTCTGGAAAGACTTCTTTCAAAATTATTTTGTTTCGATGGGAAGATAAAGTGTAAAGTGTACTACAGACATGTTCTATAATAAGTAGCCTAGTTTAAACCCATAAATAACGTAAGTTTTACTTTACTAAAAACGAGGAGCTATTATATAGTTAGTGATAAATCTTAATGATCATAGCTTAAACATGGTAGGTATGTGTCAGATTTTCCAGAAATTCAACTAACAAAATCTTCAAAATAACCACCAATTAACAATTATGTTTGTACATTCATTAATTTCCATTAAAAAAACATTTCCTACATGCGTGTGAAGCCATTGTGAATGAAACTTCTCGACCTTTATGGTTAATCGTGGATAAAGATAGTTAGTCGGTCTCTCTTATACACTCGGCGTCAAAAAAATCGCACCTTTCAATAAATCTACTTCAAACAACTTTAAACCTTATTTGACATCAATACTGACGGTCATGTTGGATATCATTTGAAAGGCGATGAAATGGAGAGCACAAAAACAATTCAATTTATTATTTTTCTTTTATTGGAAAAGCACAAAAAAAAAAGAAGTATATAAAACAGTAAAAATCCTTAATTAAGCCTTAATTTAAAACAGATTAATTACACAAAAAAGAATACAAAAATGATCTTAAAACTAATCTAAAATCTAGTGTTACCCCCCCTTGCCCTGATGACGGCTTCCATACGATCCCTCATGGATCTTACCAATTTTAAAATTTCTTCTTGAGGGATAGTGTCCCATTCCTCAATAACGGCATCTTTGAGTTCCTGGAGAGTCGTAGGAGCGGGATCACGAGACCGAACCTTGCATTTTAAATGGTCCCATAGGTGCTCAATCGGGTTCAGGTCTGGACTTCTCGCTGGCCACTGCATGACAGAGATCCCAACATCTTGAAGGTAGTCGCGCACAATAATTGCAGTGTGAGCGCGAGCGTTGTCATGCATCAACGTGAACCCCTCGCCAACAAAACTGGCATAGGGGACCACATGGTCTTCCAGGATCTCTGTGATGTACCGGTGAGCAGTCAGCGACCCTTGCCCGCGAGCACCTCGAGCCCGGGAGACGCAAACAAGGTCGGTTTTGCCGTCGGCAGACATGCCGCCCCAGAACATACAAGAACCGCCTCCATATTCCACCGTCTCCTGGATGCAGGCTTGGGCGAAACGTTCACCCTGTCTTCTGTACACTCTTTTGCGTCTGTCGTTGCAGAAAAGGCACACTCTCGTCTCGTCTGAGAAGAGAACAGCTTTCCATTGTTCGAGGGTCCAATTGACGTGTTCGCGAGCGAATTGCAAGCGGGCTCGCCGATGCTCTGCGGTCAATTTTGGACCCGTAGCAGCTCTTCGCGCCGCTATTTTCCTCTCCCCCAGCCTTCGTCTAACCGTAGACACACTCACGGTTCTTCTGTTAGCTGTCTGGAGCTGCTGTCGCAACTCAACAGCATTTAAGAAGCGATTTCTCAAAGATGTCGATACGATGAATCGGTCGTCTCTCTCCGAGGTGCAGCGACGTCTACCAGACCCATGTCTTCGGACGTAGCCACCGGTCTCCAGGAAACGCTGGTACACTCTTCGAACCGAAAAACGGCTCAAGTTGAGTTGCCGAGCGACATCACACTGCCGCATGCCTGATTGCAGTAGTGCAATCACTTGGGCGGCCTCATCGACAGTGGTATCCATCTTCAAGGGTATTTTTCTTGGGAATGAGCTTCTCGTGTGTCCACTTCAACGGTTGGATAGCGAATGATCCCGATTGAACCTGTATTGACCCTTTTATACCTGCAAAAGGTAGCGCAACTAGCAGCTGTTTAAGGAGCAAAATTGTAAGTGTTTTCTTCTTCTTTTTTTGTGCTCTTCCAGTAAAAGAAAAATAATCAATTGAATTGTTTTTGTACACTCCATTTCATCACCTTTCAAATGATATGCAACATGACCCTCATTATTGATGTCAAATAAGGTCTAAAGTTGTTTGAAGTAGATTTTTTGAAAGGTGCGATTTTTTTGACGCCGAGTGTAGTACAAACTACGTGTATTACTCCATTAGTTACGGATGCCATGACTGACACAACTCTGATTTCGTAATACACGCTACATAACATACCGCGCATACCTGACTATGTTTAAAATATATCTCAACTTAACCGTGCGGTTTAAGGAGTTAAACACACAGACCGGAGCGGTGGCGGATCGGCACTAAAACAAGTTTTTAATTGAACGGTGTTAAGCAGAAAACGACCAGCGCCAAAAATCAAGTTTTGAGATACGAGCTGTTTTAGGTTTTTTCATCACTGCTTCAAACGTATGACGAAATTTGTTAAAAAAATTATTGAAAGTGTAAGATTACTTTTTTAGCTAATATTAAAGTCTATTTTTGTTGCCATAATATGATATTTTAGTATAAAAATGTCGTATTTAAGTGTAGTCGTTTTAAACAAATCAGTAGATTTTGTGTATGACGTTTTGGCAGAATGCGACTATCGGCGTGGTCGTTTTTAGCTAATTGAGGCTTGATTGTAAATAAAAAAAATGATTAAGCCAACTCAATGGTTTTATTCTGCAAAATTCTAAAACTGAACACAATTTACTATGGTAATACCTTCTATAATAATCAGACATTTAATTTTCATTGAAATATTCAAGTAATCACTAAGGTCAAGCCAAAATATTCATAACCAACCATAATTTAATTTTTACTACCTTATTACCCTAATTTAATTTTTACCCTCGATTTCATTCTGCTTTCTGTGCTTCATTTGCGAAAACTAATTTTAGAAAAAACTCATTTTTCCCGAGATCCTGCATATCCATTAATAAGATCATCAAAGTGAGTAACAAAATTGACATATTCTGCACCACCGCCACCTCTGCACGCAAAACCCTGGCTGGTGAATTCTTTGGTTCGTTCAGCTCGGGCCGATGAATTTACTCACCAGTTTCTGACAAAGTATTTCTAGTAAAACCTTTATTATATTATAAACAAGTTGACCTTCTTCTTCTTTTTTTATATAACTTCAACTAAGTATATGTACCTATAGCGTCCATGTGAGTTTTGTTTCCTTTTATTGTAATTTTTAGTTGTGAAAACTTGTAATTGGCTTTATTTATTTTATGTATTTTCTCTGCTAATTTGTTCTAATAAGCTGTAAGTTTTCCTATCAAATAAAATAAAAATAAAATAAATAAATAAAATATTCCTCGTCTCTTTCAAAATCCAACTCTGTAACATTGAAGCCATCAACATCATCATTAATATTAGGAGTGGAGTGAAGATTCTTGACAATCTTTTGGTATTAATGGAAGCAGTGAAAATAAATCTTTTAATTTTGGTAGTGATATGGCTTTTCCATTAGGCCATAAGGGAACAAGTAATTCGTAGAAACATTCTTGAAATTTGGTTTTTTGAGTTTTTTTTTTTGATGATGACATTGGAAGAAAGGAAAGGAGGGAAGAAAGGTCTCCCTATCAGACGTCATCTCATCATTCACTTCCTTTACTAATGTAAAAAGAGTGAATGATTTAATGATCTTGACGTGGTTTCTACGGTCTTCTTTAACCTATACTACACTGTTACAATGTCCTGGTCAAATGACATGGCCGGATTCTGCCCTCGAAAAAAAATATTCATGGCCATCAACAAACAGTACGTCATAGTAAAGCTGATAATTATGTCTTTACAATCGTTTAAGTTTTATGATCTGAAAACTTGCGAGAGACATAATATCAGCATAACAACTTGCAACAAAATGCGCCTAAGTAATTTTGTTGCAAGTTGTTATTCAGATATTTTTCACTAATTAAATAACTAATGAATCTATAGGTTTATCTACATAGTCGGTTATTACTGAATTTGGCAAGCTCCAGTTTGTTTCTGAGGTCATTTAATTCTGAAATGATAACTCTCTCGTCAAATAAGAAACTTCAGGTTGATTAATACTATTTTCTTTTGGCTCTTCCAATTCATGCATCAGTTGTTCAATTATAACAAGGTTACTCTCTGGTATTTCTCGACACGAACTTGAAACAGGAGATATTATGTAGCTATTATTATTCATTTCTGGTGTTTTTGTATTTATTACACAGTTCTACAACATCATTTCTTGTATTATTGCTTATAACCATATCAACCAGTAATTAACCATGTCTATCCATATTGCGCAAAGAACATTAATTTTCTATGACATACTTATAAAAAATACTTATAAAAGGAATGAATATGATATAAGTTATCTATTTTAAAAAAAAAGGTTGTTTATTTGAAAGCAATCAGTGAGGCGAACTTTTAACTAAATATAGAGATTTTTGTCAAAGGAAAATGGTCGTCGACTATAAAGAAAATGAATAATGCATTCAACGAAAAAATCTCACTATAGATCAGGAATCGAACCCGCACTTTTAATAATTAAAAAAAACATAAGTTATTTTAGTGTGGTAATGGATAGAGTTAGCTGTTATCCTTACTAATAGGTATAATAAAGGCGAAAATTTATAAGTGTGTATGTTCGTTAATCTTTCACGCCGCAGCCACTAAACAGATTGAGCTGAAATTTGGAACAGATAGATCATTACCTGAATTAAAACATATGAGTACTTTTTAACTCGGGAAATCGATAGTTCCCGCGGGATTTGTGAAAAACCGAAATTCATGCGGGTGGTGCGGTGCCGTTTTCGTCAAAAACCTCTAGACGTTCAACACTAGTTTTTGTTCAAAAACGTTGCATAAAAAAACGCCTGTCTAACGTTAAAACAACACAATTACTAAAGATCGCATCATACGTTACATTAAAACTCTTTAAAGACAGTCACCTTCTACAAAATCAGAATCGGTGTAAGATGTTTCATTTTAGTATGAAATTAATAGACCACCACGACTGACTTGTGGTCTCATTCTGCATTAATATAAATAAAATCCATTAGTTATTTTGCAGAACGCGACCATTGCAATGGTCGCGTTCTGCAAATCAATAAAGTATCCTATCGTAAGATTTATAGTCAGCCAACGTCGATGGTCGCTTTGTGCTAAAATAAATTTTGTAAATAGTGAATTTTTGGTAGACCAAAGGCTGGACTTGGTCGCTTTCAGCACAGAAAATGGGCAATAATAGTAATTGGTCTCATTTGACAAATTTAAATCTCGAGTGTGAGCAATGTTAGGACTCTACTTGTCTTTGCATAAGGTGAAGAATAAGAAAGCTTATGCCGTAGGCATCATAACTCATTTTCGCAAAAATGGCGGTTGGTCGTTTTCTGCTTAACTACGCTCAATTATACTCGAAACTATAGAATATCCGGACTACAAGGATGTATCTATAACTTACGCTACTCTTATGTGCAAACTGCACAGGAATAATTTTGGTACTGCTCGATGTAAAAATCTAGATGCGGTGGATGGAGAACCGTTTAGACCATCACATGCGGCTCATAAAGTTTTGCTTGTGCACCTAAAGTCTAGCTCAAATTTATAGGGCCCAGTTGAATCCGCTTGTTCTCAGATCAGCACACACGTAAATTAACAATAGGTATCAACAAAATATTTGATTCTACACCTTTGCGCCAGAATTAATCGTATAAATTGTATCTTACTTTTGCCCCGGTCCGCTACCGAACTGCCTCCAGTATATATTTGATTTATCGTGTGTTTCATTAAGGGCTCCTCTGAAAAATAGATAGACCACTTTCATCGTGCGCCGTATTTAACGACGTCATAACCAAATGCGTTCGCAATAAAAATATTAATGACACAGTTATAAAAACAACCGAGTAAATTAATAAGGTTGTTAAATTTATTTTGATGGATCTAATCTATTTGCGTCCACGAGCGTATTTGAATCGGTAGATAGAATATAGTTTGTCAAAGAGTAAGTACATAGGGAAAATAGTTCAGATAATTATAGAGTTGTGTTCTCGAAAGATTTCATGTTGTGATGATTTTTTGTAGAGCTGAATCTAAGATTATGCGTTAATCTTAATATATATAAATCTCGTGTCACAATGTTTGTCCTCAATGTACTCCTAAACTACTGAACCGATTTAGTTCAAACTTCGTGAATATCTGTCATTTGGTCCAACTTAAAAGATAGAATAGTTTTTATCCCACGTGGACGAAGTCGCGGGCATCAGCTAGTAGTTTAATAAGGCATTTCGGTTAGTACAATTTTTAGTTTTCATTAATTCTAATTCCAATATAATTTTTTAGTCTGTCCGTTTTTAGAGGTATAGTTGAGTAAAAAAATTATCTTACTCAACTTTTGTTTGCACATAGAAATAAATGACTACTATATACTTTTGTATAATATTGCAACTACTCACTAGAATAATTGCTAGTTGCAGTCAGATACGTTTATTCCGCGGGAGTAACTCCAGACACTACTATCACTGTTTATGTATTATAGTATTGCCGAGTGCTGACTAGCATTGAAGCTATGTAACCGTGAAACAGAAGTCAGTACATATGTTGGTGTAATGGTTTTATGTGAGGAATATGAGTATTTCAAAGTTTTGAAACACAATTATGGCAGCTTAAACTGTTTTGCATTTTTGGCAGTTATATATCACTTGCCTTAACAAAAATCAAAGCAAAATCAGCGTCACGAAATTCTGAAATAATAATTGACCATTGGTCACTTCCACTGTACATTAACTATGGATAAAGTAAATTTCTTTATTCTTAAGTAGTCACAGTTTTGAAACAAAACTTCTCGCGAAACAACAGAAATTTTCATAAAAATCGGTCAATTTTTATGAAACTATCCGTTGTATATAATAAAAAATGGGAAATGCTTTCCAAAAAACCAACTTCAAATGCCACTACAAAGAGTGAAATAATTTTTATTTAAATTTTAGGTACCAACACCAATTCGAAGTCGGGCAATGTTTCATACAATCCCTAACTTACTTGATGTGCGAAGAAATGACGAAGTCATAGGCAATCGCCCGACTTCGAATTGGTGTAGGTACCTAAAATTTAAATAAAAATTATTTCACTCTTTGTAGTGGCATTTGAAGTTGGTTTTTTGGAAAGCATTTCCCATTTTTATTTTATACTTTTTAGTGGAAAACAATAAAATGCACAAGGCGTTGTAAAAATACCCAAATCGCTTGAGGTGTGTTCATAAACTCTGAAGAGATACCTAAAATTCACCAAGATCCCATCATCAGACCCTGACTTGATGACTTTAGTTATCAAATCAGTATCTGCTAGCAAATGCACCAGTAACTATAAAAAATACCCAACTCGCTTCAAGTATACTAGCAAAATTTGAAGAGTTCCCTCGATTTCACCAAGATCCCATCATCAGACCCTGACTTGATGACTTTAGTCATCAAATCAGTATCTGCTAGCATATGCACCAGTAACTATAAAAAATACCCAACTCGCTTTAAGTATACTAGCAAAATTTGAAGAGTTCCCTCGATTTCACCATGATCCCATGATCAGATCCTGACCTGATGACCATAGGACAACTTGGAAAATAATACTCAAATAGTTTCATGTGTCCATATAAAATTTGAAGAGTTCCCTCGATTTCTCCAGGATCCCATCATCAGATCCTGACCTGATTAAAATGGGACCACCTGGAAACAAAACCCTCTTAAACAAAAAAAGAATTTTTCAAATCGGTCCACGCGTCTTCGAGTAATCGGTGAACATACATAGAAAAAAAAAAAAAAGATTCCGACGAATTGAGAACCTCCTCCTTTTTTTGAAGTCGGTTAACAAAAAAAAAACATAAAATTCGGTCAATCCATTTCTGAGGAGAATAGGTCTGATATATTAGAGAACAGGTCTTAAGGATCAGATGCGACTTTCGTATTAATAAAAAAAAATTTAACGTGAAATCAACGGGTCTGCCGCGAAATTCAAAATTTTCGTGGTTTTTTGCAATTTGTACACTAATTAGACATGATAGGCTTATGGCAATCAATTTGCGAGAGTGGCAGTATCATCTTTACATGATTATATCAAAATCTTTGCATAATAATGTGTACCCTAGGAAATTAGTCCGAGTATCGAGTTTTATGTGAGTAACTCGCAAATCTTGGACTAATTTCTTTAACTCGACACTTTCGAGCAGAGATTTTTATATAAACACGTGAAGCAGATATTGGGATTACCGCAATTTGACGGCCATAAGCCTATTATGTCTTATTAGCTTAAAAATCGCGAAAAACCACGAAAAATTTGAATTTCGCGGGCACACCCGTGGTGTGCTCCTTAAGGATGTCCATAGTGTTCAGTTGTTCACACCGTAATAACGTTCGCATTTATCCGTTCCAGGAAAACGAACCGCCTCGAGGAGGCGCTCAACATATTCGACACGATCGTCAACAACGTCAACTTCAAGGGCATCTCCATCATCCTGTTCCTCAACAAGTCGGACCTGCTCGCGAAGAAGGTCGCCAGCAGCGAGACGGACATACGCTGGTACTACCCCCAGTTTACGGGCGATCCGCACAATCTACGCGACGTGCAAATGTTCTTGCTGAACATGTTCGCGAACGTTCGCAGGGAACCAAAGACAACGCTCTACCACCATTTCACCACCGCCATAGACACGCACAACATAGAGGTCGTGTTCAACTCGGTCAAGGACACGATCCTCAACCGGAATCTCGAGTCGCTAATGCTGCAGTGACACATGTCAGGGTGGACGTTGATTTGTGATATACACTTTTTTCTCTTGGCTAATATAAAAGGCACATTGCAAGTGGGAGACTGAAAATTACTCGACTGCTTTTACGCGACACGTGCTTTTAATATCCATTGGACGACTCAGCTTGCCAAATTCAATTTTTGTTGTCACAAATGACAATGTGTTTTTTAAAATTTGCAAAAATTAATTGGATGATACGGGCTGGGTCGTGCAACCTTTAGGCTCAATGCAGCGGTCTGCAGCCAACTTCACATTTTAATTGTTTTTTTTTTTGGAATTTTTAAGCTATTAATAGACGGCACGGTTATGGCAGTAAAATTGTGGGCAGAGCATTATCATCTTTATACGTTTATATCTAGAAACCTTGGCTTAAAAATGTTCACTTTAGGAAGTAGGTCCGACCAAAAAGCAACAATTTTGTTACTAATGTCATAGTCAATACTCGAAGCAATTTGGTAAATAGACGTTTTTAAATAAAGATTTCTAGAGAATATAATTATGAGAGGATGATACTGACATTCCTGTAATTAAGCTGCTGTAAGCCTAACTATGTCCACCTTAAGAAAAGTGTAGTTTCCGATTAAGTTTTCTATGTCTTTGTTTACCTTTATAATTACTAAAATAGACTGTCCAAAATATTCATCAATAAAGAAGGTATCGCTCATTCTGTTGTAATTTTGTTTAACCTGCATAATATTCTGAAAGTACATTTTAAAAGATAAATAATGTGATTTGTGTTTTGCTTTTTTTTAATGGATCTTTATCGTTGGCCACTGCCAGGCTGGAAGCATACTATAATAATCTTTTTAATGCGAATACGTTTATTGTTCACGCGTGGCCCGTTTAAAGTGTGTCGGGGTCTTTATCGTCTAATATGGTAAATGACTTATATTATAGTAAATTTGTATATCGCTTTATTTATGACCAAAAAATGTAGATTTTGCACTCGAAATATTTATATAATAATAGTGATTATAGTATTAAAATAAATAATGATCAAATTTTGGATAAATTTACGTATGTATTTGGCGCTTTTTTACTTGTGTTTACAAGTGTTTGGAGCTTTTACGAACTGCGCACTATAGACATAGAAAATTAGACTCAGATTTGTATTCTAATATAACCTTAGTATTTGTATTGGAAATATTAGCCTGCGAGCGTTTGTGCACTATTCAGATTTGAATCCGAGAAAAACAGGTCGAATTCTCTCTCTTCGAAAAACTCAATTTATCAGGCCATCAGGTACCTTGGCAAAAACCTTTTGGTACTGATCAATTTTTGTTTAATGATACGAGTTACACCGCGGAAAGATGTTTCATAGTTCAGAATTCTGTGTTTTAATGTTTTAAAATCGTTATTATAATTGTTTCTGAAATTATTAAAAAAATATATATTTTTTTAACTTGAATAACTTTTATATCGGAATTGTGCGCAAGCATTCTCAGATAACAGATAAAATTATCTAATCATAAATAATGTTACAAATACTGCCATTTTAATTGTTTTTTCACTGAAGTTGAATAATTATTCGTGATTGTATATTTTAATATTTATGTAAAAAGTATCCAATTTAAAATTTAAAGACATTACAATAACATGCATTATCTTGTCGTGATTTAAGTATATATCACGTTATGAGAAATGTTTGACTGCAATTTGATATAATTATTTTAATAAATATTTATGTTGCGCAAATTACTCGTAAATTGTAAATTATAGATATTTCAATCCACAATGTGGCGCCCCACTCTATCAAACTCCGTACGAATCCAATGAAATATAAGCGATTTTGACAGAGCGGGGCGTGTCTTCGTGGATTTAAATATCTATAAAACTATTGAATGAATTACTTTTTGCCAGTAAAAGTGATTGTAGATTAGAAAATCAATGAAAATTGTGATAAATAAATTTCATGATCGCTTCCGATCACAATATACTTATTATTTTAAAATTCGTTCATGAAAAGGTGCGTCACGCGAATTTGAGAAGATATCTTAATGAAATCAATTTAATTCCTTTTAGGGACTAAAATGTACATATTAATACGATATTATACGGAACTGTGATGGAATATCTGTGCGGCTGTTAACAGCAACGAAGTGTTTTATACTAGGTAAACGAAATGTTTTGGATCAAAATATTCGACATCAACTACTAGCGGTGTAGAAATTGAATAGCACACTTTTTAAGATTTTTAAAATATAAGTATTTTACTCGTGTTTCCGATTTTTTGGTTATTATATTTCGAGTAAAGGAGAATGACCATAGGTGGTATCAAGTATTCTCATGAACTAAAACCAAAATAGTCTAGGAAAATAAATCAGTGTTTTTTAAGAACCATTGGCACTAAGAATTTGTTTTTCATATCCGGAATTTAATTTTGCGTACAAAAAGTTACTTTATTTTCGATGCACATTTCGTGTCATGCTGATTTTACTAAGAAGTACAACTTGTTTGTTTGCCTATAACTTTATATTCCGGATCTTTATTAAAAAAGTGAAATTTAAGGAGTTAATGTGGAGACCGCAGTCTATAAAAAATAAAGTTTGGGTTTGATTCAGCTTGATACGGGTATCTTTACATCCATGGTCATTGTCCTTTGGATTATAAAGCGAAAGTCAAACTGTGACCGATCAAGTTCTTAAGATTTTTCTAAATGTTCTAAATTAACAGATACTACTTTGCCGACGTCAATGGTATTGAATGACTAAGATTATTTGAAGATAAATTCACCCCACAATACTGGAATCTGTCAGTGTTCTTCATGTAATCTTGTCGGGTATACTCGTAGCAAGATAAATCTACTTTGGCTTTTTCATTGCTTATTATTTAAACTCTATTGATTGAATTACAATGCAACGTTTAGCAGAGATTTTCATTTAAAATATACAAACAATAATTAATATAATTAGTATAGACTGAATTATAATATCGAGTAAAATACGTATAAAGAAGCAATAAAATAAGTTTTTTTCTGAAACAATATTTTCTCGAAAAACAAATTTTAACCATGATATTATCTGATATTATCCGAGCCATATTATATTCAAAAGAAGCCTTTGGGTCTTTGGTTATTCAGAATATTACTGCTATGAAATTATAAATTTTTCTTTGCGGTTATGATTTTCATGCCGTTCCGCGACGTATCTTAATATACACCTACTGAATCTAAATTTTGATAAATTTTTAATTGATGATGAAGAAATAACTATGACTGTATGTATGATGGAAATATGACTTACGTACACTAACTTATAAATAATTAATGGACAAATTTAAAAAGGAAAAATTGTACTAAATTTCCGCAGGCAGTATTGTCAGCGTTTACGTGAATAAACATAGTCCGCTGATGGAAAGAATTTTAGGAAAACTGCTCAAAGAATTTTAGTTTCGTTACTTCAGTTCTGTAAAAGTTTCAAGTATTGAACAGTGGCATAACACTTTGGCTAAAAATTAATGATTATATCGCTTCACAATCGCGCATAGTGGCTATTCGAAATTTCATGAATGGAGTCCCGTGAAAATTAGTGAAACTAAAATTATAATTACTTTTTTAGTTTGAGAGCTGACCCCTAAATAAATGGTGGTTGAAGACCAAAATAGCGATGCCATCTTGAATTTTTACGAAACTTTCTCAGTCTATACATGAATATTTTACCTTTGATCACCGTAGTGAAAGTGACTTTAGTTAATATGGATATGCCCATCTCCATAGCTTTTTTATCTCTCGATATGGGACTTCTTTTGAGCCACGTCCATGTGACAGCGATGGCGACCGCGGCGCGAATTGCGATTAATTGCCTTACAACTTACATTGCGAAGCGATTTACAATATTCTTACACGGCTTATTGCCTATTACACTATAGACATAGAAAATTAGACTCTGATTTGAATTCTAATGATAATGCGAGCTATATATGCCTACTAGGCAAAGGTGAAATAGACAACGTAAAGTAGTCAAAAAGTATTTTCCGAGTGGAAAGTGGTCACACAGAGCTTACGAACCTCAAAGGGAATCATCGACTAACGGGCACAAACATTAGCTATTTGATTTATTTAAACTTATTCAGATCTGTAAAAGTGATCTTTTATGTATAGTTTTAATGAAATTAGCGCATAATTATATTGATCATAATAATTATACTCATTTTAAATTTGGATTTAAGCTTTAGTATATTTATTTTTAGCTGGGTAAATGTTTATAAGAGTTTTTTATAATGTTTAGATTAAAATGTTTATTTATTCTCTGTAAATTTGTTTATTATAGAAATGGTTTATTCGAGGCTACCTGTGTAAATACCTCTTTGTTTTAGTGTCTATGATTTATGATTATAGATTGGTTCTCTTTATTTTCAAATTTTTGATTATGACCCAAAGATGGTCGGTTGATCGACCGTTAATATCCTAATAAAATGACTATTTCGAGTTTGATTTGATTTCTAATGCATTTTCCATGCAAATGCGGAGTGTGGTTCGAACCAGTAGCCTATACTGTCTTTGCTAATTCTGACTAAACCCGGTTACCTGCGAGTCAGACACGCGCACCAAAGGTTCCGTACTATAGAAAAATTAAAACGATGATAATAGCTTTTTGTTAACCATCCGTAAAACTTATTTTGTTAAGAGATTTATCTATACTTATTAAAAAAAAACTGCTCAGATTTTTTAATGTATCTCGCTTATTTTCCTCTGTTGAAATGTAAGAGTTTCTCGTCAACTCGCTTTTTTAAAGCGGGACACAGAAGTAGAGTCGAGACTTACTACGAACCGCGCTACATCTCGCGTCTGCACGGAAGAGGCCTAATGTGTGATAATATGTTGCATTTAAATGGTGCCATTTTAACATGGCAGTTTGTTTGACGAATAACTGAGTCTACGAAAATAAGATGAAATAATTGAATTAAAAAGAAAGGGTTTTTAAGTTTTGTTTCGATCGCTATGTACATTTACTATGGAATATATAATTTTTTTTTGCAATTTGCGCAGGTATCGCATACTTGAAAATGTACCTAAGTTGACCCATGTTTCCGATTTTGATAAATATTTAGTAGGTATGTATTTTTAAATTTACAGTTTTATGTTGTATTATTTTGATTGAGATTTTAAGTACAGAAAATGTAATTAAAATACATAATATATCAGTAAAATAATATTTTAAACTTATCTTTAAAATATTAATTCTAGTGCGAGTACCTTACAATGTTTATTAGCGAAATATGATTGTTAAGTTATAAATTATTATTTTATTTGTACAAATAATAATAATAATCTCATTTATTAATGTAACTGTAATAATAATTGAAGTGAGTTATTTTAAAGTATTTTCTTTTTTTACATATGTTTTTTATTAAGATCTCTGTAGCTAGGTTATCTATTGATTTTATAAATGCACATTTTTTACCTATTTCTTATAAGCTTAGAAATTTCTTATTTATAAGTGTAGAAAATAGATTTCTGCGAAAAAACCTTAATATATTTAAACGTTTCATGTTCACTTATTAGTTTCTGTTAAAACTTCAGCCAAGCAGATCAATTTAATTGTATTTTACTAAATTAACAAAGCATAAAATTGAATTTGGACTTTGGAGTTGTCGAGGCGCTGGATCTAGTTTCTACACCTGTAATTTTTTTTCGTCAAGGATGTGCAGGAATGCATAACAAAGGAAAGTGCGACATATTACGAAAAATGTAAATTAAAAACCAGGGTTAGATGCGTGGTTTCAGTTAACTATTTGTAAAACGACTTCTATGCTTGTTCTATTCACTCTTCCAATGACTCAAAATAATGAGAAGTTAACCACCTATAGATAGTTTAATCCAGGAAGACGCGCCCCACTCCTTTACAATAGCTTATTGTTTCATGCGATTCTGCAGCAGTCAGCAGAGTTTTGACGTGGTGGGCTCTGTGGATTGAACTCGGTATACTATCTTGAAGAGTGTAAAAAAGGATAACCCGTTCGCAGCAGCTTTGCCGATGACTTCCCCTGTTTATACTACCGCGGCCCGCATTCGTCTGATAACGGACGAGCGCGGATTGCGGTAGTATGAAGTGAGAGGAGCAACCGTTTTGAGTGAATTCCACGCTATATCCTTTGGTACGCATTTTCGCACATCCTTGTTAAATAGAGTGTTAAAAAAATGGTTAAAAAGCAGCACAAAGCGCGTTTTGTACGAGTGCAATGTTATTTATATTAACAAAGGAATAAAATAATAATATGTAGAGCGGTAATGGTAAAGGTTAGGTAAAAAGTGTAGTTGTTTCGGAAAGTGGGTCTCAAACTAGCGACTAAGTCGAAGGCAATGTGATAGGCTGATTGATGTAGTATAGACCTTGTGATCAATATTCACTGTAATAGTTATCTAATCTAATAATATAATAAAAAATCTAGTGTCAATAGATAAAAATAGTAAAGATAGGCCGATTCGAACATTTTACGTAAACCTTCATACAAGCAAACAGTAGCGTCATCTGTCAAAATACCGCCGCCGCCGCTGACCGAACTACCGCGTGGCCTTATACTGTTGGTATTAATGACACCCATAAACTGGCGACATTTTTTCGCGCTGTTCGCCCTGTCTTTAGTGTACAAGTCTGTGCTAGTGTCACAATTTTTGTAACAAAGCTCCGCCGAATCTACTTGATTTTTTTTGTATGTATATTTCATAGGTCTGAAAATAGGACGTATCTTCTTTTTAATTTTATAATACCGTTAAGTGAGAAATCACTTATATTGTGGCAAAAACAACGTTTGTGGGGTAAGCTAGTATTATTTAAAATTCATAGAAAAACTTAAAATCATCAATTCGTGATATTATTTGTTCATTTAACAAAACTACAATTTTAATTACTTGAAAAAAATATTTTTTACTTAAATAAATTAGAACTAAAAATCAGTGAGAAGTTTCTCTATTACAGTGAATGTTAAGCATAATTTTGATTACTGATTAGTATAGCGAACGCCGAGGGTGCCAATTTTTAAATTGCTCGAAAAATCAATAATAATAAAATTAATAAATGTTTATTTGATAAAGGAGGTAAATGTGATTGTTTTTGATAGGACTAGATGTTAGCTTTCGAGGCTGAGTAAGCGGTTATTAGGTTCTCGCTCACTATATAGGACTAAAATACACCAATGACTTACTATACTTTCTAAAACGTCTATTATTTAAAATTGTCATTTTTAAGCAATGATTTAGTTTGACATGTGAAGATGATACAGCAATTCTATCAATTTTTTTGACATAATATGTCTTATTAGCTTATAAATTGCGAACCTAAATAGAAAAGCCGGGCAGACTCGTGCAGTACGCCATTTAAAACAATCTTGGGTCTTTTTACAGTGAGAAGGGCGAAGGCGTCGCAGTCCTACGCAGTGGGCGAGAACTTTTATAGTTGTAGTTATTGTATGTTACGAATTTTAAAGGGTATGTTATGTCATTTAACACTCGCTGGAGTGTCGACAATATCTTTTGGAATTCCTCTATATTTTGTATACATCCCAATATTTATTGTACAGTGTAATAAAATACCGTGCATGTATGTTTTGTATTTATTTTTCACCACCAGACCGGTTTAGATTCTCTTTCTACGCTTCGAAAACTAAAAATTTCTTTTGGAATTGCCTATTTCCGTTCGATAGACTCATCACGTGACTTGTTGGTAACGAATGTAATTTCCGGAACATTTTACGTCAACCTTAATAACAAAAACCTTTTCGTATATTCTGGTGTGATTTCACCCATTACTCAATAGATGGTACTGTCTTCACGCTAATGCTAGTTCGCGACATACCAAATCTCTATACGTAATTCCATGCATGCCCATTTTGTTGACTAGTAAGAGAAACTCATTCCAGATTATGAAGATTTTCTTCATAAAGGGATTTTCGTCACGCAAAAAATCCATTTTCTTTTGCTTATGTGATACCGTCTGACGTCCAAAAACTGTCAAAAATTCCGATCTCGTTGAAGTTACGGCTGCGGTAGACAAACGGCCGAACACTAGACCGATAAAAAAGCTTCCTAGGGCCCTTAAAGGATTATAAATTGAGATGATAAAGATCAGGTTACGTACCAAAAAGTCTTAATTCTGGAATAAACCCTAATCTCAGAAAATCCACAAAAAGATCCCCAATCAGATTGGAAGACAATAAGATGTCTTTGTTTCGAAATGCGGTCCAAGAATGAATAGTTTTTTCATCAAGATTGAATAGGAGAAAAGGAGCTCAGAGCACAAAGGGCGTTATTTAGCGCGGGCTCGCAAAATTCCCGAGATAAGGGAATATGCTGAGCTGAGTCTTTGTCGCGGCATCAAGGATGGGTGAAATTGAATCAAGCCAGCCTCGCGGCCCGCGGCGAGGGCGGTCGACGCGGGAACGAGGGTAGGTCGCGTAAATACGTTATTGTGTTGACGGGGCTTTGATTTTTGTATGAGTTAGGGCTTAGGTTGGGTCAGCTTAGGGAGCAGTGACTTCGGCCTTATTATTCCGGGGTTCGAACTCAGATGTACCTAACGTACACTTCTCACTTTGAAGCGAAGTTGAAAGTTCGCCGATTTTGCAAAAAAAAATATCTACCTCTATATATATCTTATGCTCAAGTAGAAACTGAACTTCCTAGGTTGGTGCGAATACCTATATCAATATCATCGAAAAATAATATCACATAGGAAGTTGGTAGGCAGTAGGCACCTACCTGCCTTACTCTGTTAGTCTACAATATTCAAATCGTGGGGTACTTAGGTAAGGACGGACGTGGAGGTTTTTGTATTTGATGTTGTATGTTCACTATGTTGGAAGATAAAGACGGATTGAACACCAAATAAAGTCACTGACGTCTTTGCCAGTAGGATACCTACTTACCAAGATAAGCCGAAAAAGTCTATCTGACCAAAAATGAGATGCTTTTAAATCGTTTAATCCCTAAACAGCAAGCCAGAATAGTTCGATGCTCGTCAAAAGTTAATTTAAGATCAAGCGGCAACCATCATAAAGAAAACTCCAATTTTGGTCACAAAAAAGACCATGGAGCGGAAAATGTATCTTTCATACGAAGAGCAATCTGGCATGAAACGAAGGAACATCATAGGAAGTGGGCCGATATACTCGTAATGAGAGCACCGATTTGCCGCCCCAACGATTCGCCGGACAAGGGTTTAGTGTCAGTCAATCAACAAACCTACAAGTATAAGTAAGGATCTGGTTATTTCAGTTATGTTTCGCAAAAAATAAGTCGCTTTGGTATTATTTTAGTAGTTGACCATGGAAATTTTTATTTTTTTAATAAGCCTAAATGGCCATAAAGGCTCTTATGAGAAGTCAAAACTCTAACGCCAGGTACGGGAACACAGATAACTCAAACGCAGTACGGAAAGCAGTTTTGCATCGAGAAGAATAGGCAAGGAACTCGGCACTAGCTCTTTTCAAAAACGTCTTTACCTATACTTTATATTTATATTTTTCCAACATAATATGAAAAATTATTACAATAACTTAAAGATATCTCGTAAGGAGATGGAAGCCAAGAATTCTTGTCGTTGAAAAAATGCGGCTGCGGGTTCAATTCTCAGTTTGGGTATGTTATTGCGGATGTATACGAGTAGGTATATGCAGTTGTTGGTCATCTTTACCACACTACCGACAAAGAAATTGTGGTTAATCATAGGGGATATTTCTGATCTTAATTATTTTTATTATTATCATGGGCCAGCCAGGGGGAGGGGGAAGGGGGGTTAAGGGGGTTCAAACCCCCAGAAATAAATACTAGCAGGCCGGCAAACGTTGTTTTGTTATTTAGGGATATAAAAAATAGCTTATGACCTACTGTCTGACCTCCCACAAATTTTCACATTTCTTTTCAAATTAATATATACTTTTTTAAAATATCGACCAATGAGATTAGCAATTTTCTGTGCATACTGCTGGATTAGGTTTTTTCGAAAACTACGTTCCTGCTCAAAAAATATTTGTCATGACTTATGCATTATTAATTTAGCAATATACATTATAACCAGCCAATTTCGAAAGTCTATTAATAATAAAAGACGTGATAAACGAACCGTAATCTCCGGCCGTTATTAATAATAATGTAAGATATTTCTTAATTACGCGCACGAAGTTACTGTAATATTATGAACATTAGCGTAGCACATTGCTACGAGACATTTCCCCTCCCTATAGTAGATTATTTTGTATGCTACGTGCGAAACGTACGTAGCATACAAAACGTACGTACATACCTTCTCCTCAGTGTTATTATTCCTCACTGTTGTGCGTAAGTCACTTTTTTTATAGAGTTGAGCTTACCGAAGACCCTCCTCCACGGACCTCCAATGCGAATTTCTAATAATAATGATATCAGATAGGTACCAACTACCATAATAACTCTTTTTTATGTGCAGTTCGAAGAATTGTTAAATTTGAAATAAATTTTGTATTGAAATAAATTTTGTATTGGAATAGGTAAGTTATGGTAGATTTGCATTGTATTTTTAATGAATTTTGATGTAATATTGAATTGAATAAATAAAATAAAATAAAAAAAAATTGTAGCTGTAGCCATTCGTAGCCACTGTAGCAACTCGTAGGTCTTCTTACGATTGCTGTTCATTTGTCATCGACCAGTCACGTGATCAATTTGTCGATGGGATAATATTATAATTTAATTCCTATAAATGACATGGCCGGATTCTGCCCTCAAATAAAATATTCATGGCCATTGATAAACTGTACGTCATATTAAAGCTTAAAATTATGTCTTTACAATCTTTTAGTTTTTATGATCAGAAAACTTGCGAGAGACATAATATCAGCATAACAACTTGCAACAAAATGCGCCTATATATTTTTAATAGCAATGATTTTTTATTAAAAATTGTTCTTCAAAATGTTTACTCGCGTTTTCTAAGCTTTGCAATATGAAAAATTTGTAAGTTCATAACCAATACGCATCATTTTTTAATAAAAAATCATTGCTACTAAAATATTGTTAGCGTGCTGAAGATTTATGTTTAGTTTTCATTAATATTTTGCGTCACCGTGAACTATTTAATATGTATAATTTTTGGAAAACAAACCTCTTTACGATTAATATTATTTTTTATGGAATTTGAAAATAGAAGGGTAGTTTAGTTCTGTCTGTAATTGAAAAAGATATGTCGAAAAAAATATTACTAATTGAATTATTGATTTATGAAAAAATACAAAAAAGATAAATAAGTGGAAAGAATCTTTTATTCACAATCCTGAACCTGTAAACGAAAAGGAATTTCAATAATTTGGCGGAGACTGGGAAGAATTGCCAACAGATCCGAAGAGGGACGTCATCAGGGACTATAACGTACTACCGTTACCCTGGTGCAATTCTACGCCCACGAGAAGGTACTTACATGTTAATGTATTTGTGTTTTAGAATGTACAAGACATTCACAATTCCACATTCTTTTATAAGGGTGTTTGCGTGATGGCTGTTAAAATATCAAAGATTTAAATCTTTGTAAGATATACAATAAATTGCCAAAAGAGATAAGAGATTGTACAACTTCTCTATAATCTTTATACCTGACTCATGTATGCAAATAAATTGTTTGATTGATTGATTGATTTACAAATCTTTACCAGTTACCACAGTGTGTGTACTAAATGTAAAGTAATTTTGGATTCTAAGAGATTCATGTTTCATAAGTTTATGGTAGGAGATTGAATGTACTACATATTGTGTGTAGGTATATAATGTGTGGGTATAAGGAGAGAGATACTCGTTGTTTAAATGGTTTCAGGTAAGTGACTCAAGATGCCATGTGATCGTTCCCGGAGTGAATGGATGTCCCATGGTGCAGCCTGGTGGTGGTAGCAGTTGGAGTCTACGGTGCAGCTTGGTGGTGGAGCAGTTGCTGTTTCAAGGTGCAGCTTGGTGGTGGAGCAGTTGGTGTTTCAAGGTGCAGGCGAAGTCGTCGCTGGCGGCAACGTGCTACGAGTGTCGAGTACGTCGGTGGATGTCGCTCTTAGCAGTGCTGGCAGCTGGATGGCAGGCACGACGGCCTGCGGTACAGCGACGCACACCCCGTACATCACCGAACCGATGAGCGGCAAATAGATTTAGAGATAGTCATAGATTGCACAGGCGTCATAGATTGCAGATGTTATCGAGACTTGAGCTTACTGGGTCGCGTATTCTCGTTTGTACTTGCGCTATTATACCTGCATCGCTGCAAACTATGTTGTTTGGTGATAACTGATAATGGTTTATGATTATTGATTATTATTAATTAATATATATCAAAGAGGTTTTATAATCAAACAACTATAAATAAGTAGAGAAAAATTAATGTTTTCATAAAATAATGTAACCAGTAAGATTAGTACAAAATACATTAATAATGCTAAATATTCAATACAATTTGAATTGAATCGAAATTTGAATTGAAATTGATCCAACTCGTACTAATCTCACAGTATAATTGTAATTTGCTATCTAAATATCGAATAATTATAATCATTTATAACTTGAAATAAAGTAAGAGAAAGCGCTGAAATTTATTGTTGGGTCAGCAAACAAACTGCTCATTGATATTATTGTGACTAGATGACTGAATTGTTTTAGATGAAGGCATATTAACTACACATACTATAATTCAAGTCAGTTCTGCTTAAACAGTTTCTTTGGACGTTTATGTTATTTGGCAGTTATTAGTAAATACTTGTTATTATTTACTCAAAAAGTAATCGGCAACGTTGCTTGTAATTGGCAAGTTGTAACAAATTTTAAATGTCGATAATGTGATAGAGAAACACATCACAATCACATAGGTGGGTAAATTTGAGTACTAAAATAAAAACTTATTAAAGAAGCATTACAATAACGTTACAATCAACTTAGATAAAGAGTAAGCACTTGTAGGAAACGTTAGTGCAGTATGTGCACTTGATGTTATTTTTATTGAATTATTTTGTTATATAGTTATCAACACAACTATTCGGTTATTGATTCAGACAAAACTATTTCTAACGTTCATTTCTAATATTCTGTTTTGGTAGTTCTGCATTTTTGAATTATTCATATTTACATAATCTGATATTATTTTATCAACTCAATAGGGTTTTCTTTAATTGACTACGGATTTATTTACAATTGTGTACCTCGCAACATTGCTCAAGACTCACAACTATAATTATAAAGGATAAATCACAACTAATGATAGTAACAAATCCTAGGACAAGTGACTTATGTTAACCATAGCGTATATTGAATACCTATTATCTTTGGATATTTCTTGGATAGAGTCGTTTTTTTTCTTGATAGATATATCTACTTAGATAAACTAAATAGATGAAACTAAAAATGAGTTTGTTTTACATTTATATGTTAAAAAAAAATTAAAAATAATGAGTTAAGGAATATAGGCAGAATGAAATTAAAAGATATTTGTTATATATATATTAATAGAAAATATTCTCAACTAAAATTATGAATGGGAAGTCGTCATTGTTCTACTGGCAGTCAATGTAATAAAATAAATAATTTTTTGAGAAGGAAATTGTGTCATACGTAAAATGGCTAACTGAATAATTTGGCTTTACTAAAAAAATTGTGATTTTGTTAACTGAAATAAATATTTTATTAACTTCACCTAAATACGATTTATAAAGCGGTTGAAAAATACTTCGTATGCTCGTATAGAGAGAGTTGCAAGTCCAGAACCTAAATTTTATTCTTGAAATATTGCTTGAGTTTTTACCCATCCACCCAGTAAACGTTACCTACTGAATTGGACAATTTTGGTTTTATTAGATTCAGTACATTTTAATCTAGGCTCGTACGTTTTATTTCAAAAAATACTCGAGTAAGTTTTAAGGTCAAAAATATGGATATTTAGACTCTAATAACTTTTAACATAAGCAATACTTCTTAAAAAGTTAAACTTATGAACAAAGTACTTCATTGTATCTGCAACATTTCTAAAAGTTATGAAAACCGGATTATACATATTTACGAGTAGGTAAACGTTATTGGTTTTTGTATGAAAAGCTTACAGCTAGACGATAGTAAAAGTTTTACCAGTCGAAATTGTTTTCGTAACGATCTATGATTAAACGATATAGTAATGGGCACATCAAAAACGATAATCATTGTATAACTTATTTTAACTATGACATGAAGTAGTGTTGGCAGTATAAGTTAAAATCTGTGGTATAAGTTTACAAATAGTTTAAAATTATGGCGATAAGCATTTATTTTTTCGAATTAACTTCATAATTACGCAAGTTTGGACAAAAGACAAAGTTGCTCGATATCTATTATTATGAATTGGTACTGTGATTGTTTACTTACTAAGAATTTCGTTGAGCTAGGTCACGGAGTACATAATAGTACTAAAGGTACAGAAGGCTCACTCGGCAAGATGATTTAAAAATCGAAAATGATTACAGAAATAACTAGTCAAGTTGCAAATATAGAAGCAATCGTTAAAGACTGTATGGGTTAAATTATTTTAGAACGGGTGATAGATTTTTTTGATTTGCTTTGACAGAAAGGAAATATAGTAAGATTTTCCGTTGAGTATTGAGGAATAGAGCGATCGTTCGGTTGGAAATTTTGTATAAAATCTGTTGAATTATATTTTAACAATATACTTAACTGAATATTGTTAGATTTCGTTAACTCAAGACACTAAGAGTAAAAAGAAAAGATCCTAACACCTGATGGGCAGTATGAATTATATATACCTAATACCTATAGTTCGGTCAACCTAACTATTGAGATTTGACAATAGGATTCAGTTTTTTTTTAACGAATTATTAATTTCGTCTTGAGAAAGCTATAAGTACCTACTTATACCATCTTATAACGAGTAAAAGCCCAGCAGTAGAAATTACTAAGAAAATTCTGATTAATGTCTATATTTAATTGAAACGGTAGACACATGATTGTTCACCAAAAACTTGAAAACAAGAATATATAAAAAATCTTCCAGTTTAGAAGCAGATGATTGATGGATTTATGTACCTAAGATTTTTGTGTTTAAGCGCATCTGGGAGTATAAGGTGACTAAGGATAGATTAAGGTACGGTAGTGCCAATGTGTTGCAGACGGCAAAATCTTAGCAATATTTAAAAAAAAAACATAAATAGTCTTTTCAAATACGAAAGTCATACCATACCATATCGAATATTAATAATTAAATGTCTAATCCATTTGTTAGGTTAGTAACAAAGAGCTTGAGAAAGATGAAAAGGAAAATAAAAATGGTTGGCATTTATTTCTTTAAAAATATGTCATTATAGGAATATTCGTATTTATTTCACTTAAATCTGATACGTATTCACAAAATTGTGAGACTTCGTAATTAGATTAAATTCAGCACTTTATTTTAAATTTTCTGGCGGTCGATTTAGATATTGTGACCTCACATGTCCTACTGGTGACTTAAGGAAAAATTGGTTAGCACTGTTATTTTTTTTTACCGTGTGTTAAAAAACACAGATTAGGGAATTACTTTATATTGACTAAAAATATTGTGAAGCCATTTCACGAGCTAAAAAATAAATGAAAACGCCATATAATTATTAGAATCATGAGTGGTAATGGTATATAAAAGTATAAAATTAAGACCGAAATGTTTATGTTTATATTAGTGTAACTAAAATATTGTATCATGAGGATTGGAGGATAATTTTGTTACAAAAAAAAAGGATTAACAACATAATATTATTATCATTATACACGATTGATGAAGCACATCCTTGGTCCTGTTTTAATGGAGAGGGTAGTGAGTCATCCTTTGCGAGGATATACTGATGGTTAAAAATAAAATTTTGTGATTTAGATATGTTTCAGAGAGATTATAATTTTATTTTATTTTATAAAAAGGATTGTGTGGTTTTATGAAACCACAGTCAAACTTTTGTGGTCTTGGCTGCTCTGACGAGCGCCTTTCACTTTGTTCCTACTCCGCGGCCGACCGTCACGCGACTTGCAACACATAGACGAAAAAGTTTGAGACGATGTAATAAAAGTTTCACTTTAAAAATATTTGTTGACGTTATAGGATCTAATGCATGGAATGGTGTATTAATTTGTAACAGCGAGACAATGTATTGTGATAAACATCGTATGTTAATTCTGCCTCATTGTGTGTTAGTACAAACTGGAAGTTTGTATTTCAATTAGTGTAAAGTAATTTTTGTTTGATGTTTTGATGCAAACAAGGATTGTTCCTCATGAAGTTAAAATTGTAAATGTTTAATTGTAGTGCAATATGCACCTCGTTTCTACACTGTTAAAGTAGCATGATAGTGTAACAGACCATTTGAAGTGCAATGTGCACGTATGCTTAGTTGTTACCCCCTACACTGCTAAGGTAGCATGATAGTGTAAAAATACCATTATTTCCGCACTGCTAAGGTAGCACGATAGTGTGGACGACCATTATTCCTACACTGCTAAGGTAGCATGATAGTGTAGAAGATCATTATGCCCACACTGCTAAGGTAGCATGATAGTGTGGAAGACCTAGAAGTGCAAGGTGCACGTATTTAAGGACTTTAAACGCAATACAATAATTTGATTTGTTTAATTTTGTAAATAATTAATATAGAAAGTGCATAAGTGTATTGTGTGTTCAATGTTATTTGTTTAAATTAATGATAATAATAAATAAATAAATGTCATTTATTCATATGAATGCAGGTACATTAGGTGGTCAGCAATAACAATTATTATCCTTTTATATTCTGCCTTATGGCGTATGAATATAAAAAAAAAACTAAATGTTAATATTTGTTTGATTAAATTAGAAATTATCTTTTTTTCATAATTTTATAATAGATATAAGTCAGGATGTCAATGACTGTAAATTGATAATTTATAAAGACAAAAATTAGTAATTCAGAATGTCAATTTGTAATTATCATTATTCATAATATTGTTCGTTATAATTAAAGATGTCAATAATTGAAAATTCATAATTTATAAAGTCAAAAATTAGTAATTCAGATGATGACAATTAATACTTATGGGCTACCTTGAAATGTTTTGTAATTGTTATTAGTTTCACCAGTTTTAATGTTTGTTTGTTTGTAATCAAATTTTGCAAGTTAAAGATCCACGTCCCGGTTACCGATTGAAATAAATTTTGTATACATGTGTAATTGGATACCAATTATGACTTGGAGCTGATCTGATGATGAACAGGAAAGTTGTTATAGGAACTCGGTAGTTAAATGACACAACCCCATCGAGTTAAGACTCGTTTGATCCGTTTTGACAAGTACTTTGGTGCTAGATGGTAACCTGGATCTGGTGCTGAGAAGGATATTAATAAAATGTATAAAAGCTTTCTTTAAAAAAATAATTTTAAATGACGGCTTTTTACGGCTTTGATAATATGATTCTTAGGTTATTTGATGTTTGTTTGTAACAGTGTTCAGTATTTCGCGGGGACGCGAAATGTATATCAGGATGGACGAGTTGTTAGCGTGCTGAAGATTTATGTTTAGTTTTCATTAATATTTTGCGTCACCGTGAAGTATTTAATATGTATAATTTTTGGAAAACAAACCTCTTTACGATTAATATTATTTTTTATGGAATTTGAAAATAGAAGGGTAGTTTAGTTCTGTCTGTAATTGAAAAAGATATGTCGAAAAAAATATTACTAATTGAATTATTGATTTATGAAAAAATACAAAAAAGATAAATAAGTGGAAAGAATCTTTTATTCACAATCCTGAACCTGTAAACGAAAAGGAATTTCAATAATTTGGCGGAGACTGGGAAGAATTGCCAACAATATATAGGCGCATTTTGTTGAAGTTGTTATGCTGATATTATGTCTCTCGCAAGTTTTCTGATCATAAAAACTAAACGATTGTAAAGACATAATTATAAGCTTTAATATGACGTACTGTTTGTCGATGGCCATGAATATTTTTTTTCCAGGGCACAGCTCCATACAAGTTTCAGCCATGTCCTTTGGGTTACGTTTACGTAAATGAAAAGCTTAGATTCAATATACATAATCAAAGATGAAAAGAAAAAAAAACGGACCCCTTATAAGATGTTGCCTGTCTTTCTGTCACGCTCACGACCCTTTCTTTCAGTTACTAATAAAGATATTTCGACAGAAATCGTAGGTAATAAAGGCCAGACATCCCGTCGCTTTGGCCCATAAACAATCATTAAAATTTTTTTTTTTTTTTTGTATTTTGGTCGTCGATATTTCAAAATGGGATAACCATTATATTAAGTTTAAAACCGATTATTGATTTTTATGCCTGATAGTTTTTGATTTATTAAAGTCGACGTTTACAAAGCGAAGGTTCAAACGCTCCTTGCACTGAAAAGAAGCCTACAATAAACTCGGCCGGGTTTTGTTTTAAATCAGGTCAAGGTTACCTTGCTCTTGTTTAAACTTTTTGCGTTAAAGGTTAAAAAAATAGGCTGTCGCGCGCGTAAGTAGCTGTAGAATTTATTTTCTGCCTCCATAACTTAAAGGCGTCACCGACAAACGGCGCAGAGACGTGGCTCAAATCGTAAACATTTCTCAAGCAAAATCGACTAGGAAATATCTAACGGTTACTGTTTTGTCGAGATAGTAAATCTGGGGCCTTACGAGCGAGTGGTCGCATCATGAGCGGACTGTGTAATGATGATGGGGCTGTATGAGGGAGATATGGCTTATAATATTCATACGGCTTCTTGGAGATAATGTCGTAAACATAAGTTGGCTTTATATGTTCATGACATACTTAAGTTAGAGAGAGTTAAGGAAAAGAAGGCTTAATAGAGTCTTGAGAATTTTATTAACTAAGTTAAAGACACAAAAACGGCCTTAATCACTGTATAAATTAATATAAAATAGCGTCTTCAACTGGGGAAATTCCTTTACATACTTCTCTTTATCTTTATAGGGATGTATAGGGATCATTTGTTATTGAATGGAAATCCATAAATTAGCAGGACAGATTATTTTTTTTGTTATATACCGCTACTTGGAAAGAACCATAGGACCATACTGATTCTTTTCAAGTAGCGGAATATAGCAAGACAGATTAATCTGTCCTGTTAATGATATATGTATCTTTTGTTTTCGGCCTTCCGCCATCTTTTCAATTCTAGCACTTGTGAGACATCTTCTGGATGCCATCACTCCAATGTCGGCGGGCTATACATATATTGCGCGCTACGTTTGATCTACATTTTTTTTATTATAGAAAGGCTTGCGCTTGACGACAATCATGCCTGATGGAAAGCAATGATGAGGTCTAGGTTGGAGCGCGCTTGCCTAGAAAATGCCTATTCACTCTTCTCTTGAAGAGAATTGATAATTGTTTTTCTTTGTAAGTTTTAGCAACCTCTTTGGCGCAGATGACGGGCGATCGAATTTGAGTGGGAGATCCCAGGTTCAACCACCGTATACTAACCGTACCAACCGTATAGGTATGTAATCCATACCAAGTTAGTATATGATAACATCTTCGACTGTATCGTCATATAACATAATAATTTTCATCTTCTTGATGACGCGGCTATGCAGGGCTTGATTCGCTCCCAGTAGCACTTTCACCGTCTCCGATCTATTGTGCTCGCCGCTGCCTAGATCTCCCCTCCAAGTCCAGTTGTCGCCAGGAAGAGCAGCACGTCCTTTACAGGGGTGTATTTGACCTCGTCTGGGCGGAGGATATACCGTCCCATGAGTCAGCTACGCTAATGCATCAAGCAATTTAACATGATAAAAAATAACCTGAAATACATGATAATAATATTTTTCCGCTTTTTTTTAGCTGAGTGGTTCTGACCTCTGCCTCTCATAAGGAGGTCGCGGGTTCGGATCCTGGGCACGCACCTCTGACTTTTCCGAGTTATCTGCGTTTTAGGAAACTAAATATCACTTGCTTAACGGTGAAGGAAAACATCGTGAGGAAACCTGCGCATGCCTGAGAGAAGCCTGAGAGTTCACAAATATGTTTTCGAAGGTGTGTGAAGCCCGCCAACCCGCACTTGGCCACCGTGCTGGGCTATGGCCAAACCCCTCTCAGTCTGAGAGGAGACCCGTGCCCAGCAGTGGGACGTAAAAAGGGGTTGAGATGATGATGATGATGATGAATGTTTTTCCGATCGATGGTTGCACACGTGATTCGTGTTATAAAAAGTGTATGATAAAATGCAATAGTAAATTATGTGCTAGTTTTGCGAACAAACTAGTAATGTAAGTACGTACAAGATTGTAAAATATTATGAATGAACAGCTACAATGGACCCAAGAAATCTTTCCTCTTTGCAATAGATGTTGTTGTAAATTTTAACGGAAACGAACCGGTCTCGACCCGGTCCGGTATTGGGACAAATAAATTTCTCCCACACCACTGGACATTATTAACTTTAATCCATTAACTTGGGTCGGGGAAAGGTTCCGAGGCAACATACACTATCGTCATTGCGTCGGGGTGTATTGTATGGGTGTCAGTAAATAAGGAAATAAGGGACCGTACTACACTGTTGAGTACAACATTTGGAATTTATCTTTATAGTCGCTGGTCACACATAATCTTTCTCGAGACGGAAAAATTCGTCCGTGTACCAACGGAATTTAATGGTGAGGGCATTAACCCGTGGTTAACAGTCTCATCAGCCCCTAGATTGTGTAAGAAAAACGTATTCATCGTTATCGTAATCGCTTATAAGTTCTGCCCGCTGATTGGTGCCCGTATTTACGTCAGCCAATCGGGGGCAGAATTTGCCAACGACAACGATGAATACGTTTTCCTAACACAATTAAGCGAAAATGCAGCCAGTATTCTTGGCACCAGCCAATCTTTCTATAACCCCTACTTAGCGGTTTTCCACGTGGGCAACACTGAAGAAGTTTCAGATAGTACTGTAACATAAAAATAATTTTCATCTCACCCGCTCGGAAAAGCGTTTTTTAATGCCCGAAATGCGGGCGGGAAATGCTATTATATTCCCTAGATCGCAAAAGCATTTTCATTTTTCCCAAGGGAGACAAAGTAGTATGAAAATCCAATCCCTCGCTGCGCTCAGGGTTCAACCATGGAATCCTTCGCCGCTCAGCATTCAAATTTGACACTCGGCCCAAAAATCCACTTTGCGCCCTTGCATAACAAATAACTATAGTTTGAGATATTGTAACATAAAAATATATACGAGTAGGTAACTAAACTAGACTAGATGCCTTTTTCATAAGTGAAAAGTGTCGTAGCCAGATCTTAAAACTGATCAGTTTAATTCGTAATAGTGCTAACCCCGTCAAACTCTGCATATTTTCAATCAACACGGGACATAATACACACGTGTATTTGCAAACCCAGATCGCATTCTCTGTTCTCTCTCTATCATGATCCGATGGGACGACAGCTACGACGTGTGATATCGACAGCTTGACGTAGCCTTCGAGGCACGGGGACGAACACCGGCAAACTCCGTGTTGGTACAAAGAATTTCCTGATTGAAAATCCAATGCTATTTACTGGCCTGACTCGGACATCGAACCATTGACCTCATGATCTATAGATAGTTGAACATGTTCACTACTAGACCAAAGAGACAGTCAATGAGACAATATAGCAAGGCAGCAACAATGGGGTCTTACACTACTTTTGAATTTGATAAAAAATATTACTTTATTATAAACTAGGATAAAAATAATAACGTGCAGTGAAAAAAATATTAAAATCCAACGAAGAATTACAAAGTTACAGGCGTTTAAACTTTGGAGTGGGAGGATCTTCTATCCCTTTCTCGCAAAACGAAAATTTGTATGAAGCCGCACGAAGCTACTATGGCATTGGTACGGTGTGACGTCACAATGTCTCTGTTGCTATCTCTGTCTAATCACAAATCTTTAAATGCTTATAACTTTTTTGTTATTTGATCGATTTAATTAGTTCTTTCAGTGCACGTCATTATTTTAATTCTACTTTATAATAAAGTAATAAAAAAATTGGAGTCAAATACCCTATTAAGGGACTCCCCGCTCCATTGTTCCTGTTGATAATTAGAAATTTCTCGTTAAAGCCGAGGGTGTAATCATTAATTAGGCGTCCTCATTAATCTTCACACGTCGAAGCGGGAAAATCCCCTTGCCTTAACTTTGCTTGAGTTTGATCTTAGTTTAGTACCCAAGGAAAAACTTAATGCTCTACTAATTGCAGTGACTAATCAGTTTTCATTTACATAAATTTTGGTTTAATTATTTACATTTCCAATATTTTGTCATTTAGGTAAATTCCTTATGTAGCTTAAGATAAAGAAGAATGCGTGAGAGTCGTGGAACACCAGGTTGAAGCGAAGTTCACTCACCGCTCGGTAGATGGGACTGTGTCGAGTAAGCACGCACTAACGAGTTTCTCAAACCAAATCTACAAAGCTGATAACACAATAAACGAGAGTTTAACTGAAGCATATGTGAATCTTTCATTAAAGAGGTTAGATTTCGTGTATTTTCTTCATGTCGGTATTTTCGTGACCGGGAATATCCGTTTTCTTTTTCCTAGCACCCTCCGCTTAATACCGTCCGTAAAAAATTTTCGTTTCAATAATACGAGTAGCTTGTCATTTTTAAATATTCGCTAAATCAATATTCAAACTAAGTAATTTCGTACCATTATGACTGTGGAGTAAACATAAAAACTTATTTCCATGGTCTGTGGAGTAAACAATAGTTTTTCGGTTTTTCGATATGAATTACACCGGCAATCAACGCACGTCCGTGTGCCAATATCGATGCATCAAATGTCGCGGTGTGCAGTTGCGGCCAGTTTTTACGCAGTACAATGAATCTGATATTAAAACTGTGGCATGTAAACAGCGTTTTTGGTTTGCGAATTAACGATGTACATCGCAGTTCAATTGAATGGTTTTTACCGCAATAAAAATAATATAATATTATTGTTTTGCTTTTGTACGTATTCTCGCTGGTGCAGCACCATAGGTACAGATAATATTATTAATTAGATACTTTACTTTAGGTGTGAGCAAAATGGTCGGTCAAGCTTTTTATTAATTTTAACATGAAACAGAAATTATTGCCCTTTACCACTTTTACATAAACAATAAGAAGACCTCAATTTCAGTTTAAAATCGGGTTTCGACCTCTGTTGAGGTGTTACTTTTCTCTTAGTACTACCAACGAATATATAATACTACTACTAGGTATTTCATAAAATATTCTTAGAGTTGTAAGTGTAAAAGATACGTTTGTTGATCAGTCAATGGCTAGAAAATCTGTAGGTTAATTAATTGCTCGGAAGTTAAAACTCGTCCGTGTTTAGAGGCGTTACCTACGAAATAATATGATTGTTTTTGTCCTAAAGACTTCTAAATCCTAAACGAAACAGGTGTTACTGCTTCGTTGTTGAATAACTAACTGAGGTAGGTAGTAGGTCTAGGTACGCAGATCGGATCTATAGTCTACAAGAAGAGTCCTACTCTACCATGGTACTAGAGCTGTCTATGGGTTGTCATGATACTATCGACTCATCACTCAAATGATTTTGACGACCTCCTTGGCGCAGTAGCGCGGAGGTCGAGGGTTCACGTCCCAGCATCTTAAGAATTTTTTTAATTCTAAATTTGCTCAGGTATGGTCTAGTGGGACGTCTCGGCTGTGGTAACCACCCTAATACCCGCAAATACCAGCGTACTGCCATACAGTACTGCTAAGCGATTGAGATAACATCTTCAGCTGCATCATCAGTTGCTATCAGGAAGATCAAGTATTAACTTGGTAATGATCATCACTTCAATTACACGTCTTCTTTTGACGATAAAGAAAAAATTAAAAAGAGCATTGTTCACACTCAGAGAGGAGTGAAGTTTTAACGAGGTCACGAAACTCGGGTAGAGTCCGCGCTGCGACAACTCGTGAGGAAAATTTTGATTGGTGTAAATTATTCAGCGAGGAAAACTCCGCCGAATTCGCGCCCGCGCATTATCCTTGTGAAGAGGGTGACTAAACGAGGAAGTTGTGGAAACTTGGATTACTGCGGCGTGAATATAACCTGCGGAGGCTGTGTTTTAATTATTATTGTTACACTTTTTGAGTAGGTGACTGACGTGACTTGTAATGTCACCTTCTTACGATGGTTGGCAACTTCCACGTTAACTATACAAGATATGTGTTTTACACGGTTTATTTAATTTTTACTGGCTTTACATAATATTATTATGACTGTAAGAGTCTCCTAACCACATTACACCTACCATGTAGATGCGTAGTCTTTGTCTTAGTACCTATTATAATTAGATTTTAGGAGTTAAGCTGGCACGTTTTAATAAGGATTCATGAGAATAATGTGTCGATGGCCTTATTTTTCTAGGACAAGAAACTTTGGATATTCAAAACCGTATTTATCTCTACAGGTATACTTAATCAAAAACTATGTTTTTAAATAATTTCCCTGTAACATTGATGATATTATGTATTTATTACAGGATTAACTTCGATTTTAAAATATGTTTTTTTAACAGTTAGAAAAGTACAAAAATGTTTCACTGTTTTGTTATGATATGAAATATAAAACAGCATTGTATAGGTACTTACTTGGTATGAAAAAATAACATATTTCTACCATTTTATGGTAACCTGGAAATAGAAATTGGAAATAGGTGTCTGAAATTAAATTAGCAGAAGTGTTACTGTTCGGTAAAAACTAATCTTTACTGCGGGAAGCTAATTTTCACATCAAAGCGCATATAACCTGCCACCGCAAGCGTCTGCATGATAACTAGCGTTAAAAACTTTTTAAAAGTTTATTCATAACTTTCATTCAAGGGAAAATATTTTTGAAAGTAATTTTTACTCGTTTCAAAATGAAAGGCAAGACCGATTCAGGTTTCATCTAGTCGTGTGAATAACAACTAAGTACTCAAACTTAAATAAACTATTTATGATCGTAACTATAGAAATGCGCATGGTCTACTTAAAAAAATAGTAGGTAAGTAACAAGATGACCTCTTAGGTGAACAAGCGATTAAAAATCAAAGAATATCGGCGTGAGTCCGTAGGAAACGCATTGTTAGCACGCGTTCGTGCCAAAGCTACGGCGCGTGCTATGAACAATCTCGCGAGAATACGGCGTGGAGCTATGAACAATCTCGCGAGAATTGAGAAGTCAACATCTCCTGATGATGTCTCGTTATTGGGACGAAACGGATGCCGAAAGTGTTGAGTAAAGATATTCCGAAACTGGATGGATATCTTATGATCTTACCATATTATATATTCGGTGATCTTACTGAGACCCGGGAACGTTATCGTTAAACATTAAAACCGCTTTTCAAACCGCCATATTTAACGATAACGTTTCTGTTAAAGACTCAAAGTTAAGTCAAGTAACCGGACCTTAATGGTACTTCTAAGTTTTCATACCTACTGAGTTTTGGTTCAAAACTTCCTTGCAGATGTACCCATTCCTCGCAGAAAGCCAAGCCAAGACACAGGTGTTAGGGTTAAGGTATTCAGGCCACGTGCAGTGCTCTCCATCCGTTGCTGATTGCGGCTGGCGCGGTGCCGACTGCTGGACCGAAGATAAAGAGCTTTGGCTGGACCTCCCGAACAATAACGCTGATCTGTATCTAACATCGTAAGAAACGCCTTGAGGTGAATAGTTAGCTGGACAATTCATATTTCTCATAATATATAGGTACCTACATGTAAAAAGAAAATATATAAATATTACTAAGAATAATAATTGACACATACCCTGGACAGGAAAAATGTCGCCAGTTTTTCGGCACCAAAAATACATGTTTTCCCACCAACAGTAAGGCCACGCTGTAGTTCGCTAAGCGGCCACCTATAGAATTTTGACAGATGGTTGTTATAGAATTTTGCATATACTGCACCACCTCGCTGCCGCTTATAATAAGCGGGAGCACTCTGTTGCAGTATTCCTGGACATGGAGAAGGCGTTTGATCGCGTCTGGCATGCCGGCCTCGTCTACAAGCTGTCCACGTCTACTACTCCCCGTCGAGTAGTCAAGACTGTGGCCACCTTTCTGCAAGACAGACGTTTTCAAGTGGCGGTTGAAAACGTGCTGTCCACGGAACGACCCATCCGTGCCGGCGTGCCCCAGGGAAGCTGCTTGTCGCCCGTCTGCTACAGCAGATACACGGACGACATCCCAGTGGTCGGCGGCGCCATGCTGGCGCTCTACGCCGACGACGCTGCACTTGTTACCACCTCGTTGAACGCCCCACACGCAGCCATCAAGATGCAGCGTGCACTGGACGCACTTCCCACATGGCTGAAGGACTGGAGACTGAAGGTCAACGTGGCGAAGACTTAGGCGATTTCCATCGGGCGGGCTGTCACCCTGCCGCCCCGGGTGTCGCTTCTGGGAGAACCTGTCGAATGGACCCCGACGGCTAAATACCTCGGCGTGACCATCGACAAGAAGCTCTCGATGCGGCCCCACGTGAAGAACGTGGTCGCGCAGTCGCGCGCCGTGCGAGGCCTCCTGCGCCCCGTGCTGGCGTCTCACCTGCCTCTCCGTGCGAAGCTGTGCCTGTACAAGGCATACGTCCGCACGCGACTCACCTACGCGGCCCCAGCCTGGTTCGCGCTGGTCAGCGAGCCGGGCCGCAAGTCGCTGCGGGCGCAGCAGTCGCTCGCGCTCCGCACCATCGCCGGAGCGCCACGCTTCGTGCGGAACCAGGTCATCTCCAGAGACCTGCACATGGAGTGCCTCGACGACCACGTTCGCCGCTTGAGCACCTCGATGTTCGCGCGCGCCGACGGAGCGCGGTCCCAGCATCTGCGGGGCATCGCGCCATACCATCGGCGGCCGCCGGATATCAGGGGTCTGCCACGTGACCTGACGTCGGATTGAGACCACAACGCTTCCTCGCCGCTGGCTGACGGGCGCCCACCGGGATACCGCTGGCGGGCACGACCTCGCTGAGCGGCGGGTTGCAAGCTACAACCAGGACTTACCTTCACTCCGCCGCGCTCGCAGATCGCTCGCGACTTCACGCGGGCTCGCATCGCAGCGCGGCGGAGTCACCGGACTGACACCAAGGACCAGCAATGGTCCCACCCAGCGCCCCGCCTGTAGTTGCAGGCGGCGTTGCCACCATTGAGAGAGGCCACCGCACCGAACAATTACCCCGGGACCCTAAGGGGTCCGCGTGGATGACCTGGATGATGGTCACCAATATTACACGTCGTGATGGAATTGCAGCACGAAGTCTCTAAACACTGGCATTAAATGAAAAACCCCCAGCGATAGTACGAACACAACTCGCAAGGCGTAAAAAAATAAAGTGGAGCGAAGTTCTTCCTAAAAGGTTTCGCTAAAATGGAAAGCGCGGCGCGGCCAAACAACAACCCCCGAACTTAGACTAAAGGAAAATACGAACGGCGGTTGAAATAAGCTGTGCTATTCTACAAAATGTCCATCTCTGAAACAGCTGCCAGACAGCTGCCAAACCGAAGATGGCATGCAAAATTGTACTCTATTACAACTGACAAATTCATAGATGCATAGATGTACGCTCGTCGCTGCTATTAATTATTTTTGCAGAATAGCACGGAAGGGCGGATTATCAGCGCACCGTTTGAAGAAATTTTTTCTAATGAAAATTGCGATGGAAAAATTCGTTTACACCATGCAGATATAGGTATAGATATTTCAATCCTCGACGTCGACCCCACTCAGTCAAAATCGCTTTTATTTTATTCGATTAGTATGGAGTTCGACAGAGTGGGGCGCGCCATCGTGGATCGAAATATCTACCCTTAATTTAACTTATCTATTTCATTTCTATATTTGCTTTTGGCACGAAATTCTATAAATGTATAGGATGAGGAATAACATATCCGATCGCAATATATAAACGTGACATCTGCGCAAACAAGTGTCATTTTTAACCGACTTCAAAAAGAGGAGGAGGTTCTCAATTCGTCGGAATCTTTTCATACATTTTTTTGAATTTGGTACCATTAGCGTACCAAAAGCAACTTTAGAAACAGAACAGATAAGTCATATGACTCCAGCTGCATTCCCATAGGTATATGCTAGATCGATAAGACAAACTAATATAAGTATCTACTAAGTGCCGGGTTCACCAAGCAGTTCACCATTGTTTAGTGACACATTATTTTTATAACCTTTTTTGGAATTCGCATATTTGCCCAAAATCATTACAATAATCGCAGTCATCACCCCAATATCAACACAAATACTATAAAGACAAAAGTTTGTGTGTGTATCTTTGTTAACTACGCGGTACGTTTCAACTACTTAACCGATTTGGATGAAATGGAGATAGATTATACCCTGGATAATACATAGTCTGCTTTTTTATATCCTGGATTAAATCGTAGTAATATGCTACTTTTTATCCAGGAAAAATCCATAGTTCGCGCAGAATTTGTGAAAAACCTACATTCATGCGGGTGGAGCCACGGGTACGGTACGCTATAGTGTTCAGTGGAACTCTAGTGTTCCGTCTATCGATACCGACATATTTATGTCGTCCTTATTCTGTCTACATTTTTAGTAAAGTCTGCACTGGAGTAACATATGTTCTGGGTAAGCGTTCGTCGCGACGTAAAGCGAAATGCGAAGTGTTGTGATAAATGTTGTATAGAGGCTGCGACGTGACGACATATTTTACGTGTTACGTGAAACCTGAGAAAATGAGATGTATTTATGTAATTCTAGCTGGTACCCGCGACTCTACCCGCGTGTATTTCTAATTTTCACAAATTCCGTGGAGACCGTGGATTTTTCTAGAATAAAAATAGTCTATAGCGTAAAGTAAAGTAGGGAGTCTATGTCTTTATAGGGAGTCTATGTCTGAGGGTGTAGATTTTATCTCGTTGCCTTACAGCAGAGTAGGTTCAATGCTTGCGGTGTGAAGGACTAACAGACAAATACGTTCGCCTTTAGTGTGATTATCCAGGGTCCCATTTACCAATAATAATCTATCTCCCATAGACAAATCGGTTCAGTAGTTTTTTTACGTGAAACATAAAAATACGAATAGGTAGGTTCCTAACTACTTTCATAAATACAAATCGTTGGGAAAGCTCATATTCGAAGCTTGTAAGTAAGTACCTAATGCTTTGTTTACGGGAAATGTAACCATAAAATTGAATTTAGACATTTATATGAAGAAATAAAGTTGTTTTTAAAAACAAGTTTGTATCTTCTTGGTCACCGATTATACTCAGCGTAAAATGTTCCCATAATATATTTGCCGTCCCATACATCTATCTACTTGCACAGCATTTACCTACTTGGTAAAGTACCTACTTGATGTAATACGAGTTTGCTTCCTACTCGTACTTGATTAATAAATCTCAACTGTTTCAAAGTTGGGCGGTGGTCTCGACTCGAGGCTCGTAAATCTACCTAAATTGTAATGAGACTTCAAAATATATGGCTTCAATTTATCTCCAGCTCATTCAACCGTCAGCGACATATTTTGTTTTACTTACACTGGTATGTTATTTACTAGTTTTAGGTAGTATCTGATAAATGCTCCTATTTAAATTTTACTATCTTTTTAAACTTTTAATCTACTTAGAAAGGGTTCAACATATACATATTATATTGTCGGAAGTTCAAGACTTTCATAATGTAAAAAGAATATAAAAATTTCATGAGACGAAAGTATGATTAGTAATACACTGGCCTGCAAAAGAAAGTATCACACATTGTATCAATTTAATTTGAAAAGTGTGATACTTACTTTTGCAGGCCAGTATATTATATGTATATTCGAGTAAGAAATTCTATAGGTATGTATTTAAAAATCGTCATCCCTTGTTCAAGTATATTATTGTATTCTAACTGATTTTATACAGCTGAAGCCAGGATTTTTTTATTAATTTTGTTAATAGGGAACGCCACTATTACGCATCCAATCTGCTATTAATAGTCAAAAGACTGATCGCAGAATGATCGAAAAAAAAAATAATAATAGATAAGCTTCTTTTTTGCTCGTATGAGTGTAAGATTTAGCACATAATTGAAAAAGAGCAAATTAAAAATAAGTAATTAAAAAAAGGAATTAGGATTAGGTCCTTATGTACGTAATGTACATCTATCAGAAATTATATTGAATTTATTAAAAACAGAAGATACGTACGCCCATAGGCCATAGCCGCTCTCAATTCTAGACGGTTATGTGGTTATATAACTCTACAATCTACATACCCGAAGTTCATCCACTACAAGTTCGAAACCGCGAACCGATTTCGGCTGAAATTTGCGATGAATTTTAAAATGGACTCTGCCAAAATGAATACGTATTCAATTGGGAGCAAATAAGATTCATTCCACTTAATGATGTAAATTTGACCGCCATCTGCTTTTCAGTATTGAACTTTTCATTAACGAATGATTGTGAATGGAATGAAAACGTCATTTCAACTCGTCTCGGGCAAATTGTGAGTAGGTACTACTAGTAAGCAATAGCTATGAGTATAAATGTAATTTTACCTACCTATAGGTACCTACTTGTCATTGATTAATTTGGTAGGTATATTCTTAATTAATGGCGTAAACAGTCGTTTAAAGCGATTTTAAGCCCCTTCGCACACGGCTCGTAGGCGTAAGCGTAGCGTAATCCTCGCGTACGACGAGAGCACTAGGTACGAGCATGAAAATTTTCAAACAAGTCCGTAGACGAAGCGGTGTTGCAGCGAATCGTAGAATCGTAATTGTCATAATATCGTTATGCGTAGCGTCATAACGATAAGCTTACGAGCCGTGTGCGAAGGGGCTAAGTGATTTTAATTTTAAAAACTATACTTACGTATAAGCAGAAAAACGACAAGATAAAATTTTCTCGATGGAAAGTTCTCCCAAAAGTTGCTCCAAAATTTTTATCGGAAACTGCAATGGATATAATTGTAAATTTATTATTAAAAGTACTCGATACTTACCTATAGCCTAGTATCTAGCCTTGTAAAGAAAATTCGTGCCTGAGTCGAAGCTTTATGGCTTATAACAACTTTAGGGCAGTCGTAATTTAAAAACTTTATGCCATAACTTATCTTTAAACTTAGTGATCCTTAAGAGTAGGTTTGAAAAATTCTGAAAAAAAAACTTTTAGATTTAGCGCAACGTAAAATACTGGTATTTTCATTTCATACTGTATTCTATTTATTCTATTTATAGGAGAAGATAAATGAAAGTCACGGTAAATGATAAGTATATTATTTTTCTTATTCCTAGTGTCCCATGGTTCATTCAGGTAAAATTCCGCTACGATGCAAAGGTGGTAAATTCCTTCGGTATACATAGATATTTCACACCACGCGCCCCATTGTGTCAAATTCCTTACGAATCGAAAGAAACATTTTGACAGAAAGCGATTTTGACAGATTGGGGCGCGTCTTCCTGGATTGATACTCGAACGTCCACTGGATGGTGACGTAAGTATCCCTAAAATATTTTATACGCATTACGGTAATACGCTATAACACAAATCCAAAGTCACTAATTACCACGAAACAAGCAACTTTCCGAAACATTTTGTAGCTTTGTTTCGTGATCGAGGCAACACGTTTCACACTCAACAACTTCAAACTTCCACTTGTGGTCGTGACCGTTCAAACTTCGTCGTGAGTATTACAATATGTACCTACATGGGGTTGGGTGCTGGCAGGCTGGGTTCACTTAGCAGGTGATCGAAGAACTACAGGTAGCCGTCTCGACGTACTAATTACAGACGGCCGCCGCGCGTCGGCTACTTTGCTCGCGCTAGTTCTTGTACGGTCTATTTCACTCGCAGCGTGCACCTGATTGCGAGACAACCTTAGTACGTCGAATGAGATAAAGTTACGCGATAGAAAGAGACCACCTTTTTCTATCGCTGTAGGAGCATAGCGGAGGCGGAGCCAGGCGCTATTGCACTTTTTGTGTCTGCGCTAGCGTCGTTATTTCTTTAAATCATCTTACGGAGTGACCCTTCTGTACCGTTAGGTACTATTATGTAACCCGTGGTGCTGCGTAGACCCAGGAGTCATTGTGTGAACGCGTACAAGTCTTTAATTAACGTTTAGCACAATATGGTTAGCACGAAACTTTTTTGCGGCATGTTTCACTTTTCGACGCGTGTGGAAAGAATATAGGTAAATTCGGTAGCGGATACGTGATAGGTCGAAATATTTATATTATGTATACCTACTCTGCATTTACATATTCTCGTATTTACGTTCTCATTCATTTTCTTGAAGGAGCTTTCTTGATACAGTAATACACACAAAAGATTTGGAGAGAAATGAAAGAGAGGTAAAAACGAATGGCACTTTTTCATAGAGAAAGATAGGAAATTATTATTATTTAGAGCACATGGGAATTAATATAATTACAAAAAATCGAACGCACGCAGACTACTAAAAATTGTTTTCGGTTTGATTATAGCTGGTCCATGGATGTTGAAAATTACTTGCAGTTTTTGATATTAATAAAAGTTAGTACTACGAGTAGGTACGTAATCATAATTTATTACGGACGGACGGACGTACGGCGAAGTCTCAGTTACAGGGTTCCTTTTTTACCCTTCAGGTACAGAATCCAAAAAAGAAAGATTATTATTATTATTTATCTGAAGAAACTTGATTTACTTAGTTTTATCGTCGAAATATTCAGACTGAATGTAGGTTGAATGTACGTCATCAAAATCTCAAGAACAAGATTGCATCAAGTACCCAGAATCGCCATCTAGTACAACAATACTGTTGCAAATTGCACGTTGCTAGCTCGACTAAGGGGATAGGGAAGCTAATAGCCAAGTTCTGCTGACATCACATTATGTCCACAAGTTACTTAGAGGCACAACGTACAAGCTAGATTAGTTTGAAACTTCGTCACAGTTAGCCTCTAAGTATCTAATTTACTATCAATGATTAATTCAATAAGAGAGACAGTGAAAGTTTTATAAAGAAAGCTCAACGTTTACTTAATTAATTAGGTGACGAAACTAGAGCAACGTATGTAAAATATAAATTGGTCTTTGTATGGAACATAAAAAACAAGCATGATAGGAAATAATAGTTTTTCATTTAGCTACATACGTTGTAGCTAAACCTAACTTGAAAAACTAAAACCCCCTTATGGTTAAGTTTTATGCTAATAGTGGGCTAGTTATACATCGTAGGCCTTAATGGCAATAAGTTTTGCGGGACAACATTTAATCATGTTGTTAATAAAACTCAGTTCACTCAACAATACTAAAATTGGTGTTGGTTCTCGCTCGCTCGAAATCTGGGAAACTGCAAAAAATTATCTTTCGGGAACCAATGATTGAGTGGCAATATTCGAGCAAAGTTTCTATTAAAAATATGTAGATACCAGTAAGTATATGCCAGTAAATAATTGCCATAAACCTACAATATTGTCTAATATTTGAGAAAAACTGGTAGGGCTGAAACACCTCAAACTGTGAGCACGTTGAGGAACATTGGTTTGCAGGAAAAGCCAAAATTAGTACTTTAATATTATCGAACGTGATCAGAGTTGTACGGCCGCCATGTTGCCGCGCCGCGCAAATGTGTTTTGGGCCCAAGAGCCTGTGAACAAGACGATAACCGGGACCGCTAAACAGCACGAACTTTGTCAGTATTAAGGTTTTACTGAAGGGTGAACAAAAGACTGGCAACAATAACAAGGAGAGTAATCTCGCGGTTGAGCCACAATGGAGCTACTTTGAGGATTTGCGCGGTGATTGATGGCACGAACTTTAAGCGCGAGTTTTTGGTTTGGGTAACGTCTTGAGCCTTTACGGTAATTAAATCTACTTTCAACGAACCTCGAGACAAGTTGAGAATAATTGAGATTCGCAATTCGACTGAATGTTTCCCGTATATTGAGAAGTTCAACTTGTTTATTTGCCTATAAATTTTTCTAAATCTTTTTTTATTTTAATTTAAAATACTAAACGCCCGCTTGATTTTCGGTTTTTACACAATCCTGCGAGATTTGTGGATTATCGCAGACTAAAAGTAGCCTAGGTAAGTGTTTATGTAATTTCAGGCTATCTACGAGTACATATCCAGTCAAATGGGTACAATATCAGTGGTTTGAATGAAGTGATAGAGTGACAAACTTTCACATGTATAATATCAAAAGGACTACCTTACTAGATTACGGTAACAGATATGCCTGACGATTCGTTCTCGTTTTTCCCCCAGGACATAAACTTTTTGTTTAGGTTGATTTAAGCTCTTAGAGGCTTGGGCTTTTTAAATACTTCCATGATTCCATTGACCTCAGTATAATATGGTAAGAATTTAAACTTTCAAAAGAAAAAGGACCAAAAGCAGCTGAAAAACGAATTCTAAAAATATGATCCTAAGTACATTTTATTACTCCAGCCTATAAAAGATTTTTTCTGATTTGAGGAGCTTAACTCTAGATGGTCCATTTTTGCGCTTGTTATCTTATGAGGTACCTAATGTTAATTTTAAAGTTAAATACTTTACTGATAGATGACAAGGGTGAAAGGGCGGTTAACTGCGACACATTTAATCTGGTCGAGCGATAAATGATTGTGTGCCTCGCCCCAACGTTAACTAAGTAATTGTTGCTGTATGCGACGCCAGGATTTACTCGCAAACAAAGATATCTAGAGCACAGATTTTAATCTAGAGTATCCACATCCAGAATGCGACGGGTCAAAAGTAAGTTTTCAATGGAAGCAGCCGTTATTTTCCGGAAATCCATAATTAGCAGGACATATTAATTTGTTTGCTATAATCCCGGACTGCAAAATAATCTGTATGGTACTTACAATATGCAGAAAAACCGCCCACATGAAACAACACAATTATTCTTCCCACACTTTCTCCGATGCACGTCGTGTTCCGACACCGGGACATCCTCAGGAGATGTGGAATTCACAATGCAAAATCGTAGTTATGTCTTTATTGTTCTTGCATATTGGACCATACAGATTATTTTTAAGTCGCGGATTATAGCAAACAAATTAATCTGTCCTGCTTAAAAGTAAGTAGTTTTACATTTTAGATTTAATAATTCAAATAATTAAAAAAAACCAGCCAAATGCGAGTCGGACTCGAGCACCGAGGGTTCCATACCATAAAAGAAGTAAATCATTGAAATAATCACTTTTGTTCATTACGAGTATAATTTACATGTAGGTACTTTTGTTGGCAAACCGCAAACGTAACTTTGTTTTTGGCGGATTATTGTTATTATCAAAAAAAAGTATATTAGTCAGCGTTATAGGTTGGCAGATGAGGAAGGCAGCGAGTATCAGGTGTGATGGTATCACCTATTCATTCACACCAAGCCACTCAGCTTTGAAGAAGCTTAAAAAAATGAAGCCACAAACACGCTCTATTAAGCAATTTGTTTATATATTCCCCCAGCTAGGAAGGGAAAAAGGGGGGAAGGGGGTAAACTCACAGTCTCATTATTCATGCCATTCGCCGCTGAGTCGAGTGCGGACGTCTTTATATTGTGGGTGCCTTAATGCATCGACGTTGCTCCGTGGAAAATACTCACCGTTATTTTATTTTTCACAGAGCTTTGGATGTAAATAAATACTTAAGAAGCCCGCAGCTACCCCCAAAGTAGTGACCTGCTTTCATATTGAGATTTGAGACCTAAAACGACGTTTAAATGGAAAGTATACTTGTACCTCTACTCCGAATGTACAACTTTAAATACAATGCCAAACATCCTTTGCCAACTATTTTTCATGAGGTACGAGTATATTATTACTACTACTATTGATTGTATTTGTTGTATTTTGTAAGTCAACTGTTGGTAAGTAGCAATGTATTCAAAGATGGAAACGTACAAATTAGTGTAGGTTCTATTGGGTGCTGTTATTAATGAAAGATAGACGTTGGACTTATAGACTTTAATATAGTACTTTGAGACAATACAATGTTACTCAGACGGACGCCATTGCAAGAAGGGGGAGAGAGCACAGACTAGGACTATTGACAATGAGTACAATTGATGTGACCATAGACTATATGACTAATGCAAGACTAATGTAACATCTCCCTTTTGAAAATTAAAATAAGAAATTTAAATTACAAATTAATATTACTTTCTTTGACGACTCTGACATTGTTTTAAAAATTACATAGTTATTTATAGACTTTATACATACATGACTTGTTAATATGTTATTAATATTTTAATTTACATTGTGACATGGTAATAAACAATAATAAGTGAGACAAACATTTGTTTTATTTACTTAAGACATATATTATCCTTCCTTCTTTAATTTAGATAAATTGTATACAATAGGTTAACTAATATGATACTTAATTAAGTGATAGCATAGCAAAATGTGTAGCAATTAATTTTAACTTAAACGTTTAGGTAATTTTACTTCTCTACCTGACTTGGTTACATATTTATAATATTGTGGTTCATAATTAAACGAATCATCAGTCATGGATTCATCAGCCTCCACCTGTCTCTCGCTTTGAACACTCTCATCAGTTTTCTTTGGAGTTGGTTGTTGAGGTGGATTATTGGATTGCATGTCTGGATCAAAGTTGTGACAACTATCATTTGACCTGAATCTAATATGAACTCTATTTCTTCTATATCTGTTACCTTTACTATCCTCTATGATGTATGACCTTTGACATTTTAATCGTTCTTTAACAACAGCCGGAAGCCAGTCTGAATTTGGCATTTTTTTGAAACTAACATGATCACCGGGTTGTAAAATAGGTAATTGTTTTTTATTTCTATTATAATAATATTTACTCTGTGACCGGTTTTTCTCAAAACTCTTTTTATAATCACTAAAGGAAACTACTTTAGGTTTAAGCTTTTTATCACTAATTGGTATATGCATTCTTAGATTTCTAGACATCAACAACTGAGCTGGAGACGGAAAATTAGCTTTTGGTGTATTTCTATACTGTAATAAAGCTATATATGGATCTGTATTTGATTCTAAACATTTTTTTAACATATTTTTCATGATTTTGACTGAACTTTCAGCTTGTCCATTAGATTGTGGATGATAGGGACTTGTAAGTACATGTTCAATGTCCCAATTATATAGAAACGTTTTGAATTCTGCTGAACTGAACTGGAATACCATGACGAGCAAAAATGGATTTTAAATGAATTATTATATTAGACGCTGTGTGCTGACCATTTAACATTGCTAATTCGATATATTTCGAATAATAATCAGTAACTACTAGATAGGTTTTATTATTAAAATGCATTAAATCAATACCGACTTGTTGCCATGGAAATTTACACATTTCATAGCTTTGTAATGGCTCTGACTGGTTATTAGGCTTAAATTTAGCACAAATTTGACATTGATCTACAAGATTTTTTATATCTGCACTCATATATGGCCAAAAAATAATATCTCTAGCTAAATTTAGACACTTGTTAATACCTTGATGACCTTCATGGACTTTTCTTAACATCTCATTTTGCATAGACTTTGGAATAATTAATTTGTCATTTTTAAATAATAAATCATTGATGACATGAATTTCAGCCTGAACATTCCAATAGGACTTCAATAAAGGATCAACTTGATTTTTACTAGTAGGCCATCCATCTTGACAATATTTCTTTAAAGTTTGCAATTCTGCATCTGAATTAGTCGCATTTAAAATTTTATTTTTGTACTCTGTACTTATAGCCAAGTTAGAATATAAAATATTTACATGATATGGCAAATCAGACTCATAGTTAGGTGTATAAGTTTCTTTTAAAGCTGCCCTAGACAATGTATCTGAAATATACATTTCTTTGCCTGGTACATGAACAACATTAATATCATAGGCTTGTAAAGCTAGCATCATTCTTTGTAAACGTGCTGGTATTTCATGCAATGGTTTTTTGAATAGGTAGACTAAAGGTTTATGATCGGTATGAACTGTTACCTGATTACCATAGACATATTGGTGAAATTTCTCACAACCAAATTGTATAGCAAATAATTCTTTCTCAATCTGTGCGTACTTTTCCTGTACAGGTGTTAAAGTTTTAGAACTATACGCAATAGGCTGTTTGTTTTGCAAAATCACTGCCCCTAAAGCTGACTTTGACGAATCAACGGACAAGACTGTAGGAATTTTTGGGTTATAGTGAGCTAAGACAGGAGCATTTGTTATTGCATTTTTAAGAGATTGAAAACTTTTTTCACAATTTTCATCCCAGACCCAGACAGAATCTTTTTTCAGAAGATTTCGCAAAACTTGAGTTTTTTCTGACAAATTTTGTATAAAAGGACCTAAATAATTGATCATACCTAAGACTCTTTGCAATTCTTTGACATTAGTTGGTGTTGGCATATTGACAATAGCCTTGACTTTTTCCTGATCGACCTTAGCACCTTCCTTACTAAAGACATAACCTAAGAAACATACTTCTTTGACTGAAAATTTGCATTTATCTTTATTTAATTTTAAATTGACTTCTCTTGCCCTCTGCATGACCTTATACAATCTTTCATTATGGATTTCTTCAGTTTCTCCATAGACTAAAATATCATCGACAAAAACTAGAACTCCTTCAATATCAGCAAAGATTTCTGTCATTACTCTATGAAAAATCTCTGACGCAGCATTTATACCATAGGGTAATCTTAAGTAACGATAACGACCAAAAGGTGTTTGAAATGTGCATAGATCTGAGCTTGCATTATCTAATTTTAACATCCAAAAACCAGAAAAAGCATCTAGATGTGAAAAATATGACGCACCTTTTAATATAGACCTAATTTCATCAATACTTTTGAGAGGATAATGCTCTCGTATTATATATTTGTTTAAATTCCTAGGATCAAGACAAATTCTTAACTGACCTGACTTTTTGACTGTGACAACGACTGAATTTACCCATTCGGTAGGATGTGTGACTTTTTCTATGACATTCATCCTTGACATGCGATCCAATTCCTCTTTTAATTGACTGTATAATCCAAATGGAACTTTTCTGGGAGGATCAACACATGGTACTGCATTCTGGTGAAGCTTCAAGCAACAGACAGGAGGTAGACATCCAAGACCCTGAAACACATCGTTAAATTCTTTTAGTATTTGACTTTGTGACATAGTATTGTTGACGGCAAAGACTCTTTTTAAAACACCTATGTCAATGCATGTAGGTAGACCTAAGACTGTAGCACAATTAATATTGGCTATGAAAAATTTTATACTTTGTTGACAGCCATTGAAATGACAAATGATATCACATTGACCTAAAATTTCTATAGAAGATCCATCAAAACTTTTTACATTAGCATGAGACTTTTTGATTATTGACTTTGGTAAATTTAATGTTTTAAATGTATTATATGATAAAATATTCAGATCAGCGCCGCTGTCTAAGATGCATTTGAGCTCTTTATTGCCTACAAATACACTAAGAGACCAAGATTTGTTAGAATGCGACATATCATCATTATATTTTACCATTCCTATGAAATAATTTTCAGATTTTGACATAGACTGCTCTCCGGAGGACTCTGTTGACTCTAAATTTCTGACATTATTCTTGTTAAAAAAGCAAAATTTTGAAAAATGGTTATAACGGTTACAAGTATTGCACTTAACTCCTTGAGCGGGACATTTGACACGATGATGCTGACCACACCTTCCACAGGCGGTGTTTTTGGCATTGCGATGACTTGTGTGTGGACTTTGACTCCGTTGCCTTGAAGAGATGACTTGACTACTGCTTTGACGGGGTGACACATTATTGTTCATTGGACCTCGGGATCTTGATCGCTGTATCCGCATGACATTGTCAGAACTATGATGAATATTTTCTATTTTTTGTGCATTTTCCTGGGCCATGATGACAGTTTTTGCAAGTGAAATTGTTCTTTCCAACGTTGGGTTATTTTCTTGAAGTAATCTCTGTCGGACGTTTATTAATTTTGGGCACATGTTTGCAATGAAAATATCTCTGATGAGGGAATCTTTTAATTGTCCAAATTCACACTTATTTGACAGATTTTGTATGTCAGTGAAGAAATCATCAATAGTTTCATTTTCTTTTTGAAATCTCGTGAAAAACGCATGTCTGTTCATAGTTAGACTTTTCTGCGGCTCGAAATATTTGTTGAATCTTGTTTTGACTTCCTCGAGAGTGACTGTTTCTATGTCGAGATTGAATGAATTATATATTTCCACACCTTTTTCACCAACCGTGTGTAGGAAAATAGCTACTTTACGTTTTTCTGCGGCGGTGTCGAAATTGGTAGCTAACATGAACATTTGAAATGCCTGCCACCATTTTTTCCATTCTGATGCGCTGCCGTGACTGTCCGTTTTAGATATCTTCAGAGGACTTACATTGTTGAACACGTTTTCTGTACACGCGGTCGCCATGCCGGTTGCAGTTTTTTCTTGACGCGTAGTGGACATAATGTTGAATATTGATTTGGAATACTGACTAATTACTGAGATGACGACGAAGATTCTGACACCATATTGGGTGCTGTTATTAATGAAAGATAGACGTTGGACTTATAGACTTTAATATAGTACTTTGAGACAATACAATGTTACTCAGACGCTATAGTGTTTTATGTCTATGCTCAGACGGACGCCATTGCAAGAAGGGGGAGAGAGCACAGACTAGGACTATTGACAATGAGTACAATTGATGTGACCATAGACTATATGACTAATGCAAGACTAATGTAACAGGTTCTTTACTTATTACAATCAATAGGGACTACAATAAGGAGCACAACACGGATGTGCCCGCGAAATTCAAATTTTTCGTGGTTTTTCGCGATTTTTAAGCTAATAAGACATAATAGGCTTATGGCCGTCAAATTGCGATAATCTCAATATCTTCTTCACGCGTTTATATAAAAATCTCTGCTCGAAAGTGTCGAGTTAAAGAAATTAGTCCGAGATTTGCAAGCTACTCACATAAAACTCGATACTCGGACTAATTTCCTAGGATACACATTTTTATGCAATGATTTTGATATAATCATGTAAAGATGATACTGCCACTCTCGCAAATTGATTGCCATAAGCCTATCATGTCTAATTAGCGTACAAATTGCAAAAAACCACGAAAATTTTGAATTTCGCGGGCAGACCCGTTGAGTTCACGTTAATATACAACATTGTTTATAATAGGCTTGGTAGTGCATCCATGTTGACATTTCTCAAGAAAAGTACCCCTCCGTTAGCCAAACATCCGCCAATTAAAATTATATTATCCAGAATTGGCCCTTGCTGAAAGTCTGATCTCCCGCCCCCTTCAGCGCACTCAACCGCGAGAGGGTAAGTGGCATTTAAAACTATGTTATGTGCGGCCAATGTTCTAGGTGGGAATTTAGGGGTGTATGTTGTCTACTGTATGGGTAAAGCATACCATAAACTATATGATGCAGAAAATTGGCCATTCCTACCCCGCACAAGTCACGATATTATGAGCAATTTGTTCTATATTACGGTTATGTTCTATAGGCAAAACGTACATCAAAAACCGAAGGCTGGCTGAGTTGACATAATGAGAGCGCCTATTTGACGCTTGGCCGCATCTTGGACGTGGATTTTGTTGGACACTTGCGGAAAAAGTTATTATATTTTTTTTCTCTAAGATTAGTGGGTAATGTCTTGAATCTTTGCCTGCAACAGCATCATATTATAATCGTTTGAAGTGACTATAATGGTTTGGTACGGGTAAGCGAAATTATTTACTGAGTGAAAAAATTGGTAAAGAAAAATTTTTACGGGCTTAATGGTTCTTCAAGCGATTTTTAGTGACCCGAAGGTTAACAAATATAAAGACGATCACTTTCTTTAAACGTCATGTACGACCTTTAATTTTAATTTGCTTAAAAGCAGAAACACGATTGGAAGAATTTTTTTCGATAGATAGTTTGCTCAAAATCTCCATTTTTTAATTTTATCGGAAATTGCAATTATTATATATTTTTTTAATTTGTGTCGGTAGTGAAAAATTCCAAAAATACACAGAAAAAAATGACAACTGGATTAATATTTTTGCTGATTTGCTACAACGTAATTTTTTTGTCAGATTCTCCCGTAATATTGCATTTCACACCCACGGTGGGTGTGTGGGTGGGTGGAAACCGGGCCTTACGGTACGTCGCGTTGGTGTGTGACCCACCAACGCGACGTACCGTAAGGCCCGGTTTCCACCAAAGCGGAGCTATGTGTTTGATTAACAAATCAGATCTTGTCATTTTGACATCTACGAAACTGAAGGGAAAGAAGATGTCAAAATGACGAAATCTGATTGGTCAAACATAGCTCCGCTTTGGTGGAAACCGGGCCTAAGAGCGAGGAGGCAAAAATAGAAGCCGTCTACGGTCTTAAATTGCCGAAGGTCGAGAGATTTTCTGACGTGCTGAAATACCTGCTGTCCGAAATGACAAGTGAGTGCACTCAGCAGTCAGCTGCCGAAAGCTTTGCCACAAAGGCGAGTCGGGCAAAGTTAACCCGTTTAACCAATTACTGATCGTTCTCGATGATTATTCAACTGAAAGCCTTTAGGTATTTCCGGAACTGATAATTGAACTGTCTCCTTTACTTTTCGCTATATTCATTAACTCTATAACTCGTAATATCTCTTCTCTCTATCACATGTATGCAGACGATATCCAAATTTATCGCTCTTCTCCTCTTGATGAGCTTAACTCTGCGATCTCCACCGTCAACAGGGACCTGGCTGCTATCTCTGATTGGAGCTGTCAGTTTGGACTTAAGGTCAACCCTGCTAAATCTCAAGCCATTATTATTGGTAGCCCTGGGATGATCGCAAGAGTTGATTGGCCAAATCTCCTTCCTGTAAAATTTAATGGGGTTGCTATTCCCTACTGTGACACGGTTAAAGACCTTGGCATACATTTGGATCGTGAGCTATCTTGGTCCACGCATCTAAAAGAAGTCAGCAGGAGAACTTTTGCTGCTATGAACTCACTGCGGCGGCTGCGATCATTCCTTCCAATACCGACCAAGGTTATGTTAGCACAAACTCTCCTTCTCTCTATCCTTGATTACGCGGATGCAAGCTTTCTCAATCTTACTGAAGACCAGCTTAATAAACTTGAGCATCTCCAAAATCTTGCGATTCGGTTTATATTTAGCCTGCGCAAATATGACCATATATCTGAATTTCGACAGAAGCTCAACTGGCTCCCTATTCGACGTCGCCGGGATCTGCATGTTCTCTCTCTTCTGTACTGTGTATTATATAATCCTAGAACGGCGTCCTATCTGAAGGAGAAATTTAAATTTCTTGGAGTGCATTCTGACCTAAGACCGTCTCGTACATTAACGCTCACAATGCCCCCCCATAAAACTAAGATGTATGAGCAGTCTTTCAATGTGCGGGCAATTATTTTATGGAATGCACTTCCCTTAGAGGTACGGCAATCGAAAACCCTCAAAATATTTAAAAACGCTGTAAAAAAGCATTATATTACAACTCTGGCTACTTAATGACGACTAAGTATTATTTGTTTATTTGTAACATAACAGATTATATTTATTTATTTTATTTTATTGGTTCCGCCAACAACACTTGAGCATTACAATATAACAAGATAAATTGATTTATTACAACACATATTTATAGCCCGAGCATCAATAACTGGCAGAAACAGAAGCATTATAAATCAGAAGAAAACAGTTTAGGATATTTAGATAGAGTACAAAATACAAAACATTAAATTACACGAAATACATATGCAAAATTACTTAAATTAATTAATACAATAGAGAAAAAAAAAGGGGAAAAACAATAAACTATCTGACTCCCCTACGTAGGGAGTCCATGACGTCACGACGAAAGCAGTATTCCCTAGGGTTGAAAATATTGAGCTGACCATTTCTATGGTGGAGAGCATTATAATGGCGACATATTCGGTTAATGCAAGAGTGGTACGCGACATTGGTGCGACAGAAAGAGGTTCTGAACACATTCCAGGTGCGAGACGAGCGATTAGGGATCGAGCAATTAATATGTATGTCATTCAGAGAGGTGTCCGTAACGTTATTCAATATTTTAAATAGTAACATAATATCTAAAAAAGTACGACGCATATGTAAAGGATCAAGTTTAAAGTAATTTAATTTTTCGCTATAAGATGAATTAACGAGCTTCGCATTAAATTTGTATGAAAGAATTCTTAAAAAACGCCTCTGGATGGACTCAATAGCGTCAGAATAAGTCTTCTGGTAAGGAGACCAGACCGGGGATCCATACTCGAGTATGCTGCGGATCAAACTTTTATATAGATACAACATACTTAAGGGGTTCTTGAATCCTTTGGCAATCCGACATATAAATCCCATCAAATGGTTAGCCCGTGACGTTATGTTATTAACATGTAACTTAAAAGTCAAAGATTCGTCAAAAGTTACCCCAAGATCCTTGGCACTAGACTTTATTAAGAGTTTACTGTTATCTATACAGTAGTCATATTTAATTTTGTTACGCTTTTTAGTGAAATTAAGAACAAAACACTTATTAACGTTTAAATTCATGCCATTCGCTTCACACCATATTTTCACCGAGTCCAAGTCCTCTTGCAGAGTTTGGCAATCAGTTTGACTACATATAGCGCTGAAAATCTTTAAGTCATCTGCATAGAGGAGACATTTATTTTTAATAACCGATGTGATATCATTTATAAATATTACAAAAAGTAAAGTAAAGTATACATAATATATTACAATTATTGTATTATTAGTATTGGTATTCAGTATATATATATTAGTTTTTTTTATTTTATTTAATATTTATTAATATTTATATTTATTTTATTATTTTTAGTTGTGTAATCTAGTGTATGTAGTAGTATGTACTTATTTGAATTTAGGTATAATTATTGTAGTGTTGCACCACCTGCAGTCCGTGCTTCCTCTGTATTTTCCTAATCTGTAGGTTGCCTGGCAGAGATCGCTACCTAGCGATAAGGCCGCCTTTTGTACTAATTAATTTTTTTACTTCGTAGTTTTAGTATTATGTTTTGTGGTGTACAAATAAAGTGTTAAATAAATAAATAAATAAATAATTCTATATTGCTCCATTTCCGTTTTTGGTTCTTGCATAATAAAAATCAATTAAAAACAAAATATAATGCAGTTTTATTATTTTAACTTATTATTTGGGAACTTATTTCGTCAATATCAATCTCAGCAGATTTTCCATACACTTATTTATGTAGTCCAGCGAGTACATAAATAAGTGTATGGAAAATCTGCTGTTCCAACATGTCCTTTCTATTTCCTTTAAATTCGAACTCTCTTGAATATAAACTTTGAATATCGATGAACAGTTTCTATTAAGTATGTAATAGGAACATGTATTCTGTAATACTTGGTTTTGTCTTTTTCCTATCAATGCCAAAATACTAATGACGGAGAAAGACAAAAAATATTTTAATTATTCTAACGCTAATTTAAGTTTATTTGAGGTAGAAAGTTGAAAGATACACACATAAAGCCCATATCATTTTGAAAATTACACATATATGATGCAACATGCACATTTCCATGACTTGAAATATATATCCAAAAAAAATTAGGTAGATCTTTTTTGAAGACGGTTAAGTATTAATTCAATACGGTTAAGTAATAATTCAATGACGCCAATATTAAATTTATAATAATCTGTAACTACTTTAAGTTGACAAAGTCGATCGCTGTTAAACTTCCTGAAAAGCGTTATCAAACTATCCGCTAATGAGTTGTGGTAAAACCAGATTGTTGTGGTAGTTGTGGCACAAGAACCTTTCTGAAGGAGAAACGACGTGATCGAAGTACGAGTCTACAAATTACAATATGACCTAAACGCCTTACAGAGGATGGTATCGAGCATGTTTTCATAAACTTACTTAGTTTGTTTTTACAATCTACAAGTTAGCAGGACTGATTAACTTGTTTTGCTATTATCCGCTTCTTGAAAGGATTCTGTATGGTGCAATATGCAGGAACACAATCCACATGAAACACCACACACAATTTTCTATCACTTTCTTCGACGCACGTTTCGTCCCGACACCGGGACATCCTCAGGAGATGTTGACTTCACAATGCGAAATCGTAGAAATCTCTACGATTTCGCATTGTGAAGTCAACATCTCCTGAGGATGTCCCGGTGTCGGGACGAAACGTGCGTCGAAGAAAGTGATAGAAAATTGTGTGTGGTGTTTCATGTGGATTGTGTTCCTGCATATTGCATCATACAGAATCCTTTCAAGAAGCGGATAATAGCAAAACAAGTTAATCAGTCCTGCTAATTATGGATTTCCGCAAAATAACGCCTGCTTCCATTCAAAATCTACAAGTTAGTGCTTACTTGACTGCGATCTCATCTGATGAGGGGCCTGTGAACTACGATGTCTCCGTTGATGCAAAATACCAAATCATTTGTAATTCGTGAACATTTCGATCATGTTGTGGTGTTATTCCGATTCATATAGTAATAATCTATGCTCCTGGCCATATTTGGTTCGGAAATATTTCTTTAAAATAAAATAATAATCAATTTTGATAAAAAAATTTATAACTTTGGTCGAGTTCCGTAATACCAAAAATTATGAATGAAAACTTGTAACTTTCTTTATTAACGGCATAGAAGGCCTATTTATGCGATTTTGACCGGCCTCTCAGTTGAAAACTATAGAGACAATTAGTTTCAAATTTGAACGTCATGTATTTTGGATCTTTAACCTCAAAACGTTAAGACGCAGAAACACGATTGGAAAAACTTTCCTCGATAGAAAGTTTTCCCAAAAGTTGCTCCAATCTTCTCATATTTATTCAGATTTATCGGAAACGATTCAACAGTTTTCTGTTTTTTTTTTTTTTTTTGGGTCCTTATTGATGAGTACTCAAATCGACGTGAAGTTTTTTTTAAATCAGGACTATACATTATTCACAATACAATTAAAACCTATTCAAGTGAAAACTCATTATGCCGCCCCCAAATTACGTAAGTGATAAGCATATGGTTAACTCTTTCGGACATATGATGCATGTATATTGACATCATTGTCTTTCTGATACGCCTCATAGGCGTCAGTCTGTCTTGCGCTAATGCGAGAGTCGGACGTGTGCGTGAATGTATATTTCGCAGCCGTAGATTTCTGATCGTAATATAGAAAGTTATTCCTTGGTCTGTGGCAATAACCGCTGAAATAACGCCCTCTATTAAGCGGCTGAATGGTTATATTATATACTGTCAAACACGCCATCTGTTAGTATGTCGCTGAACGATTATGTGCGCAGGAAACCCACGTGGTTTTGATATGTACTTTGATAATATTTTAATTTTATATGTTGTCATTTACCTATTTTATTAAAACTTCGGTTTATTATTTTATAAAAAAATGAGAAAATTAAGAAATATTATTTTTAATTATTATAAAAATTAAGAAATTTAGTTGGTCGAAGATCTATGAGTAAATACCTCGCTGCTCGCGATGCAATAAAAAGGGGAAACAGGACGTCGCCTGTTGCCCTGCAGGTTGAAGACGATAATTTATTATTATTATTACAAGCTTTTATTTAGTTTCACATGTCCCGATGTTTGTTTGTTTGCCAAATTGTTGTAACTAAATCAACAATCCACTTCATGGCTACCGATAAATCGGTAAATCGAGTGACAATGCAAAATTATAAAGTCAATGCGACGACCTCCGTGGCGCAAGGGACGCATGCTCGGATTCGAGTGAGAGGTCGCGGGTTCGATCCCGCCACGGGCCACTTTGGAATTTTATATTTTTAGGGTTCCATACCAAAATGGTAAAAATGGAACCCTTATGGTGAGACTTTCTCCGTCCGTCCGTCCGTCCGTCCGCCCGTCTGTCACACTCGATTATTTCAGTAACTATTCAAGCTATCGACTTGAAATTTAGAATAGTTATAGGAAATAGTGACCCGACGTCATAACAATCGTAAAAATTTGAAAATTGTTTTTATTTTTATTTAAAAAGGGGGGAAAACCGGGTCGGCAAAATTTCAAAATGAGATAACAATATTGAGTGGGGTATCGTATGCGAGGGCGTTACTTGTGTATTCTAAAACTGATTTTTATTTATTTTTATGCCTGATAGTTTTTGATTTATTGGGCAAACTGGCGAAAAAAATACCGTTCCCCCCACCTTATCTCCGAAGATTACCAATCGAAAAATCTGAAATAATTATGATCAATAAAAATAAACGTATATTTTACAGGAAAAATAAAATCAACTCTGTAACTATTATACTTTTTTTGATAATAACAATAAACCGCCAAAAACAAAGTTACGTTTGCGGTTTGCCAACAAAAGTACCTACATGTAAATTATACTCGTAAATTCATGAACAAAAGTGATTCTTTCAATGTTTTACTTCTTCTATGGTATGGAACCCTCGGTGCGCGAGTCCGACTCGCACTTGGCCGGTTTTTCTAAATTGGCTCAGGTTTGGTCTGGTGGGAGGCTTCGGCCGTGGCTAGTTACCACCCTACCAGCAAAGACGTACCGCCAAGCGATTTAGCGTTCCTGTACGATGCTGTGTAGAAACTGTTGGGGTGACTTTACTTACCCCTTCCAAGTTAGTACGCTAAAATCTTCGACTGCATCATCACTTACCATCAGGTGAGATCGCAGTCAAGTACTAACTTGTATAGCGTAAAAAAAAACCGGCCAAGTGAGAGTCGGACTCGCGTACCGAGGGTTCCATACCATAAAAGAAGTAAAACATTGAAAGAATCACTTTTATTCATGAATTTACGAGTAAAATTTACATGTAGGTACTTTTGTTGGCAAACCGCAAACGTAACTTTGTTTTTGGCGGATTATTGTTATTATCAAAAAAAGTATATTAGTCAGTGAGTTGATTTTATTTTTCCTGTAAAATATACATTAATTTCTATTGATCATAATTATTTCAGATTTTTCGATTGGTAAACTTCGGAGATAAGGGGGGGGAACGGAATTTTTTTCGACAGTTTGCTCAATAAATCAAAAACTATCCGACATAAAAATAAATAAAAATCGGACAATCGAAAAATTTAGACTACACAAGTAACGCCCTTTCATATGATACCCCACTCAATATTGTTATCTCATTTTGAAAAATCGAAGCTCCGGTTTTCCCCCCTTTTTAAATAAAAATAAAAATAATTTTCAAATTTTTACGATTGGTATGACGTCGCGTCACTATTACCTATAACTATTCCAAATTTCAAGTCGATAGCTTTGATAGTTACTGAAATAATCGAGTGTGACAGACGGACGGACGGACGGACGGACGGACGGACGGACGGACGGATGGAGAAAGTCTCACCATAAGGGTTCCATTTTTACCATTTTGGTATGGAACCCTAAAAATAAGGAAATCAGTAGGTACCTACGACGCGCCCCGGTCTGTCAAAATCGCTTATGTTTATTCGATTCGTCTTCGTGGAGTAAAATTATATCTATATACCTACCAAATTTATTATTATTTGCACAAGTACCTACTTTTAAAGTATTGTATTCTTTCCGCGCCATCTATAGGCATTAGTGATAGTTTTTTTTACGTATTAATACCGCTTTCTGCCGTTGTGCTAGTGTTCGTACGTAAAAGTACCGAAATTCGCCGCATATTGCCAAACGGCGTGCTATATTGGAAGCCACGCCCCTTTTTCTGAAGTACTCATCAAAACTGAAATGAGTTTTTTTCAATGTAAGGCCTTAACTGGTGTTTTTCTTTAGCTGGACAGTAAAAACTGTGCTCCTGAACTAATGCGACGTGAGATAGTGTTGTTTTTATTACAAAACAAATAAGTAGAAAACATGTCCTCTTTGAAATAAAAATAAGCAAGACTAAATTCGTTTACATTTTCGTTTAACAACAGTATTTCGGAACCAGATATGGCCAGGAGCATTGATTATTACTATACGAACCCGAATATCACCACAACATGATCGAAATATACACGAATTAGCACAAATGATTTTGGTATTACGTTTGTATGGGAGACATGGTAGTTCACAGGACTCTTAAGTAATAATGTTTTCGTACTAAGTTGGAAGGGGTTAATAAACTCACCCCTAACAGTGTCTACATACCTATCAGTAATAACTAGGTGAACATGTTACTCGAAGTACGAAGGTGAAGCACTACCAACTATAGTACCTAAGTATGTGCGAAAATTTTCTTGATCTATAAACACTAAAGTTTTCCTCCATCCCAGTAAACTATAATAGGACCAGGACACCGTGTTCTATAATAATCGTAGTCGTATAACATTAATACGCGTATTATTTATGTTGTAACTTGTATTACACAGGCCCCAGGTGTTTGGAACCATAAAGAAGAAAAAGAGCTTTTTGTGTAAGTGGGTAGGTACACCAAGCATCAGTGACTTAGAGATGGGAGGACATTTTTCGAGAGACCCCATTAAATTCTTTAAGCAAAGTTTTTCCGAAATTATGTAAAGGTTTGCACAACAGAATGGGTACAATTTTATTACACAGCATTTAAAATCATGTATATGTATGAAAAGCTGGTGAACCGAGCAATGTTGTGTGATGCAGCATTCTTTTTCTCAGATTAAGGTATTAATTTTAAGAACAGAAATTTCAATCCACGAAAGACGCGCCCCACTATGTCAAAATAGCTTGTTTCATTCGATTCGTATGGAGTTTAACAGAGTGGGGCGCGTCATCGTGGATTGAAATATCTTTACATGCTTACCCTGTGAATGGGCATGTAGAGAGATTTCGAACTTATTATAATTATACACAACACGTTGTTCAAATATGTATTGTTTAACACAATTTGGTACTTGGCTGATGGTATGGTTGATGCTTGGCTTGGCTTGGTTGGATTGGTAAGTGATGAAAAATAAATAAATAAATATATAGTGGAAAACATCACATACATTGTTCCGATCTCTTAGTAAGCGGCGTATGCACTTGTGTTAAGGAAATCAGAAACAACGAAGGTAACACAACACCCAGACCCGAGACAATGTAGAAAACTTATTTTTCTACATTGCCCGACCGGGGATCGAACCCGGAACCTCAGAGATGGCGGCGCCTTGAAAACCGGCACGCTAACCACTCAACCACAGAGGACGTCAATGATGTGAAGAAGACCAGTTTGGAAGTATTGTAAGGACGGTGCGCGGCCGCGCCGGCCGCCGGCCGGCGGGCGCGCCGGAATGCAAAATCGCTTGGCGATGCTTCTTCCCTGGTAGATCACACCTGAGCCAAATTATAAATCGAACCCTTCGATCTCCCACTTGAATCCGAAAACTCACCACTTTGCCTGGGAGGTCGAATTGGCAGGCTTTTAAAGATAACTAATACTAACTAAATCATTTCATGTTTTTTAACTTAAAAATATCTAAGAAGAAGGATACAGATTTTATCTCTTGTACAAACTTCCATACATATTTTATCTCTTGTACAAACTTCAACTAATTTATCGTAGTTAATACTTAATACTATAAACGTAATGTAATGTGTTTACGATTTATGAAGAGCCTTATTTGGCAAGCTACAACAAGGGCACACATCTTTAAAGCATTGAAGTTAGGACAGTATGTTGTGGCGGTTAACATCATAAAGCGCCCGGATAAATTGAATTCTCTCGAGAACAAATCGAATAGAGTGCGATCTTTCACTGAAGGTACATTGTACAATGAATAAGGTAGCTCCCGGTCCGATGCCGTACCCCGGAAGCATGCCTTCCTCCTTGCTACGTCCCATGGGATTGTATGTTCGATACGTCCATTTTTCAAACAATTTATTCAATACTTAGCTAACTCGTAGCTGCAACACTTCTTAAAAAATCCTAAAATTGACCTTACACCAAAGTTCAAAAATAGCAATATTTTAAGATATGGTGATCCGAACAAAACAGGCCTCAATTTGAAACACAAAATACCAGGACCGCAGACCTTAAAGTCTCATAATTCTTTGATCGTAGAGATCGTATCGTATTCTTTGACCCATATGAAAGAAATCATTTTTAATTAACTTCGAAATGCGACAGTTAATGCATTAATTTTGCCATAATGCACTCCTCTCTTATTTCTTTTTTCCCTTTCTCCTTTCTGCTATACTAATTAAATTTAACACTCTGTACCAGCAAATACGAGTAGGTACGCTAACTAAAGAACACAAGTACACATTACCTTATCTAACATCCAAATCATTACAACAGTTGCTGATGATGAGTGAAGTGATGATGCCGTTGCTGAAGATAGTTTACGGGAAATATACAAAAACTAGCAGATACCCGCGGCTTCGCACGCGTAAATTTTAGTTTTGACTATTCTACGGGAACCATCCATTTTCCGGAATAAAAAGTACCCTTTGTGTTAATTTACATGAAATCTATCTTCATTTCAACTTTAAACCAAAAATTTTCAGTACCTAGTTGTGCGTGAAGGTACAATATATATCAGTGGCGTGAAGGAATAAATTTTCTCCCGCATGAATATCTGTTTTTCCCTATTATCACGAAAACAATGGATTTTCCCGAGAAAAAAGTAGTTGATTCTAGGATATAATCTATCTCCATTCCAAATTCCAGCCCAATCGGTTCAGAAGTGACGGCACGATGGAGTATTTCTCCCGCATGAATATCTGCTATTTATCTATTTTCTTATAAACCATGGATTTTCCCGGGATAAAAATTTGCCTATGTATTAATCCAGGATAAAAACTATCCCCTTTTTGAATTTCAGTCATATCCGTTCAGTAATTACAGCGTGACGTAGTGGTTTTCCCGCGGAAACTATGCATTTTTTTGGGATAAAAAGTAGCCTTTGTATTAATCCAGGATAAAATCTAACTTCATTCCGCTTTTCAGCCACATCAGTTCAGTAAGTAAGGCGTGAAGGAATATTTTTCCCGCGTAGCTGTTTTTCACTTCTATCATAGAAACCATGAATTTTGAAAAGGATAAAAAGTAGCCTAGGTATAATTCAGGATATATATCTCTTTTCCAAATTTCAGCCAAATCGATTCAGTAGCTGCGACGTGAATAAGTTTTTGCGCGTGAATTTCGGGTTTTAACTTATCCCACGGGAACCTTGAATTTTTTCGGAATAAACTGTAGCTGATGTGTTAATCCAGGATATAATTTATCTCCATTCCAAATTTGAGCTAAATCGGTTCAGTAGTTGCGGCGTGAACGAATATTTTTCCCGCGTGGATTTCTGTTTTTCACTATGATCATACTCATTGAAGTCATGAAATTTTCCGAGATGAAAAGTAGCCTACGTATTAATCCAGGATAATCTTTTTCCGAATTTCAGTCATATCAGTTCAGTAATTACAGCGTGAAGTAGTACTTTTACAGCGTGAATATCAGTTTTTCAGTTTTCCCGCGGACACCATAGATTTTTCCGGGATGAAAAGCAGCCTTTATATTGATCCAGGATATAATCTATCTTTATTCCGAATTTCAGCCATATCAGTTCAGTAAATAGGGCGTGAAGTAGTATTTTTCGCGTATGAATATCTGTTTTCCTTTTTTCCTGCAAAAACCATGGATTTTTCCGGGATAAAAAGTAGCCTAACCCAGGATATAATCTCTCTTCATTCCAAATTCCAGCCAAATCGGGTCAGTAACTACGGCATGAAGGAATATTTTTCACGCGTAGATTTCTGTTTTTCACTATTATCATAGAAACCATGGAATTTTCCGGGATGAAAAGTAGGCTTTGTAATAATCCGGGATAATCTTTTTCCGAATTTCAGTCATATCAGTTCAGTAATTACGGCGTAAAGTAGTATTTTTCGCGTGTGAACAATAAAATTTTTCAGGTTTCCCGCGAAAACCATGGCTTTTTCCGGTATGAAAAGTAGCCTTTATATTGATCCAGGATATAATCTATCTTTATTCCGAATTTCAGCCATATCAGTTCAGTAAATAGGGCGTGAAGTAGTATTTTTCGCGTATGAATATCTGTTTTTCTTTTTTCCTGCAAAAACCATGGATTTTTCCGAGATAAAAAGTAGCCTATTTATTAACCCAGGATATAATCTCTCTCAATTCCAAATTCCAGCCAAATCGGTTGTGCACATGCGGCATGAAGATTTTTTATCCGCGTGAATTTCGGTTTTTTACTAATCCCACGGGAACCATGATTTTTTTCGGGATGAAAAGTAGCCTTCGTATTAATCCAAGATATAATCTATCTTTATTCATAATTTCAGCCATATCAGTTCAGTAATTACGGCGTGAAGTAGTATTTTTCGCGTGTGAACATCAATGTTTCAGATTTCCCGCGGAAACCATGGATTTTTTCGGGATGAAAAGTACCCTATTTATTAACCCAGGATATAATCTATCTCCATTCCAAATTTCATCCAAATCGTTTGTGTACTTGCGGCGTGAGATTTTTTTTCCGCGTGAATTTCGGTTTTTAACTAATCCCACGGGAACCATGAATTTTTTCGGGATGAAAAGTAGCCTATGTCCTACTCCAAGATACAATCTACCTCCGTTCCAAATTTTAGCCCAATCTGTTCAGTAGTTGCGGCGTGAAGACGTATTTTAACTTGATAAAATCCAAACTTTGGGCCCCCGTTTCACCCCCTTAGAGGGTGAATTTTCAAAAATCCTTTCTTAGTGCACCCCTAGACCTCACAAGGAACATGTGTGCCAAATTTGGAGTCTCTAGACCCAGCGGTTTGGGCTGTACGTTGATATGTCAGTCAGTCAGTTTCTTCTTTTATATATTTAGATAATAGAAGAATCGGTGGTTCATAATTCATATTGCACATAAGAAGTGAACGATTTCTGATTCACGATTTCCCAAGTTCAAAGGAGATGAAAGGATTATGGAAAATATTTGAATCGAGTTCTCATAAGAAGTGCAATTAAGTAAGAACTACTTAATTGCACTTCTATATATATGTGAACATCGTGCGCTAAGCTGACGTCACGACCGGAGCGATTTCCCGGTGCGCCGGACGCCGGACGAAGATTCCCGGTGACACTCGCAGACAAATTGTAGCTACATCTCTGTTTTATCAAGGTAGGGAATAAGGCTTGTTGCGTATAAAAGGCTTCTAGCAGTCGCTGTTTCGTACTATCAGAAACGTTTGTCTGTCACCGTTATCAAAATAGAACTAAAACAAGAAAAAAAATCACGTTGTATGGGAGCGCCGTTCAATATTTATTTTATTTTATTTTTCAGTATTTGTAGTTATAGTGATTAGCGGCAATAGAAATACATCTTCTGTGAAAATTTCAAGCCTGTAGCTATCACGGTTCAAGAGATACAGCCTGGTGACAGACGGACGGACGGCGAAGTCTTAGTAATCTCTGGGTACGGAACCCTAAAAATTTAAGTGCAAATCATTACTTTTCATATAAATTACAAGTTTTTATGAAAAGTCAAAACTCTGTTCCACAATATCGGCAGCAGGTATGTTTTGCACCGAAACGAACAGAGTAATTACTCGGTTCCTAGGTTACCTTTTTCTCAAACAGGTTGAAAAAGTTGAGCATTATTTTGACAACCTTATTAACCTTAACCGTTGTACTGGTCAAGCAGCGGCTGGCAAAAGTTGTATGAAAATCCATATCTGTCATAGCTTATCAGCCGGATAAATTGGGTACATGGTAAAGTCACATATGCCATGTAATTTAGAAATAGAAGTAGCTACCTACCATAAGGAAGTAGTGAAATAATTAATTAACTTCAGAGAATAGTTAATTCGCTCTTTCACGGTGCGTCATTATTTACACAGGCTTTCACAGAGGGTCGAAGGGTGATTTGAAGGGTTCACACTATCTAAATCACGGTTGGACGCTTGGGTTTGTGGTAATTAGGACCCCATTGACGACCATAAATTGTCCGGGACAAGTTTATACTTACAACGGATTTTGACCGTGGTTTCGCATGTGTAGTTATTATCAAATGTCGCGCGATTATCCGAGATGTACTAACGCAGGATATAATCTATCTCTGTTCTTTATTTTAGGGAAATCAACATAACACCGTATAAACATAACAATAGGACTGAATAAAAGCAGATTTTGATATTTTTATTGGCATCAATTCAATTTAGATAGTACAAGTTTAATGCTAAGGTTTTGTAGCTATATGCGTGTAGTTAAATAATAAATAAAAACTAAGGAAGATCCATAGACGAACCAGAGTCAACAACAACCCAATGTATCGCGAAGACTTTATCTTCGGCAGGGTAAGGGCAGGGTGAGGTAAAAGTCATACAATCACGGATTTTAGGGACCCAAAGTGTCATGGTGACTCCGCACAGGGTTAGCAGATCTTTGACCAGACAACAGTGCGGGAAGTAACTGAATCCAAGCGCAGGGCTGTGCACTGTGAAGGTTAAAATTCCTTATCAGGTGGTCTTTATCCAGCTGTGGACGTCCGTTGGCTAAAAATACAAGTTTCAATTAAACCAGCCGTGCTATTCTGCAAAAATACTTAAAGCAGCGACGAGCGTACATCTATGCATCTATGAGTTTGTCAGTTGTAATAGGGTACAATTTTGCATGCCATTTTCGGCTTGGCAGCTGTCTTGCAGCTGTTTCAGAGATGGACATTTTGTAGAATAGCACTGCAGTTCAGAATTTCTTGAACATATTAGTTAAATGTGTAGTGGATATATATCTTATTAAAATCTTAGCATCAGCAAGCTGCGTAGTGGATACCAGGCTTCCATAACAAGAATGTTACAAATGTTGGCAATTTATTAAGTGCGAACAAAATTATAGTACATTTCGCGACTCTTAATAAAATTGTTCTCGTTAAAACTTGGGACTCGAACAAAATTGCGCTGAAAATGTCTTCTGATGAATTCTTGTAAGATAGAACTGAATGTAATACAGTTATCCTATACCTTTAAACGAGCAATTCTTGTATATATATTTCTATATAATCTGGATCTCGGAAACGGCTGAAACGATTTTCATGAAATTTAGTATACAGGGTGTTTTTGGGGCGATAAATCGATCTAGGTAGGATTCATTTTTAGAAAATGTCGAATTTAGCAAAAAAAAAATGACTTCTGCTGCCATCTATTGGCCACCGAGCGAAGCTCGGTCACCCAGATATTATAATATTTAAAAAGAAAAATAAGTTGTGTTCCAAATCGCGAATATTTGCAGGTATTTAATACTTATTATCCTATCTCCTCGTACTGCGTCGAATCATGACTGAAAATCAACGTCATTTTGTGATGACACCATTTGCTTGTTTTCATAGATATACTCGTACATTCTTGCCGAGTGGTGTCACTGATGCGCATCTCTAGCCGTGATATCATTATTTTGTGAATAAAGTTTATTCCTGTTTATTGCACTCTTTAGCACTCTTTGTTAGCAATAATTGTATATTAACTGTTGCTTAACATATTGTAAATTAGTTTTTCATAATAAAGACCTTTAAAAATCAATCAAAATAAGAGCGGAGATGCATGGTTTGATTCAGAGCACCTAACAGACGCGACGTCCGAAAGCCGACACATTGGTCCGATTAATAATATTTGCTACTTAGTCGATTTTTTTTTATTTTTGTAAAAATATTTAATAAGAAAATCACAAACAGCAAATAATCGTTTTTGTTAATATAATATTTAATTCAACAGAAGTCATTATGGAACAATACCTGTTTCAATTTTTGCAATAACATGTAAACTTTAAAATTAACATTTTTTAATCGTATCCCTGAAATATAATATTGAACAAAGGTTTGTAATACGATAATATTGATGAGTTAAAAACGGATTCTGTGTATATGTGTGTGCCTTATTTCTATAATAATAAGTAATAATAAGGTAATCTCACAAATTACCATTATCATATCTTTCGATTGATATCAAAATCTCTAGATGGCTTTATTGCGTATTGGAGCGTCTAAATATCTCACCAACATTTTTTATGTTACTGAATAGGAGTGCAAGTTTTATAGCAGCCGCTACATAAGTTTCTAATATCCACTAATCCATACAATAATAATCGTACAATTCGGTTTGACCGCGTGCACTACACAAACAGTTAAATAGCGTCCTGTAAATTAACAGGCGTGTTTGCTCATCCCAGATAATAATTGGTTAGTGGTAATTCACTGTAATACTAGGTAAACACATTGATACGTAAAACACGATGGAGCGTAATCACATTAGTATGTGTAATACGTAATAATAATTATGTAGGTGTAGGAACATAATTAGTGCATTCATGACTTGTATAGTTTTGCCGGAAAAAAGTAGACTATGTTTTAATCCAGGGCTTAGTCTATATCCATTCCAAATTTCAGCCAAATCGGTTCAATATTTGTGACGTGAAGGAAAAACAAACTTACACAAACACACACACACACACAAACAATAACTTACATGGTAACTTTCGCCTTTATTATATCAAGGTGAAATTAACGACTCTGCCCGCGAAATTTAAAATTTTCGTCAATTTTTACGATAATTACACATCAGAAGTTTATGGCAGTCAATTTGCGGGAATCAATATCGTCTTTACATGATTATATCAAAATCTTTGCATAAAAATGTGTATCCTAGGAAATTAGTCCGAGTATCGAGTTTTATGTGAGTAACTCGGAATCTCGGACTAATTTCTTTAATGCGACACTTTCGAGCAGAGATTTTTATAAAAAACACGTGAAGATGATATTGGGATTATCGCAATTTGCCTGCCATAAGCCTATTATGTCTTATCAGCTTTAAAATCGCGAAAAACCACAAAAAATTTAAATTTCGCGAGCACCCCCGTGGTGTGCTCCTTAAGTGTGATGATTTTCTGGTGAGCTTAGTGCCTGTATGGTATTTCGTATTATAGTCGGCGTATTATCTCGCTGCGCGCTATTATAAAATGGGGATATTGACGCTCATTGTCGCAGTGAGATACTTACGGGCTTTACGGCAGATCTGCCGGGTGTCAGGCGCTGTCCTGCAGTCTGCTCCCAATTTAAATTCCGACCAAAAAATTGATCACGTGACTTATCGAAAACAACTGTCATCCTCATACATTTTTAGGGTTCCTTACTTAAAAGGTAAAAACGGGACCCTGTTACTAAGATTTCGCTGTCCGTCCATCCGTCCGTCTGTCACCAAGCTGTAGCTAGGCATTTGAAATTTTAACTAATACTAAAAAATAAAAAAATTATTTTTAAAAAAAATTGAACCGACTTCAAAACCACAAATAGGCACTCAAAAGCGAAAAATAAATTAATATAATTATTATAACCGCTACTACCCACTCATCTATTTTGAAGTCGGTGCCAGCCAATTCAAATAGATAAGTAAATCTTTATAATAGTGCAAAACTACATCCATAGTATGTAGTAGTAGTAAGCTTCGCTGGCACCGACTTCAAAATAGATGAGTGGGTAGTAGCGGTTATAATAATTATATTAATTTATTTTTCGCTTTTGAGTGCCTATTTGTGGTTTTGAAGTCGGTTCAATTTTTTTTTAAAATAATTTATTTTACCCTTTTTAGTGCAAAAAATTTTTTAAAGACAAGCCTTTATGATCTAGTTGCCACGTTTTAACCAAATTTAAAACGGACTATCACAATAAAATGCATGTACGCATTTTATTGTGATAGTCCGTTTTAATAATCACGGAAAATCCTAAATACCGATATAGGGATTAAACAGAGAACCTCTTTTTTTGACTTCGGTCAATTAAAACATATATTTCAGTCAACTTGAGAATCTCCTTCTCTTTTGAAGTCCGATAAAATCTACACTGTACACTATTATACCGATCGCAAGCGATTTACTATTTTCCGTTGAGGAGTTCCGCTCTCCATCTCCGAAGATATTCATTAAATCTCGACGAAATTAAAACGAGTCTACCTGTGATGTATGGCCTATCTAACAAAAAAAGAATCATCTAAATCCGTTTTGCCGAACTCGAGATAATCGCGAACAAACTTAAATACAAATATGTCGATCAAACTAAGAACCTCTTATTTTTTTAAGTCGGTTAATATACTAAAACCTTCTCCAGAATGTAACAAATACTTTCCTGAAAACCGCATCAAAATCGGTTTAGCCAAACGTGAAATAATCGCGGACAAACATACATACATACATACACAAACACATACATACATACATACGGGTCGAATACAGAACCTCTTTCTTTTTTGAAGTCGGTTAGTAAAATAAAATAAATAGTGAAGTAGTGGGGGTTACCCATAAAAAAAGTGTTTTTTGCGCGTTTTGGATTTGGAAATGTTTTGATTGGAATCCCCACGGCACACGACAGACGGACGGTGGAGTTTTAGTTACGAGATTTCGATTTACCTTTTGGGTGCGGAACCCTAAAAATTTATCACTCGGGAATCAATCCCAGTCGCCATGATAACCACCAGATTACAATCAAGACACTGTCCCGTCGCGAGATTGCGACTTTGACTGATGACTTTACCCACTGCCGTATCAAATATCACTTTATGATTAATAATGTAATTATTTGTTGAATTGAATCGGGAGCCCTGACGCTTTGAAGGAGATCGTTGTTTCCTTTATGCGGTTATGAAAGCTAGGAGTGCTATACAAGATTATGCCACACCGCACAAACGGCAATATTGCAAATAATAAGAGCCTAATAAAAAGATAGATAGACAGATACAACTCTTTATTAAAAGAGTAAAATATTTATAAGTAACACTTAGATGTAAAAACAACTAATAATTATAAAAATGACGGTTCAAATTTTACTAAACTCCAAATCTTCTAAATTTCACATAAATAACATAAAATATTATAACGTGAGAGAAGTGACTTTCTAAGCAAAATAAAATTTATGTGAAATACTTTGATATTTTGTATTGGCTTGTTACTTAGGGTAACTAGTTAGGAAGATCAGTATGAGTTAACTGTTCCAGCATGAGTTAACGTTCAAGGAAAATTAACGATAACATTAATTTGGAGCAATGCCAGCGTGATTAGCCGTACAACAACCTAATGTGGCCTAAAGCCTCAGAGAGGTTTGCCGTAGTGAATAGTTTGCACCGTATTTTCATTTTATTTTTTGTGGATCATTTTTTTTGTGTCATTATTTTATAAAAAAGCCATTAAAACGATTTAGTTCCCCATCTTCCCCCATTCTGGTGGAGAACGTCTTTTTTATCTAGAAGTTTTTTATTTTAATTAAAATTCTGGTGACACAATGTTTCAAGTAACAAAACTTTTCCGAGATGACGTGACTGATTTTTATATTTTTTGTGAATATTTGGTAGATCTCAGAATAAGATATTAACCCTATTTTTCATACCCCTAAAAGAGAAATAGATACATGACAATGTCTCCATCGAACGTATAGTCGTCCTAGGAAAAGTAGAAGGAACCATACCTCGCGGCAGATCGCCTATGAGATGGACGGACCATGTAATGGCTGCAGTGGACGTCCCTTTACATGTGTGCTCAAGAAAAGCAGCTGTCTGGAAAGAATGAGACGGATTGTAAAGAGTGTGACTGAAAAATGATGACCAGGACCGTTCTGACAAGAGCGCAACGAAAGAGATGACGAATAGAGAATTAATTTATATGGCAAAATTAAAATTTGCCGAGTCAGCTACTATTTATGTTAAATATTCAGAACGTTCGAATTCATACATTAGGAACTTTTGTCCACTCACGGACATGTTAAGCAAAAGACCTGCGAGGTTAGGAATATCTGCTTATCAAAATTTCCGCATTGGAAAGGAAGGCTTTGAAAAGCCTCTAAATGTTTGAAGGATAACGGTTCAAAGGGAACGGGGTATTGTTTCCTTGAAATGGGCTTAAGCGGGGCTGTTCTGTTTTACAACCTTATAAAAGGAAAGATAAAAATGGGAAGGGGCTGATAATGCACCGAAATTGTCGGTTAAGAAAAGGATTTGAGGCTTAATTTGCAATTACGCTTTGTAAATAAAGCTTCTGACGCAATTAATAAAATGTGTTCTTATGATATTATAATGCTGCAACGCGATTTGTATTGTTGGATGTTTGGAAAGAAAGAAAGAAAAATGCTGTAATTAAGCATTTTTCTTTCTTTCTTTCCAAACATCAAATCAAGGGTGGCAAATATCGAGGCCGAAAGAAGAAAGTCCAAAGGTGGTATCCAGTTTTTGTCATGAATTAAAACCAAAATATTCTAGGAAATTGATAATATAGTCTTTTTTAAGAACCATTGGCAATAGGAAATTATTATTCATATCCGAAATTTAATTTTGCATAGAAAAATTTACTTCCTTTTCAAAGCACATTTCCTGTCATCCAGATTTTATTAAGAAGTGTACAACTTGTTTATTTGCTTCTAACTTCGGAATCCGTATATTAATTAAAAAATAATAATTGTAGAAGTTAATGTGGAGACCTTAGTAAATGAAAATAATGTTTCGGTTTGATTCAGCTTGGTACGAGATCCCATACTTCCATGGTCAATATCCTTTCAAAGCGAAACCGTATGGGGTATCATAACATGAAAGAGCTTTACCGTAAGTTTAGTTTTAACTGTGACACACGTATATCTAACTGTTAGTTATAAGTTATAACTATCTAGTGCATAATTAGTTGCAGTCACTACCCATTAGGAAGTAGGATCGCTAATTACAGCTGCGAAGAGGGTGATAAGAAGCCAACGGATCTGAGCCCTTGTTATCGCATCCGTTACAAAACCCCGTTGAAACAAAAGGACATTAAACTGATCTAAGGGGAAACTTAAGCCTGAACTTGCATCATCAATCACGATCTAAGTCCCTGAAGTTGCTCCATTGTGGTTGACGTAGGCTCGACGATTACACTCGTTATTATTGTGTTTAGTCTTAGCTGTTCTGAGCTAAGGTTTAAATCGCTTGATGAGCCCTTAACCTTCAATGTCCACGTTTTTGTCTTGTGTACGACACGTCGTCATCTCACACACACAGCGACACAACAAATGGTAATATAGCCAGGTCTTATTTACTCTTAAACGAAATTTGCACTTGTGTTCTCTGTCACACAATCATACACTACTAGTTAATAAATCTATGTACACTACATACAGCGACTCAAGAAATGGTAATATAGCCAGGTCTTATTTACTCTTAAACGAAATTTGCACTTGCGTTCTCTGTCACACAACCGTACACTACAGCATGCTGAGAACACTCACTCACTCGATATGTTTGTGGACGTTTTCGATGTGCGTAATGTAGGCTTAGGGCGCATCTTGCGATTTAAATCTTTGGTTCTGAGAGCATGAGGAAATTTCCCTCCAGGCAGGTGATACCTATGCCTGTGGACCGCTGCGCTGGTGGTCTGAGCGTTATGATGTCAGAAGTTGTATTTATATATAGAAAGATGGTCAACACCTTCAGTAAATTAAGAAACGTATTGTACATGCTAATGGACTGGTTACGCGATGTCAACCATTACAAGTCAACAACCGATAAAAAAATGGTAGCTTTGAGATCTCGTAGGTATCTAATGTGGGACCGAAGTGCTGAATACTAATATTGTATGGCGAAAGTTAATTTGTACGAATGTATGTTATATCAAAACTACTGAACCGATTTGTATAAAATTTTGAGATAGATTTATATCCTGGATAGGAAAAAAGAAAATACACTTCGAGATGTGAATTCTAAGATAAATTTCTGACTTATTTATTCAATGACTCATCAACGTCACGTCCAAACGTTTGGTTCTAGAAAGTTGAAATTTTGAAAAGGTTTCCTCCGCGTGATGCAGACAATGGATAAGGAGGGTTTTTTGAAATTCCAAGCGAAACACCGACGGGTCAGATAAGGATAGGTATTGTAAGTCATTATTCCCATACACTCATAATATTTACTCTTCGCCACTTCTATTTAGATGCCTAACCATAGAGGCAGGGTTTAGAGTTACTACCTACTAACTTAATACCTAATACAGGTAATAGGGTTCTTGAGTACTATATAAGACCGTTTGATAGATTAGGTAGGTAAGTTATAGCATAAGGCACTTAGCGCGCCTATTGAAGTCTAAGTACTAGAAAGACCTACTCGATCAAAATCAAAATGTCTTAGAAATTTGCTTTAGAATCAATATTGTATACGGAATAAGTGGAAGATTAATTAGGTAGGTATTCTCAGAAAAAGCTTTTGAGAAATCAAAAGAAGTTGAAAAAAAGTTGGTAATTGAATAACAAAATTAGGATCTCCTAAAATGTAGCAAATATTTGATGTCGCGCCTAAGTGGATAAAAGTGGATACTTGAATAAAGAAATATTGATTCTGTTACTTCATTAGGTTCTTGGATTTGGTTTAGGGATTATACAATTTTTCTTCCTTAGGCCTGTGCGGTGTGCACAGTACTGTCACCTATCACGTGATCGAAGTAATTACAGCAGTGCTATTCTACAAAATGTCCATCTCTGAAACAGCTGCCAGACAGCTGCCAAGCCGAAGATGGCATGCAAAATTGTACTCTATTACAACTGACAAATTCATAGATGCATAGATGTACGCTCGTCGCTGCTTTAAGTATTTTCGCAGAATAGCACGGCAGGTAGGCGTCCCGACGTACTAATTTCAGACGGGATGAGATGAAGTTACGCGATAGAAAGAGACCACAACTTTGCGTTTGTTGCGTTTTGTTTACGGAGGCGGGGCCAGGTGCTATTGCGAACTGAATTGCCTTTTTGTGTCAGCGCTAGAGTCGATATTTCTGTAAATCATCATGCGGAGTGAACCTTCTGTACTGTTAGATACTATTATGTAATCCGTGGTACTGTCGAATTGTACCTATGAATGTATTTATTTCATAGTTATAATAAAACTAGCTGACTCGGAAAACGTTGTTTTTCATATAGGGATTGTAAATAGGTACGAAAAATTGTGAATTATTCTCAGACCTACCGAAAATTTCCTAAAAATCAAGTCTAGTGTCTGTGACACGAGAATTTTATATTTTTAGAATACTAAGTTGACCCGACAAACGTTTTGTCATATCAACCACAGGAAATTCTAGCTCTTGATTTTTGATTAAATCGGTGATCAAAGTCGAGACTCTATGATTCGCAGCCTTACTACTAGTGGCGAGAGTCACTTACCAATAGCAGCGTTTCCGATAAAATTTTAGCTATAGTAGCTAGGTCTGTGGATACAATATGCCAGCTGATTGTATAGGACAGGGGGGGTTATTCGCGTAACGCGTCGGCTACATTTCGTGAAGTGAAATGTTTAAAAAGGTCACGCCATTTTCAATTTTTTGCAATTAAAAAAAAATGCAATCCAAACTTTTTTTCGAACACTGAAAAATTAATTTTACGACTATTGTCATAGAGCGTAAAATTGAATGTTGTTCAAAAAGCGACAGGGTGACAATCATGAAATTAAATTGACTTGTGAAATACATTCAATTTTACTCTCTAATGCTCGTTTTCACTAACATTTTAAGCGACACCTTAGCCCTTAGGTGACAGTTGTTGTAAGTGAAAACTGTTACCTATCGGCTTAGGAGTGTTGGTGAAAACGTGCATAAACCAAAGATTTACAATAGGTCGTCGCTAGCTAGCGCTCCGACAAGAAAAGATAGAGACTTTTTAAGCTATTCCATAGCTTCTATCGCGGGCTATGATGGTGCAGACCGAATCCAGAAATTCCGTAACGAAAATAACCTGGCACTCCTAAAGTAGAGCTTTTGGTACTAGGCTACCATGAAAGCACGGAGCGCAACTCCACAACTTTTTTATTTTTAGTTTGCCATCTATCGAAGAATAGCAGAACTTTTTAATGACTTTTTGAAATATCACGTGCGTGATGCTCACTCCCTGCTTTCCTGGCAGCCTGGTACCAAAAGTTCTACTTTTCGATTGATGGCAAAACTAAAAATAACTTTAAATTCTATGCAATAGCTTTACCGCGGCAGTCTCCGAGTGGCACACGCCTTTTTTTGTAGTGTAAGTGTTAAAGTTAATTTTTCAGTGTTACATTTTGTATTTTATTTCTTGATTCACACTCAGTGTGTGAAAAGGTTAGGTGAATAGCCCCCCTGATAGTAGAGGACAGTCGCGAGATAAAACACTCGCAAATCACGGCCGTGTTATTGTAGTCGGACATTCGTTATCGGATGTCGAGCTGTCGATATTGCGAACGCTTCAAAACACGATAACAAATGTATCTATGTATTGGGCATGTGTCCAATGATTTAGTATTTTCCTCCATAACTCTATTTTATTATTTTACTACATCCTGTGAATTCCTCAGGTCTACTTTTCCGGCGACTATTTTCGCACTAGGATCGGTGTTTTTTAGGGTTCCGTACCCAAATATACGAACGAGACTATTTATTTCGGTAATAACGGGACCCTATTACTAACACGTCGCCGTCCGTTCGTCCGTCTGTCACAGATGATGCACAGTTCGCGCGCAAGACGTCCAAACTATGAGAATTTGTTACCTTGTAATTTGTATGTTACATTGCATGATACATATTATATCAGCAATGTGTACGGAAAATTCTTTCAATGCATGGTAAATTGTATGTTATGTTTCACCAATCTGTATGGGTACGCACCTTTATAACACTAAGCATTATGTACAGTCACGGAATGAAAAGCTTCGTCCGTCACCTTAGTGTGTGCTCCGAGTATCCTGACAACCCTTTACTGAAGTAGGTACTGGCTTGTCGTACATCGCGACAGCAGCCGAAAATAGAACAAACGCCGCTAGTATTTTACCGTGATTTACGTTATTATTATTTTATTATATTTAGCATATTGTAGGTTAATTTTATTTAATTAATATTTTGATGGGTTTTATCACCTGAAATATATAAATACTAGCTGTTGCCCGCGGCTCCGCCCGCGTGAATTACGATTTTTTTTACATATACCGTAGAATTCCTAGATATTTGCGGGATTCTGGTGTGATGTTGTACAGAAACCTGTTCTTACTTCGCACGGGTTATCTTGTGGTGATTTTGAAAACTCCTTTTTTTAATAAAAAATATAAAGTTTCATTAATACGTAGTTGAAACATCAAAAGGACGATTTTAACTGTCGATATTTCGACCCAATGGCACAGGTCGTGGTCACTACGTGACCACGCCTTGTACCAATGTATCGAAATATCGACAGTTAAAATCGTCCTTTTCATTGTGGTTTTTATTCTGAAACCACGAAATATCTCAAAAATTATTAAATCATGTGAAAAGTTGTACTGGTGGTAGAAATCTTCTTTCAGAGTTCGGCCACTGGGATAAAATACTCTACTAACAATATTCCCCTGCCTAACATAAGAGTCATTTAAAAAACCTGTGCTTCATCTCAATACAATCCCAAGTATCAGAATGGGCAATAGCTATATATTTCTTTACGTATAAAAAGACCTATGACGGTCAATCGGTTAGGACCAGTTAAGACCTGAGAGTTAAAAATGTTTGTGAACCATTATTTTACTCTTTCCATGTTGCGGATGATAAAAAAAGACGTGGCACTCTGGGAATGTCCACAAAAGTGAAAACTTTAATCTGTTCATGACTTAACAGTGCCATCTTAATATAAAGTCAAGGAACAGTACATTACATGACAATTAATTATTATTAACAAAAATTCGGTAGTACCTATCTCCAAGTGTTACATTCAAGTTCCACATTATTTGTAGAGATGGCGCGATACGGTATAACGTAGTGATAAATTCATGATTTTTGTTCACCCTAAAAGTGAAAAATCTTAAACCATACAAAATCTTCTGCTAAGCATATTTATTTACGGCTGTAAGGGTACTCCAGCCTGACTTGAGCCCTTACGTCCTAGCCCTAGGTGCTTGTCCAATCCGAGTTTCAAGTCACCTACTTGAACTCATCGATAAAGGTTCTGATGTCTATAATTTCTGAACTACAAAAGTGATGATGATAAAATTTATACGGAATAATCTTTAAAGAACCTCCTTTCTAACAAAAAAAGAATGAATGAAATCGGACAACGGGTTAATGAATTATTACTAAATACACATTTTGACTTTGATGCCGTCTTCCAGGGAAACCATGATGTATTCCGGGACAAAAAGTATCCTATGTCCTACCTCGGAGTATGAACTATATTCATGTCAAGTTTCATTTAAATCCATCCAGCGGATTAGCCGTGATGCGCGGTCGTGAAACAGACAGACAGACAGACAGACAGACAGACAGACAGACAGACAGACAGACAAAAATGAAACAAATTACAGTTTTAGCTTCAGTATCGACTAAATAGTGTCCTCCAACAAAAATTTTCAAAATATCTTCAATGTACAGAATTCGACCCTTTACAGTTTTATTATAAGTATAGATTATTTTTATTTTTGGTTGGTTTTCGCTTGCACTAGTACTGCAAGGGTCCATTACGCCAACATAACAACATATATGTAACATAGTTTCAAAAAGTAATAAGTGCTCGCGATACTTTGAACGAATATATTTGAAAATCGACGAACCTTTTCATTCCGTGACTGTACAGAAGGCGGCCTCATCGCTAAGTAGCGATATAACTGTAACGATAGTACATAATATTGAGTTCATTGGCTTGATAATCCGAAGGGCGTCTAATTAATGAAGTAGTGTGAAGATTGATGGCATACGACGCGACGTCTGCTGGCTATCGATTGAGACAGACTACAGAATACAGATGAATGGTGCGCCACAACCGTGAGGCTTCACAAGAAACTATAACCAAACACCGATAATGACTGTCCATAAACAACCCTTTGTCATAATAATATGACTTACCTACCAGGATCAGGGATACTTAGTGTACGAAATAAAAATGTTTATTATCTGCAAATCTGAAATAATTATGGTCTTTAGAACTTCAAATGTAGTCGTATGTTAGGTACAGAAAAAAAAAACTAGCAGTTTTTTAAATGTAAATAAACACCCACAATCAAAGTTAGTTTTGCGGTTCCATAAGAAAACTGATACTTATGGTTTTATTCCTTCTCTAGTAGTATGGAACCCTCGGTACGCGAATCCGACTCGCACTTGACATGTTTTTGTGTGGGGTTTGAGCAGAGCATAAATGCATTAAATTTTATTTCAATGTATAAGCCTTATAAAACTTCTCCATCATGAATTTTATCCGACCTACCTGTGAATTGTGCTAAATTAATAATACGGAAGATTAAATTTTAAAATTGCGCGGTGAAAATTTCGTTTTCGCAAACGTTTATAGACTTAAAAGCTTTATGGAGCGGAATAAAATTATATTTCAAAGGATTGCGCGTAACTGGGAACACGTGGCAATGGTATATACCTAACTGAAAATTATTATTTATTGACTAATTATTATTGAAAATGAAAATCTTTATTTTTCACATAGGCCTAAATAATAGGCTCTTATGAAAGTCAAAACTGTACCGCCAGGGTCGGAAAGCAGGTTTGCACTGAGATGAACTGGCAAGAAACTCGGCACTTATTGAGTAACAAACACGCACAAGTAGTGGCCTTTATAATCTTAGTGTGATACCGACGAGACCATACTGCTGCCCATCGGGCAATAAAATGGGGAATGATCGCTAAATGATCCCTTCAAGGGTCGAGTACTTTTTTTGAAATTCGTTCGAAAACGCAATAGCAATCTGAAAAAATTGGTCAAGTGCGAGTCGGAGTTGCGCACTGAAGGTTTCGCCCTATCGAGACTAATTTTCAATATTATTAAAGTAAACTAAACACCCCTGGCCACGAAATTCAAGAACGAGCAAAAAATCACGTTTTTACCCCATTAAATATTAATTCTATTTTATTTTTTACTATTAATTGTTGTTATAGCGGCAAAAGAAATACATCATCTGTAAAAAAATCAAGTGTCTAACTAATAACAGTTCTAAAAATGCAGCCTGTGGCACATGGATGGACGTACGGTTGGCGAAGCCTTGGAATTAGGGTCCCATTTTTTACCCTTTGGTACGGAACCCTAAAAACACATGGACATACGGTTAGAGATTAAAGCTACAGGTATAATAAAGTTAACCTGATATAGCCGAGTGGTGGGTCATGATAATTAATCATTGTCCAAAGATACCCAATTGTCCATTCGTGCGAGATTGACAATTAATCAGTCTTCACGGAATAGGCACTAATTGGTAGTACTTGGAAGTTGGACAGCAATTGAACAGTCGGTACTAATTGGGCAGCAGGTAATTTAGGTGAAGCATCCTGTGGGCTGATTCTGTTTCGTTACTTAACAAATCGCGTCTCGCATTGGGTAAACTAAGAAAACGGAGGCAAAAATTCTATTCATATTCACACCGTTCAGGAGTGAATATATAACGCTTTTTTTTGACCTGGCAGACCAGGGTTAATCGCTAGACCCATAAGTATCGCTATAGCAGTATAGCAGTTTATGCTTGGAATGTCACGTCTACTGGCGAAAACCGCATCAAAATTAGTGCTTTCAGTCAAGAGTAAACCTCAAAAAACATGAGTTTGTCGATAAGTAAGCAAGCAAGCAAGTTAGTCGGAGCGATAATTCAACTTGCAAACAACCTATCAAATTCGGGTTTCTTTCTATCGATTGGTAGTACTAACCCGAGGAGCTGTATAGTTTTTGGAGAAATTTGGATAGTCAGTGGCCGAGATATGGGCAAAAAACCGTGCGATGTGTACTTCTATCGTAGTAAACTTTTGTGAACTGTCTGTGAATATGCCCGCGATGACTTCTGTAATCGATACTAGTTTTGAATCATTTTTGCACAAGTTAGCCACTAGCATGATACCATACAAATCTAGGTTGGTAAGTAGTAGGTAAATGGACCTTCTGGCTTCTGCATCAGCATCTTGCAATGTTGTGCAGATAATGATACGGAATCCTTCGTGAGCGAGTCCGACTTATACTTGGCCCAATTTTTAGTATCATTCTACTATTGTTGCAGCAGAACATTTTGAGGATACTTTTAGACTATTGCATAGCTTTTATCGCGGGCTTTGACGGTGCAGACCGAATACAGAAATTCCGTAACGAAAATAACCTAGCAATCCTAAAGTAGAGCTTTTGGTACTAGGCTAGCATGAAAGCAGGGAGCGCAACTCCACAACTTTTTAGTTTTTAGTTTGCCATCTATCGAAAAATAGCAGAACTTTTTAATGACTTTTTGAAATATCACGTGCGTGATATTTCAAAAAGTCATTAGAAAGTTCTGATACTTTTTCCCTGCTTTCATGGCAGCCTGGTACCAAAAGTTCTACTTTTCTATTGGTGGCAAAACTAAAAATAACTTTAAATTCTATGCAATAGCTTTACCGCGGCAGTCTCCGAGTGCCACACGCCTTTTATAATAACTAAAAGCATGGTTGGTTTCTCATTATAGATATATTATGTTGATGCACTTAAAGTTTTCGCACTAAATGCACTCACACTTTTATCTATCACTGGTGTAGTCTAGCACATGGCGCACGAACGCAGCGCAATTTTGAAAATTGCACCACAAAAATACACGCGCGTTAAAGTTGAAAGCATAAGCGGCGCAAGGCGGAAGTAATATATGCTGCAATATTTCACACAACGCAAAGTTTTTGCTACCCCTGCCGGGATTTGTGAAATTTTATGATGCGTTGTATTTTTTTGTAAGGCTCAGATTTAACATTTAATTTTTAGTGGATTTCTGTACACAAAGCCTGTTACTTAAATAATATAGTTATTTTTGTAAGGCTGCAAAATAGATTTTTGTACTGAGTGTCAAATTAGAATGCTGAGCGGCTAAGGATTTTAAGTTTGAACAGAATCCTGAGCTTAGAGCTATTATGACACGAGACCCTGGAATGTTTTATTAAAAAAATGTGTTATTAAAAAAAAGAAGTTTTCAGCTTTACATACCGCAATGCGCGATTACGTCATGTTTGAATTTGGAAATGCTTTTCTGCCTTAGGGTTTGAAAATACTTTCTCGTCCTAGGGAGAAATGAAAATGTTATTGCGGCTTACGGAATATAGTAGCATTTCCCGTCAGCATTTTGGGCATTAAAGATCTCTTTTCCTAGCGGGTGGGACGAAAATAATTATTACTTTTAGTAAATCTTAACTTAATTCCCAAAAAATGTAATTTTTGAAGTGAAAACTTCTGGAGGCGCGTTGAGCATTTTTTGAGATGGGAAAAAACCATTGACTTTACGTAACAGTAACCGACATCTCATGCCGTTACCGCAACCAACAGTTTGCGTAGTTTTCACTTCTGTCGGCAGTGCCACGACATTTTTTTTCCAAATTAGGTATTTATTATTCCAATCTGTACATTGAAATTGTAATGAGTCCCCCGAGAAAGAGCGCAGAACCGAGAACATCCGACAGTTCGTGCCGTTAAAGTGTTCCGGGAACACGTCTCTCCAGGCTATTTGCTAGTTGCAGTTGGGAACTAAACACTTGTACAGAATACAAATGAGCGGGATTTCGGAACCAGCTGACCTTTTCCTGGAGTTTCGCTAACTTCAAATCCTAGCAATGTTTGGTTTTGGAACTAGAGAGAGTGCCAGATTTCGAATTTTGAATGTAGAAAGAATGTTATAAATAGGCGCGTCTGCCACTAATTTGTTCAGTTTTTTGTAACAGGTTATTTGTTACAGTTTCTGTTGCATTGCAAAGTACAGCGAAGTATTTCGGCCTTATTCTGCAAAAAACTCTAAATCAGATAACAATATTTAGTATAATCACCTTAATTTAAACATTAAATACAAAATTTATAAACTAAAATAGTGGATCCACATCGACACCTGATGGGAGCGTAGGTACCCAAAAGACTGGCAGCATTGCCTCGCTGAATCGCAATGCTTATTTTTTGAGCAAAGTATGTGCCAGACTTTGGGTCCCGGGTCGTATAAATCAGATTAAATTTTAAGTCATGTCATAAATTAAAATTTAGAATTTCGGAACTAAGAACAAAAAAGTTCTTCGTTCTTACTCCTAAATTAGAATAAGCAATAAAGTGAAGGTGTTCTCTTACTATGGGAAAATTGCTCAATATATTATGTACCTATGCATATAAGTATAGCAATAAATTCAGTATTGTTTTCCATCCATAATAACAAAGTAACAATAACGAAGTATGCTTTAAGAACCAGTTTTTAAGCAAATTTTAAACAAGCTTCTACAAAAGTTTGTTTTGTAAAATGATATAGTATAATCTCCGCAACGGAATCGAAATTTAACTCTACTTTTTAAAGGTAACAAGTTTGTCGTGTCCACCAATACTTCAGAAAACGTGCCGTACTGTTTGCTACAGTCACGTTTTACTGTGAAACTTTGGAGTTCCATCTTTCTGGTAACAAATAAAATTATTGCATTTACGCTAACGAAATTGTAGATACATCTCAAATGTTTGTCTCGTTTTGGTTCGTTGGATTTCTTTTAAGGGGTTCTATGCTATTTGTTCTATGAAAAATAATTGTGAGTTTTGATGTTTTTCTCGCCAGGACTAAAATCCATGACTGGAGTATTACGAGTATTTATTATGATGAATATTTTTATATCAATTATAACAGAATATTCCCAATTTTTAGGGTTCCATACCAAAATGGTAAAAATGGAACCCTTATAGTGAGACTTTCTCCGTCCGTCCGTCCGTCCGTCCGTCCGTCCGTCTGTCACACCCGATTATTTCAGTAACTATTAAAGCTATCGACCTGAAATTTGGAATAGTTGTAGGTGATTGCGGCGTGACGTTATTGCAATCATAAAAAAATGAAAATCTTTTTTATTTTTATTTAAAAAGGGGGGAAAACCGGGTCGTCAAAATTTCAAAATGAGATAACAATATTGAGTGGCATATCATATGAAAGGGCGTTACTTGTGTATTCTAAAACCGATTTTTATTTATTTTTATGCCTGATAGTGTTCGATTTATTGGCCAAACTGTCGAAAAAAATACCGTTCCCCCCCCCCCCCCTTATCTCCGAAGTTTACTAATCGAAAAATCTGAAATAATTATGATCAATAGAAGTAAACGTATATTTTACAAGAAAAATAAAATCAACTCTCTAACTATTATAATTTTTTAGATAATAACAATAAACCGTCAAAAACAAAGTTATGTTTGCGGTTTGCCAACAAAAGGACCTATATGTAAATTTTACTCGCAAATTCATGAACCAAAGTGATTCTTTTAATGTTTAACTTCTTTTATGGTATGGAACCCTCGGTGCGCGAGTCCGACTCGCACTTGGCCGGTTTTTTTAATACAATGAAGCCCCAGTACCTCGCGTATTCTGCTATTTTAAAAACTTTTTCCAAAATAAGAAAATGTTCCCACTCAACTTGTAATTCCGCGTTGCGCCAATTCGCGAGGAAAATTTTGATTAGAGTAAATTATTCACCGAAGAAAACTCCAGTAAATTCACGTCTGAATAATATATTATAAAATTATTTTGTTCATGAGGCGATTGAAAAAGTTAAAAAAAAATAATTACAAACAAATTCAATGAAAGTGGTTGAGTGGTTAGCGTGCTGATTTTTAAGGCGCCGCCATCTCCGAGGTTCCGGTTTCGATCCCCAGTCGGGACAAAGTAGAAAAATAATTTTTCTACATTGTCTCGGGTCTGGGTGTGGTGGTACCTTCATTGTTTCGGGTTTCCATAACACAAGTGCATAAGCTACTTACTATGGGATCGGAGCAATGTATGTGATGTTGTTTGTACACACTATATATTTTGAATTAAGATCGTGATACGTTTTTATATTTAGAATAAGCTAGTGATAAGTTTTATTGTAACATTTCAATAAAAAAAAATCCATTACGAAGTATTTATTTATTTATACTTACGTGATATTTTAAGTTTGATCATCAACTTTATCCAAAAACATCACGACTTATACTGCGTAATTTTATTTTTAAGCATAATATAAGTTTACAAGTCTATACTCTTTCATACTAATAAACATCGTACCCGTAGACTGTACACGCACGTGCACACACCGCACTAAAGTATACAATAGCACTTGTACTGTACATAGTGAACACAGTGATAAAAAGAAAAGTCCAATTCAACACTTCGGTAACTCGAATTTGCGTTATTCAGGGCCGTTTGGCAGCGTGGTAGGAATTGTGGTAATTACACTAGAGGCGGTCGCGCGATTGAATCGCCAATGGCGACGATGATTACACTCAATCGACATCGATCGCCTCCACTACTAATTTACGAGATAGATTATGTGGAACGCTTCTAAGTTATCGCTTTTCGGAAGTTCTCATGTGGTTGGGAACTAAAACTTCTCCAATCAGAGAGTTGGAAACTAATGTATGTTATGATATGTGTTGTAATCAATTACTGGATCGATTAACTACCGATTTTTAACTATCGATTAGTTAAAAGATCCAGTAATTCGTTATTAAATATTGCTGTTGTTATCTGAATTTAGTGAGACATCAAAATACAGGCAATTTATAAAACAGCCTACATATTTGCGTCAAAACCATTTTTCTTAGAGCTACATGAAATTATAAAGTCTAGACTAAACTTTAGAGCCTTCTAAGGCATGCAATGAATAAAATATACCTACTTTTTTTGTAAATATACTTGCGCTTGACGACATTGGATGGATATAGCAACGATGAGATAAAGACATCCAAGTTGTAGTTTGCTGGGAACACGAAGGATGAAAGAGCGTTCCACAACTTAAAAAAATTAGAAGAAAAACGTTTTATGCGAGTTTGTTAGATGTCAACCATAGAAGGATGCCGCCTCTCGGCATCTTGTCGTTCTATGGTAGGTATTTGGTTAGTTGGATGGAAATGTTATAATATATTTCTCAGTAATTCACTTCTTAGCAGGTATCATAAAATGGTTCAGGCAAGAGCCTAGCTTGTGACGCTTAAATTTAATTTAAACGTGCTTTTGTGTTTGGCACGTTTTATTCCAAATTTTTGGCACGGCCATACATTGAAACGGACTGGCCTACTTTTTAAATTAACGATTTAGCCAGTTTTGGTTCAATGTCAATGTATCGTTTTTGCCTTTGGGACGGATTTTTGCAATCCATTAATTTGTATTTTTATAATAGTTGACTTTCTCGTTAGCTTGTTCGAATTTTGATCGTACTGCGTTCGTATATCATCAACAGTATAGCCTGAATCAAACTGAATGACTATCGCAATAGTTTTACAACTTCTCATTGAGGTCTGAAATGCCTTAAAACCAATGTCTCCTCTTTTACCGTCTAAAACGCGTGTCCGTTTGCATTCGCGCAACCTCCAGGATTATATTATTGTATTCCCTGCGATCTACAATGTGAGCGCCTTCTTCTAACTTACTTTGTTCTCAAATAAAGGCTGAATAGGCTTTGTTTAAATTCATTTTAATGTGTTGACTCTTTAATGTAAGAACTAATGGGGACTCATCATTACGACGCACAAAAATACCTCCTCAGAATACATATTGATACCTACTTTGTATCTTGAGCCGCTAATTTAGTTGCCGTATGTAGACTTTTGTTATTTGGCGACAAATGCTCTGGCACGTAATCCTGTTGCTTATACCCTGCTTTAAGGAAGGAGTTCAGTTTGTCATTAGCAGTTACATTTGGCAATAGGCTATATTCCTACCCAAGCTAGAACACCCAACCAGAAGCAGCCCAACGGTAGTCCAAGATTGAAATAGTTCGCTATTCCATGCAACACTGAGTTCGCTAAACGTCAGCATAAGGCCAATTCAATTTTTATCTATAAGACAGTTAATAAAACACTGAATATTTATGACAAGCCACTACTCCAATGCAAACAAATAGTAACAACTTGGTTACACAGTCTAAATTACGATGACACCGAAAAACTACTAAAATTACATTTTTGATCAATTATAAGAAATTGTAAAACACAGGTACATATGGACACACACATACACACACACACACACACACACACACTCACACACACACACACAAACACGCATACAAATTAAAACTATATGTATAAGTATAGCTGTATACTAACAGGAAGAGCAGGGATCCTGGGACACAGGTTTTATATAATAAACTTACTCCAGGATCCCCAAAAACCATTGTTAAATGATACATATATGGTGAATAAATTTTCATTTCATTTCATTTCAAATAGTAGTTTATGAAACGGATGCATAATGGGGGGTATTAAAACATGAGTGTGAGTTTAAAAAACGAGCCGCAGGTGAGTTTTTTAATAGTATCACACGAGTGTTTTAATACCTAATTATGTAGAGTTTCATACACTACTTTATCTATGCTCAAATTATCATAAATCCAAACCATAAAATCTTGCTAACGTTTGTCGTAAATCCTTGACTTTGTTGGTAAAAGATTGTGGGTCATTTTTGTTGGAATTACTAAAATGTCAGGTGGAGTTAAATTTTCTTTAGTAGGTTTCACTGCTAGACATTTTTCCGCGCTAAGTTTTGACTAAGTAACAAAAATAACACATTGAAATGTTGTTAAAATAAAAAATGAAGTTAGGTATGGCGCCAAAATTCAGTTGTAAACTGCGTATAGTCTGTTAAAAAAGTCATGAAACAAAAAAGAGTAGAAAAATATTTATACAAGACCAAACATAAATGTAATAACCCTGTACGTGTTTTAAGCAAATAAATGATTTATTATTATTATTATTTATTATAAGTCAGATAAAGTATATTTTTAGTGGATAATTAAATAATCAAAAATTATACATAATTCTTTTCAATATTATGTATGAACACTTTTTAATCAGTCATATAAGGCAGGGAAAAATTATTATTTCCGTGAATTAATTGTTGTCTATGGTCGATCATGGTCATCCCATGGCTACCAACTAAATGTTGTCTGTGGACTCCATAAATAAAAAAAAAATTGAGGATTGGCTCTACAATTAGCTCTACAATCTCTTTTGGCTATGACGACCACAGAGAAAAGAAAGTTATTCCCTGGTCGGTGATGACGACACATAAAAATACAGGAACCCAGAGCCGAGTATCGTAATAGAAATTATTCAACGATCTAGAGATATTTCCATAGTACAGCGATGTTATAATGAATAACTTTTTAATAATTATAGAAGTCTGTGAATAAAGTAGGTCAATATGTGACACATTTTGATTTCATAATTCGAACTTTAAGCAATGAGCGTAGATAAAAATCTTTATAACGCAGTCTCCATAGAGAATTTTCGCTGCGAACGAAATTCGGCAGCGGATATTATAATGTTCCCAATCTTATTTCTATAATGAAAGCGGTTGATACACACGCAAATAAATTATTTTAAATGCATACGTGGCTTAACCTGCTTTATCCGAAATACGAAATATGTTTTCGGTCCCGAGAGAGAAAAGACAATATGAGCCACCGCTCTAGACGTACCTACTCGTACATACGAATAGCTAAATGGAAATCCTTTATTCATGAAAAAATGTGTTATCTTTGTAACGCCTATCGCGAAGATTGAGAAAAAGTGTGTTGGTTTTAGTATACCTATGCTAAGCCTAAATATGTTTTACTGAGCTTTCAGTAAGCATTTTTACCTAAAGCTTAGACCACTTAACAATCATAACGGTAGGTATTCGGTAAGTATCTCTATAGCATAATATCTATAATTGGGCTTGGACCTTGGGCCTATAAAGTTGCTTCGCAGTCGCTTATACGTTACGAGCCTAACAAAATAAATGGCTCCGGTAGCAGTGAATATTTTGAGTAAAAGAGAATGACCAAAGGTGGTATAAGTTTTCTCATGAACCAGAACAAAAATAGTCTAGGAAAATAAAGTAGGTTTTTAAAGAACTTTTCGAACTAAGAATTTGTTTTTCATATCCGGAATTTAATATATCATACACAAAGTTACTTTCTTTTCGATGCACATTTTGTGTCACACTGATTTTACTAAGAAGTACTAATTGTTTGTTTGCCTATAACTTTAGAATCCGGATATTAATTTAAAAAAGTAATTATTGTAGGAGTTAATGTGGAGTCCCTAGTCTATAAAAAATAAAGTTTGGGTTTGATTCAGCTTGATACGGGAATCTATACATTGTCATTGTCCGTATTTTTTTTTCAAGTATAGTTACCATTGCCGTTTTTACACATTATTACTAGAAAATCAAATATGATTATTAAAATATACTTTTTTACCAGTTGACACGGAAAACGTTGTTTTGCTATATAAATTATTTCTAGATACTTTACGTCCTGTTCTCAGATCTACGAGTATGTAGGTAAATTGTATAAGATTTTTATGAACATCCTGATGTGTCGGACTCGGAGAGTTTTTACAAACACTCAACACTGAAATGGGAATTTTATATTTATAAAATATATCAAAATCACAATAATTTATCGAAATCGTTGCAACAATATTGAAGTATGGTGGAATTAAGGACGCACATATAATATAATTTATCAACCCCGAAAACAAAACCCCTTTTTTTTTCAGGCAGTCATGTGTTAAAAATGTAGGGATCGTCGGAAAATAACACAACAATTTACTGGTTGCGCAGTTTATATTACTATACAGTAGTAGCTTTTATAAAGCCGGACATAAACTGACTTTTTGCGAAAATTTAATTTAAAAATATTTTACTTTTTTCATAACTCCCGGTTCAGTGGGACTTTGTTTTTGTTTGTATGCCATGAACTATAGGAATGGATGGGAATTTTCAATGGACGATTTATAATGGTTGTTATAAGAGACTGAGATTATAGAATTATTTGAGACAGAATTTATACCTGATTACGTTAGCCTTAAAAGTTCATTTTTTGACTCGAAAAAACTTGAATAAGACTAGTCTTAAAATATCTAGTTCTTTAATACTTTAGTTATCAAGTGGTAATTAATATATATATAGCTGCTTGTGCTGATTCACTCACTGACTGATTGATCACCTCTCCTGAACAATTTTGTATGAAAAATTTTTTTTTCAATAACCATTTCGTATAAAAGGGAAAAATTCATTCGGAGGAAAAATACGGAGAGAGCTGATGATTGAGGATTTCGGAGACAAGTGAAGAGCACAGCCAAAGGTATTGCAGATAGGTGGGGGGTGCTCGACCAAATGTCACTCCAAATGTCAAACAATTGACAGTTAGCTTAAAAAAAATTCAAAATGGCGGATTCAAAATGGCCGCCATTCGAATTTCCCTGATATCTCGGAAAGTATAAAAGATGGAAGAACGGTTTCTTGACAAGAGTTGATCAGGACAAAAAGCTCTACTTGATGGCTAGAAAAAAAAATCAAAATGGCGGAATTTATTTTTCCATAGAAAATGTATGGCGGATATTGAAGAGACTAAAAGTTGGAAGGCGAATGGGGGGGAAGACGGCACGCGGGCCACATGTGGCCCGCGCCCTCACGCGACCTACTAGTTTTGTATATAGGTCACCGCCGCCCACAGACATACGAGTATTTTGTAGCACCAGAGAAATAAGAAATTTGTTTATACTTGATATTACTAAGGGACTTGAGGGAACATTATTGTCCGGATTTTTATTCCATTCTTGTTCACATTCCTGAACCACTCGTTTTCCCAGCCTTTATTTCGTTTCAAGGAAGTTGGCTAAAGCAAATTGTAGCTTAATGCACAAATAGCCCATCCGTTGCGTAGCCTGGCGTGAGCGTCCATGAAACTAAAATAAACTGACATTAAGAACGACGGTCACCTACTTATGTCAATTTAGTACCGTGGACGTTCGAGGGTGGCGCTTCAAATAGGCACAAAAAAGGAACTGTCAGATGTATAGAATGATCAATCCATAGGTAGAGGATCAGTGCTCTTTGCCCTTTACTTCGCATTAGGTTCAAATCATTTACGTGATTTGCATAGCTGGGCACCGTTAATCAAATAGTTAACTTCGTTAATCGTTAATCCGTTACAAAAAAAGTTAACTTCGTTAAACGTTAAAGCGTTACATTGCGGACGAATTAACGCAAGTTAACGTTAATCGTTAATCCGTTAATATATCTATGTAAAATTGTCTTTTTAACCGACTTCAAAAAAAGGAGGAGGTTCTCAATTCGTCGGAATCTTTTTTTTATATCGTTGCGTTACTGAACTACTATACCTATTGGTTTAGGGTCTAGAAGTTAGGTTAGTTTGGAAACAATTGGTCAGGTGTGAGTCGCGCTTGCACACTGAGAGTTCCGTACTAAGTATATTAGAAAAAGTTAAACCATAAGGCCCGGTTGCCACCGGGACCGGGACTAGGAAACACTTTTTTACCGAACCGAAAACTTAACTTTAAATGAGGTTAATTGCTAATAGGTACCAAAAAAAAGTATAATAGATACAGAGTTGATTTTATTTTTCCCGTAAAATATACATTAATCCCTATTAATTATAATTATTTCAGAGTTTTTGGTAAGCTTCGGAGATTGGTAAACACCGGTGATAAGGGGGGGCGGGGGACGGTATTTTTTTCGACAATTTGCTCAATAAATCAAAAACTATCGGGCATAGCAACAAATAAAAATCGGTTTTAGAATAGTAGTAAAGTAGTAACGTCCTTTTCATATGATACCCCACTCAATATTGCTATCTCATTTTGAAATCTCGACGACCTTGTTTACCCCCCTTTGTAAATAAAAATAAAAACTATTTTCAATTTTTTATAATTGCACTGACGGCGGGCCATCATTATCTACACCTATTCCAAATTTCAAGTCGATATCTTTAATAGTTACTGAAATAAAGGGTCGTGACACACAGACAGACGGACAGACGGACAACAAAGTGATCATATAAGGGTTCCGTTTTTTTCTTTGAGGTACGGAACCCTAAAAACAAAATACTTGTATAATTCAAACGTGTGATTTAATAGTCGGGCATAGGGCGCATATTCCCCTTCTTGAACACTAACATGTTGAAGTTCATTTTACAATTCATCATGAAGATAAAATATAATTAATAATAATTTATAATCATTAATGTACTTCGCAATACCTTTGAAAATATGTGTAGAAAATTTTAATTATCATAATATTGTATAATATTGTGTTGATCGGCTTAGTAGTTTCTACTTAAAAGTGTAACAAACTCACATTCACATTTATAATGCAAATAGTAGGCATTGGATTAACGATTAACGGACTTCTGCATATTAACGGAAGTTAACGTGTCCGTTAACATTTTTAGAAGTTAACTTAAAAGTTAATCCGTTAATCAAAATGTTAACTTCGTTAATTAACGATTAACGGATTAACGAGTTAATGCCCAGCTATGGTGATTTGAACCTAATGCGAACCTAAAGTGCTAAAACCAAGGGGCACTGAATAGTGATAAATTCATGCAATTGACGTTGAGAAACGATATGGTCATTACCGAGGTAATGGGTTCGACAGCCGGGATTTCCGCAAAAACCGCAAGATTTACAGCCGATTTGTGTGCGGGCTTAGCGGAGACTCGCAGGCCTGCTATATTGAAATTGGTAATGAAATGTATGCGCTCGATTTGAAGGGGTTCGAGTATAAAGCCATATTCACTGAGACACAATGTTTCGGATACACAGTTTTTGCAACAAAATCTACGTGTTTGTGATACAAAATTTTTGGTTCAGAAACACGATTTTCGAGGCCAGGCTCTTTGAATTTTCACTCAATTGTGTGTTAAAATTTCTTGAACTATGATAGACAGTTGTCACACATGGTGTATTTGTGTAATGGTGCTGCCAAACTGCTGTTCAAAAATGTTTACAAACATTAGTAAACATTTCTCAACAAAATTGTTAGTTAACAAATTGTAACAAATAATAGCGCATCCAGATAAGCGCAATTTCTTTCTTTTTAAACAGAAAATAAAAGCTAATCCAATAAGTAAATCTTCTTCCATTTTTGTGTAGACGTCTCACAACGTAAATCAAAACTGAGAGCCGATTCCATCCATGTTTTCAAATTTTATTAATGTTTGTAAACATTTTTCATCAGTGCAACAGCACTCAAAACATCTAACAATTTTTAACATAATGTAACCATGTCTAACATTTGAAAATGTTTGTAAACATTTTTGAACAGTGTGGCACACTGCTGTTCACGCTATAACAAAATAACAACAAATACTTAAATTACAGGTTTCCATACAACAAAGGTGCTTTTGGACGCTTCTATAGATGATGGCAAGATGATGGTATGAAGCCCTTCATGCGCGATGCTCGCACTTGGTTGGTTTTTCATCTTTTAATATCTACTACGAAAACGTCCCGTGGACTCAATAACTTTCTCCAAATTAACAGTTCGTTTCAGAACAAAACTTCTAACCGGATTAAAACTCTTAACAAGAAATCAAATTTTAATTCGTAACAAATAAGCGTCAGTAAGTAAAGGTTAAACAATCCTTTATCACGACAATATCTTTCGTTACAAAACAGGCTACGTCGTACTGGATGCTAGGAGTTCATCCCTTTCTTGTTATCGCCAGTTGGCAGCACTTTGTTTAGACTTCGCCAGCGAAGTTTTAATTCTCTCGGGACGGGATCCAATTGAACGCTGCTATCGCCGAGCACATCTTCATCTTGTATTCTGGATACAGAGTCAAAGCACTCTTGTTTCGAGTCGTTTGACTTGTTTGTCAACAACCGCACCTCGGAAAGGCGACCGCACACTTTTATTACGTTAAATTTTGGGCCTCAGTACCTACTCATGAATACCAAATGTTTAGTGGGACCCACAAATCTGGCTATACTCTACTGCAATTAGTGAGGTACTTTTAGGTTCCTTAATGGTAGTTTTCCGTTCCAAAATAATAAAATTATGTCGCTTATGGTACGATTTTCTCCGCTCTGTCTGTCTGTTTGTCTGACAAAGCTGATTAATAAGCAAATATAAAAATTCAAAATTAGGGGCTGATGTTTTAAATTAATATACTCGTATACCGGATACTATTCATTTCTAAGGAGAATTATATCCTAATTAGCGGCAATAGATTTTTGATATACAAACAAAGTTAATGTTTTATATCGTTAACAAAAAGTTTTACTTTTATTTGTAGTATGGAACTGCGACTCGCATTTTGTTGTATTTTTTTTTTAAATATAACAAGATAATGACGACATTTACCTGATGACTGATGTTACTTAAGTGATAAGACTCCCCATGTCTGATGCAGTGGTTCTCAAAACTGCAATATGCATTGCTACGATATATACCGTATACACACTGCAATGTGCTCGTCATTTGTCACTCTTCATCCTTCCTGTAAATTTGCCTGCTACAGTTTCGATGATACGCGCTTGTTAAGAACATCAAAATGATCGTTGTTATCCTCAAAGACGTCCTCGGTCTCATCAGTATCCGCATCTTATGTTAATCTCAACGCGATTGTATATATTCATAGAGGGAGCATTATTATACAGAGGGAAAATCATAGTTGCGTGCGGAAGATAAACAGTAAATTAGCTTAATTTTGACGAGGTACTCGTGAACTCAATGTTCAACTTTACTAGTTATGATAAAATCACTCAATGTTCTTTACAAGTTATGATAAAATCATGAGTACTTACTATCAAAGTATTGTGTAATTTTGTTTGTGTAAGGTTTTTTAATTCATTAATTTTGACCTCTTGTGGTGTAGGTGTGAAGTACAGAAATAGTTTTCGAGTTTGGAAAGCAAGTAAAGTTCAGTCTTAGCTTATTACAAGTGGAAATCTAAAAAAGGGAAAAACACTAGTAATTTTGTGAAATGCCTACGCCCTACACTCTCAAGTTTTTCTGCTTGTATTAGAATTGTGAAATTATATTGTGAAACTATTTAGTCCTTATTTAAGTATCGAAATTATTTCGTCCTTATTTAATCCTTATTTAAATACCGTCTCGTAAGCTGATCTGCCTCAGGGCAAATCAGCATTCTATTTTCCAGAGCAGAGGTTCGCATAAAAATTGAACTTCTGAGGAAACCTTCCAGTTTTCTACTTTAAAAGATTTGGGCTGGGTTATGATGTGTCAGTGAGTCAGGACTTTTTTAAGATATTAACATCCCACTCTAGGGTATACTGGCTTTTTACAAATATATTAAAAAATTGGTAAGGTAACAAGGAAGACATATTATGTGCTTGACATCAATCACGTCTAATGGAAAGCAATGATGAGGTCAGGTTGGAGAGCACTTACCTTTAAACTGCCTATTGAAGACACTGAAATTACGTTCCTAGTCTAAGTTATTCGTAACAGAAATGTGGCAGAAAAGCTATTTGGATGTCGAAACTCGAGATTGTGAACATAACGAAATCTACGTTGCGTTCAATAACAAACTACGTACAGTTAATATTATGTATAAGTATAATTTATTGTAAGTAGTTTATTGTATTTATTTATTCTGGCACCACCTACCACTTATCCAATTTTAAAATTCTTTCACGCTATTGGTTGCCTGGTAGAAATCGCTATGTAGCGATAAGGCCGCCAAATTGTACTCATTTATTCGTTTGTGTTTTGTTTATTTCTTATTTTATATTTTTATTCTGTGGTGTGCAATAAACTGTTTATCTCTGTCTATCTATCTAAGTACAAACTAAGTATACTTGGATAGACAACCCCTTCAATATTCTCTGCAGCATAGGCTCACAATGGGTGGTAACGCGTCGCGGCTACAGGCGTAGCATTCCTCGAGGATAATTAAATTGTTGGTAGATAATGGACAAAGGACAACGAGAGCCCATCTAGCATTGCTGTTCATTTATTACACCCCTAGACTTCTAAATAGTGACTGTGCTACACGTTGATGCATTTTTAGAGTTCCGTACCTGAAACTATATATATGGAACGAAATTCAAAATGTTTTATTTTTATTCCATGGACGATCACGCCAGCTTACGTAACAATCATCGCCAAAATGGTATAATCAAGTATCATTGTTACGACAGCCCAGGGTAGGTTAGGTTAGTGAGACATCAGTAAATCTTATTAAACACAGTAATTTTGACGGCTTACCTTCACACCGAAAAACTGAACCCGGAATAAGTCACAATGGCTCAGCTCCTGAAACTGCGTTAATACTTATCGATGGACTGAACAACAATTTCAACCAATTGAAGATACCTGATACCTGATGTATTTTGTTAAATTTTTGATTACAATGCATGTCATCGTGCTAAGAACCTAATAGCCTGGTGGTATAGTGTCGGGACACACCTACGTAATTTACGTTGCTAAACGACCGGCGACTGAATTAATTACAGGTTTAGTGGTTGCTCACTTTAGGTGTGCCATGCCAAATAGGAATACCGTAGGGCGTAGACCGATAATTCAGCCGCCTGATTCAGCCCACAATTCAATGACTTCTGGCCTGCTCTTCTGGGTGTTTGGTGTTGGAGTGTGTATCGGTTATCTAAATATCCACTTCATTTAAATAACATAATTACTTTAAGGTCAAAAAAATAATAATGGGAAGAACCCAACATAACTGTATGGCCTACGTAAAGCCTGATGATAGCGGCAGTTTCAAGTACCGACGCGGTCTTAGTTCCGTATATCTAATCACTTAATGGGCTAATTTTGGTCTGCTCTCAAGTAGTAAATATAAAGAATATTATCTGATCCCGCAGTGGGGCTTGAACCCACGTCCCCCAGCTATCGCGGCTGGGTGCTCTTTTACCAACTGGGCTACGCCGTACGCGGCTTCTGTCTTACCATGACGAAAAACGTGGTGAGACGAAACGTGCGATAAAGTCCCACAGCGAGGAAAATTTAGATTCATATTTAAATTTGTAGGAATAAGTTACCTCCTAAGTGTGTAAAACACTATTATTAAATGTAGGTAATTACAATTTTCTTTTATTAATAATTTTATTAATAAGATTTATACCTCCTATCGATAAAGTTCATAGGATAAGCATGGAATTACTAAAGCTTTTTGCGTGAGTTTTTCCGGACAAAATTATGTTTTCCTACAAAGCGTTTGGTAAGCAATTTCACGCAAAAATTCCTAATAAATTACTTTTCTACGTGCCACACGTCAAACGCGCGTTGCGTCGACAAACAACACTTTGTTTCGTCAACGCCTCGCAACGTGCGGACTAACGATACGTTTTACGTTGCTTACTTTATGAAGATTTATCGACACGCATTTAGCTTCATAATTATATAGAGTCTACACTTTCTGGGCTTAATTTATATTAAATACATAAATGTATATTAACAGCTTTCGGTAAGCTTTTGCAAAAACATGCCTAATAAATTACTTTTCTATGTGCCAAACGTCAAACGCGCATTTTGTCGACAAACAACACATCGTTTCATCAACGCTCCGCAACTTGATGGACTAACGAAGATGTTTATGTTGCAAGCTTCACCGCTTAGTAATTTTAAGTGAAAAACTTAAGTGGATAATACTTATGCTACGATATAAAATAAACAGCTTTCGGTAAACTTTCGCCCCAAAATTCCTAGTAAATTTTACTTTCCACATACAGCACATCAAACGCGCGTTGCGTCAACAAACACTTCGCAACGAGCAACACCCTGCGACAAGGTGAGCTAACGATGTTGCTTTGTGTTGCTAACTTCACCGCTTAATTTTGAGCATTTCACGGGACACGGTGTTTACTTGCTAACGTGTGTAATGTATAATATTAAAAATAATTTAAAATCAAATCTAAGAACTTATTATGCTTTAACTTATTATATTATCCTATACCTTTAAACGAGCAATTCTTATATATATATTTCTATATAATCTGGATCTCGGCAACGGCTCCAACCATTTTCATGAAATTTAGTATACCTACAGGGGGTTTTGGGGGCGATAAATCGATCTAGCTAGGATTCATTTTTATAAAATGTCGAATTTACCAAAAAAATAATAAAATATGATTTCTACTGCCATCTATTAGCCAGTAGTTAAACTACCGAGCGAAGCACTCCTGCAGCTGCCATCTATTAGCCAGTAGTTAAGGGCGATGGGTACCATCTGGGCGCGAAAATTCAAATTTTATTTAGTTTTTCGCTCATAGTGGGCTAATTATACATTCAAGGCTAATGGCAATGTGTTTTGCGGGCACAACGTTTATGCATCTACATGTTTTTAACAAAAACTCTGCTCAACAATACTCATTTACTTCATATTGGTTCCCGATAGCTCGAAATCTTTGAAACTGCAAAAAATTATCTTTCGGGAACCAATATGAGATGAGTGGGAATTTTCGAGCAAAGTTTCTATTAAAAACATGTAGATGCATTAAAAGTAGGCCCGCAAAATGCATAGTCATAAATCTTCAATGTGTAGTTTGTCTAAGATTTGCGAAAAACTAAATAAAATTTGAATTTCGCGGGCTGGTAGGGCCGCAACACCTTAAACTACCGAGCGAAGCTCGGTCACCCAGATATTTAACTTATTATACGTAGTATGTACCTACTTGTAGCGTTCGGTTAAGCTATTTCACGCGAAAATTTTAGTTTTCTTACTAGATACCCCATAATTTTTTGTAGTATAATACAAAATACGCTACGCGAGGACGGGAGCGATGTGACCTATGCGTCGCGCGTCGTACATTTCGGTACCGCCGACCACAGAGAAAAGAAGACCATATAAAGTAATTCCCTGGTCTGTTTTGACAAGTAAAAAAATCGGGCTTCAGTGCGAAGCCTAAATGTATGAGTGACGTCAGTAAGTGCTGATCCTTTAAAATGTTTAATAAATGGTAGAACCCCATAATATACGAATAATTGCACCTACCAAACAACTAATAAATAATTTACCAAGAATGGTTCAGATTTAGTACTATAGTTTATTGATTATTTTGTATGAAACTCTCACTAGAGAAGTAATTAATGGACGTTTAGCTTTACTTTAATTGGAGCGTGCAATTATGACGTTGTTTTTGTTGTGGATTCGGGATATTAATTCACGTTATGATAATATAATAATGACAAAATAATAATAATATGGGTAATTAGGTAGCTAATAGGTAAATAATTACAATCATTGAATACTAACAAGTTATTTTGCTGATAAGTACATCATTTCAATTGCATTTAATTATTTATTAGTTTTGAATGCTTGCGTTAGTAGAATTCTAGTTACGAGTAGGTTAGTAGGACATTTGCACCTATTACCTCAAATCCTACCCGAGACGATACTACCAATCTTAGAAGCTCTACAAACCATCAATTTTTGATTAAAAAGCATGACAAATGTTTCGCCTCTCAATAAAAGTATATTTGAAGGATATAAATTAATCTTAGCATTAGCTAAGTTAAGATAAAAATAGTAAAGATAGGCCGATCCGAACATTTTACGTAAACCTTTTTCATACAAGCAAACAGTAGCGCCAACTTTGAAATACCGCTGCCGCCGCTGACCGAACTACCGCGTGGCCTTATACTGTTGGTACTACAGCAGTGCTATTCTACAAAATGTCCATCTCTGAAACAGCTGCCAGACAGCTGCCAAGCCGAAGATGGCATGCAAAATTGTACTCTATTACAACTGACAAATTCATAGATGCAGAGATGTACGCTCGTCGCTGTTTTGCAGAATAGCACGACTGGTTGGTACTAATGACACCCATAAACTGGCGACATTTTTTCGCGCGGTGCGTCCTGTCTAGAGTAGATGTCAATTTCTTAGCTACAAAAAATGTCATTTTTTTGCTCTATGAGGGCTCCTTTCAAATAGAGACCTATTATATTTTTTTTATAATTGTTAAAGTTTATTGAACTTACTATTATAAATGTAGCTTTGCTTTTTGTTAGTTTTGCTAAAACCAGTAAATGGATTTTGATGAAACTTTTTGTGTGTATTTATGGGTCTAGTCATGATTTAGACTTTATTTTTTTATTTACATCTTAAATCTATCCTAATGCGATAATAAAAAAAAAAAACTCACTACATTTTATAGGACAGAACAACGTCTGTAGGGTCAGCTGGTATCAGTGTCGCTGGAAAGAACATTACCCAGTTTTAAATAACGTCTCATATAAAACAATGGTACCATAAAACGTAAATATAAAACCAATCTTGATTCTGAAAAGTTTTTAATTAAGGCATACCGACTTTCTATTTTTCTTGACAACTGTTTATTTAGGTTAGGAGAAAAATTTTCTACGTTATGAATAATTCACAAAATTACAGCATAATATCGTTATTATTCTAAAGTTTATGAATAAAGTCCTTCATTAAAATGTTTTCGTTTAAATTAAAGGGAATATATCTTTAACTATATAGCTATACATACAAACCTAATATAAGAAACTAGTTGACGCGCTAACGTTATTTTGCCTTAATATAGTATTTTTTAGGGTTCCATACCAAAATGGTAAAAATGGAACTCTTATGGTGAGACTTTCTCCGTCCGTCCGTCCGATTATTTCAGTAACTACTAAAGCTATCAACCTGAAATTTGGAATAGTTGTAGGTAATTGCGGCGCGCCGTCATTGCAATCATAAAAAGTTGAAAATCTTTTTTATTTTTATTTAAAAAGGGGGGAAAATCGGTTCGTTGAAATTTCAAAATGAGATAACAATATTGAGTGGGGTATCATAAGGAAAACCGTCACTTGTGTATTCTAAAACCGTGCCTGACTCTTTTTATGCCTGATAGTTTTTGATTTATTGGGCAAACTGTCGAAAAAAATACCGTTCCCCCGAAGTTTTGGAATCAAGATAGATTATATCCCGGAAATCGCCCACGGTAATTACTCCTTGGCGCACTGACGCGCGCTTACATTCGAGAGTGAGGTCGCGAGTTAGCTTCCCGGTGCAGGCTATTTTAGAGTTTCATAATTTCAGAATTGGCTTAGGTCTGATCACAGTCTGATCTGTTGGGAGGCTTCGGTTTTTCGATTGATTATGCACTAAAAGTGCATAATCAATCGAAAATGAAATTCACGCGGGTAGAGCCGCGGGCTTTCCCTGGTTATGAATTTAAGAGCTTTAAATGTAGCTGAAGGGTGGCAGAAGGATATTTAGCCTCTTAAACTTTTTTGTAGAGGCAGCTTAAGCAGTTGTGGGTCGCAATTAGGTTGATAATATGACCTTCGCGCTTTTGTAAAAAAAGGGAGCTAACTATATCCTTTGATAATATAGATACATAATCTAAGACTATATCATACTCAACTTGACAGCGGCTAGGGTCGGTGTTTTTTCGCCTCAACAAACATGGCCGACGCGCTGTCGATAGACAAGGGTACACCGTACAATGATAGCTCATTTACCCCTGAAATTCAGCCATTATAAGAAAATTGGTTTCCCAGGCACTGGTAATTACAGGAAATAGGAAATTTCTTTCCCGGTTATCTCTAGCGCAAGTACAAAAACGTCGGAACAGTTTTTCTCGAAATACGAGTCACACTGCTGTCACAGTATTGTTAGAGAGATTTTTTTGTTTTATTAAAATCACCAGCTGACCCGGCGAATTTTAAATTCTTCAGAGGTCACAATCATCAAACATTACGGACAAAAAAAAAACGAAATAACTCAATCCGTTCTCGAAATATCATCAAAAAGTGGCTCCATACGAATTTTACGACAAAATGAAGTCTTCATAATTTTTTTCGTGAATTTTCCGATACAATACCAGTCAAAAATCATAAAAATCTGTCCAGCCGTTCACGAGTTAATTGATGTAACTGACTTTGTTTCATTTTAGAGAACATTTTATTATGCACTCAAGCCGGCATAGCTAGTAGGTACAAGATACGATAATGATAAGAATTTTATAAAGTTCTAACGTCTAAGATTTGGTACTCCGCAAATCTCGATTCGGTTTCGCCGTTCAACCTATCAACGTTCAGTACGGAGTAGATATTTGAATAGACTTTTGAACTTCTACTAGCTCCGGGTCAATTTACACCACGGCGGAATGGATTTAAAGCGACTTTTTTACATAGCACAATCAACTCTATGTCATTTGTATACTACACAAAATAAATAATTTTAAGCAACTTTTTTGGCTCTCATTTATTTTGTATCTTTTCATTATGCTCACAGATTTTAACTATGCTATGTAAAACCAAGTCGCTTCCATTCCATTCCGCCGCTAGGTAAAACCTTAGTTGGGATTTGGGAAGGGAATTTAGGCAGCGAGTAACTTGGACCAGCTTGGACCCGCCCTTCAGAGCAAGTTTTATAGCCTAGAGGTACTCGTAGTACACTAGCTGAAATATGTTTCTTGATCTATTTTAAGTTTGTCATAAAATGGCACTGTTTACCTCTCCGTCGTCATATTTTATTCTCAGTCAAGATTTAAATGCGAAAAGCAAAAGAAAATGATGATCCTCTTCAATAAAACCCTCCGTCAGATAAAAGAATATAAATTGCATGCAAGGATTTCATTGAAATCTTTTCGACGTAGATTTATTTCAAGTCTTCCAAAGGATAAGTTCAGCTGCGATGCCATTTCAAAATATTTACTTACATTTTAATATTATGTGCAAGCAATTTTAAATTGCTACAGTAAACAAGTCGTGTTTATACGAAAAAAAATTGAACAAAACTGTTTTTATTTTTCAAAGAAAGTATAAAAACTTTTTTGTCAATAAGAAACACTTTTTGTTAGAAAGCGTTTTGTTCATTTTTATTCTTAGTAATAACTAGCTGTTGCCCGCGGCTCCGCCCGCGTGAATTACGATTTTTTTACATATACCGAGGAATTCCTTGATTTTTCGCGGGATTCTAGCGTGATGTTATACAGAAACCTGTTCTTACTTCGCACGGGTTATCTTGTGGTGATTTTGAAAACTCCTTTTTCTTAATCATAATATAAAGTTTCATTAATACGTAGTTAAAAGATCAAAAGGACGATTTTAACTGTCGATATTTCGAACGATAAAAATGTCAAAAATTATTAAATCATGTGAAAATTTGTACTGGTGGTAGAGCTCTTCTTTCAGGGTTAGGCCGAGTAGGTACCACTGGGATAAAATACTCTACTAACAATATTCCCCGGCCCAACATAAGAGTGATTTAAAAATCTTTGCTTCATCTCAATACAATCCAAAATATCCGAATGGGCAATGGCTATATATTTCTTTACGTATAAAAAGACCTATGACATTCAGTCGGTTAGGATTTGTGAACCATTATTTTACCCTTTCCGTATTGCGGATGATAAAAAAAGACGCGGCACTCCGGAAATGTCGACAGAAGTGAAATCTTTAATCTTCATTTCATGTAATGGTTCATGTCTTAACAGTGCCATCTTAATATAAAGTCATGAAACCGTAAATTACATGACAGTTAATTATTATTTAAAAAAATTCAGTAGTACGTACCTATCTCAGAGTTTTACATGCAAGTTCCACATAAATTGTAGAGATGGCGCTATACGGTATAACGTAGCGAGTTTCATGATTTTTGTTCACCCTAAAAGTGAAAAATCTTAAACCATACAAAATCTTCTGATAAGACAATTTATTTACGGCTGTAAGCATAGTCCAGTCTCACTTTAGCTATACGTCTTAGCCCTAGGTTCTTTATACATTCCGAGTTTCAAGTCACCTACTTGAACTTATCGCTTAAGGTTCTGATGCCTGTAATTTCTGAACTACAAAAGTGATGATGATAAAATTTGTATGGAATAATCTTTCAAGAACCTCCTTTCTAACAAAAAAAGAATGAATGAAATCGGACAACGTGTTAATGAATTATAAGTAAATACACATTTTGACTTTGATGCCGTCTTCCAGGGAAACCATGATGAATTTCGGGACAAAAAGTATCCTATGTCCTACCTCGGGGTATGAACTATAATCATGTAAAGTTTCATTTAAATCCATCCAGCGGATTAGCCGTGATGCCCGGTCGTGAAACAGACAGACAGACAGACAGACAGACAGACAGACAGACAGACAGACAGACAGACAGACAGACAGACAGACAGACAGACAGACAGACAAAAATTAAACAAATTACAGTTTTGGCTTCAGTATCGACTAAATAGTGTCCTCCAACAAAAATTTTCAAAATATCTTCAATGTACAGAATTCGACCCTTTACAGTTTTATTATAAGTATAGATATAGATATAAATAAATATATCAGTATATACACATCGTAATCTAGCCCCAAAGTAAGCGATAGCTTGTTTTATGGGTGAACATTAACTCGTATATAATTTACACTAAAATATTGAAAACATCCAGACACTCGAAAACATTCATGCTCATGATAAAAACATTTTTCTAGTTTTTTTTAGGAAATCGAACCCACGACCTCCGGCGCAGACGGCAGGATCGCTACCGCTGTCATTCGGTCGTCAAACAACAATTTAATACTTATAGGTAAGGCCCACTTGCGTCAACTCGGGTTAATGTGTTAACTCAGAGTTAACACGCTAACCCAGAGTAAGTTGTCAGAATTGACCAATGAAACGGCGGGTTAATATTTACATTTTAACCGGGGAAACGGCGGTTAATTTCTTACTTTTTTAACCCTATAGAGTCAACGTCTCTCATTGAACAATTTGAAAACTTCACTGTGGGTTAGCGTGTTAACACTGAGTTAATACCCCAACCCAGGTCGACGCAAGTGGGCCTGAGAGACGTCGACTCTAGGGTTAAAAATGTAAAAAGGTTTAACCTCCGTTTCGCGCAAATTGACCTAAATAATTTTTAGTTATTTGGAAATTAACCATTGGCAATATATTGTCAAAGTTTCAGTTATCCCCGAGCTATTACCACTTGCTGTTATATTATGTAAGTATATCATCAAACATTTCTTCTTTATTTCAATCAGAGTCATAATATAATTGAGGAAAAGTATTTGTAACACAGTTTGATAGATTTCCGAAATGATGAACTACATATAACGTTTAATAAAAGAAACTTGAAATTTGAACCGCCACTCCGGGATTACGTTTTTTCAAGTACCTAACCTAATTATCTCTGAGCGAATATTACTTACTTTCGAGAACAGTAATAAGTCCTCTGAGAAATATAAAATTACCTTATTTTTCTCGTTTCACAAAATTAATGTGCTAACAGATAAGTAAGCACGGAATTTCCATTGCAGGTTATCTTTCCATATGGGCTTTCGTTGGAAAATTCCAGACAAAACGCTTTTTCATATACACAATACACAAAGACATATTTAAAGTATAATATAGGGAAGTGATAGATAGTGATAGTTTAGATTTGAAGTATGCCTTCTTATTGAAAGTAACGAGTTTAATTCCGGGTATAAACCCCAGACTTTTCAGAGCTATGTGTTTGTGGCAAGTCAATAAACTTGTTTAACAGTGCAGGTAAAAATCGTTAGGAAATATCCGTGTGTGAAGCCTGCCATCCACAGTTTTCATCCAAGACAACATGGTCGACAATCGTGAAATTAAATTTACCTTCCACGATAAGATTGAAAGATTTACTATGTTGAAATATAAATACATTCAATTTTACACTGTAAACCTATAGATGTAAAGTTAATTTTTCAGTGTTCATTTTTTATTTTATTTGTTGATTCACATCACTCGGCGATTCCCGATTCCGAAATTAAGTAACTTTGAAAATTGAATCATAATATTATCATAATTGAAAAAATATTTCAACAAATTATTTTACTAATTAGTCAACGGACGGAGCGTGGATTCGATGACGAATTTACATAAATCGGATGAAATACGATGAAAATTGACGGCCGGGTATAATTATCGGTTTATATTGTAAAATGTAAACCTCATTCGAATTTCCACATTGAAACGATTAATTTGTACGAATTGATAAGTCAGGTCAATAATTAAATGTGCTGTTTTATTTTATACCATTGCAATTTTCAGTAGTTTTAATTAAAGTTAGTATTTTTGTGTATACCTATAACCTGCGTATACATATATTATTTTTCATTAAGAATGCTGGGTGATTGTGTAAAAAACATATTATTCGTCACTATCGTAATCGGAAACAAATACTGCCACCTGATTGGCTGGAAAAAATGTAAACAATGAATTCTACCAATCAACGGGCAAAGTGCGTGCAACTGTAATGCAATGCAAATGCAATGTCATTGTCATTAATGAGTAATAAGTAAATAGTGGACAACATCACATACATTGCTCCGATCCCTTTGTAAGTAGCTTGCACTTGTGTTAAGGAAATCAGAAACAACGAAGGTACCACAACACCCAGACCCGAGACAATGTAGAAAAAATATTTTTCTACATTGCCCCGAGTCCCGACCGCTACTGGCTGGCGCTGGCACGCTAACCACTCTACCACCGCGGAGGTCGTCCAAATAATGACAGTAAACTGTGTTTTGTGAAGGGTAAGTGAACACAGTTAAATATGAATCATCTACACTCTACAATATGCTCTGCAGCTGTAGCTATGTTACCTTATCTATTTCTACAGTTGTTAATGGAACACTCTTGAAATAATGTATGCGATTGATATAATCCGATCCAATAATTAATCACTGATCATTCTCAAACACATTTTGAATTTCATCCAAATAGAGAAGACGCCTTATTTTGTTGTACTTCGAAAGATATTTAAATTTTAAATCCATTATTTATCAAGTAGGTAAAAAATTAAACTTTTTCATGCGTGTAGAACGTGCGCAAAGTTATACTTTGCTCACGCTTTGCGAGATTGACTCACTACAGAAAGCTATTTTTTTCAATATTTCCCACTGTATCGGATTTACGTGGACATAATGGCGTGATTGGAGAGTGGAGAGTGGCGGCGCTGCAGTAAATATCGCGGCCCGAGGGACATTAATGCGGCTATCCGACGTTAAACCGAAAATAAACGCACTTGTGTGCTAACTGATTACACTGTATATTACTCGAACACCGTGAGTTATACTTGAGCGACTTATTAGTTGTATTTACTGATACTTTTGTGGCGGTTGTGTATGGTTTTAGTGAATGATCGAAGGGATTGTATTTGTAGGTGATGTGAGGTCCATAAGAGTGATGACATGTATCACGATTTGAAATATTATAATATAGCAATTTGTGTTACATAATATGTGATACATATATATTACATAATATATGATAGGATAAATGCCGAGTTTCATGCATGCCCTGCTTAGTGCTCTGCTTTCTGAACGTTGCGGTAGAGCCTGACATTTCATAAGTGTCTGTTACTTAGGACTATGAAAAATAAACAGTTAAGAGTCGGCTGACCCACGGTGTCTCCCATACAAACGTAATACCAAAATCATTTGTAATTCGTGCAATTTTCGATCATGTTGTGGTGTTATTTGGGTTCATATAGTAATAATCTATGCTCCTGGCCATATCTGGTTCCGAAATAATTTTGTAAAACGAAATTGTAAACGAATTTAGTTTTACTTACTTTTATGTCAAAGAGGATATGTTTTCTGCTTATTTGTTTTGCAATAAAAACAACACTATCTCACGTCGCATTAGTTCAGGAGCACAGTTTTTATTGTCCAGCTAAAGAAAAACACCAGTTAATAAAGAAAGTTACAAGTTTTCATTCATAATTTTTGGTATTACGGAACTCGACCAAATTTATAAAAAAATTTATCAAAATTAATTATTATTTCGTTTTAAAGAAGTATTTCCGAACCAAATATGGCCAGGAGCATAGATTATTACTATATGAATCCGAATAACACCTCAACATGATCCAAATATGTACGAATTACTAATGATTTGTTATTTTGAATGAATGGAGACATTGTAGTCCACAGGCCCCTTAAATTAAACTCTCAGTAAAACCTAAATTCTCCAGCTGCGTGTAATTTGATTTTACATCAATTCGAACCATACATTTTATTGGAATAAAAATTAGCCTTTTAATTAATTTACTTCAAGGTAGTAAAGGAGAATGCCAGAAAATGGGCTAGATTTGCGTCACCCTGCGTCTGAAGCACGTATGCATGAAGAATCTTCTTTCATATTTTAATATTGCATATAATTATGTTAGTGAAATATGAAAAGTGTTATAAAAAAAGTAAACGTTTCGAAATATGTGGAACCGCCATGCCACTTTTAAAACTTAGAAAATTAACCACTTAGAAAATCAGATTATTACAATTTCCCTGTTAATATCTTACTAATTTTTTTTTACATAATATTGAGAATATTTCTTATGTTTTACCGATGATTACGACGCAAGGTATAGCCCAATTTTCATACAATAATCGGCATTCTGCTTTACGCATGAATTAGCAGAGTAGGTAGGTACCTAAAATATAGAAGGGAGCATGTTTTGCTATATTACGTATCTATAAATAACTAGTCTATAAATAAAACGTATAGGGTAAACGATGCTCTAATAATAGCTTTTAATAAAGCACCTAACTAATCATGTACTGAACACCAAACAGGTATTATTTAATGACATACAATAATTAATATTACGAGTATATTATTTCAGGCAACATCATAATTCATATTAAATTGTACCTGTTCATTAAAACTCGGAAAGGGAGGGCTATGGGAGAGTTAGTATATTGACGCCAGGAATAATCCATAGAATATATTGTGTCAGTATTTAGCTTACCTTATTCTATTTGATCCTAGGATCACTTACAAGTACCACTGAAGGGTCATGAGTATTTTAAGGTAGGTACATGAAGAATCGACACTGAAATTTATAGTTCCTTGGATCATAGATGTATAATATATATCAGGGAACCACAGTTTAGAATCCCATTTAATTGTATATCATGACATTTTTGAAAAGAGTAAGTGCCGAGTTTCTTGCCAGTTCTTCTCGGTGCAAACCTGCATTTCGAACCTGGCGGTAGAGATTTAGACTTTTCAGGGGCGCCTATTATTTAGACCTGTGTGAAAAAATAAAGAATTTCAATTCATTTCATTTCATGCCCTTGTAACACAAATAACTAAAAACAAAATGGCGTTGTAGAGCAAGCTCTGTGCAACTTCAGGTAGTTGCATGATAAATGAATCCATCAAAGTGTCGTCAAAACGTTATCAATGTATCAAACATCGAGGCAATTTTTCAGTAGCCCCTTTAATAATTCAGGTGAAACAAATTGTGCAGAAAACAATATTTATTAATACTGAACAAGTGCGAGTCGAATTCGCATATTGTCACGTATAACCCGGTTACAATATCTGTGGACCTGGCTCGATGACGTCACGTCGTGTCAGCGCTCTGATATGGTGCGCAAAACAATCAAGCCGGGGCGAGCGCGGAGAGGTAAAAGGAAAACGGGAAGGGGGTACGCATTCCAGCGAGGTCCACAGATATTGTAACCGAGTTGTAACACTGTATTTATATACTTAGGTACATATTTGCTCCGTTGTAAAAAAACTACATTAACATCCACCGTAATGCACCTTAGGATGAGCCCTTCGGGTCATTTTTTGTTTATCTTCTGCATAACAAAAAAGTAGCGCCATTTGTTAAAATTTCCGCTAATACGCCACAAGTTAGCGGAAATCGTCCCTGCGAAAACTCGCGTGCGGACTAAATGATAACAAGTACTTACCTACTGTATTCTGTGACGTAGACTGAGATCCATGGACAATACTTTGGTCAGCTTACAACCACAGGCCACAGCACAGGCTTACAACGGACGCTGTTGGTGTCAAAACAAACATTTTTGACACCAGTAAAATGGCGTCAATTTTTCGCGCAGTCCGCCGGGTCCTGTGTATATAACGTCTACGTCTATTATAACATCGCATTCAATTAAAGTACCCTGAAGTTCATACAAAAGCGAAGAAAACTTTAATAAGCGGTTATACGAGTAGGCATGTAGGAATTTTTCGGCACACGCGCGGGCCTTATGTGCCGAGAATATATTTAAGTTGTGTGTTATTTGTGTACGTGGATTGTACTTTCGCATTTCGTTGTAGATATTCGCATTCTACTAATAAAGTGTGTGTTAAGATAATGTTATTAAAAATGCAATTGTTACTTGGTTCCCAAATATACCCCTTATAAAATCATTATGGAGGTTCTATAAGTATTGACAAAAAGTTAGTCCAGACCCTGGTTACCGTCTAGCACCTAAGTACTAGTCAAGACGAATCAAACGAGCCCTAACTCGGTGGTGTTGTGTCTCCCATTACTGAGCTATATCATGGTCATCTTCGAGCTAGGTACATCATCAGTCAAAGTACTTGTTTAAATATCTGCGCATTGTATGTGAAAAGTCGTATACAAGCCTTGGCCACAACTAGGCATCGATGACGTCACAAATGTGTGCCTCGGCACTGCCTCAGCACTCATTTACATGTTCGTCTATGCACAATTGCGCATGCCTCTATTGCTGGCCGCTGCAGTTTTACCGGGCCGTAGCAGGCAATCTAACCAAGTGCATTATATTATTGCTACATTTTTTTTAGGGTTCCATACCAATTTGGCAAAAATAGAACCCTTATGCTGAGACTTTCTCCGTCCGTCCGTCCGTCTGTCACACTCGATTATTTCAGTAACTATTCAAGCTATCGACTCGAAATTTAGAAAAGTTATAGGTAATAGTGACCCGACGTCATAAAAATCGTAAAAATTTGAAATATGTTTTTATTTTTATTTAAAAAGGGGGGAAAACCGGGTCGATAAAATTTCAAAATGAGATAACAATATTGAATGGGGTATCATATGAAAGGGCGTTACTTGTGTATTCTAAAACTAATTTTTATTTATTTTTAAGCCTGATAGTTTTTTATTTATTGGGCAAACTGTCGAAAAAAATACCGTTTCCCCCCTTATCTCTGAAGTTTACCAATCGAAAAATCTGAAATAATTATGATCAATAGAAGTTAACGTATATTTTACAGGAAAAATAAAATCAACTCGCTGACTAATATACTTTTTTTGATAATAACAATAATCCGCCAAAAACAAAGTTAGTTTTGCGGTTTGCCAACAAAAGTATCGTAAATTCAAGGGACAAAGGTGGTTCTTTTAACGTTTTACTTCTTTGATAGTATGGAACCCTCGGTGCGCGAGTCCGACTCGCACTTGGCCGGTTTTTTAAGTATGAGTGGTTGTAGAGACAGATTATAACATGGCTAGTAATTTTGAGCCAAGATTATTTTAACAAAATTTAAAAAAACTCAAAACTCAAAATATCTTTATTTCACATAGGCCTAATATACAGGCGCTTGTAAATGGTCCTTACAATATAGGCTAGCGCTTGACTGTGATTACTGATTACACTTGGAAAGTGATGATACAGTTTAAGGAATTAACGCGCTTGCCTATAAAATGCCTATTCATTCTTGGTTAATGTATCAGTTTAATCCGTTTTGGCAGAGAGATAGGCTCATCGCTCCCAGTTTTGTATGGTCGGTATTTTCGCGTAGAACTAATTGATTAATTGCGTTAAGTCGGCCACTGCAACACGAGAGCCGTTTCTAAACTGCGCACTGCACTTCCAAGTGCTGAAAGAATAGGAATCTTTAATTCCGAATTCATTTCCTACTGTTTTATTCATTGTACATCGTGAAAGCAGCAGCAGGAATAAGAAAAGGGAGCAGGAATTTCATTTAGTAATAAGGTTGCTTTTAGCCTCCGATTAAAACGCAGGAGCTTGTTTCACCATTTTGTTTGTGTGTGTGTGTGTGTGTGTGTGTGTGTGTTTGAGTGTGTGTGTGTGAGTGTGTGTATGTATGTGTGTATGAGTGTGTTTGTGTTCGTGTCGTCCCTCATTAGAGCATTTTGGGACCCCAAAGACACGTGTTAGTGTGTTAGTAGAAGTGGTTCTACGAGCTATGTGGCCCTTTGCGCAATACGTTGAGCTATGCTTTTATGTGTGAGGCAAATTATATGATTTGATAAATATTCTGACAAGCAAGATGCGTTAAATTCATGAACTAAAATCGCAACTTGCGGACTTAAAATGTTTTTGTACTTATTGATTTCAAAATGTAAACAAATATAATGCTGAAATTCAATTATTCCTCTATGCTTTAATAGCTCAAAATTAAATAAGGTGGTACGGTACACATTCATGGAACCAAGGAGAAAGAGAAATAAACATAGAACATAATACAAACATAGTAAGCAATAAGTAGCGATTAAATTAAGCGATCGAACGAAATATAATTTATATACATTCAAAATTTTGAAGTCTAAATTAGGTACAAAGTAATGATATCTCATGCAAAAAGAAGACTGAGGACTGAGTATTTTTTGTTAAATCATTTTAGCTAAGCACGTCTTGCACGTTTTTACGAAAAAAGAAGATAAAACTGCCGTGAAACTTTCCGCCGGCAAAATTGAGTGTGCTGATGTTTCAACTTCACAAACACGTTAACTGCGTATCTTGTGTGTGTTCATTGGTGCCTATTGTGGTGTGTTGGAAGAAATTTACAAGAAAGTTCATCAAAGATATCAATATATAAAGATAAGACAAATAGACTCCCATAGAGGTCCAAGAGTAAGCCCTCAAAATGCGGCAAAAAATACTTTGCCCAAATTGGCAAACCCAAGCCGTCTCTACACAATTTTTCACGAACACTAGCATCCACGCACCATACAAATTTCAAATTGACACACTCACTGTATAAAAAAGTTGCCGCACTCACGAAGCTAGGTAGGGCTCTATATAGTCGGAGCGCGAGCGACGTATTAATCTATGTAGATATAACAAAAGAAGTGTTTAAAATAATGCCATAGACTGTAGTGTCTTAAAACTAGTACACTGTAGAGTGTAATCAGCGCAGATGCTAACCTCAAGAATTGGCTTCTGATAATAAAATCAGCCTAAATTTGATGAGATTTTCTCCGGCTCCACACAAATCGAACTCAAAGAGACTTTCATGTATATCTCGAATCAACCATTACCATGTTTGAAGCAAATGAATAAATGATTTACGATTTTATTTTATTTTTATGAAAGTAGTAATTTTTATCAACATCAAAAGTTGTGTACCCAATTCTACAAAATACGTATGTATTTTTGGTTGCTCTAACGTGTTTAGATTTTTCTTGTATTATAATGGGTGGGGTATTGTTGTATTATTTGGAGCTTTGGAGCATAGTTAATTAGACGCGTGACAAGTTGACAACTGACACGAGCGCTGGTCCACCTAATGCCGGAACCACACTGCGTTATTTGTTATTCGTTATGCGCCTTATTTGGCCGCATACGACCAAGTTCATTCGTCTATATTTGCTTTATTTGCACGAATAACGCATAAGCACGAATATTATCCGTCCTCTTGTCGGTTTTTAGCACACTTCAAAGGACACGTATTGGCAATATTTGGCACATAGCACGAACTGAGGAAAGCATGTTTGTTGCTTGCTCACATAAACACATATTTGGACGAATACAGCGTAGCCGCATAACGAATAACAAATAACGCAGTGTGGTTCCGGCATAAGGGGTCCACCGATCGAAGGGCGGGATTACGTCACGTCACATGCTATTCACGTGAACCCTGCGCCTAGGGTTGCCACTTGCCAGGTTTTAAAATACTTTTATTTATATTTAGCGGCTACGATACATTGTATCGCGCTATCCAGTTGGGTACGCACTGACGAATATACTTAAACGAAATTGAATTTGATCGAAGTAGTTATAATAGCGCCATCTCTTAATGGAACAGTATATTAGTTAAAATACTTTAAACTTACTTCGCAATGAAATAGCACCCGGCCCCGGTCCAGCTATAATGCGACATTCGACATGCTTGGCACGATTCTATAAAAAAAATCACTTTAAAACCTTATTCCTAAACATTTAAATGGTGCGGTGTCTCCTACGTGAGCGCTGGTTTTCAGTTGCCACCGGTATTTTAAAATACATAGTTTTTCAACTTTTTGGATATCCCAGTTTTTATTTGAAAACTATCTCGCAAGTGGCAACCCTATAACGTGCTCGCTGAAACGTAATTTCAAACTGTGTCAGTCGTTGTGACTTAATCTCTCGTCTATCCACTAATGAGGTATAAAATAATTAATGTTGTGTGGACAAACTATATCTACTTATTTAGTACCCATACAAAACTAATAAAGAAATTACATACATCAGTTTCAACATAATAATATCTTTGTTTTATGAAAGCATGAAGAGGCGAGGCAATCACTTGATGTTTTTTTAACACTGAAAAATTTACTTTACGTCTATTGGTTAAGAGTGCAAAATTAAATGTAAGTATGTCAACATAGGAAACACAATCCTTCAACCTTATCGCGCAAAGTATATTTAATTTTACGATTCTCGACCATATTGCGTTTTGAACTGCATTAAATAATTTTACGCTCAAAGTCAATAGTCGTAAAATTATTTTTTCAATGTTCGCAAAATTTTTTTTGGTTTCAAAATTGTCTGCTTATACGTAAATGGCAAACCTTTTTATACATTTTACTTCACAAAATGTAGCCGACGCTTTATGTAAATCGCCTAGCAGATGATGAGTAAAGATGTTATCGTACTAACTTGGAAGGGTTAAGAAATCTCACCCCTAACGAATCCTCCCAACAGACGAGACTTAAAAATAGTGTCCCGTGGTAGGAATCGAACCCGCGACCTCCCACTCTGCAGGCCGAACATTTTATCGAATACAAAAACTCAACATTTTATGCATTCATTATTTCGGTAGCAAGGTAGGCATTAAGGTTCGCCAGGGCCCAACTCAATACTGATTAGACAAGCTAGCAAGAACTTAAAAATAATCCGAGGTAAAGCCACTAGATGAAATACTAATTACTGTATTCACAAAGCTAATTATATAACTTATAACACGGCGAGGATGAATTTAATGTAATTTTCCTTAGCATCGAAGCATGTCGCAGTCTGTTTACTGCTTTCATCTCATCCAGTCTTCTCGCTGGCCAGACATCTGACAATTAAGTAGGACAATTGTGTCAGCTAACTGCGGAATAAGCTGTAAGCAGCTATTAATATTCTTGTACACAAGCGTGTAACTTTGACAAAGTTATTTCGGCGCGCTTAAGGTTGTTTGCACGAGGCTACTCCCCAAATTCATATTTTATTTGGTTCTTCGTAATCAATGTGTGAGCTACTAGGACATTGTAGGCCTTTGAAAATAAAATTGCGGAAATGGATTACCATTTCCGATTCCGATCAATTAACAAGCTCACAAATTTTACAAACACCAAATAAAATTTGAAATTGGCTGGTAAATTCGATTGGTTCACCACCATAAGGTGATTGGGTAAAATTAACTCCCTAAATTCATATTAGATTAAATTTTTCGCAAATAGTATATGAACCACATTGTAGGTTTTTTTGCAATGATAGTAACTGCGCAAATTATATAGTATCACAGCCATATCATAATAATTCCCGCAAACCCATAATTTTGTGTAATTTCTCAGGAGCTATTGGGAATTATTATGACGCAAATGAGATATTAAAAACATTGAGCAAAATTTTAATAAACAGTAATTAAAGGCGTAGATATAATTGTTAGTTGCGCTATTATCATGGCCTTAAACCATTTTAATTTGAGCTAAGAGACCTAATAAGTCTATTATTTGCAGAAAAAACTACTTAAATTTGAATTTGGCGCCCTATTTTACCCCTCAGCCTTAAAACAAAGATGTCCGCCATCGCGAGCGTGGGAGGCGTGAGTACGTACCGCAGAGGAGAGACAACAAAGCGCCCGCCCTGGGGATACATCCCGATGGCGAATTATGTTGATGGACAAATTACCGACTTACACTTCTCCTCAACTACTCCAGTGTAACTAAGTTATGTTGAGCGGTTTTGCATCTCGCCTTTACATGCCGCCTTTTAATTTGTTTGAATTACCCAATAGTGTAATTGTTGAATTATTTTGTTGTATCGGGAACTAATATGAAGTAAATGAGTATTGTTGAACAGAGTTTTTATTAAAAACATGTTGATGTGTAAATGTTGTGCCCGCAAAACTCATTGCCATTAGCCTGCATGAATAATAACTAGCCCGCTATTAGCGAAAAACTAAAAAAAATTGGTATGCGCTTGAATGGTACTCATCCCCCTTAACTTACCTATACTCGTATCTACGATCGTCATGGAAACCTGTAGATTGCTCATTACATATGGAACGAAACTCAAAACATGCATTTGACAGTTCAGGAATGTATGAGATTGATAGGGATAGGATTTCATACATTTTTAAATTACGGTTTATTTATACATCGACGGGTTTCTATAACGATCGTAGCTAAATCATATGGCTAAGAGCGCAAAGGTTGATAGGTATTCGAATCTAGTAATATTTACACAAAAGTAGGTATAAGTCATATCGCTGCACCAGACAGAGCCTAGCGCTAAATCCGACAAACGCCCGACTCCGATCCTTGTTTGCTTACACTCGGGCCCGCCTAGGCTTTTACACATCTTTGTAGAGCATTTACTTTGACTCGCGTAATGGTAGATGTCCACCAGCCACATTATGTATTATCAATTCTCCTCCAGTCCAACCAAATCCAAAACCAAGTTCAGCCTTACCAAATGATAGAATTTCCTTTTCGTCTGCATGTTCAGGGTTGTGAATATAAGATTCTTGCAAGATATTACAATTGTTTATTAATTTAATTAGCAACATTTTGTGACATATCTTTTTCAATCCAAGAGTGAATTAAAATATCCTCCCTTTTTCATTCCATAAAAAAATAATAATATTCGTAGAGTTTTACTTCCTAAAAAGTATTCAGCAATCACCAGAAAAACTTATTTGTTGTGACAATTTTTGTATTGGGCATCTGTCAAAATGTCAAGTAATAAACTTGATATGATTGAACTTGAGATGATGTTCCGCTAGATAGATATCTAACTAAACATTTTGTAAATGTTTAGTTAGATATCTATCTAGCGGTTGTGAAACAGACTATAAACTAGTATATTAAATACTTCACGGTGACACAAAATACTAAACTATATATAAAGAATTAATTCACAAATTCTCAGCAACCTAACATATTATGCGAGGACGAAGAGTTTTTATAGAACTCAGAGCCTCACCCATTGCAAATTTAACATCGGCAATTTTTAAGATTGCTTTTGTATCACTTTTAAACAAAATCAAATAATGTATCAACAATGGAGGTTACGTGACCAAATCAGCGATCATTTAGCGATAGCTTTCATACAATTTGAATTTCGTTTCATTGCCATCTTTTTAGCGTAGCTACCTTTCGCAAAATGCCACATGGCTAGAGGTGCGGGACACGTTGAGCTATTACGTCAAAGCTGGTTCCTTTTTTACGTTTACAGTGGTACAGCTTATCCAGATAGACTCTATAATAAGAGTCGGTACTTATCGCCAGTAGGTTACCAGCATAAGAGCATTTACTTTGACCTAAATCACCCCCGACGCCCGTTCGTTGGATCAAAACAATAAAAAGATAAAAACAAGAGCGCGCTCGCTTCTCTGAATCACTTTCACGCTTAGAAGTGCTGAAATGCGCTAAGACGTCTCTTTTAAGAGCCGGAACTAGCTGGTATATTGTGGTATACAGTCGAAAGTTTGTATGCTCGTATAATTGCCGATTAGGCTGATATACCCTAGTGGATTGAAACATACCTATAGACTTCTTTTATCCCGGAGAAGTCTATGGGTCTCCCGGGATTCGTGGAAAATCCGAACCGAATTTGGGCATAAACTACAATGTAATAATACTCTTCTTTGCTTTTGTTCCATGCTGTTTATCCCATTATGATGAAACTTTAGCGAATTTCTTTTAAATCAGAACCTGCTTCAAAGCTTGCAAGTATTTCTTACGCTCCAAATGCCAACTACTTACGCCATGCAGTAAATACTAATTAAGTAATCATAAGATTTGTGTCTGCTATCGTGTCATGCAGTAAATACTAATTAACTAATCATAAGATTTGTGTCTGCTATCGTGTCATGCAGTAAATACTAATTAACTAATCATAAGATTTGTGTTTTAATTCAGTGTAACTTTGGTACCATTTTTTGTAAGAAACTGTGGCCTCTATGCTTAAACGGAGATGTTCCGTTTTACGCTCCTTTTATATAGTCTGTTATTTTTATCGGCACAAATAAGCCGAATCGAAACGCGATACAATTTATTTTTATTTTTAGTGTTATTGAGGTTAAAACCTTTTGCGAGTTTGTTAGAATTATATTCAATGTATAAATATAACTTAGGAGAGAAAATAAGAAAATACGTACGTTGTCCCTATCTGAGATATAAAAAATAGATGCTCAACTCAAATAATAACCTAGCCTGGTTATTAATTTTGGCCGTTAAAAACTTCGATCATAGCCATTAGGCCCATTGTATAGCCGCAGGATCTAATAACAGTTAACAAACAACAATTAAGAACACAAGTGACAATACTTCAGTTTTGATTGAGCTTTTCTCAAGGTTTTCAAGGTTTCTGTCGTGTAGGATACATCCTACAACTGGGCCCTTCTTCATGTATTGCATCAACTTTGTATGTCTTATAATTATCGGCTAAGAGGTAAGGGGATGTCTCAGGTATATATATACCACAATTTCGAATGCCGAGTTCTCAACGATCGTATACCTAAAGTATCGATATCAAAAATTCCGTGAACGGCCTTTCCTTTTTCATTCTATTTGATTCCATGATACGGTTCATTTATCAGAAGCATTGAGTTACCAAATAATAATGGCAAGATCAAACTCGGTGAGTCTTTATCTACGTTATTCGTTAGAAGGGATTTTGGCGGCGACGTCGATGAAAAATAATGTACCTTGGTTTCGAAAGAGACAATTTTGAGGGGCTGTTTTTTCAAGCATTGTGGTAACTTTATTCATTATGCCGTTATGTACCATGTTAGTATATCTAATTATGTTTTCATAAGTGCCTGTAAGTTAGGCCTTTGTGAATTAAGGAACTTTTCACTTGACCTAATTCCAAAAAAAATTAATGTTGATATATTACCATTACATTACCAGGGTGATAGACCTACTATAATTAGATAACAATGGTCAGAAATGGAACATACGTTCTATCAGATTTTAGATTGCATGCCTTACCCACAGCCTTACCATTTAGTGCGTTTTTTTAGGGTTCCATACCAAAATGGTAAAAATGGAACCCTTATAGTGAGACTTTCTCCGTCCGTCCGTCCGTCCGTCTGTCACACTCGATTATTTCAGTAACTATTAAAGCTATCGACCTGAAATTTGGAATAGTTGTAGGTAATTGCGGCACGACGTTATTGCAAACATAAACAATTGAAAATCTTTTTTATTTTCATTTAAAAAGGGGGGAAAACTGGGTCGTCAAAATTTGAAAATGAGATAACAATATTGAGTAGGGTATCATATGAAAGGGCGTTACTTGTGTATTCTAAAACCGATTTTTATTTATTTTTATGCCTGATACTTTACGATTTATTGGGAAAACTGTCGAAAAAAAATACCGTTCTCCCCCCCCCCCCCCTTATCTCCGAAGATTACCAATTGAAAAATCTGAAATAATTATGAACAATAGAAGTAATAGAAGTAAACGTAAATCAACTCTCTAACTATTACCAGCAAAAACAAAGTTATGTTTGCGGTTTGCCAACAAAAGTAGCTACATGTAAAGACATTCCGCTCGAGCCGCGACAGCGAACGGTCGCTTACACAGTAAACGCTACCCGTATTTATTTTATAAATTTCGAAGTTCACACAAGTGTGTATTTGTTCGCGTTAGTGCAAGCGAGAAAGGCATAAGGGACAAATATATTCCTTACGCTGCGCTTCGATTTCTCTGCGCCCGCGCCGAACCATCTATACAAGTTGTACGGTTAGACCACAAAACTGAGGAGTGAGGACATAATTTTATTTTGTTTATTTTACTTTCAATATGTCGCAAAAGAAATTGACCTCAAAAGAGGTGCTTGGTGGTTCTGAAGGTAACCTTTCTAAATTAGATCCGGACAATTTAACATCATTAACGAGAAGACAAAAAAGGCCTAGAAACGAGGCCCAAGACCAGAAAGAAGACGACACGACGACCGAGCTTACTCTTAAGGAAGAACTGTTCAGTATGCTCACAAACTGGAAAAGAGAGCAGGATGTTGCATTCAAGAAACTCACATCTGAAATTACTGCGCTTAAAGAGCAAAACATAAAAGTACAGGAAACGAATGCTCAATTAGAACAGTCGTTACAGTTTATTTCTAGCCAATATGAAGATCTGAAGGAAAAATTAATTGTTATGGATAAGGACAGAAAGGAATCCAAAAACTACATAGCTACCTTAGAGAATAAAATTGATGAAATACAAAAAAGGGCGAAGTTCACAGTTTTCGAGATCAGAAATTTGCCGCAGCAAAACACTTTTGAGACTCAACAAGATCTCTGCGACTTCGTCAAAAAGACCTGCTCAGTTTTGAAGACGGAAATTCAACCTTCCGAGATTAAAGATATTTACAGATTAAAATCGAAAACGGGCACTTCAACTATAGTCACAGAGATGACAACTGTCGTTGCAAAAAAAAAAATTTTAAAGGCCATTAAAGAATACAATCAATATAATTCGGGTAGTAAGCTATCCACTTCTACCCTTGGCATTCCTGGCCCAAAAATCCCTATATACCTATCGGAAAGTTTGACAAACAAGGATAGAAAACTGTTTGCTTTGGCGCGAGATACACGTAAAACCCTGGATTATAAATACTGCTGGACAAAAAACGGCCGTATTTATTTAAAGAAGGTAGATGGATCGCCGCGAATTGAAGTAAAGTCCGAGGCGGACCTCGAAGCCCTAAAAAATAAGTGACTACGTAGTGATCAATGTGTCATATCGGCGTATCGCTCTGTGTGTTCTATTAGTTTTAGTTCACTTAGTTTGCTAATATTATTAATTTACTTTTGCACAAAAATACAATATGTTCAACTACCTACACATAACAACTACACATACATATTCTACACAAACACGACTAATTATGTATTTATGTTACACTGGTTTCAATTTATACCCCATAAAAATAGTTTATTACGTTTTCGAATTTACAGGAATCTCCACTACATATTAAGTTTTAACAAATGTCGATCCTGCACAAAAATTTCCTTTATAACAGTTTGTCACCTTTTACAACTAATAGGTTCACATTTAAAAACTTTGTTCAATAATCTCGTAAGATCCCGCATATTTTACATAGTCAATGTAAAAAATTCACAGTATTTTTTAAAAAATCAGGATTTTCTGACATTATACAAACGAACATTAGTTTGCATCCGGTTTAAAGATCTTTTTAAAATTCGCAGCCCTAAATGAAATATTGACAAGCTTGGATGATGTGTCTTTCAGTGACGTTGTTACCTGTAGACCCGATAGGCTCTCGGAACTGTACGTTCAATCTGATACACATATTTCTATTTTGACTCAAAATATAAGAAGCCTGAATGCCAACTTCAGCGGTTTTCTGGCACTGATGGAAATAATGAAAGTTACTTGCGATATCATTGTATTAACAGAGTGTTGGCTATCCTGTAATCCGGTCATTCCTACTCTCGAAGGCTATGATATATATAAATCAGCTCGCAATTTTAATCAAAACGATGGTGTAGTTCTGTTTTTAAAAAATAACTTATTTAATGCTAAAACTGTAGAACCAGTTGTCGATGACTGTAATTGTTTAGTAACTACAATAGGCTCTGATATAGCCATTATTTCCATTTACAGGCCCTACGCTTTTAAAGACCCCTCTCCATTTATACTATCCATGGATCGACTCTTATCCAAGTATAAATCATTTAAAAATATTATATTGGTAGGAGACATAAACATTGATATTGCAAAAAATCAGCAAAATACCCACGCTTTGGATTATCTTGACCTCCTTGCTCATCATGGACTCTTCATGGGACATGATTTACCAACCCACGGCAATACGTGCCTTGACCATGCAAATTTAAAAACTCTGACTAGACCCTCCATTTATGTATTAGAATCCACGGTCTCTGATCATTACGCTGTTATGGTATCCCTCGCAAAAATGGCTTCTACTACTTCAAATCGGCATCTTTTAACCAAAATTGACGAAGATAAGCTCTCAAATGAGATGTCAAATATCAATTTTGAATCTGTATTTTCTACTTCAGATCCTAATGTTGCAACTAGTAATCTTATAAACCCTATCCTTCATGCCCTTGCAGTTTCCACCAAAACTATAAAGATACAACGTAAATACAGGCCCATCAAGCCATGGATTACCCCCGGATTATTAAGATGCATTAGACATAGAGACATGTTACACAAAAAACTCAAAAAAGATCCCATAAACGAAATGCTTAAAGTTACGTACAAAAGATATCGTAATTTTTGCTCTAATCTACTCCGCAAAGTCAAAATTGAATACGAAAAAAATGAATTCATTAAAGCTGGTAAAAATCCGAAATTGGTGTGGAATACCGTCAAATCTGTTGTTAATTTGTCAAAAAAATCTTCCTCTGCGTGTGATCTCTTGCTTTCAAATAATAACAAACAAGATTGTATTAATGAAGTCAATTCCTATTTCGCTGACATAGGTAGGAAACTAGCTGACAAATAGATCGAGATACCTTTGTTCCTCAGATAACTACATCCCATAGGGAATCCTTTGTATTGTTGGAAACTGATGAATCTGAAGTAGAACGTCTGATAATTTCTCTTAAAAACAATTGTGCAGCCGGTTGGGATGGCATTTCTACAGGATTTCTGAAAAAGTTCAAAAATTTTATTGTTCCCCCGCTCACATACATTTGCAATCTCTCCATCAAAAAGGGTATTTTTCCTGACCATTTCAAAAAAGCGCTTCTCATTCCTATTCATAAGTCAGGTGATAGAAATTGTGTCGAAAACTACAGACCTATCTCGATTCTGCCCGCTTTATCAAAGATCCTCGAGAAAATTATTAATATGAGACTTGTCTCATATCTAGAGTCTTGTAACCTTCTATCAACAAATCAATTTGGTTTTCGCAAGAACAGGTCTACTTCTGATGCAGTTCACTGTCTTATTGATCTTTTAGTGGGCAAGATCGACTCAGGAAATAAATGTGTCGCTATATTTCTAGATTTAGCCAAAGCCTTCGACACGGTTTCAACGCCAATCTTAATATCTAAGCTACAATCGTTGGGGATTCGAAGTAATCAGCTCTCACTCTTTCAAAGCTACTTATCCGGTAGAACTCAATCGGTCAAGATAGATTCTTATACCAGCTCTGAGCTACCTATTAACATTGGCGTACCACAGGGCAGTATACTTGGTCCTAGCCTCTTCTTAGTCTATATGAACGATTTATGTAACCTCAACCTTACGCAAGGAAAGATTGTTTCATACGCTGATGACACAGCTCTCGTTTTCTCCTCTGATAACTGGTCTGAAACGTATCGCCTGGCTCAAAAGGGTTTTGATACCGTAAGAAAATGGCTTAATAATAATTTATTAACATTAAATATTAGTAAAACCAAATGTATTACATTTTCCATTCGAAATTCTTCTCTTCCTCCCAGTTCTTCTTCTCTACAGTTATTTGCTGAATCACCCCAGGCCAGTTGCTCAACCCTAAATTATCCCCTTCCCATTGAAAATGTCACGTCAATAAAATATCTGGGGATTATAATTGACAATAACCTTACGTTTAAAAAGTACATAGAACATTTGTCAAATAGACTTCGTAAACTCATATTCATCTTCAAAAACTTGCGTCACTCAGCCCAACCTGAAATAATGAAAATGGTCTATCTAGCTTTATGTCAATCAATTCTCAACTATTGCATTTCCGTGTGGGGAGGCGCTGCAAAAACTCATCTGATACAAGTTGAACGGGCACAAAGAGCTGTCTTGAAAGTGTGTTGTTTCAAACCACGGTTATATCCTACTGATATGCTGTATCAGTATTGTCAAGTGCTAACCGTCCGCCAACTTTTTATTCTGGCATCAACACTAAAACAACACTCGCTCACGAACTTTAATACTAAATGCTCCTCTCGTAGGCCCCAAATAGTAAATCTAAGCAAATGCAATACTGCTTTTAGTCGTAGGTTTTTTGTTTTTTTAGGACCATATCTCTATAAAAAGCTGCATAAAATTCTATCTCTCCATTCCTTAAATAATTATAATTTCAAAATTACAGTTAGAAATTGGCTCCTTGAACAATCTTATATGACTACTGAAGGACTGTTGGAGATTCTAACTTAGTTCCATCAAGACACTAGTAGTAGTAATTATTAAACACACACACTCACACACACACACACACAGACACACACACATACACACACACTCACTCATACACACACACACTCACCCACACATGCACGCACTCACACACATACATAACAAGCACGCTCTTACATTCTCATGAGTGTGCACACAGATTTCGCATACTCACATGTTCTTATATTTTGTTTAATATTTAATTAAGTTAGTCTTGCGGCTCTGAGATGGAAGCCCTGTTTCCCGAGACACAGTCTTAACTAGTTCGGGAAACAGGTGTACCTTTTATTATGTTTTGAACAGCTTAATTATATTGTGTTTGTTTTACTGTTTAATTTACATTAGTGTGAAATCAAATAAACGTTAAACGTAAACGTTAAACGTTAAACGTTAAACGTTAAACGTTAACGTCTCTTGCTCTAATTCCAATGAAATGTTTTCGCCAAAGTTTTTGAGTGTTTCAATAAGACTGAATACGCTTGCTCGTTTTATTGTTTAACACGTTCACTGTCCCAAACAAAAAAAAAAATTTAAGCCGCAAGCTCAACGGACTCCTTGCAAAATACTGTTGTTATGTTGTCAGAAGAAAACACAAGTAAATAAAAAAATAAAAAAAAACTGCTGGAAGTAGGTATTCTTTACTATATGATCGTCTTAGCAAGTCCCATGCAAATATTGTACAGTACCGGCGCGCCCTGTAAAAATATTAGCCATAGAAACTGTATGCTTCCCCTGACACACATATGGCTCAGGAACGTATTAGTGTATAAAACTCGCAAGTTTTTGAGCCATATGTGGTTCAGCGGACAGGAAACGTGTTAATACGATCATCTCTGAGTTCGTCTTGGAAACATACTGGTGGATATATTAATATTTGATGTGCAAAATAAGACTTGATGTGCAATATTTTGAATATTCGTTGCTTCTGGCGTATCAGTTGGTGCATAATGGTCATGTTACAGCATCCAGTTCAAACATCTGCAGCTGTAACTATGTATATTTATTTCTTCGATTTCTGATATAAGAACGAAGTTCACGAAATAATTCTAGTTGCAGTTACTAATTTATAGATACTTCTTTTTCTATTCTACCGGACTAGGCGAAAGAAATTGTTTTTTTTTTGGAACGAAAATCTATAACGAAAGTTTATCTTATACATGTTAACAGAATGGACACGTGTATATTTGATGGGTGAAATCACTCATGAAAAATAAAATGCAGTTTTGTTTTAGGTCTTATTCCATAGAGTAGGTTTGTAATGTTATTCTATACTTTGTTTCTACCAAAGATTTTATTCGCTAGATGAGCCATAAATCTCCAAAAACGTTCAGGTGGCTTGTGTGCGATACGTTGTCACTCTCTCTGATACAAGTAAAACTACAGCATGATGAGAGCACTCACTCAGTATGTTTGTGGAAGTTTTTGATGTGCGCAATGTTGGCTTAGGGCCCATCTTGCGATTTAAATCTTTGGTTTCTACCGAGTGTTATATGACACTCACGTGTTTTTAAGTTCAATAGATGTTTTATTGTTTCTTAGACTTCAAAAAACTTAAAAATGAGCTATCGAGTAAAATTAAGACTATGTTAACATGACGACACAGAAGCAAAAGTACCTAACAAAAAAACCGGCAAAGTGCGAGTCGGACTCGCGCACCGAGGGTTCCATACCATAAAAGAAGTAAAACATTGAAAGAATCACTTTTGTTCATGAATTTACGAGTATAATTTACATGTAGGTACTTTTGTTGGCGAACCGCAAACGTAACTTTGTTTTTGGCGGATTATTATTATTATCAAAAAAAGTATATTAGTCAGCGAGTTGATTTTATTTTTCCTGTAAAAATATATACGTTAACTTCTTCTAACTTCTATTCTATACTCGTAAATTCGTGAACCAAAGTGATTCTTTTAATGTTTAACTTCTTTTATGGTATGGAACCCTCGGTGCGCGAGTCCGACTCACACTTGGTCGGTTTTTTTATCTATAGCGCTTGACTGTGATCACTCCTGATAGAAAGTGATGATACAGTCTAAGGTGGAGCACGCTTGCCTAGGAGATGTCTATTCACTCTTGATTTGAAGGCGCCCAACTTAAAGTTGCTGGGAAAGACAGTGCCTGGTAAGGTATTCCAGATCTGTGTAGTGCGTATAAGGAACGAGGAATCAAACCGCTTCGTATGTGTCTTTGGTACGTGTACTATGAACGAAGATAAAAGCTTTTTAGAAAGTTTGTTTTGCACATTATATATTCATTCAGTTAGGCCCGCGATGCGGAACAAAAAATGGAGTATGGCGTCCTGACATTAGCGAAATGAAGTATGAATTCGGTCTGACAGCTCGTTTTCGCCGGAATATTTATCTTGTTAATGTAATTCGTTTATTACGGTTCTGATTTCATCGAAAGTCACCCGAATATTCCGTTGGTGGGCGTGATTTAATAATAAATTACTCCACTCCTTGCTGATTAGTAAGTTACTTTTTTTTCTAGTTTTCCTTTCATGATCACTGCACCAGGTGGTAGGATTCCTAGTGTAGATTGTGGACTTGTAACAAATATGAATTTATTCACTCAATGTTTTCATACAACAAATGGGACCTTTGAGAATGAGACATCATGCAAGAGTACTTTAACGCTGTAGGAACTTCTATAAGATATATTCTTTACCTTTTTGAAAAATCCTACGTTCACTGATTAATCTTCTATCCCATTTCGTCCAATACCGTCACTCAGTGAACGGAAAAGCAAAGACGTTTTTTACTGATTTTATTTTTCAAGAATGGCGTTCACACTATTGTCCGGCTAACTAACCGAGTAAGTCCCGTTGGGGCTATGTTTGGGACAGTTTGTACGAGACTTACTTTTCGTTTATTACGCCATATTTGAGTGACAGAAATAGTTCTATACTTTTTAATTCGCTGACCTCACAACTCTGTACATATTATTTTCCGATTCGCAAGTAAAATCTTCTGAGACATAAAAGCGTCATTAAAATTTATTTTCTTTTCCCAATTTCCTTCCACAATGATAGCAATTGTCTTTACATATGAACATAAATGATATATTTTGTGTGGGCAAACGAAGCTATATTGTGTTGACTTGTTCAACCGAAGCAAAATGCGACAAACAAAGACTATTTAAGACGCTAACAGGGTCCTATTGTTTCACGCAACCGTTTACAATTCCGCCAACAAAGGTTTTGTTATCTTTTAACCACATGTGAATGATTAGAGTTTCAAACAAATCATTATATTTTAACGAGCTTAAAGAAGTACAATGTATATGTATATTCACATCACGATTACAGAACAAGACGTGTGGTAACAGATAACACAACATAACGTGGTAATGCAGTCGCGAGTTTAATAGTTTTTCCCATCTCGAAAATGCCTTGAATTTCTTAAAAATTCTCATCATCAACGTACCTATGTAAAAATGTAGAGTTGTCTATTCAGACAAGTAGGTATGCGTGATATTTCAGAAAGAAAATTCGCCCTAAATAATTTTATTGTTATTTTTGGGGCTATATATGTAAAGAACGCTTAAAATAATACTGTTTTGTGGAACTTTAGCGAAAATATTGGCTTTATTTCTGTGGAAACGGCCGCCATGATTTTATAAAAAAAAACCAAAGAATAATACACAGAATATTAAAATTTTCGCACTGGGTGATACTTAAGCCCGTATCTCTCTTTGGCTATCGTGACTTTCTAGGCTCGCTACCTAGTAACTAAAATTGTTTAAACCTCTTACTCGGTTCTGGCAGAACTGCAATGCCCTCTATAATAGATAGATATATAGATGGGTAATACCTGCCTGCAACGGTTCTATTGCGAGCCTGTGATTGCTTCATCAAAGCAATGTGCGGTCTTGGTAATTAAAGGCAGCTGAATGAAGCAGGCTCGGGCGCCATTCATTTAATTAAAATATCATTTGCTGAGCATTGATCTGTTTCGAGAGAGGTCTGACTGCCTCAATAACAAGCGGAGCACAGAGATATATATATATATATATACCTATGAAAATATGCCAATCAGCATCCTTTAGCTACGTCAAAGATGACTGATTTACTATTATATACTAGAGACAGCTAAGTTTGCAATACATGGATTTTACTGGGATAACAAGTAAGTATGATAATTTAAAAATTAAAAAACCCGACGAGAAACTTATAAAGTTACAAGAAGACATACCTATTATGACGTATAATTTCTAATTTTCTTAATTTTAGTACCCCACTGGATTTTGGTTCAAAGATATTATTTAACGATTCACAATTAACTGTCGCCAAAAATCCGCCATTTTGTTTTTTTTAACCCATCTACGGGCACTTGGGTTTTTGATGGAATCCAACGATACTTCATCTAGCCGTTTGAGAGAAATTTACTAACAAACAAACAAACAAGGTACAAAGAAACATACAAGATAATGAAAAACATAACCTTTTCTTGACAGTCGAGTGAAAATTAGTAACCCAAGGCCGTTAGTCCCACTTCCGCCTTTATAATGTTAGTGTGACGCCTTTATAATATTAGTGTGATATATTGTAATTATGATTGCTGTACCATAATAATGCCCCTTCAAGCTTGAAGATTATTCCATAAGTTATGTACTTAGTTACCTGCTCACTCCAAAACACCGTGATTCATCAAAATGCAAATGAGGAGGCGGTGCTAACAGCTTGGAGCGACATCGTTACTGCACGTCGCATGTAAACACGGGCTAATGAGTGTTTGACTGTATAAAGCTCGTGTGTGGCATTACTTCATTAAATTCTCCTTACTTTGTATTTTCACACAAGACGGGGACTAAGTGACTGCTAACGTCACGCGTCATCGAGTTTTTTTTACATTTGATAGGCTTGCGCTTGACTACAATCAATGTCTGGTGGACAGAAATGATAAGGTCTAGGATGGAGCGCGCTTGCCTAGAAAATGCCCATTCAGTCCTCTCTTGAAGGTAGGTAGACCTAGATTGTACTTGGCTGGGAACACAGAAGCTGGAAAAGTGTTCCACGCCTTAGCGGTACGTATCAGAAACGTGGATGAAAAACGTTTCGTTCGAGTTCGTTGGACATCAATCACATAAGGATGCCACTTCTCTCGGCGTCTTGCGGTTCTGTGATAGAAAGGTGAAGGATGTACTAGTTTGTGGAGTTCCTGAGCACACTCTCCTGTAAAAAGCCGCTAAACAGGCATTGTTGCGTCGGTTTTCTGAACTGAGCTATTTTGCCCGTGTAAGCGATTCCTTGCCGAGTTGCTTGAGTTAATGGAAATACCACTTCCCACGAAAAGTGCACATGTGGGCTGATTTTGTATAGCAACTGTTAAGTACTAACTAACAAACTGAACGATACTGCAGTATCAGCCCACTGACATAATTATTGTTAATAGAAAATTTGGTCTGCCGAGGAAAATTATATCTGAAAAACTAAAAAAAAAAACATAAAAACGAGCTGGCAGACCAATTAATATTAAGAGAGGTTTTTTAATAATGGAACATGATGTCATCCTGAAACTCGAGGAGGTACTTAACAAATTAAGGTGCTGTACCTACGAAAGCTCGATAACGTAAGTCGTAAGTAATCATGCCGGGCCCTTTATAATATTAATGTGTAATATTACATATCAAAATAAAACAAATACCATCGTCTAAATTCTTCCTTATTTGTTCAAAAGGGTTATCTTGCTAGAATACCGAATATTTGCATGCAAATTTACAAGGGTTAAGTTTGAAACATGGCCGCCTGGTTTAATTCTTTAAATGTCGGCAAGCGTATAAATAAAGGAGCTATTTCCCTAACATTGACCCCTGCACAGCTGCGTGGAATGGCACGTATGACTGCCTGATGGTAAAAATACGAGCTCTACCCTTATGCGATGACGCCACGTGCTGGCCCGTCCGAGGAATGTCCTCAAACGACGACTATTATTACACGACTGCCCAAAAAAAGGAGTGTAATATTTTTAGTTAGGGTTCATGTATGTATGTATGTACGTACGAGTATGTATGTATGTATGTGAGGTTTCTTTATTCCACCATGAACTGAACGGCTGAACAGATTTGGACATATGAGGTATCATTAGATTCCTTAGATCCTTCCGAGTAACATAGGCTGTAATTTTTTCGGGAAAAATCAATATGGCGGATGTGAGGCGCCATTTTCAAAAGTGGAAAACAACATTTTTTCTTCAACTATCACAATATGGATATCTAAATGAAGGTATTACAGAGTGGTAACAGAAAATATATAATTTTACATAGGTAAATGTACACCCAACCCACATCCAAAGGGATGTAAGGCTGGCGAGGTTTGTATAGCGCCTCTGTAGGTTTTCACCAACACTTTAAGAAACGCCTAAGCCATTAGGTGACAGTTTTCACTTACAACAACTGTCACCTAAGGACTTACGCGTAGGTGTCCCTTAAAATGTTGGTGAAAATGTTTCTAATCTAAAGCCCCGTCACAGCCTAATTAAAAGCAATTCTCATCAAAGTGACGAGTGTCGACGCCACTGAAACTTAAAACAGCCCACGCTTCGGAGTAACCCAATAATCCGGATGCTCAGAATTTATTAGCGACTCCTCGAGATGTCTATGGAGGATAAATATAAAGTTACCAAGTATCTCTCAATTACGAACCTAATTTTATTTCCTCGTAAAAAGTTTAGTTTGTATAATACTAGTAATATTAAATTGAACACGTGATTCAACCAAGGACGCAGGCCGCAGTCGGGTGTTTTCGGGTTTCTAAACAGTAAAAACTGACTATCTGACATACTCAACGAACCTACAGCTAAAACAGTCAAGTAAAAAGTAAAAATTTCTTTATTTCACATAGGCCTAACCTACAGGCTCTTGTTAAACGTCATGATATTTGTCGCAAATGTATGGTGACAGCTACAAGTCGATTTAAAGTTTACAAAGGTTCAAACGCACTCTGCACTGAAAATAAACCCACAACAAACTCAGCCGAGTTTTGTTTTCTGTTACCACCACTTCACAATGGCTCTTAAAAAGTAATTGAGCTAGTATAATTACAGCAATTCACTCCCAAGGATTTGATTAATTTAAATCATCCTTAGAGCTGAAAGTGAACTAGTAACCAAATGCGGCAGAAGTTTCTGAGATAGCATTTTCAAGTGTTTAGAAATTCTACCTTTAAGGGAGTAAATGTGTTTGGGATGATTTGGTCATAATTCGAGGTATTTAGACTTTTGTTATAACATTCAAAATGTTATGTTCGGTCTGTATAATATTTGCTGGCCATCTATCTCTTTGTTTCCGGCATATATTAAATTCCACACCATTGCGCTTAAATGGGGGATGAAATCCCTTCACTCCCATCTATTTTCAGTATACATACTAGGGTTTTATAAATGTGTGCTCAAAAAGTTTTTGCATGAAATTAATTCAATTGAATATTCGTATGAATTCTCTGAAATTTTGTGAGCAGTAAGATATACCAAATTGAACTTTGGTTTTTACTTCAAAAGTCGTTGCCTTAGTGAAAAGGTTTTAAGAATAATATACTCGCTTTAATATAAATCGACCCTTCGTACGTCCTTCCACGTCAAGAAAGCTCACCGCCTGGAGGTAGGCCAAATTGAATCACAATCCCTCATTGATGCTACGTCGAAAAAATGTCTCAGCACTTTTCGTTATTTGTGACATTTCGTGAAAAAAAATACTTACGTACATTTAACTGAATAATCCCCCATAAACTAAAGTCTACCATAGAAACAGCCATTTATTTTCACATAGGAGATTTTACACAGAGTAAAATAACGCTAAGTCAAAATATCTTTATTTCACATAGGCTTAAAGTACAGGTTCTTGTAAAACGTCAATATGATATTTGTCGCTTATTTATGGTGATAACCACAAAATGAACCTAAAGCTAAGTTTAATAACTATTAAAGATATCGACATGAAATTTGAGTAGTTGTAGGTAATGATGGCCCACCGTCATAAAAAAAAATTTGATTTTCGTGGATTTGATTCTTGTCGGGATGATCGTGAAAAAAAGATTCATTATCTTTTACTGAGCCCCCTGCTGTACCTTCCGTGAAAAAACTTTGATTCAACTGTTGTACAGACTTTGCACAGCAATCTCCTATCCCGTGCGGGAAATGAGGATGTTATACGTTCTTATTAGCTTATACCTCTGTGGAGCGCGCATTATAATTTTTCATCTCTCGCTCAACTCCTTGCGACGTGAACACGAATCCGAGGTATAGAGACGTGTATATGACAGCATGCAATAACTAAACTCACCAGAATATATACCGTCTGCAATTTCACGGCTAAGCCATCTTACAGTGGCGCTGCTCCCTGAGTTGTGTATCTCAAATCATCACTAACTTAAACATTCATACAAAGGTTCAGTCAAATTAATATATTAATATAAATTTTTCAAGTTGAAAATATATTTTATTACACGATTGCGTAAGCGTAGTTTGTCGGCCAGGTCATGTTAGGGACTTAGGAGTGCGTTAAAAATATGACTTAATGATAAATCGTATAAAAAGAATCCAATAAAATGAATCCTTATAGGAGTTAAAATATCTTATTTCTAAAATACGAAGATGCTGCAGTATGCCAGGCTCTATCTGTCGAGAGTTAGATTTAGGGGTTTCGTTTAAATATAGCCCTCTTAACCTGTTGGATACCAAAAACATAGTTGCTTTTCGAATTTAATGATATTTCAATCCTCACTGTACTACTGAGGGCTGCTTACTTCTTTTTTAAGGTAGCAATACACATTGTATCCAAATAGTGCACAACTAAGTTAACTATCACAAATAAGAAGATTCCATCAAAGTGAGATATTATAATTTCAGTGAGCAATAATGTGCTGACCAACTGGTAGAGTAAGTAAACGTAGGTGTAGTCGGTTACAGTCGCCACACATTTCAAATTCGTAGAAATGATATTATAGAATTTAACATAATTTTAAATGAAATCTTTCTCTGCAATGGAAATGTGTGGAAACGTTAAATATATGCCATTTTCACACTAGATGTTGAAACTGAGGTAAATAGTAAATACGAGTTGGTTATGGAAATGATTAACTGTGTTATGTCTAACTACTTATTCGGTTAGTTTATGGGTAGATAAGTTACAGAAATTGGTCAAGTGCAAGTCGGGTGCGGGTACTGAGGGTTCCGTACTATAAAGACCAGTGCCCTATTCATCAAACATTACAAGTCTACAAGCTCACAAGTTACAAGTTTAAATAAAAATTCACAAGTTCTTGTAGATAACGTTCATCAAATAATTTCACGCTACTTGTAGATTTTAGAAACTTGTAGTTTTTAATTTACAAGTGTGGCATGTAGTCCGTCAAAAAAGTCTTGAAATTAATTCACGGATACAATAATAATTTTTCCCTGACTTAAGTAATTGAAAAATCTGTTCAAACAGAATACTGAAAAGAATTATCTATATTTTTTTTTGATTATTTAAGTATCCTCTAAAATCTACTTTATTTCGACTTTTATAAGTAAAATTATTTTTAAACTCTTTTTTGTTTCATGGCTTTTTTGGCAGACTATACTAGATTCTTTTTTTAATATTGTTTTTAATTAAAAAAAATGTCTTTGGGCAACGTCTATGGTACAAATATGGTACCGCAAGTACATCTTTTTTTAAATGTTGTTTTTAATTAAAAAAAGTCTGCGCAATGAATATTATACCGCAAGTACAAGGCTATCTTGGCGGGTGGCCAAAATTGGAACTAACGTCGCTATCTTGTAACAATGTTTGATAGATCCCTGTGTCGGCATATCTGTCTGTATGTTGCAAGTATTTACGTTATTTTGGCTACCTCCCCAATTTTCAATCTGTCACATAGTATCACAAGATAGCGGCGTTAGTTCCGATTTTGACCACGTGCCAAGATTAGTTTTGTCGTACTGTACTATTAACTAGAATGCTGCGCTAGTACATAATTTATATATGATATTTTTGTTCTTTTTTTGTTTGTTTTACATAAATATAAGATTTTTTTGTTTACCGCCATTTATTTGACTAAGCTTGTGGAATACCTAAAGTATAAACCACGAAATTGTTAATAATATAATAATTATCAAATGTATTAAGTAGGTAGGTACGCATGTCTACATGTTACAAGTAAAGGGTCCGCGGAGACTTTCCAACTTTTTGCCACAAGTTACAAGCTACAAGCAACGGTGGCATTTTTGATGAACAAAACTACTAATACACGTGTGAAAAAGCACTTGTATTACAAGTGATATAACTTGTAGCTTGTAATTTACACGTGTAGTTTTGATGAACGCACGTTTGTAAAAATGCAGAAATTTACAAGAGAATCGCTTGTAATACAAGGCTTGTAACGTTTGATGAATAGGGCACAGTTCTCAATAGTAAACACCTCTGCCCGCCATTTCAATCGCGTTTGTTGTATGAGTTAAATATTTATTGTATTCTGTTTTTTAGTACCTATTTGCTATTATAGCGGCAACAAAAATACATCATCTTTAAAAAAATGTATTGACAAAATGTCGCGGTTCACCAGATACCAAGCACATCATAACAAGGGGTCCGGGGTTCAAAACCCAAGCGTTTTACCAACCACATATCACGTCTTGCTCGACGGTAGAGACTACCCCGCCGCCCGTCTGTGAAACATTCCAATCTACACTAAGCGAACGTGGTGAGCTATGGCCAAGCCCTATTTTTCTTCGAGAGAGACCCGTGCCTTGAGGGCTTGAGACGAATAAAGGGCGTTTGTCCAGTCTAGCCGATATAATCCGACAGCCGGTACGTTGCGTCGCGATCGGTGCAATCTGGCGACTTGAATTTTTTTAAAAATACATAATAAAATCTGTCCATATGACATCTGACGTTTAACGACCAATAAAACAGTCACCGATAAATTGGCTGTGTCGGTTGTGTCGCTTGATGGAACCGATAATGATGTCAGTCAGTCGGATTTTCTTGTAAAAGAATACTCAACTACGACCAACAGCTTAACTGTTTTATAGAGTGCTGTCGATAATATGTATAAATGAAATGAAATTCAAATCGAATACAACTGTCATTTACATTAAATTTTTTAAATTTCGTTTTATATAGTTATGAAATGCTCTATACAGTAATTGACACTCGATCAACAGGTTTTCATGACAACCATAGATAAATCATGTGGTTAAGACTGTTCAACATATCCGTCAATGACCGATAACGTATTTATTTTGGTCATCGAACCTTAGCGTCCGATATGGGTGTGGCGGAGAAACTCGCACCGACAATCACGGTCGTCGGTTGTCAGCTACAGTGGACAAACAGCCGAAAAGTTCACATTAGCGTAAACGGTTATTAAAATTCGCCACCAATGAAATATACAAGGAATTTCCTTATTTCCCCGGCGCCCATCGTTCTTGCGCTGCGCCTGTCAACATGATGATGTTTAATATCATTTGTATGCGGGAATGGCTTGTATTCCACACTAATGGAACGGGGCCGTGAAATTTCTCATTATAATAATATTTATGGCACAAAATGGGTTTTACCTGTAAAAAAAATTATGAATTTATAGTGGGGCGAATTTCTCCGAGATGTTGTGCCGTAGTTAATTTATGTCTATCTGGTGACAAAAGAGACGAAAACTGTTACGCAACGAATTAACCTGGCTGATGTTTAAAGCAGAAACGCAGCCAATACTCAAGTATTGTTGCCTATCTAACTTACCTAATAAACCTACTTATAAATAGGTATAGGTAATAGGTATAGGTATTATAGGTAGGTTTACTTGCCTAATAAACTTTACTTGTTTAATAGAAGCCGCAAACTTTACAGATCCGAACTGATCCCTATTTTGGAGCTGTCATATATTTTTATATTTATCATGCATCATGTAGGCAAAATGTAAAATGACACGGCAATATACATTATGCCTACGCCATACGTAAACAGCGGAATCACATCAAAATGAGATGAGCCTGTGATACCATCATTAGCAATATTATCCGTAGCAAAGTGAAGTCTCCTCACAATGCATCTCGTCTCCAACTCCAGGACCACAGCTGCCTTCTGTATACCTTGTTTCAACAGCCAGGAAAAAGCTTTTTGACATGTTTCGATGTGTTCGAAGCTTTACAATGTTCCCTGAAAATATTTTATTATTATTAATCGGAACAATAACCGTCGAGTCCACATTCCACTTGGCGGATAAATGTGAATTCCACATGTTGAAATTAAAATATCAGCAAGGATAAACTGTGCCCTAAAACCATTGATTAAACATATTAAAGGATCAGCACTTACTGACGTCACGCATATACAAGTTTAGGCTCCGCCCTGAAGCCGTAATTTTAATTTGTCAAAACTGTAACATGGCGCTAAGTACCTAATGTATGTTACCGACGGCGGTATGTGCTGTCAGCGGTACCGAAATGTAAAGTCCTTTTCATGAAAGAAGTCCTAAAAAACATGAACTAAAATTGACAGCTGTTTACGAATTACGAGTGCGAGCGAGAGGGCAACATTTAATAATGTGATTACAGCGCCGCGTCTGCGGGACTTCTTTCATGAAAAGGACTTTACATGTACCTACGGCTTTGATTATGTATATTGTAGACCTACGGCGCGGGAAGCCATATTTGAGAAATTTTTGGCTTCAACATACGTCACATCTTTCCCATCCTCTTAGCGTAGCGTATTTCGTCATTGCCTAAAACACATAATATTTTCATGTATCACAGAATACTGTCTTCGTTCTCTCCGGAATTTATTTCGACGCGTATTCAATAGCAGACAGTATCAGCAAACGGAGATGGCAGTAAGCAATATGCAAACTCATGTTTCACGAAACACACATAGCGGAGTCGCAGACACCGATAAATGCTCCGCTGCCAGAATTAATGGCAGCGCCGCCAATGTTTGTTCAAATTCGTCACTAATGAAATATGCAGCGACTCCGTATTTCCCGAGTGTAATCTATGATTTTTCTATAGTAATAATGTAGTTTCTCAGACTGATTTCGGCCTGTTTTCATTATTATTTTTCTGCTTCTGAGATAATTTAGAATAAAGAACCAAAATACAAGACGTTTTTTGCAACTAAGCTTGAAGTAAGGCGTCTTACGCAAATCAGGAACCCAATCATCGGGCAGAATTTGTAAACGATTACGATAACGATGAATTTGTTTTTCTTAGACAGGTCACTAAAAATCGTTAAAATAACCGTTAAGCCCGTAATATCCACATTACCTATAGGTAAGCGGGAACTATTATCAGGCACAACTCCAACAAGTTATAGAGCCTAGAGCTATAAAATTAATATAATTAAGGCTGAAATCCCAAATATATAAAGGCTGAATTTACAGCTTGTCTGTCAATAAAATAGCCGCTTGCAAGTAATTAGTAATAGCTCTATATTTCAGGATTTTAAGAACGTACGATCTCCTTTTTATAACAAGAGCAAGCTGTCCTTATCTTGGAAGCTAGCCCTTGCAATGCGAGGGTTATAAATGTTGGCAATTTATTTGTGCGAGAACAACATTTTAGTACTTTTCGCGTTCCTGATAAAGTGCTCATTAAAACTTGGGATTGACAGACTTCGTGAGTGGGAACGCGAATGTCTTTTTTTAACTCGTTTTGTTTTTTACACGACTGTGAGATATGCTCATAGATAATAATAATGTGTGTAGAGTATTTTATTGACAATGGTAAAACAGTTGCCTTGACGGTCTTTGTACTAAAGAAAGGTTTTTATACATTGAAGGATGTTAAATAGCACAATATTAGCTAGCAAATGTGAGTTCACGTATATTAAACATAAAACATTTACGTAACAAAATATTTTTCTTTTGTTAGAGATGAAATATTATATAGGTACGAGAAAGTAAATTCATGAAAACTGACGCGTGCCTCGCTAACGTTTTCAAAATCACGTTTATACATTTTATCAGGGGATTATATTCTCTTGGCTTTCCGTGAAATCAGATTCAAGATAATAAACGGATTACATCCACAAGATAAATAATCCAGCTGTAACGAGCTGTCATAAGGAATTCGCTCCCGAACCGCTGAGATTATGCGCAATCGAGATACGGCACGAGTATGAAATTCGTAACTCATTTCGCTAATACATTCGTATGAACGTGTGGTATGTCTGTTTTATGTGTTCCTAGTACTAGGAACGGCGTTACAACCCCTTTTTACGACAGTGGGCCGTAATAAAAGTTTGGGAAAAGAACTAGTTACTACTTGCATGGTACCTTACTACGTCTTCTAATTTTTTCATGGGACGATGTCTTGATCTTTTAGAAAACATAATTTCACTGGCCATTGCTGTGCATTCGCTGCTTCTATTTTAGTTGCAAAGAGGGATTACAGTTTGGATCTATCAGGCTCCAATGCAGCTTAGTAGGTTTCACACATCTTTGAAAACAGAAGAAAAATATTATTAGAGATCTTACATGACTCAATGTAGGACTTCTAACAATGTTTTTCTTCACAACAATCAAAAGAAAATAATATTTAGCAACCTCAATTGTTATTTTATAACAACATATTTTTTTTAAATATCACGACATTATACATTAATACACATCGCAATCTAGCCCCAAAGTAAGCGATAGCTTGTGTTATGGGTACTTGATGACTGACAAATATACATACATATAATATATTGAAAACACCACAGGAAAACATTCATGCTCATCACACAAACATTTTCTAGTAGTGGAAATCGAACCCACGACCTCCGACGCAGAAGCAGGTTCGCTACCGCTACGCCATTCGGTCGTCAAATTTAAAAATATGCTTGCCTAGGAAGTGAACACTCAGCCCTTGTAAGGGCCAGTTTCCACCAAAATGCCTCGCGTCCTGTGGGCTGTGGGTATAAGGTCCGGTTTCCACCAAAGCGAAGCGGAGCGGAGTCGTATTTGAGTAACCGTTCAGATTTGTCATTTTAATATCTCCGAAACTGAGGGGAGAGGAGATGCCGAAATGATGAAATCTGGTTGGTTATTCAAACACAGCTCCGCTCCGCTCCACTTTGATGTAAACCGGGCGTAAGTCTTAATTAGGCCGTTAATCTTCACGATTTTGAATTTGAAGTTTGACCTGTCACATAGCTTAAGGAAATAGGTTATCGTGGCCGAAATTAGATTTACAGTAAAAGGCCGATAACGGGACACCCGTAGATATACTAAGTTTAATAAAAAGATATTATCGTTTCCTACTCCATAAAGTACTTAAACTGGCAATAATAAAAGGCATTAGAACTAGGTGTTATCTTTTAGTAGGATTACTTGGGCGGCGGTGCGCCAGCGAAGTTCTGGCAATAACACTAAGTATGGAGAGCGATCGGAAATTACCTTATTTCTCTTTTCAATAACTTTGAATTGCATGGACTGAGAGTTAGAGAGGCTCAGTTCCATTTGTTAACGCTTTTTCTACGCATTAGGTAAGCCCATGTAAAGTTTTTTTTCATATTTCTGATACCAAGCGTTTTTGTGGCGTGTCTTTTGAATTTGATTGGCCGACTTACACAATGTGACAGCTGCGAGGACCAACTAAACAATCTAATCGAGTCGCATGTTGGACAGTTTATGGCTAGGCGTATGCTGAGACGCAGGCGACATAGCACAGCACAGTACAGCACAGTGCAGGACAAGGCAGTTGAGGCAGACATGTGCCCCCTCCGCATGCTGCGACGCAACGCAACTGACATTCGCATCCTAGATTCCTAGCTAGTAGGTACAAGGAATAGACGTTTGACCAACAAACGTGCCTGCGTGGACCTGCGTGGACCTGCGTCGCCTGCGTCTCAGCATATGCCTAGCCTATGTCAGGGCCGCAGAATACATGATACTCTTCAGGGGTAGGTGAAGGTTAAATTTGTTTGATAAACGATTCGAATTTCCATTTTGCCCACTGATTACGAACCTCAAGATATGGGCATCCGACTGATTTACGTAAACCTTTTTCTTACAAGCAAACAGTAGCGCCACTGTCAAAATACCGCTGCCGCCGCTGACCGAACTACCGCGTGGCCTTATACTGTTGGTACTACACCCATAAACTGGCGACATTTTTTCGCGCGGTTCGCCCTGTCTAGAGTAGATGTCAATTATTTTGCCATGAACATGGTGACTAACCGAATTCTTCGTATAATAATTATTACATTGCATCTATAGCTTGCATTATCGAGGCAAAAATTTTCAGTTCGCTATATTTGAGCAATACATTTTCATGCTTTTTCCATTCACAAATAAATGGGATTTAAGACAAGTATCCATCCAGGCGAAGTCCATACTATTAAAATCGAGTTTTTTTTCCGAATCCAACGTCCTTTTCAAACGATTTTCGCAGGATTCCGCTTATGAGATTCTAATTTCTATTGACGCTTTTCCGTCAAGAAAGCCCCTGAGCTCGGCATGGCTTTGCGTGCTTTTGATAAAATCCATCCATATTATAAGTAAGGGTATGGTATCAATAGGATAAACGATCCTCTTGTCAAAATTGTATTGAATAGTTAGACCATGCTAAAAGGTCTGGGTGTGATTCAACTTAGAAGAAATATATATTTAAATTCAATGTACTACAGAAGGAAGACTATTTTGGTAAAGTAAACTTTTATCAGCAAATTACCTCGGGATTTAACACAAAAAAAAAAACAATCTACGTGTTTGTGGTCGCTTAAGAAGTCATTGTCTATTTTATTGCTCATAGAAATCAATCAAAGGGGAATATGGTAACGAGTCCTTATCCATTCAAACACAATTTCCATGGAATGTTGCTCCTCATCTTGATGGCGTCTGGAGTGTCACTCCAATCGTGTTGTAAGCCGGTCTGTTTTCCAATTTATGAAGCAATTTTACGGCTAGGTGTCTGGTTGTATTTATAATTGAATTGCGTTTCGATTATTAAATTTCCATTAATTATGGATGGACCTGGCTTTTATTCTGAACTGCTTTGTGTCCCATTGCTGGTCTCTTTTCAGAAGGGGTTATTATACATAGTTGACGCACCAAAGACACTTACGAAGTGGTTTGATTCCTCGTTCCTGGTACGCACTGCAAAGGTCTGGAATACACTCCCAGGCACTGTCTTTCCCAACTCCTACAACTTGGGCGCCTTTGAATCTAGAGTGATAGGTATTTCGTAGGCAAGCGCGTTCCGCCTTAGACTATAATATCATAACTTTTCTTCAGGTGTGGCCGAGTACTAGCCTATTTTGTTAAAAAAATAGAATAAGAAAGGGTTTGGCCCTATCCTTTTGCGCTGGCCAATTGTAAGTTGGTGGCTTTTCATACGTAAAAGAACATAATATTACCACCTTTTTTTTTAATATGCATTTTGTGAAATAATGTCGGTTCTCGGACTAATTTCTTGCGCTGAGGCGTTAAGCAACGATTTTCGCAATTTTACTTTCGTAAGCTTACTTTATCTTATTGCAGTAAAGCAGAAAAACTAAATAAAAATTTAAATGTCGTGGGCAGACCCTTGTCTTATGAGCCTTAACATCAGCATTAAAATTTGTTCAAAGGAGACTAATGGAAGTACGTATAGCCGCAAAAAGAAAAATTTATAGAATGCCTTCATAACTGAGTATAGTGTTCGACATGTACGGATATATACCTCGTACCAAACAAAAAGGTTCCGTAACGAATTTTAAGGCAGTAAGGCCAGTAAATATTTTATTATTGCCGCAAAAGGCCGGAAAACCTGTTCATATATAAAACCTCTTCAATGTATAAAGATGGCGACAGTAACGGCCCCACTTTACCCCATTTAAAAGTTAAATCTGAGTTAAATACGAGGAAATATAAATAAAAAGTCCCATTTCATTCGGTCAATCTCATTTTTATGTATAGCCTGAAACCATTGATATGCAGAACCCAAGATATTTATTTGCGCGTGAAAAATTACCGAAGTTCAAATAACAACCTAGGTATAAACCATGGGTATTATACTTTAAGAGCAAAAAATTAAAAAAAAATATTATCCTTGGCGTATGGTGGTGGTTTGTAGAAAATTAGCTGACGCGGCAAACGTTGTTTTGCCTTTTTCTTTGGCATTTAGCTGCATGAATAAAATGGAAAATTCTTTTCAAAAAACCGACTTCAAATGCCACTACAAAGAGTGAAATAATTTTTCAATGAAGGTACACCAATTCGAAGTCGGGCGATTAATACGAAGGACTATGATTGTAAGAATTGCCCGACTTCGAATTGGTGTACCTTCATTGAAAAATTATTTCACTCTTTGTAGTGGCATTTGAAGTCGGTTTTTTGAAAAGAATTTTCCATTTTATTTTTTGCTTTTTAGTGGAAAACAACAAATGCACAGGGCATTGAAAATAATGCCCAAATCGCTTGAAGTGTGCTTATAAAATCTGAAGAGTTCCCTCAGTTTTTCCGAGATCCTATCATCAGAACCTGACTTGATGACTGTAGTCATTAAGTTAGCATCTGCAAGGAAATGCACTAGCAACTATTAAAAATACCCAAATCGCTTCAAGTATATTAGCAAAATTTGAAGAGTTCCCTCGATTTCACCAAGATTCCATGATCAGATCCTGACCTGATGACCATAGAAAAACTTGGAAAATATTACTCTTTCAAACAGTACCCAAATTGTTTCAAGTATCCATATAAAATTTGAAGAGTTCCCTCGATTTCTCCAGGATCTCATCATCAGATCCTGACCAAAAAAAAATGGGACCATCTGCAAAGTATACCCTTTCAAACAAAAAAAAATTTTTCCAAATCGGTTTACGCGTCTTCGAGTAATCGGTGAACATACATAAAAAAAAAAAAAATAAAAAAAAAAAGATTCCGACGAATTGAGAACCTCCTCCTTTTTTTGAAGTCGGTTAAAAATAGTTTACGTCCTATTCTCAGACTTACTGAATATACACAAAAAATGTCATAAAAATCGGTGTAGCCGTTTCAGTTAAAATAAAAAAAATGTTTGATTTTTGGTTTGTGATAAGTGTACACAGGGGTTTATAATTTTTTCTTTGAATAACATTTATTTTTTGTACCTATAACCTTTTTACGTTATGAAATTATACGTATTATCAGTTTATAACAATAACGTAAGAGATGTCTATATTATTCTTCCTATCCTCAAAAACGTTTTATTATTGACATATAAAACACGGTAAGTACCACAGAACACAACCTCTTTATAACTTGTCCGAAAACTGTCCTTTTCTGGAACGCCCTTTTATGCTAGATCGCGGCTTTAGTTTTATAAATTGAGTCGACTTGTGCAGTGTTTCTTGGACTTACCAATGTATCAACGAACATTTCATTTCTTTCTTTACATTGGGCAGCTCTAATTGTCACTACAACATATTTTTCTATACATTACAAGTAAGTATTTTTTGCTATGTTACGAGTATATCGTTGTATCACAATAGATTATTTTCTTAAATAGAGATAACAGAAAATCGACCTGGCTGAGATTGTTGCGTCAGTTCAGAGCGCGTTGGAGTAAACCAATTTTTAAATAGTTACCACCAATAGACAAGATTAATTACTATCATTTACTGATTCTTCAGTATCTGCAAGTTAGGCCTCTATGAAATAAATAATTTTGGATTTTGAATCGGTTCATCGATTTAAGACCTACGATACGAAATCCATAAAATATTTCATGATTATTAGCAAAACCTCCTGTTTTTAGATTGGATGGATTAAAATATGTAGACCTAAGTATCCATTGTACGAACGCGGGGTCCCGTACAATAAATCAGTGGTTACTCTGGGATGAGGCCAGAATTCCACGCAATATCTTCAAAGTTCGTACTGGCCGTATTACACGCTACATAAAACTGAGATTGGCCGAATAAAAAGGGACTTTTAGTTATATCTCACCGTATGTAACGTAAGCGTGGTTAAACTTTTCACAGGGCCGGCTATAACTTCGCTATGGTTTATTTTACCTAGCACGTTATAGTAAAGTTTTAGCGTACTTCACGCTATGTTCCTTTGTTGCGTGTGTTGCTTGTAAAATTTGTTATGGGTTAAATTTTTTTTGGGTAACATTGCATTATATTTTTGAATTTTGAAAAGAAGAAGTGCCCAGTTTTTTGCCAGTTCTTCTCGGTATGCAGTTGCCTTCCTAACTTGTCGGAGTTTTGGCTTTACATGGGAGCTTGTAAATAAGACCTATGTGAAATTAAAGATTTTTATCAAGGTATGGGATATTTAGCCCAAAATGCAAAATAAATGAACTAATATTAGTCTGGGATCCCGCTATACAACGACCTTCACCGAGCTGCTTATTCGATGAAAACTATTTTATATCCAATTAAATATGTCAATAAATATATCGCAAGTGGGTTGCCTAAAAAATTTCAGTCCAGGGTATGATTAATTAAGAATAAAAAAAAAACATTGTAACATGGACTCCTATTTGTTACAGTTTGGTTGACATCGTAGTTCAAATTAGATTGGATAGTATAAATAGTGCTTTTTGCCAGAAATACTTTCCTGGCTGAGGAAAGTATTTCTGTTCTATATTTTTTGGCAAAAGAAAGTTAACGGATAATAAAATCGTAGGTTTTATGCACAATTATGCACAATTGCAATTTGCGACCTGAATTGCTCATCCAATCTAATTTGAACTAAGATGTCAACGGAACTCTAACAAATAAGAGTACATGTTACAATGGATTTTTTTTTAATTCTTAATTAATCATATCCTGGACTGAAATTTTTTAGGCAACCCACTTGCGATATATTTATTGACATATTTAATTGGATATAAAATAGTTTTCATCCAATAAGCAGCTCAGTGAAGGTCGTTATATAGCGGGATCCTAGACCATATAGTTCATTTATTTTAGCATGCAAGCAATGGAAGCAGTCTATTTAGTAAATTGGCCACTATTTAATTTAGCCTTCTTATAGCAATATTTTATTCTATTTTGTCAACGTACACACGTACAGTATAGGGTACACGTACGTATAGGTTTCACATTTTTAAAGAAGAAAAATAAGAGTTTTCTTTTTTTTAAATATAGAAGTTATAAAAAGGGTAAACATATTTTTCCGAAACCACTCTACAACTTCTGAAAGGTACCCATGAGTTTTGTAACAAAGCCAGAAGATAATCTCGAAAAGTTTTCAGCGTGAGATACGAATATATTCACAATCAAACCTTAGTATTAGGGTAATTCAGTTGGATAAAGTGAGTTAAACCCAACCCCTCAATAAAATGAGTTAGCAGCCTGCAATTGTGAGTACATATTCAACGACATCCCTAAAAGTTTAGCGGGATGAAAAAACAGATGTAACCTACTAGTAATTTATTTGAGTGTTCGAGTATTTAAGGGCGATAGAGTAAAAGGATCCGATTAGAAACAACCTTATTCCACCCACCTGTTCAATTGATGTGTTTTATCTCAAACAAACAAATCGTTTGCGTTAGCTAATAAAATTCTACCCATATAATTCGTCAAACTGATAGAAAACTTTTTTGTCTAGACGTATTATGTTATACGTCTACGCGACGATTAGTTTGTGCAACACCGCAAGCCTCGTACGCGAAGCATTGTAATGATACGCTTATGATACGACTACGCTAACGACCCGTGTTTGAAGGGGCTAACACCATTACTTCGATGACGTCTGCTCGTTCTCGGTGACGTCCCCGTAACTGATGCAGTGGACCAGTGGAATGGAATGGAATAGAAGCGTCAATTTCGCCCCGTGACGCCAGAATTGGAATAGAAGCGTCAATTTCGCCTCATGACGCCAGAATTGGAATAGAAGCGTCAATTTCGCCTCATGACGCCAGAATTGGAATAGAAGCGTCAATTTCACCTCATGACGCCAGAATTGGAATAGAAGCGTCAATTTCGACCCGTGACGCCAGAATTGGAATAGAAGCGTCAATTTCGCCTCATGACGCCAGAATTCGCTGGTATGATTGAGTATTCCAGCGAATTGTTATGAAAACGTGCCCAGGCACCTCACTGCTGTAACCGACCTAACCGCCTCCCCGTTGTGCCACTGCCCGCGGATTCCGTAGATGGCTGTCATAGACAGTAGGGGAATTCTTGAGAATGCGCGAGGATTTTCCGGAAAACGCGTGATCTTTTTTTTGCCCTTATTTAATATGTTACACAATTAACATATACATTATGCTATGTAAAATGTCGCTTCCATTCCATTCCGCAGCGGTGTAAATTTGCCCTTACTGTTTGGCATAACATCGATATTCTATAAACAAACCAAGCATAAGGTATAGATCACTCACAGAGGTATAGACCTATTCAAAATCAGTGACAAGAAACTTTATTGGCAGTCTACCAAATCTGATAACAAACATGACCAGTAAACATGGCGCGTTAGGAGATATTTTAACGAAAGTCAATACGGGCAATAAATAATAAAGTTTTCTTGTGGAAGTCAGACAAGTCTTATCCGGTTCTAGGTCGGCGACTGTTTTACGTTCAACGGAGTACTATAAAAGGCGTATATATTATATACACATCGGTAATGATGAAGTGTGAGACTTCTGTACCCATGTACATTGTACAATGCATACTTATAACATACATAGTAAAGGATCGCTTACCACTTATAAGGTGAGCATTTGTTTTGAAAGATCAGGAATGAGGCTGCTTGCTTAAGCATAAAGTTGTAGTAGAATTGGTTTTATTACACCTTCACAAAGACCGACTTCCGACAGTCGACACGTCGTCGCACGGAAAGTTGTAGTACCTCATGCATTTAAATAGTCGTCAGTCATCAAATCGGACCGATCAAATGTATGTCGGTCCGATTTACACCACACATACGATATTATTATCCACATCGACAGTATATATCATTATCTTTATTTCGCTAGTACTAAACTTATCGTCCGATATCTTGGTACAGTGGACAAAGTGCTTAAAATTTTCAGTCGGTCTTGATTATGAGAGAGATGGAATAAAGAGTACACCTATGTTCCCGCGCTAATGGCAAGTCGCAGTATATTGAATGTCTTGGCCATGAAGAGGATTATTATGAGGGCTTGACTAGATGATTGCTGCATCCTCAATTCTACAACAAAGAATGGGCAGAATATGCATATACGGAGCGATTACGATACGATTGCCATTTGTATGACAAATGGTACAAATGACATAAAAATGATAAATCGTTACGCTGGGAAATAAAATCGCTTCCGCGTGTCCCATAGATATCGATGGGTGCGATAAAATATTGCCTATAGTTTTCATATTAACATACCTACTGTAATACGTACAAAAGTAACTTTCCTTTTTTAGAATTCCGTATCCAAAGGGTAAAAAAGGTTATATTACTGAGACTTCTCCGTCCGTCCGTCTGTCACCAGGCTGTATCTCTTGAAGTGTGATACTTCTTCTTGTCTTGTCTTCTGTGACACTTGTCACAGATAATGTGTTTCTTACCTCTATAATAACAAATACTATAAAATGGAATAAAGGGGACTCCCATACAACAAACTTACTTTTGCTCTAACATCGAAGCATCAACCTGTCGACACGACAAGGTGTAATTGTAAAGTCAAATGACTCTACAACAATCGAATGAAACACAATCATAAAAAAATAAACTTTCAGGTTCGGAGGTCGGCCATTTCTGCAAAATCCAATTTGGCGGCAATTAAATTTAATTAGTTTATTTTTATTTCGGGCTTGTTTCCGGCTCGTACGTTTCCCGTTTTAAATTAAAAACGGTGGATTACAATCTTCATTAGGGAACTCGATTCAGCTGACCGCCGCGGTTGCTAAGTACGTACAGCAACACTACTTAAAATTGAGTTAAAAAAAAATCAAACACAAAATAAATTGCTTTTAGAGTTTCACTGTGAAATGGCAAGTATAGAAACTTTAAAAGGACGACGTATTCGGCTCTTTTAAAAGTTATTTTTTTATATCTTGGCCAAATAAACTTTTCAATGTAAATCTGAATACTTATAAATTTCTCTTTTTATCAAATTTTTAAACAATAAGCCAAAATACCCCCTGATTTTGGGGTTTTTACCATTTTTTCTTGACAAATCGATATAACGTTGTTTTTACAAACACGCTACAGTACAATTTTAGTAAAATATTTATATAATTTTAATTTTATAAAACTGAAAAGGTTGTATGTAGGTTTGATTGGTTAATCTCAGGAACATAAAAATATTTTTGTGTAGGACGATCCATATATATAAATAAACTAGCTGTTGCCCGCGGCTCCGCCCGCGTGAATTACGCTTTTTTTACATAATATACCTTCCTACTGGAATTCCTTGGTTTTTCGCGGGATTCTGGTGTGATATTGTACAGAAACCTGTTCTTACTTTGCACGGGTTATCTTGTGGTGATTTTGAAAACTCCTTTTTCTTAATAATAATATAAAGTTTCATTAATACGTAGTTGAAAGATCAAAAGGACGATTTTAACTGTCGATATTTCGACCCAGTGGCACAGGTCGTGGTCACTACGTGACCACGACTTGTACCAATGTATCGAAATATCGACAGTTAAAATCGTCCTTTTCATTGTGATTTTTATTCTGAAACCACGAAATATGTCAAAAATTATTAAACCATGTGAAAAGTTGTACTGGTGGTAGAACTCTTCTTTCAGAGTTCGGCCGGGTAGGTACAACTGGGATAAATTACTCTACTAACAATATTCCCCAGCCCATCATAATATAAGAGTCTTTTAAAAATCTTTGCTTCATCTCAATACAATCCAAAACTCCTTTCAGAATGGGCAATGGCTATATATTTCCTTACGTATAAAGAGACCTTAGATGACAGTCAGTCGGTTAGGATCGATAAGACCTAAGAGTTAAAAATATTTGTGAACCATTATCTTACCCTTTCCATATTGCGGATGATAAAGTTTAAATCTGTTAACAGTGCCATCTTAATATAAAGTCAGGAAACAGTAAATAACATGACAGTTATTTTTTATTTAAAAAAATTCGGTAATACCTATATCAGAGTTTTACATTCAAGTTCCACATAAATTGTAGAGATGGCGCTATACGGAATAACGTAGCGATAACGCCAGTTACATGATTTTTGTTCACCCTAAAAGTGAAAATTTTTAAACCATACAAAATCTCCTGCTAAGCCTATTTATTTACGGCTGTAAGGGTACTCCAGTCTTACTTGAGCCCTACGTTCTAGCCCTAGGTTCTTTGTGCATTCCGAGTTTCAAGTCACCGACCTACTTGAACTTAAAGGTTCTGATGTCTGTAATTTCTGAACTACAAAAGTGATGATGATAAGATTTGTATGGAATAATCTTTAAAGAACCTCCTTTCTAACAAAAAAAGAATGAATGGAATCGGACAACGCGTTAATGAATTATTACTAAAAAACGTTTGGACTTTGATGCCGTCTTCCAGGGAAACCATGATGAATTTCGGGACAAAAAGTATCCTATGTCCTACCTCGGGGTATGAACTATAATCATGTCAAGTTTCATTTAAATCCACCCAGCGGATTAGCCGTGATGCCCGGTCGTGAAACAGACAGACAGACAGACAGACAGACAGACAGACAGACAGACAGACAGACAGACAAAAATTAAAAAAATTACAGTTTTGGCTTCAGTATCGACTAAATAGTGTCCTCCAACAAAAATTTTCAAAATATCTTCAATGTACAGAATTCGACCCTTTACAGTTTTATTATAAGTATATAGATAAAGGCTAACGGCTATATCATGTTGTGGCCTAAAGAAGAAGAAAGAAAGTAAGGGAGAAAATAAGTAGAAAACTTCACAATTCGATAGAGCTAGCAAGTTAAAAGTCAAATTGTTTAGATTGCTTAAAGATGCACAAGGTACATTGCCTTTAAATTTGACATAATATTATCATTGATTTTACTCTACATAAATTTCCGTACAAGAGTCCTATATATGAAAATTAAACTCCTCAAGAGATCAACTGCCTGGTTCGAGTATTAGTTTGCCTGCATGCTGTAATTAATTATTAAATTAACAACCATAACATTATTATTACAAAAAAAGCTCTAATGCAATATTGTGATATCAAAAATAAATAATCTGCAGTTAAACATTAGCGTAAACGGTAAATTCTTCATATATTAAAAACTGTTGCTAGACATTTCATGAACGTATTACAAAAATTCAATTTGTGGAATGACACTAATGGAGTTCAAACATTTTTATTTAAATTCAAATATTAATTGAAATTCCATTGAAGTTATCTAACTTTTATATCAGTTATATTGTAAAATAACTAATATTTTCAAAATTGGTATTATACGCAACCATATTGTCAAAGATTTGTTAAGACTGCAAACTATTTTGAGAAGAGACACAGACAGTACTGAACAAATCGGGAGGTTAACACGTCTTAGGTTTGTCAATAATTTTTTCTAAATAAAATTTTGATGACCTCCCTAGCGCAGTAGTGCACACTCGGATTCGGAGTGGGAGGTCGCGGGTTCGATTCCAGCCACGGACCACATTTAAACTTTATAATTTCTGAATTGGCTCAGGTCTAGTCTGATGGGAGGTTTCGGCCGTGGCTACTTACCACCCTACAAGCAAAACGCACCGCCAAGCGATTAAGCGTTCTAGCGCGATGCTGTGTAGAAACCGTTCGGGGTGAGTTTACTTACCGCTTCCAAGTTAGTACGATAACATCTTCGGCTGCATCATCACTTACCATCAAGTGTTGTGATCGCAGTCAAGTACTAACTTGTATAGTGTAAAAAACAATCCAAGCGGCTTTTGCACTTATATTCGGTCATGAGTATCTAATGACCCACAACCTTGTACAGTTATAAATACATCAGAATTAATTATAGCATTATTCTTGCTATTATTATTTATTTAATATTACCCCACGGAAATGGTGAATCTCACAGCAAGTTGGATACATTTCATTTACATTTAAATAAATCTCTCAGTTGGCTGTATCTTTTTCCTTTATCCACTTCCTTTATTTCGAAAACGAACGCAGACTGAAGCAAATAGAATCTTTCTTATTCCACTAGTGTTGCCAATGTAGTTTCTTTTACTAATGGGAAAGCTGACTTGTATTTTGATAAAAAGAAATAAGAAACTTGCCTTATTGAACTTAAACTTTTTTAATGCTTATTTATATTTATTTAATATATTTATTTACTACTACTAGATAACTGATAAATATACTTATTTATCAGTTATCTAGTACCCATAACACTATTATTTAAAATAAGGATATCTAAGTTAAAATCTGTGATCTAAGTACGTACGTATTAGATAGATATTTTGACTCCTATAATTTTAACTTTATTTTGGGATCTACTGATAGTCTTGTAGTAAATTACTTTGTGCTTTATGGAATTTTTTCCCTACTTTACTTATAACTATTCGTACTTTGTGAGAAACTATTTTGAAAAATATATATTTGAGTTCCTCTTTTTATCTCCACAGATCATAAAGTGATTTTGGAGGGTATATCAAATTCAACATGAATGGCGAATGGATCTGAAAAGCGACTGATTCCGATTCCGGGCCTCAAAGCCTATTCATATAATTGAGTGTTCCCAGTTTTTTTATGGGCTGGGCTTTAATAAACTTCAGCCACTGAAAAGCAAACGAGATGGTTTGGACGCTGCTTTGGAACCGAGCTGTGATTTTGGCATATTGTACCTGTGGCTTCATACGTTTCTCCGTAACCCTTCTTTTCATCCGTATTTCGATTCGATTCGCTCTGCTGGAACGAAGCTCAGGAGTTGTTTGGTCCTACTCTCACTATTTTTTCACCACACTGCAAGACACCGGGCTTTCATACCTATATGTTGTCGCTACACCACGAGTACGCACTGAGCGGTTCGCTTCTTCATTTTTAATACGCATTGTTAAGGTTTGGAATGGCCTCCCGAAATCTGTATTTCCCGCATCTTACAACCTGGGTATAATTACAAAGTCTGCACATGTCTTTACCTATCTCACAATTTTAGGTTGTGCAATGTGCATGTGTCGATTCAGCCCACAGTGCTCTGTATGTGCCTGCACTAGTGTGCACAAGTTTTTCGTGTTGAGACCCAAGACTTCAGAGGCTTTTCCAATGAAGAGTCTTATTAAGAGCCCTTGAGTGGTTCATTCCTGTAATTTTTTTTCAGGTTATGAGATTGACAAAATTGATCACGTGGCTTCCGCGCAGACCACTGTCACTTATACATTTATCTATAGTAATATATTACTATTCATAATAGAATAGTTATTAATAGAGAAGTAATCAAAAAAGTGATGTATATTGCATATCAGTTATTGCACAGTGTATACGGGGATCAAATCAATATTTTCATACGAGCTTACTAATCCAGTGTATGTAGCTGTTTCGAACAAATATAACAAAAAGTTGAAATGAACAGATTTGTGTTTGCTATTTTCATATCGGCTAGCCACACTCAATGTAAAGACAATACAATAAAAGAATGGAAATGTACGTAAACTCTTATTTTTTCCTAACCTAATTTATATCAAGCTTTTGTTTATAATTATTATTAGCTAACTAATTTACAAGTGAAATTTTCATTTATTGATAACTTATTTAATTTATTTAATGATCGCGGACTAAAACGTATGATAAAAAACATAATATTATATTAAAGAATGTTATGTTCGGAAGTTTGTTATTCTTTTATTTTGTTTGCGAATTTAGGTACCAAGCATATTGCCCTACCGATTATATCAAATAGACTACCTAATATCGCGGAAAATCCATAGTATACCGCAGCATTCGATAAAACCTTTATTCACGCCGACGAAGCTGTGGGTAAAATTACTTTGTGCACAAATAAAAGATTAAAAATAATTTTCCTAAATTAAGTTCGAAGAAGGTTTAAAGAAAATTACAGTTTAAATATATTTCCGTTGCATGAGAGATTTTAATGGTGAGCGGATTTTTCCAAGTTATTGTTTCAGACAGTATTTTCCAGTGGACTCTCGGATGAACATAAATCAGTCGTTATTGCGGCTGAAGCGACGCTGTCACTCAAAAATGTATAAGCGCATTTTGCCTTTTAAATGAAAAAAACTTTCATGAATCTTTATTAGCTCGGTGTGACCTGAAAGTTCTTTAAATTTTTATTAGTTGACGCTTTTGATTGATGATTTAATTCGTATTTCATAAAAAAAGCCTTGATATCACTGGTGGATAGGATTTACTGATGGTAAGATTACTCGCGGAGTCCATGATGTTTATGATCTTCAAGGTAACAGTATGTAAAAGACGACCGAATAGCGTAGCGGTAGCGATCCTGCTGTCTGCGTCGGAGGTCGTGGGTTCGATTCCCACTACTGGGAAATGTTTGTGTGATGAACATGAAAAGTTCTTAGAGTCTGGGTGTATTTTAATTTATTATATTTATGTCTCTTAATTTTTACCAATGATCTAGTACCCATAACGCAAGCTAACTTTGGGGCTAGTTTGCGATGTCCTGATATATTTATGTAGTGCTGTGTTTGCAACAGAAATTATAGCATGAGAAAGACAATAGCGTATATTATTTATCCATACTAAAAGTCCCCACGAAGTAGACGCATCTAAATTAATCTTAAATACAAAACGAACAGCAAACTAAGCATTATGAGAGCGAAAAATAATAACCCACTCAAAATTATTACGCCACAAAGTAACTAAGCAGAGGTATAAAATAACTAATAAGTGTGCTTCCACAAGATTTATATGTGCGGTTTTAAAGTGCACAGTTGTTATTCCCGCGTGTGCGGGCCACGGCAAATTTGCACCGCAACTATAAATATATGAGGGCAGATTGCTACGTGGTATCTCGAAACTTTGGACTTAACTTGTTTCGCGGTACGTAAAACTAGAAAATTCGCCAAACAAAATGAGTAGAGTAATATTTCACAAGAATATAAATAAATATAAATAAATACTAGCTGACCCGGCAAACGTTGTTTTGCCATTACTTAGGGATATAAAAATAGATAAATTAAGATTTAAACTATCCTATCTCTTAAGTTGGGTGGAACTGCACATGGTGTGCGAATTTTATTAAAATCGGTTAAGTGGTTTAGGAGTCCATTGAGGACAAACATTGTGACACGAGATTTATATATTAAACTAGCTGATGCCCGCGACTTCGTCCACGTGGGATAAAAACTATTCTATCTTTTAAGTTGGACCAAATGACAGATATTCACGAAGTTTGAACTAAATCGGTTCAGTAGTTTAGGAGTCCATTGAGGACAAACATTGTGACACGAGATTTATATATATTAAGATATATATATATATATATATTGGACAACATCACATACATTGCTCCGATCCCTTAGTAAGTAGCTTATGCACTTGTGTTAAGGAAATCAGAAACAACGAAGGTACCACAACACCCAGACCCGAGACAATTCGATTCAGTCTCGTAATGTAATAAACTTGTAAGAAATCATTATTAGGCAGTGGTCACGCTTATTATAGTCGCCTATTATCTAGTTTTAGCTTTCTGCACTTCTTCTCGAAATGAGTAATGTCAAATCCCACACGTCTCTGAAAGTTTAATATACTTGCAGAAAACTAGTAAAACACAAACACATGTTACGTGATCCGTTTATTGCAGAATGGTTGATATGGCGGTGACAAGTCACCGCGCCGTCGATGACGGCTGCGTCCAAAGATATTGAGACTACCTACATTACACCTCGGGCCTTAATTAGAGATACAATATCTACTACATACTAAAACTTAATAACTAATCTAATAAACCAAAACGCTCTGGCCTTTTTCGCACCCGTTTGGGACGATCTGCGGGCGTGACTTCAGTTGTGAGAGGCGGAGATGGTGATGGTTGACTCGTTACCGTTGGGCTTTCTTTTAACTGTGGCTCCGGCTCCCTACTCGCTTCCTCATCATGCTCTCGTGAGCCCACCATCTCCCTCTCCGCTGTCTCCGAGGTTGATTCCAAGATAGCATCCTCCAGCACTTCTCGTTCATCGCCTTCAGTTTCCGTGGGACAACTTACACCCGACAATCGTGCCCGTCGCCTTATTTGATCCATATGCCGTGTGACAAGTCGACCGTTATCGTTATTAATAGTATACCGGCGTGAGCCTAACCTATCCGTTACGACGCCTTTAGTCCATTTGTCCTTCGCTCCGTAATCACGTACCCAAACCGAGTCACCACAGTCGAAATTACGAATTACGCCTCTAGCATTTTGTACCTGACGCTGCTGTGATGTGTGCACGGCGTTCTCGAGGCCACGTTCACACCGTAACAAGTCCAACCGCGAGCGGAGTGGACGCCGCTGTAAGAGCATCGCCGGTGTCTCCCCGGTTGTCGAGTGCACAGAGTTCCTATACGTTAACAGAAATGTTTGTATTGCGGCCTCTACATCTACTTTGTCCCTAATAGCCTTTTTTATAGTTCTCTTACAAATTTTTACTGCATTCTCGGCTGCACCGTTGGACTGTGGGTGATATGCCGGAGAAAAAGACTGCCGCACCCCATTCCTTTTGAGAAATTCTTGGAATTCACTGCTTGTAAATGGGGGCCCCCTGTCCGAATTTAACTCGACGGGCAGACCAAACCTGTCAAAGGTCACTCGTAGCGCCCTAATAACGCTTGTTGCATTAGTCCGAGGCATCTCAAATACTTCTAACCACTTTGAACTCGCATCTATTAAAATGAGATACGTTTTACCCTGATACGGTCCGAGAAAATCGACGTGAATTCTCGTCCATGGCTGGCTATGGTAAGGCCACGGCTGCGGAGGAGCCCGCGGCGGTGCTGACGCCTCCAATGCACAGGTTTCACAACGCTTGCAAGTCTCCTCAACATCCGCGTCGATGTTCGGCCACCAAACAAAACTCCTGGCTATGCTCTTCGACTTAACAATCCCCAAGTGCCCGCTATGTACTTCCTGCAATACGGTCGATCGTAGAACACTCGGTATGATCATTCTATAACCCCACATGATACAACCATAATCTATATATATTTCGTTACGCCGAACGAAGTAGGGTTTGAGGTTGTCCTCAGGACACACGGCAGGCCAACCTCCCTGTACATATGCGTAGACCCTAGTCAATATTTTATCTTTTGCGGTTTCCCTTTTAACATCATCATTCGTAATCGGTAAGAAGTCTTGTACAAAATTCACGTAAGTGATTTCCTCTACGTCAGGATCTTTGCTCACGCGCGAGGGTAATCGTGACAAACCATCCGCACAATTTTTCTTTGACGCGACGTATTCAATGTCGTAATTATACCCGGATAATAATACTGCCCAGCGTTGTAATCTCGATGCAGCCATAACGGGAATGCCTACTTTGTTTCCGAATATGTAAGTCAAAGGTTTATGATCTGTTCGTAAAAGGAACTTCCTACCATACAAGTATTGGTGGAATTTTCGTAACCCGAAAACGATGCCAAGCGCTTCCCGATCTATTTGGGAGTATGCTCTTTCGGCCGAGGTCAAGGAACGGGACGCATAGGCCACGGGACGTTCTCCTGATGATGTCACATGTGAAAGTACCGCCGCGACGCCGACACTCGACGCGTCGGTTGTAAGGATTACCGGTAACTCCATCGAGTAATGCATCAATACCTCACTGGAAACTAAAAGATTCTTAATTTGTTGAAAGGCTTCCTGACATCGATCAGTCCACGTGAATTTAACATCTTTTCTTAATAGATTGTACAGCGGTGCCAATATGGTGCTAACATTATTAATGAACTTAGCGTAATACATAACTAAGCCGATAAACGCTTTTAAATCCGATACATTTGTGGGTGCAGGCGTATTCACTATGGCCTTGACCTTGTCCGGGCAGGTATGTACTCCGTCCCTGCTAATTACGTAACCTAAATATTTAACTGAAGGTTTAAAAAAATCGCACTTCTCCTTTTTAACTCGTAATCCGTATCTATCTAATCGTTCAAAAACCTTGTGCAAGTTGTCCATGTGCTCTTCAGTTGTTTTACCGGTGATGATAATGTCATCGATAAATACACCTACGTGATCTAAACCCTCAAACAATTGCTCCAAACGCTTTTGAAAAATCGCGGGACTCGAGGAAAGGCCATACACTAACCGATTATATTTAAATAACCCTTTGTGGGTGTTAATAACGGTATATTTGCTCGAGTCGTCCAACACAAACTGTGCGTACGCCTGCGAGAGATCAATTTTGCTAAAGCGATCGCCCCCATGCAGTTTAGTCAATAAATCCTCTACCCGCGGCAACGGATAACGGTCGACCTCTATCACCTTATTTAAGGTAAGCTTATAGTCAGCGCATATTCTGATGTTACCGTCTTTTTTGACCACGGGCACGATCGGCGTCGCCCACTCGGAGCGCTCGACGGGAGTGAGGATGCCATCCTGCACCATCTGAGTCAGCGCGCGCTCCACCGGCTCCCGCAGCGCGTACGCGAGCGGTCTCGCGCGCATGAACACCGGCCGCGCATCGGGTGGCACGTGGATGCGCACCGGCTCGCCCGTGAACCGTCCCAAGCCGTCCGCGAACACATTACAATATCTGGAACTGAAAACGCTCAAATCAAACTCACAGGACTTACTCGTAATACTATGCACCTCTTTGATACTTAAACTAGGAATACTTATAGTTAACTCTGCCATCCATTGTCTCCCTAAGAGCATAGACTTTCCGCGGGCTGCCGCGCGCGCCCTCTGTACACCGCCTGGCACTCCACTGTGCTCGCCTCGCTCCCCGACTTCGCACTCCCCACGACCATCGCTGCGTCCTTCTCGGCAGCTTCCAAGCTAACTGCCAAGTTATATGCTTTCGTGAAGTCGAGTTTACTCTCGGCAAACAAACGTTGACGTATAGTCTCACTTTTGATTCCGCATACTAACTGATCACGTAAACTTTCCTGTAATCCGCTGCCAAATTCACACGTTTTCGACATTTTTTTTAGTACTGCTACATAATCTGCGATACTTTCGGTATCACCTTGCTTCCTATGTCGAAATTTGTACCTTTCTGCAAGTTCACTCGGCTTCGGTTGGAGATGATTCGCCATTATCGTTGTTAAATCTTTAAAAGATTTTGTATTCGGTTTGTCCGGAGTGCATAAACTTACTAACAGCTCATAACTTTCTGCTCCCATAACTGTAATAAGCGTTGGCACTTGCAAATCGTCCCCGATCTTGTTCACTAAAAAATATTGTTCTAGGCGTTCTACGTACAACTTCCAGTTATCGCTTTGTACTTTGAATTCTGATATTTTACCGATAGACATCTTGCACAGCACGTAAAAATACACGCGTATGACTCGAAAACAGGCCTCGTCGCCACTTTAATATACTTGCAGAAAACTAGTAAAACACAAACACATGTTACGTGATCCGTTTATTGCAGAATGGTTGATATGGCGGTGACAAGTCACCGCGCCGTCGATGACGGCTGCGTCCAAAGATATTGAGACTACCTACATTACAGTCCACCTACAAATATTTCCTATTCAAGTATTATATTCTTTACATAAAGATGAAAAATGTTTCAATATAATATAGTTCTTCTCAAAAGTTGAGTAATTTTTTCTTTAAGAAAATGATGTCCCTGTGTACGTATTTATATAGTTTTCTATTTAATTACGCATCAATAGATCAAGGTTTATAGGACGCACAAACGCACAAGTTCTAGGTCCAATTCCAATTTGTTTAACTAAGCTTAACTAAAAGTGTATTAGCCATCTTTGACGACTATACTTCAAGTTTCCTATTTGGGATTCACAGCATGATTTGCATATATTGAGTAGATACAAACGCAGACTTCTTGAAACGGTGCTGACACATTTTACAGGAGGTGTTACGTGCTCACTTGACAGTGATAAATGTTTACGTTGTACTTGGAAAAAGGCTTTGTCACGCCGCATGCGAATTGCTTCTTTTTTATCCACGTAGGAATTTTAGGTACTACTAACATAAGTTATAAATCCGATCAATCTTCTGATTGTATAAGAAAAGCTACTTTATTGGACGTTATAATAAAACAGAAGAAAATTCTGCCCTTGATTGGCTGAAGTTGTAGCTCACATGTGTTTCAGCTAATTAGAGGACTGAAATTGCCGATCACCATGGATACGATTTTCATACACAGTTAGGGGTCTAGAGGGCAACTGCGTAAGAAAAACGTGTTCATCGCTATCGTAATTATAAGCAAATTCAGATTGGTAGATTCTATTGTTTTAATTTTTTCAGTAAAAAAGGACTTACCGTCACCAACCTCTATATAGCCTTGCCGACCGAAGTTATAACAATTTTGATCAAAATTGATTCATATTATTTCGTTTTAGAGAAGTATTTCCGAACCAAATATGGCTAGGAGCATAGATTATATATAAACCCGTGTATATGAACATACCCGTATATATGATATATATGAACCCGTATAACACCACAACATGATCGAAATTTGCACGAATTACAAATGATTTTGGTATTACGAATGTATGGGATACATCGTAGGTAAGCGGACTCTTAAGTAATGAATGGTGTAACTAACCCCTGATATATATTTTTTTATTTACAAACTTCTGTTTACACAAGAAGCTTCATTTGGAAGTATTTCATCATAACGGGAGATGAAAATTATTTTTGATCTCCCGTTGTTTTTATAAAAGGCATCTATTTTTATTCCACGCCTGTCGTCACTCGTTAATTACCCGATTTTAATGAAAACCGGCGAAGTACAATCTTAATTAGTGCACAGCAATTCAGCCGACCGCAGCCGCTGCTCTGCTAAGAATTTTAAATTTCTGAATACAAATGAAATTGCAGGAATCTTAAACAGCTTTAATAAGTTTTTTTCATATCCCTCTGTGGAATCTATCCTTTATATTCCGAATAGGTATAATTCAATTATGTGCTAATGTTTTTAATCCTTTTTGATTTTTATAGAATGCCGGACCGATATTAAATACCTTTGTGATTTTATTTTAGGAGTGAATATAATCTGAACTCTCATATGAAAAAACGACTCCCTAAAAACGAATGAAATAATAGAGCTTCGTGATTATTATTTTATTTCGAAGAAATAAAAATACCTAAATATAAATTAAAATAAATGAAACTACCTATAAATTAAAAATCTATACGTAAATCTAATTAAAAATATCTTTACAAAGTCGCTGTCAGAGGGAACTACTCGTATTTTCAAAGATCCCCGCAGATTATATAGCCTTAGATCACATCGAACACGATGTGATCTAAGGCTGGCCCCATTGTTCTGATGTATTTTGTATCATGGAGTTAATATACTATAAGTCCATTTTTTGTATACATATATTTATTCTTTGGGCAACATTTTCGTCACATGTTGCATCAACCAAACAAAGAGCTTTTAAATAAAAATAAACTTTCGATACCATTAAGGTAAATTAAACGCCCTAATAAAATAAAAATAAATTAAAGCGGTAACAAAATAACAATAAAATCCCCATCAAATCTCAATGAGCCCAATTAGAACGATTACTCGACCTCCATCGGGATCTCAATCTCCTAAAGTGGGTAGATGCTTCAAAGAAAAAGTATTTACTAACTCCAAGTAAATAGGATTATTTAATGATCGTAACGACTCTTGGCCCAAAGGTTGTAATTACGCTGGTGAAATTTAATGGGTTCGATTTCAAGTTGTGTGTTGTGACGTTTTTCAGAGTTTTCCCTACGATGTTTTATATGCTAATATTTTTCGACCTCAGAAAAAAATATATCATAAAAATCGGTCTAGCCGTTTCGGAGGAGTTTGGTACCAAACACTGTGATAAGTGTACTCACACATAATATTATGTACAAAGGAGACGTTTCATCAATGTATGAGCCGTGGGCCAGGTCTATGTACGATATACTTGGGTATTGCCTCGATCAAAAAACAGTTTTTACCTATATATTTTCTTTAAAAATGTATTTTTTCGTTTGTACAAAACAAGTATATCTGCTTATAATTGCAACACTTAACAAAGATTCATCGTCAGTAATATGTCTTTCATTGTGAATTGAATTTGATTTTGACAAAAATGTAATGAGTGTGTTGTGGTTTACGTCAAATTGTACGACGCCAGCGACGCCATATTGAAAATCGATTACGATCGATACATATAAATAATGAAAAAAAAATATTTTTGTTCAGCGAAAGTAGTCGTTTTAACTAAACAATTTTATTTTTCCCGTGAACAACGGAAAAATCCCCATCAAAATTTCCTTAATTTTTTAAGATAACGTACAACGTACGAGACTTAGCCCAATTGGAAACATCTCCTTTTCGCCTTTATAATAGTTGTATGACGAGCAGTTGTTTACTCACTGCCTTGAATCAAATATAAATATTATATTGAGCCAATACGTGCCAATACTAAGGTTGCTGACATAAATGTATCGTTCGACGTATTAGCGACTCGAGGCGTCGATACGAAGCGAGGAAGGAAATTAGTTTCGTCCCTATTTCCGACCGAACGATCGAAACGTTCAGACTTTTTCGTCGACAATGAGATTCTCGATCGTATTGAACCTTGTTTATTGTTGCCTTCTATTTATAGCGAAGATAATATGAAAGTATGTTTGAATGTTAGACCGTAGACAAAAATCGTTCTGTACCTATATTAGAGCTACAGTATGAAAATAATACACTCGCCGGCATATTTAGCGGAACATAAAAAAAAGGTTTGATATCAGTATCATACAAAGTTGCTGGCTGTTTTATACGTTATTTAATTTAAAAAGAAATATTTTCAAATTAAGAAAACAACTGAACATCACATTTTATGCAATTGTTTTAATTTTATTCAAATACACCTTATCTGGAGCGAACTTCGAGTATTTCTTCCTTCTGAGTTTGATTTAAAATTTCATTGAAATACGTTTTTTGTTAGTTTTTTTTAATCGCGTATCTTTCTGGAGTTGATGACTGAATTATGCCTGACTTAGCCCCAACGGAGATTGCCAGGGCACTCGAAATGCGAAGAAATGGTCAAACCTACAGAGTGATATCCAGAGATCTTCGTCGACCAGTTTCAACGATCCATCGCAGTATCCAACGGTTCAGGGAGACCGGTACTTATGTGAGAAGAGCAGGACAAGGCAGAAAAAGACGCACTTCGAGTAGGGATGATCGTTTCATTCGGCTTCGTGTACGTAGGAACCCCCGTTTGACGGCCGTCCAAGCCCGACATGAGTTAGAAGCAGTGCGGGGTGTAACCGTAAGTGAGCGTACGGTACGAAGAAGGCTCGAAGAAGCTGGTTTGGGTTCATTTGTGCCCGCCAAGGCTCCAAGGTTCGAGGTAATTCATCGTAGAAACAGGTTAACTTTTGCTCAGGAACATCGACTTTGGAACGCGGACCAATGGAGTAAGGTATTTTTTAGTGATGAGTGCAGAATTCTCTTAAATCAAATTGACGGCAGGCAAAGAATATACAGACGCAAAGGAGAACGATACATTCAGACAAATTTCGAAACTACAGTTGCATACGGTGGTGGATCAATAATGGTTTGGGCGGGCATTTGTTTGGGAGCTCGCACAGACTTGGTAGTGATTGACAGAGGGAGTCTGACTGCAGACCGCTTTATCAGAGAAGTTTTAGAAGAAAATGTCGTACCGTTTGCCCCATATATCGGTGACGATTTTGTTTTTATGCAGGATAATGCTCTGCCGCATACCGCTCGGGTAACTCAAGCTTATCTTAATGATATGAATATCACTGTTATGGAGTGGCCGGCGAGATCACCGGATATGAACCCAATAGAGCACGTTTGGGACTTGCTGAAAAGAAAAGTTAAGTCCAGATTTCCAACTCCTGCCAACGTGGGAGAACTGCGAATCGCCGTAGTTGAGGAATGGCGGAGACTATCCCAGGAGACCATCGATAACATCATTCTCAGTATGCCTAGACGGGTAGAAACTTTAATAAGAGCACGTGGAGGAAATACGCGATATTAATCACCATTTTTCTAATTTAATTCATTGTAATTTTAATATTAAATTTCACTTTTCCAGGTTACATGAAAAGTTCAAAAATGTACCATTTTTCACAAATAGCCTTTACTCGCAAAATCTGTTCTTAATGTGATCTCATTTTAAGTAAAAACAAATGAAACTTTAAATAACAAAAGAAGTGTAGTAAGTAGATTTTAAAATAAAACCATATTTTTTTAATTATGGACCTTTTTTTTATGTTCCGCTAAATATGCCGGTGAGTTTATAATCCTTTATCTCATACGTATCTCAAAAAGTGCCTCCAACTTAGCTGAATTCACAGCTCTGTGTTTCTAACTTAACAACAAACTAAAATCTTTTGTTATGACATAGGCATTTTTTGTTCTTATTCTAATTTTGTTTTATGGTCATCCTTGCTTTTCATCACTAGTGACATATTAAAATTTATTTAACGTACCTTTGAATCGCATAGTTTGAATTCTGATTTGGGATTTTACAAGAGCTTTTACAAGAGCCTGTACGTTAGGCCTATGTGAAATAAAGATATTTTGATTTGATTTGCATTGAATCTTATCTCAATCGTCATGATATCTTTAGGTCCGACTGTGAATTAAATTATTCTGCCCTTAATTATATTTAGACCGGGCCTAAGTGTCGGTGTAAATAAATATTCCCACGGATAAGATATTAATAAAAAACAACTATTTTAGTCGCAATTTCATATTTCCTGCATTTACAACAACTGCAACTGCGGTTTCAACTGAAACTGTTTATATTTACCCACTTAGCTACTTAACGTAGCATTTTGTGTAGTACGCTACATGGTAATAGCGCGAGTTAAGTGAGATAACGTAACACTGCCGCCATATTTAAAGCTGAAGCCGCAAGTTGCCTAAACAAAGCGGCAACCTGACATCTACTGCATTTTGAAGTCGTTTGTGTATATTCTGAGCACATTCATACTGAGCACATTCTCAGAAATAACAAGTTAATTATAATTAGTCTGAAACCTCTTGTTGCCGTTTGATTATAAATTCTTCACATTATTTTTACTTGCAATGTATTTTTATTCGGGTGGGTGGGTAAGCTATTACAGCATTGCCAAGCTTACTAGATTTTTTCTTATTCTAGTTATATAATATTAAACTTCTCAGCTGAGATGAAATCACATACAGGGGGTATGTATTTTTAATTTCATTTAATCCTTATTTATAAACGCGGAGTAAAGATGGAGTAGTCAAACTATGTTTTGTTCTTTTCTCTTCAAATGTCAACTTGACAGGTAAAGACAAAACAGAGTTTAACTGTTCCATCATTATTTCACTTTTTAAGGGGGGGTTAAAGTTCATTGCATTTTAAAAAGCATCTTATTTTCATCTTTATACACTAGTAGACAAAATATGAATCCAGTCAAAATAATCCCAGATACGGAATCTACGACAGAATTTTAACTGTAACGTTCATTGGTCTTTCATACATAATAGGACATATTTCATTAAAACAAACAATGTTACCTACAGACCGCACCTTTTTTTCCCTTTTCTGGAATAGCGTGCTCTATATTTCAGACGGCATGCCAATCCACCATCAGGCGAGACCCTAATTGACGAATGGCTATAAAAAAAAATTCGTAACCCGAAAAGCATTAAAATAATTCGTAACAAAGTCGTGTCACGTACAATACAAAGCCCATTAGGATGTCATTACGGTGGCATCAAACCTAAAGCCCGGGCGTGTCGTGCTTTTAGAGCATTGCCGAGTTATTTGCATGAAAAATAACGCAGAATTGTTATTTATTCATGGCACGTGAGAGTGAGTACCTATTCACGTGTTTTTTGTATCCCTTCTGCGGCTTCGCAGCACTTTATTAGTCTTGGTCGGTCACAACTCACAACTCACAGTTGTATTTTATACTAAGTAACTCTTTGCCTTTTGCGTCAACTTAAATTCACTTAGATTTATTTGCAACAATCCTATTACTACACTTGTGGTTATCAATGTACTCTACGAATGTTTATATATTTTCTTTCTTTTTTCTACGTATTTCAACCAGAAAATCAAGATTTTTGCCTCAACCATTTTTTCTATAAAGTTTGTATGTAATACTTTGTTGATAAAAACTACTGATTTTGCTTTGGTGTCAACGCGAAATAATCATAGAGTAGCTGTAGTAAGACAGAATTAAGTTAAATAAAAATTCATCTGCAGATATAGTAGAATTCATACCTATTTATAAAACACCTGCCTCAATACTATAACATATGTGGGGAATCAAACCCGGTAACTAAATACGAGTACCACAATATAGATTAAATGGACGGGTCAAAATAGTTACAATGTACAAGTAAGGGATATGCGAGTATTATCTCATGAAGCATTAGCATAACAGATGATCTAGTGGTATCCTAGTGTTGTCTAATGGACTGTAACTATCACATGCTTTTACTGGCTACTACATTATCTTAATAGGGTGCTAACATGATATTATTATGAGCGAACGCAATGGGTCTAATATGGGCCTAATTGTGACACTACATAGATCTTATATTTATTACGATAATCATCAACTAATTGTACAGTGTACACATTGCAATTATGTGCAAACTGCAGCAAACAAAAATATTTGAAAACCTACCACGTTTTCTTCCAGATCCTTTTTAGATGACTGACCTTCCTGGCGCAGATGACGCGGGCTTGGCTTCAAGCGGAAGGTTAGGGGTTCGGTTACCGGCATGGTCACGTATGTTGATCCAAAACATAAGCTATCTACCAACTTACAGTCAAATCGGTACAGAACCAACTCATAAAGAAACAACGATCACATCTGTATAATATTTAAAATCCCGATTCGTCATTGCAAAGTCTAAACTCTTATACCTAAAAAATGCCTTGAGATCTAAAATTTTTGCTTAGCATTGTCATCATAATTTAAAGTTTTCATTGAGTTACCCGAACAGATTAGGGTTCAGCAGCTAGCTCATAATATTTTAGTAATAGGACTTAGGTACAAGTTGCATGACTGTTTTTGTTTTGGACGAACAGCCTCCTCCAGCTTGAGAACCTCCTCCTTGTTTTGAAGTCGGTTAAAAAGGACCTTCATCAAACGACTTGACCGATGTTTATGATTTTTTTGCATATATTTGTTAGCGACGTAGACGTTTCATATTTCTGAGTGAAAAAAAAATTAGCTACTATTATAATATAATATGAACAAGTCTTACAATTTCAAAAATGAAGTGCTCTTGCAAAATTACGCACGAACGAAGGGTATAAACGCAGTGGCAAGATTGAATTTAATTATTCAGCCGTAGGTAAACCTCTTGTTTTAAATTAATTCGCTAAACAGAAATCTTGACTGCAGTGCAATTTTCTTTTACTAGAAAATAAATATAAAATGTATTGAGTTAATAAAAACTTGACGAAGTTTCTTATTTTATACATAAAATAAATAATTCATAATTAAAAGGAATTTGATAATATGTTTGTGAATTATTTAAATGACTATATTGCTAACATAATATTTTAATAAATAACGCGTCCCCAACATAATTACAACTTTTTAATTTTACAGAACACTCGAATTAATTGAACGGATTAAGCCAAAGTTCAATTTCAGAGTCACGCAGTTCAGAAAAGTCTTTTGAAAGCCTGTTGATTGATTCGCTTTAGGTTTGAATTGATTTAAAATAAAATTATTTTCACGACAAAATACTACTTTCGGCAGAATCAATATACATATAATAAATCTGTTGTTTGTCTGTTTGTCTGTTTGTCTGTCTGTTTGTACGGGCTAATCTTTGGAACGGCTGGACCGATTCCAATGAAATTTTGTGTGGTGGTAGCCTATGTCCCTGGTCAACATATAGGATACTTTTCATCCCGGTAAAATAAAGAGTTCCCGTGGGATAGTTAAAAAACTGCAATTAATTTAACAGCTTTGTAAACAACAACTAATGAACTTAATTTAGTAAAATTGGTTATGCTGATACCTTATGTTGCCTTTTTTACAAAATATATATATAGTAAAACTTATTAATCCAATCGAGTTCCCGCGGGAAAGAAAACATTACAAAAACAGTTAGCAAGCGTCTTTTAAGTAACGGATTTTAATGAAATTTTATGATCCTACTTTATATATATGCCCGGTCAAAATTTAAGATACTTTTCATCCTGAAAAATTTGAGAGTACCCGTGGGATGTTTAAAAAAACCTATAGCTACTTATCTCCGTAGCACAATCAAAACGGGGTCGAAATATCGACAGTTTAAATCGTCCTTTTGATCGTGCAACTTGGTATAACTATACAAGATAACCCGTACGTAGCAGGAACGGGTTGCTACGTACACAGTAGCGCATCAGCATGCTTAATTACAATATCTGGGCGTTGGTATCATCTCAGAATAAGATAAGTTTGGTTAGTATAGATATTACAATCCACGATGACACGCCCCACTCTATCTTACTCCATGCGAATTTAGTAACATAAGCGATTTCGACAGAGTGTATAAGTAGAGGAAGACCAAAGAAGATATAGGTAAATTGTGTAAAAGAAGATAGCACGTTGACAGGAGAGATTGGAAGAAGACTCCTTTACGGGTCCATCGAACCCAAAGACCACTCACATTGTACGGGAAATCTTGGGAAAAATTAAGAAATTCCACGGGAAACATTTTTGTAAAAAAACGAACTGCACGCGGGCGGAGCCGCGGGCAACAGCTAGTTGGAAATAAATGAAAAAAGATTCGAGCCTTCAAAAAGGATTTTTAATTTGCGCCATTTCTCAAATAAAGTTTGTAAAAAATATTATTGCTGTTGCCAAGGAACGCTCGGAATATGTTCTTAATCTAACAATGTAATGTTAATTTATAAAATATTTATATTTGGAGAAAGTTTTATACAGTGTGTCCGGGATCGAACTAGCGATAATTTAAGGGAGTGTTCTATGGCTCATTACAAGCAAAAAATTTCCTATAAAGGGGGGGGGCCCCCTCACCCCAAAGTTAGTAACAGACAAAATGTTGGTGTTGTTGTATTGCTTAACTCAAAAGCTATGGTTTTACTACAAAAACATATGGTCTTAGCGATCCCGTTTCTGCAAAATTTACCAATAACTTCAAGGTATGTTTTACATTATTATTAGGTATCTAGCGATGGAAATTATTCTACCCAGTCGAATGAAACCATTTGAGAACATGTGAATCAACAGACTTTTAAGTTATTACTGATATTGTGTGCACATACCCAAAAAAACGCATACAAAATTGAAATGGCTCTCACGGGATGGGGGTGAGCCCCCCCCTTTATAGGAAATTTTTTGCTTGTAATGAGCCATAGAACACTCCCTTAAATTATCGCTAGTTCGATCCCGGACACATGTATAAGTAGGTACAATAGGTTAAAATTAATCGCTCTTGATGCTTTTATTGTTTTTGTTAACGTTTTTTTAATACCTATCAATTAAAATAATAATTTTATTTTAGCAAATCGAAATCAAAGTAGATCAACAAATAACAGTTGCATAAAAAAACCACGAATTTAAGATCAACATGACAAGAAGTAAGAATTTTTTTAGTGTATAGGCTTGCGCTTGACTACCGTCATGTCTGATGGGCAAAAATTATGAGGTCTAGGATGGAGCGCGCGTGATCCTGATGACGGATCCGTTCTTGGCCGAATTCTTCTTTCTTTTGAATGTTTTCTAACATACTTATTTATCTATTTGTACATATCTCAGTATGTGAGTACAGTATTTTGGGAGATGGTTAGGAGGGCAAAAAAAAAGGGAAATCGTAACTCCGAATCAAATGCGATTACGGTTTGGTACAAAGGTGTTGCAGAAAACGATTGTGAGGAACGTAGAAACTAATAAGCAAGTAAATTTAAAACTCGTCAAGCGCTAGTTAAGCTCACGCACAAAGGGTTCCGTACTAACGCGATCAATTCGTGAATTAACCTATTGATTTATAAGCCTATGATTGCGGTGATCTAATAAAATGCTCAATCAATGCAAAGATTTGTTCAGAAAAGGTCTGTCCAATAGATTATAGTATATAAATAATAGTTAAATTAAAATAAAAATATTGAAGGGGGGCTCCCATACAACAAATGTGATTTTTTTGGTCGTTCTTGTTTTATTTTGACGTTGGTCTTGGTTGGATTGGTCTTGATGGTACGGAAACAAAAGTGCGCAAGCCCGACTCGCACACTTTTGTTTCCGTACCAATTTTTAATTCAGTGACCAATTTTTAATTCAGTGGAAGCTTATCTCCTATGACTTGTGACGACAGTGTTACAGTTCATCCGTTTCGAGTCAGCGACTGTGTTTTATGTTCGACGGATGACGATAACTTGTTTTGCCAAGTGTGCGGTCTACGACTTTGCAATGTTCCCCGTTGTGTCGGAATTGCCGTAATTCAAGGCGGAAACCTTTGATAACTCCTCTTAACCTGCGTCATTTCAATTCCAATAAAGAACTGAGGGTTCTGTACTACCGATATTGTTCATCGGATACTAAAAGTTTCACAATATAGTGTTCCAAAAATTGGTCAAAACATCTGGGGTCCTAGAACTGGCGCGGGCGCTTGTTCAGCTCAAGGGCACCATGCCTTTATTGAGTCTGTGCTTCGTAAAAGATTTCAAAAGTTTCGTCCAAACAAAATCTAATAGATATTTTTATTTGCTAAGCATCATATATTTTTATTTGTTAAGAATTTTTAATTATCGCATCGTTTGCTTTTATTCAGGAATCGAAGTTTCGCAACCTCTGAGTTTTCGGAATTACGTATATGTTTGTGAGAACTAAATATCATATGTTTAAAGGTGAAAGAAAATCTTGAGGAACCCTATATTATGTCTGTAAGTTTCATAATACGTATTCTCAAACTTTTGATTGATAATAACAATCGATACGTGGGTCGATGATACAAAACAAATCAGAAAATCAGATGAAACCACAAGCAGTATTTTATTTACTTATGTTTATAACGTTTTTTGCACCAAATATCCACCTATTTCCCATGCAGCCAATCTAATGCGGTCCGCAAAGCAACACCGACTGCATATTCCTTGTTGGTCGTAAAAATATATTGCTGCAGCAGACCCGACCACTGGATACACTTTCAATACAAGATAGTCATGCATTTCACCGCTCGAGTCGTCTTCGAATTTTAATATTTTTCTTATACCTAAGCAACTCCTGTCACATGTACATACACACGGTTTTTTACTTGTATGGTATATAGTTTCATAAAGAATCTTAAGTTAGGTTTTAATGAAACAAGAAGTGAATAACCACAACTTTTCTAACACAGCATCGCATCGGAACGCCTAATCTCTTAGCGTGTGTTTGTCGATAAGTAGAAAACCAGCCGCTGGCGAAGCTTCTCAAAACCAGACCTGAGAAGAAATTATAACTTAATAAATTAATTATTATTAATTTAAATTTATTCTAAAACTTCAAACTGTCCCGTGGCGGAATCGAACCACGGACCTCAAGCACCCAAAAACTGCAGTTCCAGAGAGATCGTGAATAATAAAAAGATTATGATGTATGAAATTATTTTTATGATATTTAAGTAGGTGGTGCAATAACAAATATTTACCTACTCCCAACAGTCAGTTTCAGATTTGTATTTAGGTAGTGGACATGGTCTTGCGGGGGACTCGATCCCCTAACAAAAAATTAACCAAAAGTCTTACATAGTTTTCCTTTCTTTTAAACATAATACCTTTATTTTTTTGGCCACTGATGCCAATTCTGTTCCGCAAAATCTCTAAACAAAATTTTTACGCATCTGCTGCTATTCTTTTCAAATTGTTACCCATTGGAAATGATTGATAGTGATATTGACTATTTAAACTGCATAAAATTAGTTTAGTGTAGAGATATTGCAAAACAGAAGTAGTACCACTGTAAAAATTGTACTTACCTATTCGTACAGGACATCTAGTTTAGCGCTAAAAAAGCTAAAACTTTCCAACACGCTGTATAACCGTGTCAGTTTGTCGTTGATTGAAGCATATCGTCCGATCACGACTGACTGAATGGACAGTGCCTATAGGTCTAGGTATCGCAAAATAGACAAACATATTTTTCTGCTCTATCTACCAAGCTGAGATCGATCCACATTTCAATTATATTTTCATATTAATGATTATCTATATCATCTCTTTTTTTTTGGAGATACATTGAGAAAGTTTAGTTAGCACACAATCTGCAAAATGTAGGCTGTTTTTTATTAATAATGAAAATTATCAAAACTACATATGCCGAAAGTTGGGTGATATTTTTTGCATCTCAGCCCCAAGCCAAAAGAGTCCTATCTTGTGTTGCTGGCGACGCACATTTTGTTAATATTTGAAGTCTTGCATATACGTCCATGGTTTAGATATATATAATTTTTATACTGTGACCATACTGTTTTCGAAATAATGTGTCTTTATTAATTAGTTCCCCTTTCACGGACTCTTTTTCCCCCTACTACGCGATAATGTTCCCATTATCTTCAGAAGAGTAACTTGTGTGAACAAGTTGCTAAGTCATGAAGAAGTTGCTAACTTAAGCTGAGCTTTTGTAACTTGAGCCTTTGTGATGCTAGAATATGTTCTAACTAGTTTAGCTGTGTGTGAAGACGTAGATTACTTTTACGTTATTCAGTTAATTTCGGGGGAAAAACAAAAAATCGTGAAAGATGATACTATCAGCAATCCACATTATTAACTTTAGAAAAAGATATTATAAAACTTTGTTTAAAATATATGATGTAGATGAAACACCTGGCTCAAGAAAGTCGTTAAAAATAAGATGCAAAACTTATTCTTTAAATTAAGTCTTAGTATACCATACTTATTACTCCGTTGAGAGGGTTTAGGATGGAATAAAACTCAGCGAAATGCGCAAAACTCGAGAGGTAATGAAACAGAATATCAGCTTAACGCTACATCGCCTAAATTAAGCGATTATCATACTACGAAATCTTGGATTAGCTTAGAGACTTTATTTTTAACCTCCTGGAACTTCAGAAAAGAAGCCGTGTACTATTTAAATTTTGTTTACCAAGTTCGAGGTTTAGATCAATAGAAGAGAGTTTCAAACGTTTCATAATAAATGCTTTAAAACAAATTATTTAGTGGTTTCTTATTTTGTCGCTGATTTCTCTGAAGTTTTTGTACATGTTTTCAACAAAGTTTTTAATAATCTCCATGAAGACTGCGTAAAAATTGTTTTATTACTTTTTTAATTAACTCAACATATGAATTGACGAGGATTGAATTCGTCGCTTGTTATGATAGTTTTCGTAAATAAGCAAACCTACAATTTTATCGTAATGCAATTATAGTCGCCTATAATATAAGCATCATATTTTACATAATTTTCCACCTTTTTCGGTTTGTTGATACTGCATGATCTAAGTAAGACAAAGCGTCACAGTTGTAGTTGTAGTAGCGTAGAAGTCGGGCGGACATCGAAACACCATTAAATTATGAAAATCACAAAGAACGCTACCGAGTGCTCTAGGAAAGCTTCCTAAAGCCGCCTAGAAATCGGTTTAAGTTGACTTTAGGACGCATGAAGGGGTTAGTTAATTATCTTTCTCACTGATTTCATAATCTTAAAGAAGGTGCGTAGCGACATAGCTGCGTAGGTGATCTACGTATATTGGCTACGAACAAGTGCTACAATTTTTCGTAACGCGGCCGCGGCATTGAACTACGGCTCCTACGTAAGTAGTATTAGAGCAAGATACAATAATGCTAAGAATTCTATAAAGACGTCGACATTCGAATCGAAAGTTATCCAACAACACAGTTTAGTGTCTCTAGCTTAGCTAGGTATAAGTAAATCAGTCCACAATGCACCAATAAGTGCTTAGGGCTGTCCTCAAAATACGATTGAATCATCCACACAAATACACACTTTGCAGTAAGCTTGACGACCATTCAGGAACAATCATACAATCGAATGAATTACGAAATAAAGAAAGCATAAAACAATTATAATGCAGCTTCAACAAAATACACTCTATAAAGTACGTTTGTACAAAATGATTGTTCAAGCAGGCCATTCATAGCTTGTACTTACGTGTATCTTAACATACTACGCAGCACCTAGCCTGGTATTTATATTTTCAGCAGCATAGTGCTGGAAAGAGTGGAGGATAGTGGATATGTCAGTATCGTTTTGGACTTCGTGTAGAGCGCACGCGGATACAATATCCGGTCCCGGTAAAAAGTTCGAACCACGCGTGAAAATACTGTGTAAACAATTTCTCTTTGTGACTGTGTTTGTGAAGTTTGATTTTTTTATGTAGCGGTAAGTGATATGAATTTTTATGGTTGCCATTGAAAATTAAATATTTTTCAATATGACAAAAAATAATAAATAAATAGATACATACATATTTATTATTTTGTTGCTAAGGCATATTATGAATTTTTACTTGAATGACGACGACGGCTAATTGCATAGCAGACGGTGACTGCTTTTGCGTGGGAGGTCGTGGGTTCGATTCCCACAATTGTTAAATGTTTGTGCGACGAGAGAGAATGCTTTCCAGTATCTGGGTGTTTTATAAGTATTTGTGTATGCTATAAAATATTATATTAGGGTTTTGCTTGAGTATATTGAGCTATTATTTGCGGTCTTACCTCATGTTAATAATAGCTGCGTTAACTTGGAAGGTCTGATACCAGGACTTGAGCAATATTCTATTATTATAATATTTTACATTATCCTTAACATTAACGCATGTCGTGAATTGAATCTGGGACCATACACTACGTTTGTCGCACACTATAGCGGTCCCGCTTGCGACGACGTTTATATAAATCTATGACCAGAAAGTTGCAAAGTACTTGGTACAGTGACTATTAATTTATTTATATATGTACCTTTTCGGGTTTCTACGCGTTTAACGCAATTTTAAAAACCAAATAATGATATTTTCCTGTCGAATAAATTTAAGTCGACTTTTTTCTATTGTTGACATTAAATAAAACTATTTATTTATTTAAGAACATACTTGTACAAATAATTCTCTAAGCAAAAGCGAAATTCATTTCATAGTTTAAAAGACCTATACGAATGCACAAACATAAAGACGAATAAGGCCAGTGACTTTGATTTATGCTCTTAAGATCTCTATATTGCATGAATAAGAAAAATACGATTATATTAGCTAATCCCGCGAAATTCACCAGGATAGGTACAAGTTACACAACTAGTTGTGTAGTGGAGAGTTGAGCTTAACACGAAATTAACTAACTTTCCAACTGAAATATAATTTCAGCTCCCTAGATGTATCTGCATTGTAAATTAGACCAGAGAAGCGAATATGTATTTTCTATTTAAAAAGCTCTAGAAAATTAAAGAAATATACCTAAAAAATATTACTTAGAATTTATTTTTTGGGGTCCGTACCCAAAGGGTAAAAAAAGGGTCTGTTACTAAGTCTTCACCGTCCGTCCGTCCTTCTGTAACCAGACTGTATCTCTAGGATAGGACTGTGATAGTTACATGCTCGAAATTTTCACAGATGATGTATTTCTGTTGCCGCTATAACAACAAACAACAAATAAATAAATAAATAAAAATAAAAAAGCCTTTATTATTCCCTGATACCAAAAAAACATGAAAAAGAAAAAGAATTTATATAAACAGTTAAAACTTAACCTACACATTTAATATTGTTTTTAAATATGTTTTAGATAAAATTTATTATAAAAGGTATTAATTAATTGTTATAATTGGTGAGTCAAGGACCCCTTGCGGGTAAAGGCCTCCTCCATTTTGAGCCAGACTATTCTATTTGTTGCTTTCTCTAGCCAGTGTTTGCCTGCCAGGTCCTCTATCTCGTTTGCCCAGCGTTCCTTCGGGCGTCCTCTCTTTCTAGTGCCCTCAGGCCCTTTCCAAAGTGAGACGCGTTTGCTCCATTTATCATTGCTAGATCGAGCAACATGTCCTGCCCACTTCCATTTTAATGTTTTGCAGTGGCTTAACGCATCGATGACTTTTGTTTTTCCTCTGATTGAACTGCTTTTTTGCCTATCTTTAAATTTTATGTTTAAAATGCTCCGCTCCATCGATCGTTGACATGTTCGTACTTTTTGGCACGTTTTATTGTTGTAGATCCATGTCTGGCTGCCGTACGTCAAGCAAGGGAGAAGACAGGAGTCCATTACTTTCTTTTTCAATGAGAGTGGCATGTTGGATTTTAAAATTTCTTTGTGGCTCCAAAACTTACTCCAGGCTATGTTTACTCTACGAGCTACCTCTTCTTCATTTCGTGATTTTTTAAAAGATATTTCTTTGCCTAGGTAAATGTAGCTGTCAACATACTCTATAATAGAGCCTTGAACTGTGATAGGAATTTTGTCGCTGTTTGTGATTACATATCTTAGTTTTGCTAGTATTTAGTTGGAGTCCTACGCTGTTGCTGACGTCATTTAGCTGGTTAATCATGTCTTGAAGTCGCAGCAACTTCAAAACAACAAATACTAAAAAATAAAATAGAATACGTTTCAATGGGTCTCTGGTTCATCAAACGTGATTTTTAGCACTTTTTTAAATTTGGTGGACAGCAGTGTATATTTTATTTTAATACTATTGAGAATAGGTCTTATAATAATAGTAGTTAGTAGCTCGTTAATTATTTAATTATCATTAAAATGAAACATATTTTAGATTTACAGAGAGTCGTAATAGATTGAACGCCGGTTTTAAATTCAGTGCAAACATTTCAATCTATTCAATATACAGATTCAATTTGTTTTATTTACTTTAAACTCGAAAACATTTGATTGATTTTTTTTTAAGGTTTGTTTTGTAATTTTAAAGCACGCTAGAGATCTTTGTCCCTAGTGCGGTTGAATTCTTTGTGGTGTACAATATACATCACCTAGAATCGGGTCGATTCCTGGGCTTCGAACTTTTATCATCCATAGGTTTTTTTATGATTTCTAAAGGCAACGGGTGGATTCGGTTGAATTTGGATACATATGAATTTGGATTGGAGGTCACACATTTGTGTGAATTAAATTACCTAAATAAGACGTGTGCCCATGAACCAGAACCTTGGATGTATGGCATCTGGTACCACGCTGAACCAAATCCATTCATTTTTTATAGACTACAATTTCCAAATTAACTTCGAATTTTTTTATAAAAATCCGGTTTCCAAAGTAATGGGCCATTAAACGAGTTGTACTTCTCAGTGACATCGTTATGATAGGAAATGTGCATTGAAAAGAAAGTAGCTTTTTGTACGTCAAATTAAATTCCGGATTGAAAAAATAAATTCATAGTGCCAATGGCTATGAAAATATATAACATTTTTTTCCTAAAATAATTTGCATCGTGAGAAAACTTGTTACCACCTTTGGTCTTTCTCCTTTGTGAAAATAAAAGACCTCTTACGCCTGTATACACGTCCCTCTTTAAGAGGTCGCTGGTTCTTCAACAACAAAAGCATCAGCGCACACACACACACAAAAAATATTGGACCAAAATACTCACACACAATACCTTAATAAACACATACCGTGCTTGTATGCTCAGGTAAGTGGTTCCATAACTAAGAGGGTTCGCGAAGCCATCGGTCACGCTTATTATCATTCACAATGGTCGTTCCCATTCGTTCCCATATTTTCATTCCCTCTGTAGTTATCTCAAATGTTTGTGTAGCGAGTCAAATACATACACATGTCACGGCTCATGACTACCGGCCGCGCGGGAGCTATTGTTATGAGTATTGTCATGAAAACAGTCGCGAAACGGTCGTTTGTGACAAAAGTTCATGCCCAAAAAAAGCAATATAGGACTGACACAAAAGGATACAGGCCTTTTGTGTCACATGCAAGGTTAAAATATGTAAACTTACTTTTCTGATCTGTGGTTTAATTGTTACATTGTAACGTTTAAATTCCTCAACCACTAACGATTAATGGTTGGTACCTAGTGGTCGTTCGAAATCCTAGTTTTACCATTTTACCCTATGATATTGTAGATCAATGGTTTTACAACAGTTTAAAGATAATATACACTGTGGTTTTACTTACACGGGCTAGACAGTGGATTATAATAATAGTAAGGATTGTTTGGTAATTAAAACCTTTTTACTAAACAAAACTAAACCTTTTATCAACTCTACAATTCAATAATAAGCGGAAGCGGTGATAGTCTATGGTTAGACACGACTTTAGCCCAGGATCTCCACCTCTTGACTCCCACCCCTGAGCTTTGACTCTGTGAAATTATATACTTTTAAGACATTTAAAAAATAATTAAGTTTGAATACTTTAGGCAAATATGTAGGTACCTATCCGAAACTAAAACTTGAGAATTGTCTGATTTGGTTTTAGACCAGCGTGGGCTTGTCGTGGTCGTAGCTTATGCCATTCAGAGAAAATATCCACGCTCAAGTTATGATAGGTTGGCCGAACACGTTGGTGTATAATTGTTTTTATATTATATTACTAGATATTATGACGATGCAGCCGAAGATTTAATTGTACTCATTTGGAAAGGGTTAGTTACTCTAACTCTGTTGGTAGTCGTTTCTGGTAGGGTGGTGGTTTCTGTGGCCGAAGCCTCCCATGAAATCTGACTCAAATTATAAGAAAAATATAGTTCAAAGTGGGCCAACCAGAAATCGTATCCGTGAAATTCCATCCCAAATCTCAGTCTGCCAACCACGCCAAGGAACTCGTCAAGGGGATTAAATTACTTCCCTATTCGCTAACATAATAAAGTTATTTCCGTATACATTTAAATTCGTAAAAAAGGGATACAGGAAGGCCTAACAGGAAGAACTTTGTTCATTTCAACACGAATCGCGAAGAATTGGAAGGTTTTTTTTCTCAGAGGTGCTTGCCGGCTTCCGCAATGTCTATTTTTACGACAAAAGGTCTCACATGACCCGGTTCTGTAACATGTGTACGTAATCACTTATTTTGCACACAACGGAAATTCTCATTTTGGATTAGGGCTTGTTTCTACAACATATTGTAAGCAAGTCGGTAGCTAGAACTACGGAGTGCTTCACGTACCTACTTAGTTTTGCCTAAGGACTGAATATAATATTATAGCATGTGCACAGAAACTTTCAAAAACGTTCATGGCTAGGGTGGAATTCTCTCCCGGAATCTGTTTCCGGTATCATACAACCCGGGTACTTTTAAGAATAGAATCTTCTAGGTAAGCGGGTTCCATCTTCGACCACACAGAGTCAATATAAAGTTATTTCCCTGTTCTGTGTTCGACCACATCACCATTTTCCATCAGGTAAGATTGTGGTCAAACGTAAGCCTGTATTGATTAAAAAAATAGAACACTACCTTCCGCGCTCGTTTGATCAGTACGGCGACGAACCAGACCAGTCTAGGCCGCAGTCGTCCAAAGTGGTAGGGGTATTCACGGTAAAGTCTCTGCCAACGAGCATAACGGCTCTCCGGTGCGCTTACTGCCATACAACAGGTGCCATCTCTGTTTCCTTATTTTATTGCACCGCGGGTAGCGAGGTACTGCACTGTAGTATAAATTCGCCAAGTAAAACAACTTATGTTAGTGTTTACTCACTGACAGAGGAAAGCTGTCCAGTGTCCAAACATGTGATATATTATTATTATGTCCGAGACTTACGTTTTACGTGTGCATGTCTGTATATATCCGCTCGCGTATACATGTTATATCCGTTGATCCTCAGAGACGGGAAATGCAAACACAGAGAGAGCAGTTCCATTTCAAAACGCAAATCTAAAACATTGGCTCGACTCAACCCTCGTTCTCGGATATTGGACTTGGTTCTCCGGACGACCACTTTCTTATACCTACGAAAGAAGCGAGGGAATTCGAGCTTAAAATTTACGCATACTCCAAACAGAACAATTGTTACATGTGCAGTTGTAGACAAGCAGTCAGGAATAAGGAGATCCGTAGACGAACCAGTGTCGACATATAGCTTAACACGTCTCAAAGCTGAAGTGGTAATAGGCGGGACGGGTCACACAGCACGCAAGAACGATGGACATCAAAGGACATTAGGTGCTGGAACAATGATGATAATCCTTGCCTAGAACAAAGAAATATCCTCCCTCCTCCACCTCCTCCTCCTCCTCCACGACCTCCGTGGCTGAGTGGTTAGCGTGCCGGTTTTCAAGGCGCCGCCATCTCTGAGGTTCCGGGTTCGATCCCCGGTCGGGGCAATGTAGAACAATAAATTTTCTACATTGTCTCGGGTCTGGGTGTTGTGGTACCTTCGTTGTTTCGGATTTCCTTAACACAAGTGCATAAGCTACTTACTAAGGGATCGGAGCAATGTATGTGATGTTGTCCACTATATATTTATTTATTATTTATTAATCTCAAACCTGGTGGACTTTTGACATCCAAGATAGTAGCTGGTGGCAAGTGTCGTGGTGCAAAATCGTACAGTGGAGTGATACTCGTAAATAAAGCTGTAAACCAACAACAGCCAATTAAAATCTAAAAACAATAGTCTAGGTTGCACAACAGGTGCAAACGTTAACCAATACTTACGCGGCTTGACCGATGCGAGCATTAACACATCAGTTCCAAAGATGTAACTACGTCGATGCTATAAGTATTATTGCAAAGTCGCACAGCAAGATCTTTTAAGAAAATCTTTTTAAGAGGCCAACAGTGGGTATCGGACGTATCAGCTGTGTCGTGTTAAAATCATCATTATATTTACCATGAGCAGGATTATGCTCAGAATTGGATGTTCATGAGTCTCATAGGCTCTCTGACGGAATCGCCAATCACCACAATCAAGGTGACGTACAACTCCTTAAACCTGTTTTATTTTTGGTGGAAAGTAAATCTTTGCTTTCTTTCATGATTCAGATTCAGATTCAGATGATTACACCTCCTCAACATTCATCGGTCCTACGAATTATTTATATTTAGGTACCACTTCAGTTTCGGAACGCGTTACACGTTATGTCGGTTGCTTCATAGACAAGGTCATATTGACCAACCCTGTTAGTAACGATTTATGTCGTCCTCTTAGAATCGTAGTAACGAAGACATAGTACTTTCCTTTACGTTTACTGTCTTGACTAAGCTCCTATATATCACGGGAGCGAGTCGCCACACCCCGGACGCTCCGGACACCGGACCGAAAATGTGTGAAGCAAGCGTAATCCAATTATCTCGTATGCTCTCTCCTGATGCTACATTAGCAGGACTTTTTCTTTGTACCTATTATCCTCTCCACTCTCCAATTAAGTGTCTATTACAAGCGTTTTGGGAACTACTATAAGTTCTAGATAGGCTTGGGCAATGAATATCATCGTATCGAATATCGATAGCAGTGCATTCGTTATGAGTGTTGGGAACTAGCGCTTGTGATGCAAATTCTAGATTCAATTTTTTCCATTCCGTTCGTGATTCTTCGTTTTAGGTCTATATTATTCGAGTCTGCGGTCGTGCCTGTTTGAAATCTATGAAATTGAAACTGAAAATCTTTTTCTCAATTTGTTGGAAAAACTCTATTACTATCCAGAAAGCAGATTTGCATCCAAGTGAAAGAAACTCGTAATAAATACGCGTATTTGCTAGTATCAGTGTCAATTTTTTTATTTTTTCTCCATGAGTAGATAGTTACTTATATGCTTCATTAATATGAGGTAATTTATTTTAGGAGCGGATGTAATACACAGGGACGTGTGATGCTCCTGTAAAAGAGACAACCAACTGCAGTATCGAAATGCCTCCTCTCGGCTTTTCCTGACTAATCTTTAGTTAAAGGGTTCAATGGGCATAAAAAATTATTCATGTCGCTATACCGCCGCGCTTAGAATGGATATCAAATCAACTATCTCATCAGTAAACAGCATCTAAACACTTAAACAGTGAATAGTATCTCTAATATTTACTTTAAGCGCGAGCGACGGCCTATTATAAATCTATGACTTCAAGAATCTTTGTCATTTAATTATGATGACGTCTGGGCTACTTAGTCCGTTGTTAGCTATATATGTATAGCCAGCGCCGGTGGTCTGACATCCACTAACTATATATAGTACACAATATTCAAAGCCTTGTCACTTTGTTATAAAATCTTTCCAGATAGTCTGTACTCTGGCAGCCTAAAATATTCGAATGTATCGTTCTGTTTGTATTCGATAGCTAATATCTATATCGTCTACTAAAGATTGCTACCATCTGGCGATTTAAAAAGCTTCGATTTTTAGTAATTGGCTTAAATGTTATAATATTTAAATGTAAAACAAAATCTAAACATAGAGAAACTCTCTTTCTGAGAGAGACACGCACATCGCACAGGGATTTCTTATCACAACAAAAGAGGTGATTTTAGTTGGGGAAAAACTTGTCAGTAACCTTTTCACTTATGGCCAGCATAAAGCAAACATCGCTCTTAAATTGCCGCTTCACCACACAGTAAATTGTCAGTAAAGTCAGCAAAAGTCAGCATAACATGCCGACAAGGGGTAGTCGTTTCGCTCATTTTCATAACTCGCAGGCGTCAGAGCAGAATATTACTGAGAGAGAACCTCAACCCGAACCCTTATAGTCAGCCTAAAACTTATGTCAGACGTCGACAAAACTTGTATTCCCCACTGTGAGCAATTTGTCACTCATTGCGAGTTAGACCGGACGACAAACTAAGTCTTAAATCGTTATAGTAATAAAATCTTTTTGTCGTGGTGTAAATGTTTTAGTTTTTTTTTATGTATTTAACTATTTACTGGTTTTATTTAAGTAATTCTCTTAACGTTGGGACGGCCGTTGGTTAGGTTAAATGTGCATTTTAAAAACGTTTTAACACATTTGCTTGGATGTATGCAGGAAGAAAACTAGTGTGGAAAAACAATAGTTTTCTTATGAAAAAGACTACTTTAGGAACAAATGGATTAATAAACACTTATTCTTTTCTGAGATTGAACCCAGAATACCGTTATCCGCGTCTAGCCTGCTATCTACTGGATCAACATACTACAATTTGCCGCTTTTGTCCAGTGGTGGATGCAGTATAAAAGTACCATAAAAGCAATATTGGAGTATTATTAAACCTCTCGAGATGACCGCAGCCGGATTAGACAGTAAGTCGACTTTATTAAAACCACAGTCTAGAATAAGATTTTTAATAAATCCAGACAGATTGTACGGAATTGTATTTGATTTATTTTCATTGTATAACTTTTCTTATTCTACAAAAATTAACATCCATTTGAAAGATAATATTTTAACTCCACTAAAATGTGACTTAAAGGTCAAGTAGTAATATTATAGTAACTACAGATATAAATGCTTATAAAGAGCATTCTATCAGAGCATGCTCAAAACGATTTAAATGCGGAATAAGCATGCTCATTACTAGCAGACACTTCGTACTTATGCTTGTTAGTAGTAAATGCTTGAAACTGCATGCTTAACTACGTGCTACCATAGCCACTACGAACCATATGTACCTTAAAAATAATAAACTAACAATCCATCGCAGGCACTATAATAACTCCCTAGATTCTATCTAATATTTTTCAAATAAATCGTCTTCTAAACTATGGTAACACACATCAGTTAACCGTTATAAATATTTCAAAGCGTCTATTCTTCTTTTTTTTTTTTTAAATATAAAAAAAAATAGTTCTAACCAACAATTTCGTTTCTCAATATTTTAATGGAAATCGTCTATTTTCCTCAAAACATCTTTTCATAAGGAAAACAGAAACGGCGTGTTTTTCTCATCTTGAAAAAAAATTTCAATTACTATAAAATTTCTTGTCAAACGAAAACACCTCCATTCAATCGCGAATTCATCAAAGGAATTGATTAATAAGAGGTGAGAATTTATTAGCGCAAAACGCCGCGGGGTGGGACTGACAGTGACAAATTGAGTTTTTTTTTCTCATACAAAAAAAAACGTAACAACGTTTTGTTATTTTCTGACGAGCAATTGGTTATATTTCTGCGTACCATCCTGACTAATATCACCTTTATTAAATGTGAAAGAACTTATCGTAAAACAAGCTTGAAATTGAAGAAATCAAGATGTAGAGACAATCCGGCTATACAAGAATTTATTAATGCCGAAAAACTATTCTCTAATTAGAGTATACATACCATGAAGTAATTGTATTTCGGTTTCATGGGCAATGAAGCCGGCAACATTTCTGGATAGATACTACAATGAGACTTAAGTAATGGATGAGCTTGTTATAGTATATAATCATTCAGAATTTTTCATGATTTTTTGCCTTTTACCACTTGTTTGTTATAGACATATTATTTAATATGGGTATACAGAAAAATAATTAACTTACAAATTAAAAACTAGCTATAAAATTAAACTATAATATATAAAATCTTTATAATATATCTAAATTAAAATCTACATACAAAACTAAAATGTTAAAATAAATGTAGTAGACCGCTGTCAGAGGGAATTGTTCCTAAAATGCTGGCCCCATTGCCTCGTTGTATCGCTATACTAATTCTTTGGGCAAAGTAGGGGCCAGAGTTTTGGTCACGCAACGTCGAAAACCTGCGTCGACCAGGCCAGGTAAAGAAATTTGTTTGTTTGTTTGTTTGTTTGTTTGTTTGTTTGTTTGTTTGTTTGTTTGTTTGTTTGTTTGTTTGTTTGTTTGTTTGTTTGTTTGTTTGTTTGTTTGTTTGTTTGTTTGTTTGTTTGTTTGTTTGTTTGTTTGTTTGTTTGTTTGTTTGTTTGTTTGTTTGTTTGTTTGTTTGTTTGTTTGTTTGTTTGTTTGTTTGTTTGTTTGTTTGTTTGTTTGAATGAGCTTTTCCAACTACTGGTCCGAATTACAAAATTCGTTTTTTTATTTTATAGTACATTTATCGAGGAACGCTATAGGCTATAATATAACACCCCGCTACGATCAATAGGACTGCAGCATCAATGAAAAGTGTTGCAAAAAAACTGGAAAAATTGTTTTTTTTGAATGATTAAAGTTGACTGACTCTTGATTAAAGAGAAAACTCATATTATGTGAAGGAATAGATGCGGGCGAAATCGCGGGCAACTGCTGGTGTAGGTATAAAAACTTAGCATAAACGGTTATTATCACGCTTTACCGTCATTCAGTGAAAGCTAATTTCGGCGGGGTTTATCAGCTGTCAAAGTTTGGAAATTTCGCGAGTCAGTGGAGAATTCAGATTGATTACAGCAAGCGGGGATTTGCAGGTAATCCGCTTATCGTTGTTCGTGACTAAGATGGTTTAGATAAGAGATAAGTTCGATGCCAGTGTTGGTCTGATTTTCAATTAATATTCGTGTTTGATTCAATTCGTGTGATTAATTATTTGCTAGAGGGCGGCGACGTAAATGCTGAAGGCACTGACGGATAGTAAGAGTAATTAATCATTTTAATTTAGGAATTCATAAACACGCTACATATCACGTAAAAATAAAATCTACGAATAAAACTATACCTAAACTCGCGAATTTTGGTTTATAAGAAATCCCGCGGGAATGATGGATTTGTCTGGGATACAATTTATCCGGGATCCCTTTGTGTTAATGCGGAATAAAGTTTATCTTCATTCCTAGCCTAAAATAAAAGTTCAGTGGTTGCAGCGTAAAGGAATCGTATGTATTTATTCAAACTTTAAACTCCCTTTGACCCTCTTAAGGGGTGAGTTTTGACAAATCTTTCTTCCCTCTCAAGAAATGTTCTCCTTTCCCTTTAGTCTTTAGACCCAGCAGTTTGGGCCATTTGGGCTGTGCGTAGATAATATTATGTCAGTCACCAATCAATTAGTTTCTTCGGTTAATTATACCGTGGCGATTGTGTTAGTTTCATTTTTTATTTCATAATTTGAGATGGTCTGTCAACATATCAGAAATGACCTGTCATAACAGTAGGTATACTTCATAAGTTGATCATGATCAATTTTATTGCTACTTTAACTCCCTAAATATTATACATATTATAGATCTTTGTTCTCCCCACTGATAAGACACCTCAGGATATGGGCATCGTTTACGTTAACCTTTTTCATACAAGCAAACAGTGGTGCCAGCTGTCAAAATTCTATAGGCGGCTGCTGAGCGATCTAAACCAAGAACTAAAACTAACTAACTAACTAAACGTATATTTTCTTCCAAATGTTTAGTACCGCGTGACACATTGTGACAAATAATAGAAATAATATGGTTGTCGCAGTTTCCTGTCCGGAACTCCCGACACAAGTAGGCTTAACTTGGAAATGTGGTGAAATTACTCGCGGTAAGATAGATTACACGCATTAACGTGTGACATGGTTTTCCAGACCGTGTAAGTTTTGTCGCTAGAAAATGATTATTGTCTTCACTCTATCAATGTTTTACACTCTCTAAGATGTTTCTTTGTAGTCAGGACATTTAAGGAACTTTTCCATCGCGGGAATATTAACCCTGATGACGTGATATTGTCATTATTTTACTAAAGTACCCATATCGACGGCTTTACGTGCTCTTCTAGATGCAGGTTTGAATTAAAACACCTGCTAATATCGTGACTCGTATTTTCGGAAACCTCGAGATGACTATTCCATCAGCATTTGGAATCAATTATTGCATTAATTGTACTGAGATAGGCCCACTAATACAGAAGACCTAGGAAGTTTTACTTCTACTTCAGCCCAAAATAAAGAATAATTCGTAATGTCATAAAAAATAAAACCGGAAACAAAATATAGTTGGAAATCGTTATTTATACGAAAGTCTAATGTATGGACATAAATGCCAAAATATCTAATATCCGTTTTCCGTCTGTCGATACAAGGAAAAGTGAGAGTGTAAACACCGGGAAAAATGAGTTCCCATTTCCACACAGATCGGAAAACAGAAACTATTGTTGCGGAATGGGTGCGTGGGGCCTTTTACACACAAAGCTACACAGGATCGGGCGACATTAATAACTACTATCTTCACGGTACAAAACATTTTGTATGAGCTGTGTCCACTACACATTTGCCGATATTTTTGTAGAGGTTTCGTATATCTACTCAGCCGCAGATATTATTGTATTCAAAGTCGTCGAGTATTGGATACCTACTTTAGTGTCCTTGTGTATGCATATAAAAGCCAGGTCTATTGAGCATTCTCTATACTTTTGCCTGAGTAGCTAGAGGTTTTGTGATTGTATCGCCTCAATAGCTCAAATACAAAGAATTGGAGAGCATCTATTCAGTTATTGTGGTTGGGTCCTCCCTGAAAATACCTACTTCTTTGCGTGTTCCGTGACCCGTTAGTCGTTAGTTGTGGGACGTACTTTACTCCAAACACAAGTTGAAATAATATTGTTTCATACCAAAATTTCAGCGTGAGTGAATTAAGTTATTTTATTTTCTAATTTCCGCTTGGCTTCGTTCATAATAGAATTAACCTTTGTAATATAAAAGTCACGTAATAGCTAATGCCGGCCATACACCATTCTTCCTATCGTCGACTCAAAATTCGTACAAAACCTGTAATCGGCAACGTGATGACGATTGGACTAATAGAGAGGGTAGTGTATGAACAGTATAAGAATGCGGGGTTATTCCTACGCTTGGCACTGGGAATATTTCACATATAATTTAAAAGGTAAGTAATCATAGCAATTATAATAGAAAGGACTAGTTCCTAACTTCTTACGAATCACATGAAACCTTAGCGATTGTGATGGCGCGGGGCGCGTCTTCGTAACTATCTATCTATTCGCACTCATTACTTTTTGCAGTCATGCATTAATTTGTGGCTGACTTGGTTCTCCATAAAATTTTCAAAGTTGTGTAAAACTACTAACTTAATCTACTTATTCTGAAAGGAAACACAAGGTCATTGGTTGTGGGCCGTAAAAGGTGTTAATAGTCCGCTTACCCACGATGTCTCCCATACATTCGTAATACCAAAATCATTTGTAATTCGTGCAAATTTCGATCATGTTGTGGTGTTTTTCGGGTTCATATAGTAATACCAACGAATATATAATATTACTAACGTAAAGAAGGGACATTCACACCCTCCCGTCAATGTATTACCCCAGAGCGCCGAGCGCGACGCGTCGGGTGGTACTCGTGGGCGCTGTCTCGCGAGTGCGTTATTTCAATAGGTTTGCCACAAATTCATAACTTTATCATCATAGGGCTACTGATTGTAAATAAAAGCATACCTTTTTAGAAGACAATTTTTTATTACTAAAATTTATGAAAAACCGAAGGATTATTAAAGTTTTCTCAGATTGTGCTTGACAAATTAGAAAAATCATATGCGCAAGGAACGGTAATTAATTATTTTTGCAGTGATTTTTATAAGTATTTATTATAATATTATAATATCCTATTGTTTATTGAATATGAATTATATGAAAGCTTGTGGGTTTGGAATTTTGGGTGTTTGTAAATCTTTCATGCCGCAACTAGGTACGTACTGTACCGATTTGGCTGCAAATTGGAATGAAGATATTATATTAACTTTCATTAACACATTACTATCTTTTTATCCCTAAAAATCCCTAATAGTCCATACGGAATATGTGAAACTCCAAAATTCAGGTGAGTGAAGCCGCGGAAAAAAGCTATGTACCTACTTATGAAAATAAATATATATTTTTAATTATAACCTTAGAAATTAATAAAATTATAGATTAAATATAATTAGTTTTCATGAAATAACTAAACAAAGTATTGCATTTGTACCGCAATTCTAATGTTTTAAAGCGGGCTGCAAGTTGTCACCGTGGCATTGTGCATCGGTCGCGTCGTCGCCACGGACAGGTCGAGTTGCCAACCCTAACAGGCTACGATGACATTTACTCACACATAGAAATGAATGCTTATAGGGCCGGCATTTTAGTAGTAGTGTAGGTAGTTAAATTATGTTATTTGTACTGAGTGTCACATTACTCTTATGTATATAGACTCTTCATATAGTAATATACTCTTAAGACTTTTTTATAGCAGATATTTTTTACTATAACTGAGCCGGCCAGCCTTCGGTGTCTATACATAATATTATCAATAGGATGATTTGGAGGAGAGTGAACGTATGCCCATATGTGGATTATGAGAAAGGGTTTAGAGTTCAGAAAAAGTATATCCACAGCACCAAAAAGCCAGAAACGCATATTTTCTTCTAAAGTAAACTTATTTTTCAACGTTACCTATACATAGCTAATTGGAGTTTGTTCTTAAAATATTGAATTTCATTCTCCAAAAGAACCTTTGTAAATTCAATTTACCATAAATTGATTAGGTTTTGGGGTGTTTATTAAGTTTTCACTATTAAGGTAAAGTTATTTTAATGTAATTCGAGCGTGTCGGCGCCTGAATTAATTAGTAACGCCGTTGGAACAATGGCTTTAATTATTATAAAACGATATGCAAATCAGTTGGAACTTCAACAGGCTTGGCGTGACCTTTTCCCTGCGTTGACAGATCCACTTTTCAGCTTACAACAATTATTGTAAAGACAGCCGCGTCTTTGCTAGTAATGCATAAAAGTGTTATAATGTATCAATGGAATGTCACGTGGTTGTTTTTGGTTTAATATCGGGTGTCCGCTATAACTAATATTCTAAGACAGTGGTCTGTATCTGTAATAGACGCGCTAGGTAGCGTCCGACGTGACGCTGTACACGGCCTATGAATGCTTACTATGGTTATGTACTAGTGTGGTCTCTCTGATACACCTGGCGCGGCGCGAACGACGAGACCAAGAAAGTACATTTCCTTAGTAAGCATTCATAGGACGCGTACAGCGTCACGTCGAACGCGACCTATTCATAGGCCGCGTACAGCGTCACGTCGAACGCGACCTATTCATAGGCCGCGTACAGCGTCACGTCGAACGCGACCTATTCATAGGCCGCGTACAGCGTCACGTCGAACGCGACCTATTCATAGGCCGCGTACAGCGTCACGTCGAACGCGACCTATTCATAGGCCGCGTACAGCGTCACGTCGAATGCGACCTATTCATAGGCCGCGTACAGCGTCACGTCGAACGCGACCTAACGCGTCTGTTACAGACCACATCGGTTCTTGTTTGTCTGCTTCTATTGGTCATAGCGTGATGTTATAATATAACCTACTTATAACCTATCTCGATGAATGGACAATCCAACACAAAAAGCATTTTTCACTCAGACTACATTATTTTTCAATTCGGAGTTCGGACCTGTGTTCCCGAGATGAATGAAAGAGCGTGTTCAAACATGCAAAAAAAAACAAACAAACAAACTCTTCAGTTTTATAATATTAGCTTAATACGGCTATACCAGTTTTTAGGGTTCCATACCAAAATGGTAAAAATGGAACCCTTACGGTGAGACTTTCTCCGTCCGTCCGTCCGTCCGTCTGTCACACTCGATTATTTCAGTAACTATCGAAGCTATCGAACTGAAATTTGGAATAGTTGTAGGTAATTGCGGCGCGCCGCCATTGCAATCATAAAAAATTGTAAATCTATTTTATTTTTATTTAAAAAGGGGGGAAAACCGGGTCGTCAAAATTTCAAAATGAGATAACAATATTGAGTGGGGTATCATATGAAAGGGCGTTACTTGTGTATTCTAAAATAAATTTTTATTTATTTTTATGCCTAATAGTTTTTGAGTTATTGAGCAAGCAAACTGTCGAAAAAAATACCGTTCCCCCCCCCCCCCCTTATCTCCGAAGTTTACCAATCAAAAAATCTGAAATAATTATGTTCAATAGGAATAAACGTATATTTTACAGGAAAAATAAAATCAACTCTCTAACGATTATACTTTTTTTGATAATAACAATAAACCGCCAAAAACAAAGTTAAGTTTGCGGTTTGACAAAAAAGTAGCTACATGTAATTTATACTCGTAAATTTATGAACAAAAGTGATTTTTGAATGTTTTACTTCTTTTATGGTATGGAACCCTCGGTGCGCGAGTCCGACTCGCACTTGGCCGGTTTTTTTTTAACACTTGATAACTAATTTGGGAGATCGTATAAGTACATGATCTAAATCCATAGAATTTTAAAAAACAAACTTTCAGTTCCGTCCTAGTTTAGGATTCGCATTTATTGAAACACGTTTATTGAAACAAAAAGCTAACAAACTCACTTCAGATACTTTATTGTTTCTCTTCTAACAAAGCATAGCAAAGGCTGGATCGTTTCCAAATACCTAAATAGAAAGCCAAATGCTACTTTTACTTATTAGTTATCACATACCTGAAAATATATTTAACATATAAGTGGCTTATGTGGATATTTTTTATATTTTTTTGATCATTTTTTGATTCCTTACTAAGTATATTGATATGTAATTTGTAATATCATAACAATAATACTTGCATCTACTGTTTTATAAGAAAAAAACAATAATAAAAAAGCTGTTACTGTTATTGTTTGGTTAAGAGTTTATTATTATCAATTGGGCAATAATATTTTCTAATCAAAAGTCGTCACAACTCACAAGTCTTCTATGTAGGTAACAAATAATGATACAACTCTCCAATTATTCTGTTGAATAACCAATTTATAGCAGGGATTTTTTATCTGACAAGCATTTTCCCAAGTTTTCTTTACTGAGATTTTTCAGAGAAAATGATTACCCAACGAACGGGAGATATTTAATCTTCATTTCGAACTTTGTGATTTATTTTAATCCACTAATGGCGAACTTTTAAAATAATTTTGATTTACTAAGTAAGACTACCATATAGGTATTTGTGTTGTTTGACAGTTTTTATCCTCTTGGTCATTAACTGGGCAATAATATTTTCTAATCAAAAGTCGTCACAACTCAAAAGTCTTCTATGTAACAAATAATGATACAACTCTCCAATTATCTTGTTGAATAATCAATTTATAGCAGGGTTTTTTATCTGACAAGCATTTTCCCAAGTTTTCTATACTGAGATTTTTCAGAGAAAATGATTACCTAACGAACGGGAGATATTTAATCTTCATTTCGAACTTTGTGATTTATTTTAATCCACTAATGGCGAACTTATAAAATAATTTTAATTTACTTAGTAAGACTACCATATAGGTATTTGTGTTGTTTTACAGTTTTTATCCTCTTGGTCAATAGCGTCGGTCTTATTGACCAATGGAAAAGCAATTTTTAGGGTTCCGTTTCCAAAAGGGTAAAAAAGGGACCCTAAAAATTAAGCGGACGACCGTCCGTCCGTCTGTCACCAGGCTATCTCTTGAACCGTGATAGAAAAGAAACACAGGATATGATAAAATGTAAATGTAAACGTTATTTATGTTTGTAACGCTGTTGATTTTCTGTAAAATAAATAAATACTTAAATAAACATTCTTTTTTGTTTTACGGTTTTATGGTACGGGACCCTTTTACTAAGACTTTGCCGTCCGTCCGACCGTCCGTCCGTCGGTCATCAACTGTGATAGTTAGACAGCTGAAATTTACACAGATGATGTATTCCTGTTGCCGCTATAACAACAAATAGTAAATATTAAAATGAAATATTATATGTATAAAGGGGCCTTCCAATATAAAAAATACAATTTTTGCTCGAAACTGAAAAAGGTAATAGCTGGAAGCCTGAAATGTTCACAAAATATATGATTATACCTATTTTCACTTTTAAAATTAAAAGAGTTATTTCAATTGACCAACCAAGATCCTACATGAATATATAAACTGGCAAGTCGCCAAATGGTTACATAACAACTAGCATCAAAATCCCATTTCTACTTATTGCTAAGCTAATAATATTTATATTGTCTCTGAAAAGACGCTCATATTGTCCGAGAATAAGGAAAAATGGGCGTTACTACTTTCAGATTAAGGACTATATTATATTGAAATGTATATATTGTCTGAGGTTCATGATTGTAGTTTATTAGGCATAAAGTTAGCGGCAACAACTCGTACAATATTCGTCTGGTAGTAAAATAGTATTATAAGATGAAATATTGTGATAACAAGTGATAGTCGGGGCGTGGAATAGTTGTAATGAAGAATATTGAAACATAGAAAATATTAATTGTAATATAAACATTTGATTATATAGTTATGTATGTTTAAGTGTACAGTGAGAGACAAATGACTAAAAAATCTGATGATAATAATTAATTCTAAACTTTAAAAATATCCATCAATCTAAAATTATTTAACGATTAAGATTAATTAAATTAATTAATAGTTATTTGTTTAAATGAAAAACTAAGTGACACATACATATAGGCTACAGAATATTGGATTTTTTCACCGAGTTTTCTCAGATGCCGTTAGTGAGCCCTAAGAAAGTTAGTGAGCCTAAGTTTGCTGCGAAACAAGGGTTAAATAGAGCGTTGTTTCGTGTTTGTATGAAAGAAATCCGTCAATTATTATTTATTGAATTGGAAGAACATAAAAGCTTTTTGAAAATTAAAAAAAAGGATATCCAAGAAAAAAAATTGTTTATCTCAGTAAGATGATACAGTCGCGGATGGTTATTCTATACGAAAAATTAGTTAGTTATTTAGCTGTATCGAGACTGTCCAGGAATACACCGGTCCTGTGCAATGCTGTGTAATAACCAGTAAAGGGGTTACTTACCCTTTCTATGTTAGTAGGTACATAATAACATGTAAACATCAGTTTATCATCAGGTGAGATTGCATTGAAGTCCAAGCTTGTTACGAAAAAAAAACTTTAGATACGTATCTTATAAATAATTTTTCTGAAGCTAATTTTTTTGTGAAAAATGACTACTCATTTTAAGTACTTAAGTAAATATCAAGTAGGTTTAGCTTTTCGTCATTTTTAATCGAGTCACATAGCAACCTTACAGGTATACATTTAGGTACGAGAAATGGGCGTCGAGTAAACAAAATGTAACACGCAATCGCTCTTAGCGTAACAAGAATCGTTAATGGGCTCACTTGGCAAATTCAGTGCGCATTTTTAACGTTACCTAACTAAGAGTAGCTAGCCGAGGCTTCGGTCGTGAGAATTTATGGTTATATAGCGAGTCATTTAAGGGAAACTAAAAAACCGGCCAAGTGCGAGTCGGACTCGCGCACCGAGGGTTCCATACCATAAAAGAAGTAAAACATTGAAAGAACACAAAAGAAGAGAAAAGAAACATTTCGTTCATGAATTTACGAGTATATACTTTTGTTGGCAAACCGCAAACGTAACTTTGTTTTTGGCGGATTATTGTTATTATTAAAAAAAGTATATTAGTCAGCGAGTTGATTTTATTTTTCCTGTAAAATATACGTTAGCTTCTATTGATGATAATTATTTCAGATTTTTCGTTTGGTAAACTTCGGAGATAAGGGGGGAGAACGGTATTTTTTTCGACAGTTTGCGCAATACATGAAAAACTATCAGGCATAAAAATAAATAAAAATTAGTTTTAGTATACACAAGTAACGCCCTTTCATATGATACCCCACTCAATATTATTACCTCATTTTGAAAATTTTTCTACCCAGTTTTCCCCCCTTTTTAAATAAAAATAAAAACAATTTCCAAATTTTTACGATTGTTATGACGTCGGGTCACTATTACCCATAACTATTCTAAATTTCCAGGCGATAGCTTGAATAGTTACTGAAATAATCGAGTGTGACAGACGGACGGACGGAGAAAGTCTCACCATAAGGGTTCCATTTTTACCATTTTGGTATGGAACCCTAAAAAGAGTAAAACTGACTGAAACTCTTGTAGGAGTACTATCTTTCTAGTTCCCTTAACACATCACTTACCTAGGTGGTAGGACACCTAATATAGATATTTCAATCCACGATGACGCGCCCCACTCTGTCAAACTCAATACGAATCGATCAAGTTGAACAGAGTTGAAATATCTATAGATACAACCGCGGTGGTACTCTATTAATAATTCTACTGAAGCAGTTATATACTGTTTTTCGGTCTGAAGCACTCTGTAACCGACGAAATTAATAAGCAAAATTAGATCTAAGTGGGCATTTTGTTGTTCTCAACATTCTTTCGATTATAAAAAAATGCATTGACTTGAATTTACATCTTTAAGGAACGTTTTATTGTGTCTTTTTTTAGTAAGTATAGGATGTGTTAAAAAATTCAGAACTCTAAAGTTTTATGACGACAAAATACCACCTTTATTTCTGATTACAAATTTTGGAAATATTTTGTAAACCTTTAAAATAACAGCTAGTGTAACTAACTATAAGTAAATATATTTGAGCAAAGTATAATATTTGACTTTGATTGGAGCTATTTGGGCCAAGTTTTTGGTATCTGTAAATAAATGGACAGTATAATATTAATTTCTCAGTGCTCTACCTGTTTCTGGGAAAAGTATTGAGAATAAGATACAACACAGAAAACAAAGTGCTCCTCTGAGATTTCCGTTCTCTGACTTTAATTACTTATTAAGTTTCTAATTAACAAACAGACATTTTAGGAGATAAGTAAGTAGGTATACAGAATGCCAGTTATAGACACAGATTTATTTTATGAACTCTGTTGACGCAACATATTCGACAGGGAGATCCAATTTACGTATTTGAATAAATGATCGGGAGTTGGAAATGGTTCCACAAGGAAAAAGGATTTTCCTTAATATTTTTTTGCCTTTTTTCCTCAAGCTTGAAAGCTTGAATGGAACATTCTGTGGTTCTGCCAAGTACTGTACACTATAGATAGTTAGAGGGTTTTAAAACTGCAAGAAAGATTACCTGGAAAACATATTCAAAATTTCCGAAAACTTTTATCTAACTACAATTCTTCCTGAGGGATATCATTACTTAAGCGAATCTCCCGATGTATTTTACGTAAAAATTTAATGAAAAGGGCATTTTATCAGTTCGGTATTACCTAGTTTTTAGCACACCTTCTCTTTATAAATAAATCTTAATATATATAAATCTCGTGTCACAATGTTTGTCCTCAATGGACTCCTAAACTACTGAACCGATTTAGTTCAAACTTCGTGAATATCTGTCATTTGGTCCAACTTAAAAGATAGAATAGTTTTTATCCCACGTGGACGAAGTCGCGGGCATCAGCTAGTATAATATAAAATCATTTAAAGGCGGCTTTTAATTTAATATTATTTTGTATTTATATTCAAAAGTATCGCGTTATTTCTAGCATTTAACTAAAACATTCCGACATTTTGGAAAGCTCGGAAGAATGGTCTAACTGTAAACTCTAAAGTGTAGACTCGAGGGAAGTTTGTAAAAGCTATTACAATGTTCGCACAGCCTCTAAAGTTTCACAGGCTTATCTCTGTCACTGAGCCAAGACCGTGCTAGCGAATACCTCCACAATCCACATACGTTGGTGTTTGCTTTCTGTCTTTGTGGTCTAGCGCCCATCTAGTAGAATTCAGCAAGGAAGGAGAGGTACCAACAGACTTTTTTACTGCAATAATAGCCCCTTGGGGCTATTGGTTAGGGGTTCAAAATCCTGGCACGCACCTCATTCTTTTCAAAGGTGTACGAAGCCCCCTATCTTAGACCTACCTTTTAAATATAGTACAGTCATGGAAAGAAAACGTTCGATAATTTTCTAATTGATTCGTTAAATGCACTAGTATAGCGCGGTCTGCTACTTGGTATGTAGAGCCGGGGAGGGTGACGCCAGGCGAGACAGATTTAAACACTCGATCAGTCACACGAAGTGGTTTTATTTTGCACAACAGAGTCTATGATTATAATTACAAATGTTCACACAATATTAGCACAAACAGTTAGCTTATAAGAGTTCAAACAAGTTCACACACTGAGCGCATGGAATTTTCTTACAGGTTATCGGTTACCAATAGAGTTCGATGTGATTCGCGCACTTTACTTGATCACTGGGATATTACTTGCAAGTATAACAATGGGTCAGTTTTATTGAGAGTTGTCGGGCCAGAGGGGTTATTTAGGGGAGAGTCAGTCGCGTTATGTAGGCACTGTGCAGCTTGAAGGCGTCTCGCTGGTTTGGCCGGAGTTAATCCAGGTCGTGACCAGGGTGTACCTACGACCGTTGCTGGTATGGCCGGTGTATGCAGGTCCGCTACCAGTAGGGTCGTGCTATCCGCACTCTAGTAAGGCCGGTGTATCCAGGTCCGTTACCAGGGTTTGGATGAGTGCTACTGCATATCGCTAGTAAGTCCGGAGATCGTACGAAACTAGGTGCATGCGTAGGACTGCATACTCTGAAGATTATTCTTCGGGTTATATACTGTGAATCCCGGGGGAGCGGGGACTGCGACGGGGCAGTTTTTGCTGCCGGAGAGGTCGGCTGGCCGACCCGGAAGAGAAAGCTGGAGCCTGGCGGCCGGCGACGTCCCAAACACGTGGCGATGTCTGACCCGCCGAGTACCTGCTCTCGGCCTTGGTGCGACGGATGGTTAGGGATATTTTGGAAAGCTTTGCCGGCTATTGTTTAATTTAAGCGCAGGCAATACTATTTTATAATGTGACGTGCTACAGTCTCCCCCTCTGGTTCTGACGACGTCCCGGCGAAGAAGCAGGATCTTTGGTAGCACGTCCACTTGCTTTCTTCCTTGGTTCTGACGATATTCCGACGAAGGAGTGGTTTTCAGTAGGGCATCTACTTGCTGTCTTCGTCCATCGACTTTTCCCTTTGAGACTTCCAAAGGCTTCCCATTGCCTAATTTCCATGGGCGGCCCAGTTTTCCTTTAGGACGCGCCAACCTAGGCGGTATTTTTTTATATCCAGGGTAGGGTGTTCTTGCAATTGGATTGTGCGATCCCTCCCCCTTCTTCTTTGGTTCTGACGATGCTCCGACGAGGGAGCGGTTTTCAGAAGCGCATCTCCTTGTTGTTTTCGTCAATTGAGTTTTTCCTTTTAGAGTTCCAAAGGCTGCGTTGCCTGGTTTCCATGGGCGGCCCAATTTTCCTTTATGGTGCGCTGACCTAGGCGGTGTTTTCTTATACCCAGGGTAGGGTGTACGCGCAATCGGTCGGTGCGATCCCTCCCCCTGGACTTGAGCTACTCCCAAAGTATGTGGAGTAGACATTGGGAGTGCTTCGTTGTGGTGCTTTTCTGGCAGGAACTCAAGCTGCGACTTTTCTTCATCTTCCTGCCAATCTAAAACACCGTTTTCCATCGTGCAGTTTCGTGATGGAAGGAGTTCTATAGTGCAAAAGGCGAGAGCTGTACTAGAACTCAAGTTTTCGCTTCTTACCCTGCAGTTTGGGCATTTACTTCTTACTACGCCGGGGGTTCCGCAGCCGTAGCAGGTGATTCTTGGTGCAGGCGTGGCCGCAGGTATGTCACTGGATTTCTCAGTTTAAATGGGACCAATACTGTCAGGCCATGTCTTCTGCATCTCTCCGCGCTTTCTTAAGTGACATTCATCACTATAGTGGCCGTGATGTCGGCAAAATTTGAATCTCGGGGGTACCGGTGTCTCGTGGTCAACGACGTGATGCACCTTGGGCTGGGGCTGTTCGCGGTACAACTCCTCCGCGCTTCTCGCAGCTTCCAATAGCTCGTCGAAAGACTTGACCGTGTTTCTCGGCACCTTCTTCCGGATGCTTATGTGTAGCTGCCCATACACCATGTCCAGTTGGTGAATCTCATCTGGAGTCGGTCTGGGCAGTTGGGCTATTAAAGCCCTCTTCCTCGCCACGAAGCTTTCTGTGGCTGTGTTGGCATCTTGCTTGATGCACACAATATCCTGGTATAGGATGTATCCTGGAGTCTTTGGAGCGAACGCGTTCCTTAGTCGGGACTGGAAGTCGTCCCAGGTTTTGACTTCCTCCTTGACTCCTTGCCACCATGTCGCTGCTTCTTCTCTAAGCAGAAGTGGTACTCCGATGATTGCGTCTTCATCGTTGATGCTCTCCAACCCCTTGTAGATGGTAGCGGCGGACAGGAAGGCTTCAACAGCCTCACTGTTTTTGGTGCCGTCGTACCTGAGGGTGCACTTTGCAAATGAACCTCTTCTTCCGCTACCAACCATTGCGATTATCCTCTGCAGCTGTTCTTCCGTCATGTTGATTGCCATCTTCTTGCGTTGAGATCGGGTGTTTGGTCTGTCTGCCAGGGCCCCACGTTGGGCGCCAGTTATAGCGCGGTCTGCTACTTGGTAGGTAGAGCCGGGGAGGGTGACGCCAGGCGAGACAGATTTAAACACTCGATCAGTCACACGAAGTGGTTTTATTTTGCACAACAGAGTCTATGATTATAATTACAAATGTTCACACAATATTAGCACAAACAGTTAGCTTATAAGAGTTCAAACAAGTTCACACACTGAGCGCATGGAATTTTCTTACAGGTATCGGTTACCAATAGAGTTCGATGTGATTCGCGCACTTTACTTGATCACTGGGATATTACTTGCAAGTATAACAATGGGTCAGTTTTATTGAGAGTTGTCGGGCCAGAGGGGTTATTTAGGGGAGAGTCAGTCGCGTTATGTAGGCACTGTGCAGCTTGAAGGCGTCTCGCTGGTTTGGCCGGAGTTAATCCAGGTCGTGACCAGGGTGTACCTACGACCGTTGCTGGTATGGCCGGTGTATCCAGGTCCGCTACCAGAAGGGTCGTGCTATCCGCACTCTAGTAAGGCCGGTGTATCCAGGTCCGTTACCAGGGTTTGGATGAGTGCTACTGCATATCGCTAGTAAGTCCGGAGATCGTACGAAACTAGGTGCATGCGTAGGACTGCATACTCTGAAGATTATTCTTCGGGTTATATACTGTGAATCCCGGGGGAGCGGGGACTGCGACGGGGCAGTTTTTGCTGCCGGAGAGGTCGGCTGGCCGACCCGGAAGAGAAAGCTGGAGCCTGGCGGCCGGCGACGTCCCAAACACGTGGCGATGTCTGACCCGCCGAGTACCTGCTCTCGGCCTTGGTGCGACGGATGGTTAGGGATATTTTGGAAAGCTTTGCCGGCTATTGTTTAATTTAAGCGCAGGCAATACTATTTTATAATGTGACGTGCTACACTAGTCGATTGTTATGGTATGTTGACATAATGAACTCTTGCAGTATAACTAGTGCAAGATAAAATCGACACTAAGGTGACGAAACTTTTCATTCCGCGACTATACACAAAATATACCTGTATATATGAAATGAAATGAAATGAAATAAAATAAAATTCTTTATTTTACATAGGCTTAGATATAAGCTTTCATAAAATGTCAAGACTTACCGCCAGGTTCGGAAAGCAGGTTTGCACCGAGAAGGACGGGCAAGAAACTCGGTACTTGCTCTTTTAAAAAATGTCTCAATTTACAATTTTTAGTAAATAGTATCCCAGCAAAAACATTTTCATGTAAAATGTTGCCAAGACGAGAACATGTGGCTCACACTATCAAAAAGTTATCAGATCTCATGTAGAGCAAGACTTCTAACTCTACACGCCCTAAGTCTATAAATCCTAACTTTATAAACTCTACACTTTAGTCAAAATATATTATGTCTTGGCTGTTTCGGTACCGTCACATGGGCGTAAAGTGAAGAATTTATTCACTGTTCAGTACTTTTCTAATAGAGTTTTGCAAGTGGCATAATGGACCATGCAAAATTCAAGAAATTTCACATTAAAATTAAATGGTATCACCATTGTTATGGGAAAAAACTTCCTTTTATTATAAATATCCTCTAAACCAAAGGAACACACTTTTGCAAAGTGTGATGAAGTATTTGAAACCAATGCAGTTAGTAAAACCTAAGTGCAGTTTTTGAGGAGACTCAATACCTATCTAATAAATAATCGTTACTACAGAAACTAGGTATTGTATATCAGAAAAGTACAAAGTCAGTGAATAATATTTTTACTTTACACCCATGTGACAGTAACGAAACAGCCAAGACATAATATATTTTGACTAAAGTGTAGAGTTTATAAAGTTAGGATTTATAGAGTTAGGGCGTGTAGAGTTAGAAGTCTTGCTCTACATGAGATCTGATAACTTTTTGATAGTGTGAGCCACATGTTCTCGTCTTGGCAACATTTTACATGAAAATGTTTTTGCTGGGATTTCACTTCTTTTTGTAAGTTGTTTACGACTATATTTTTTATTTGGTTAATTTCCTTTTCTTTGGTGTATTTCTTGAATATCATTGCAAGGGTATACAATTGTAGGTCATCCCAGTTATCTACAACATGTTGCACAATAGCAGTCCTGACTTGCAACGCCACCTCAAAGTCAATTTTTTCAAACATTAAATATGTCAAGGAATGGAAGAGGCAGGAACCATCTCCCGGCATATGAACCACGCGATGATGGCGGGGTCCCAGTTCTACTTCTAGTGAAACTATTTCACAAGCCATTTTCAAACTAAGGAAATATAATACCTATTACCTACCTAATATTATTTACCTAACTATACCTAATTTTACTTATTTAGAAAACCTACCTAATAACGTAGATACTATATTACTTACTAAATTTATTTAAAAAACCAACCTTAAAACCTAATTTTATTTACCTATTTAAAAAACTACCTTATAACAATCTTATTAAATCAAAATAAAAACGTGTCTTGCGGCCTTCATTAAAACTACCCTATACCTACTATTTACTAAACTAAGAAATAACATTCAATAAAATCATAATACAACTAGACAAGACAATACAAGACTTAGACAAGACAATAGACATGTGTAAGTAATGCGATTGATACATTACGCGTAATATTACCCGACCGCGTACTGTAGCATTACACATTACTCGACCAAATCAAGCATCACACATCACACTAAACATGACGCGAATGTTTCGGTCTCGATAAGTAATGAAATGTTATATAGATATTAGGGGAAGGACAGGAAATGCTCGGCGCTTGAGTACTGAGTGCTGAGTGACAGAGAATCGAAGTTCGAATAGCTTGGTGCCTAATCGTGAGAACGAGAGAGCAATGGGTTGCACGAGCAGCACGATTATAGATATTGTGTCTAAAGCAATAAAGTTTACGTTTATTTGGCACCACCCCTGTAATGTTATGTCGATTTTTCAATCGCCAGATAAACTATCTGAGGAATTTTGAAACATATCTCATACAAAATATGTCAAAACGTCATATTTATTCCATTGACCATTCTAAGAATAAGTAAAGTACTCAGACTACATTAAATAAAGGGTAAAGTAATTTTCTAAGATTCCATTACACCCGAACATTTCATTACTTTCATTACAATAGTACATATGTGATAGGTAGCGCGGACGCTCGGGTGATGTTCGGAGTGATGGTGTAATGTAATATTACTCCTTACGAAGTGTGATGCCATATAGCCATTGAGTAACTATGTACTAACGTACTCAATGCAATGCATATAGCATCACTTTTTAGAGTACTGTTTTGCGCATGTCTACAAGACAAGTACAAGACAAAACTATCAATCGATTTACATGTGACGTAAACCACATCCGCGTAAAGGACTTTAAGTTCATCGTATATACATTCTGTAAAATGAGAACTTACAGCGCGAGTTAACTCCGTACAGCGCCATCTGTCGAACGGTAGAGGAATGCGCACGGGCTCAAGCAAACAAAATTAAAGCATAAATTAATTAAAGCATAAATTATTAGCATAAATTAATGAAGTCTAAAAGGAAAACTATCACGGTTAAGTAAGGAGTTAACGAGTATTGGCCTTAACTTATAAAATATACTTGAAAATAGTAAGAACTTCGTTATAATTCCATGGAAAATATTTATCAAATACAAGATGCATACCTACAGTGTCTATTATTTATACTTTATAATGTATGACTGCGCGTGGCCCTTTTTTTAGAGTTCTACTCGTATATTAAAATGTTAAAAATGCAAACTTTATGTTGAGACTTCCTCCGTCCGTCCGTCCGTCCGTCTATCACAAACAATAGAATATTTCAGCAACTACCTACCTACTTACGCTATCTACATGGAAATAGATGTCGGCGTTAATGGCCCAAGGTCATTGCAAAATCACCCGGAGCAATATTTCAGAGCAAAATTCCCAGCTCTGAACTTGCAAGTCTTTCTATACGGGCATGGGCATTGGGCATAATTAATATCATTTTTGAAAATACCTACTCGCTTGCGCTAAGTCACTGGACGATTTTTTTTAATAATCCACACGTGCGTTTCCACAGGTCGTCACAAGACGATACTTTTAAGTTTTGTCCGAGTGCAGTCTGCCATTTAAATGAGAGAACTTAGTACCTGCCTACTTGGTTCTTGTAGTTCTACGTAGGTAGGTATGTAACGAAATTTTTGAACGTGATTTTAACCCACTTTTAAGCATCGGATTAAATTAAATGCGTGCGTTTGGGCACTAAGCAGGTATTTGAGCGCTATATAACGCTATTCAAAATCAGATTTGACGCTTGGCACGTTCGACAGCTCACGCTGGGCACTGGGCACTCGGCTCAATGTGGGTTTTTGTCACTGAGCACTGGATCATGGTCACTCGACGTGCAGTGAAACTCGGCTCGTTAAACATGAAATGCTTGGAACTTGGGCTTGAAACGTGTAATATTACTGGGCACGTGGCACTGGGCACTTGGACGCTTAGCCGCTTGGGCACTGGAATCAGTGGAAAAATTTACGTGTTTCCATATGTTTACTAGCATTACTAGCAGATATCTAACATGAAACTAAGTTTTTATTATACCCATATACTTATGGGAAACCCCATACGAACTTCCAACCCCCTAATTTTATGGATGTGGGGTGATTAAATAAAAATCCTGAAACACGTATTTAATTGTTTATTACAAAGAGTCCCTATATCAATTTTGAGACCTCTAGCATCAATATTTGCGGTAATTTCATACAAACTTCCATCCCCTATTTTAAGGGGTTGGGGGGTTAAATTTCCAACTTTTGGAATTTTTTTTGTTGGTTGTGTGCTAATACTAGCTTATATACCAAATTTCAGAAATTAAGTTTTTATTATACCTATATACTTATGGGTAACCCCATACGAACTTCCAACCCCCTAATTTTATGGATGTGGGGTGATTAACTAAAAATCCTGAAACACGTATTTAATTATTTATTACAAAGAGTCCCTATATCAATTTTGAGACCTCTAGCATCAATATTTGCGGTAATTCCATACAAACTTCCATCCCCTATTTTAAGGGGTTGGGGGGTTAAATTTCCAACTTTTGGAATTTTTTTGTTGGTTGTGTGCTAATACTAGCTTATATACCAAATTTCAGAAATTAAGTTTTTATTATACCTATATACTTATGGGTAACCCCAAACGAACTTCCAACCCCCTAATTTTATGGATGTGGGGTGATTAACTAAAAATCCTGAAACACGTATTTAATTGTTTATTACAAAGAGTCCCTATATCAATTTTGAGACCTCTAGCATCAATATTTGCGGTAATTCCATACAAACTTCCATCCCCTATTTTAAGGGGTTGGGGGTTAAATTTCCAACTTTTGGAATTTTTTTGTTGGTTGTGTGCTAATACTAGCTTATATACCAAATTTCAGCTTTCTAGGTCTTCAGGAAGTACCTAGGAATTTTGATGATCATCAGTGAGTCAGTCAGTCAGTCAGTCAGTCAGTGACGAAATTTGGGTTTTTTAGACGTCAATAAAATCTAAAGTATAAGACTTATAAAATTGAAACTTTATAGGTTTAAAAAGTTCACTGGCGACATCATTTTCTGAGAATTTTGATTATCTGAAATAATTCAGGCCTAAGTTATAAGGGTTTAAAAATACGGCGAAACACTTCGAGAAAAGATAGGTAGTGCCCTCGCGCTTCGCTTGGCTCGTCTTGGCGGGGACACTACCGTGTCCCCAGATGAAAGAATATTTTTAAGATATCTCGTGAGGAATCCTTGTTATTTAAAAATTCTACATTGGTGTAGTAACCCTGATTTATTAGATGTTTTTTGACAGTATCTTTAAACCGGTGCAAAGGTTAAGTCCAAGACAGACTTCGGGATCACTCCAACTAGCTTATGTGCTCCACTTCTAATTGGACGGTTACTTATATCTATCCGTTTATTGTTTTTTTTCTTTTTTTTTTTTTTTTTTTTTTTGTTTTTAATAAAATGTTACAATAAAACTTATTATTAGCTTATTCTAATTACTATACAAATCTTGCCCGCGTGGAATGGTGCCAAGAATACTGGCTGCATTTCCGCGTTGAACAGCTAGGCTGATACGTTGCGCAAAAAATGAGCCAGCCCTTCTGTCACCAGTTGAGGCTATTAACCGCGGGGAAAGCTCTCGAAGGAATTTTTTGGCACTATGACTCCATGGCCCCAGGGTCTCCACGGCAAACGGGACAAATATGTAACTCTCTAAAAGAGAGGCATACTTGCGACGCTTACCGGATTCAGCAGTCTCAGCTGCGGCTCCCGGCTTTGATTCTGTCTCCCTGATATGAATCGAAGCCAATTTGTCAACGCATGTTGCATCCCACATCAGCGCCCGACCCCGTTCCCAGGGAACCAGCGTCAATCCATCAGGTCTCTTGCCATCATCACGACTAATTCCTGCTGGCTCCAATAGGGCAGGAATATCAATGGTGGCAAGAGCCCTTTTAATAACATCGTTGAGGGAACCATGCCGAAAAAGCCTACCGGCGCTCCTGTGGCAAGAGAGTCCGTGAATTCCAAACTTGTCTACCTCTTTTCCACACGGACACCTGTGCTCGTGGCACAGTGGTGCACCCAACCTGAGTCCTACAGCTACACGGAAACTTTCATTTTCGAGAAGGGTGCCGAGATTTCTAGATGGCAGAGCGTGGAGCCAATAGCCAGATTCTTTTTCAGACAAAGCTAAAAACCTTGCACGATCATGAGCACTTGTAAGATTTTGTACTAAAGTTGTGTGTGTCAGCCGAACCAACGGCACATCCCAAAGTTTTTGTGTAGTACGTTCCTCCGGGATGTGGGCATTGGGACACCTGACCTTCCAACTCTGTAAGGCCTCTGTGGCATAGGCCAAAGAAACCGAATTGGAACCGAGAATTTGAGAACTGAGCTCACGTATACTATGCACAGAGGACAGAAAAGCCGGAAGAGCAACACTAGAAATTTTTCTCACGCCGATGCCACCATATTTGACCGGTAAAGTAGCTTGGGTCCAAGAACGTTCATCAAAAGATAAATTCAGAATTTTTTCTAGCGCGATTTTCAAGCTGGCATCCATATTTTCGAGAAGTCCAGGAAATTTCCAAATTGGGCTCGCGCGCAGTATGTACATTAATTTAGGAACAAAAAGGCAAAATTTTAGAATAGAAAATGCAATGTGAGAATTTAGTGTGCCCAATTTGTTAACATTATCAGAAAAAAGTTTAATTTTACTATCCAAGAGTGGTTGTATGGCTTCGCTAAAAAGTGGAGCGCCTAGGAGGCAAAGTGTATGTTTATTTACTATTTTAATGTCAGGGGCAATTTCATTAAAAAGTTGGGAGGCCAAAAATATTTGTTCTTGTGACAGTTTTTGCGTAAAAAATAATTCGCATTTAGAGAAATTTAGTTCCAAACCAATTTCACCAAATTTTTGCTTAATTTGCTTAAGGTCTTCTAGGACATCATCTACGTTACCTCCAATCGTTCCATCATCAAGATACCATATATTAAACTTAGATTTTAAATTTGATATATGGTTATGAATCCCTAAGCTGAAAAGGGCTGGACCTAAAGGATCCCCCTGCTGGACACCAACATTGGACTTAATGTCGTTTTCTCCAAAAAATAATTTTGAAGGAGAACTATAACATTGCCAAACGTAAGGATAAATGACATGGCCAGATTCTGCCCTCGAATCGTCAAAAAAAACATTAATGGTCAATAATTATTAATATGTGAAAATTCCTTTTATAATTAAATAAAATATATCGCAACAATTATATTTCTCTAGAACTAGCGAGGAAAAATCACAAAAAAATATGAATGTGAGTTGTTATTTTTGTTTGTTTTTATAATTGAGAGGTACATTTTGCATTGGCGTTTGGATACACGTATAGTATAAACGCTTTTATTTAGCGCTTAGGCTTATTCTCTATTTCAGTGCCAATGAATTTTAGTTGTACACTATGCTCAGTTTCCAACTAAGAGCTGCCAGTTTGCACATTTTGTATTCAGTATGTCTGAATTGGCAACCGAGATGACGTCATAGGCACTAGTCTCGGTGATAGCCACCGATAGGGATGGCATAGGCACTGAAACGCAATTTTGACGTAAGTTTTCATGTCGATAGTTCTCAGTTGCCAACTCGTGCTATTCGCTAAGCAAAAGTGACACCTCATAGTTGGAAACTGAACCCAGTGGGTGTCTATTGAAAACAACTGCTAATGGGCAGTGTTTTATGATAGTCACTGATACAACTACACTATTACCTTTGATTTTACCCGTGTTTATTCCTTTCTCTTTATTTATTTATGTATTCTGTTAAATATTAAAACCAATTAAAGTAGTGCTTGGTGAAAAAAGAAACATTATACTCATGGCAGACGTCCACGGTTGGACACAGCTCTTCCCAAGCGAGCGCCACCACCCACCACACCTTGTCCTCAGTCTGCCTCATCCAGCAACTTCCTTCCTCTTTTCAATTAAATATGAACCACTGAAATGTCTAATGTGAATGGAATGGAACTTCGTTAAGCACGCCTACTACTATACTACGCCTGGGACGCATGCTAGTCCTCTTTTTAAATAAGTAATAATATATGATTGATGCTAGTGCTATTTATGACCATTCATTCTTTCCATTTACCTAGGTAGTTAGGTAAATGGAAAGATACTAGTTAGGTACTTAGGTAAATGACCTTCCACAACTCACTAAGAACAATGTTTGTTGCTGACATTGATACTGTAGTTTTGCTGCAAAAAATGCTACTGCTATTCATTATATAATATATTAATAAGTAGATATGTATTTGATGCCAGTACCTACATGGCTAAGACATTCCTATGACCAATTTTTTATAGTATTAAAGTACCTAAACTAAACACCCCTACCTACCAAATTCAAAAACGAGCGAATTACAACGAACGAATTATATTGATTTTACTTTCTATTTCTATAGTAAATATATTATTGTATAAATTCTGTGTAAGTTTTCAGCGTCTCCTTGTTACCTTTATCAATATAATATAGCAAAAACAAGCAAAAAAATTACATTATTTTTATGGGAGTCCCTTAATTATTCTAGTTTTTATTATTTGTTGTTATAGCGGAAACAGAAATACATCATCTGTGAAAATTTCAAGTCTGTAGCTATCACGGTTCAAGAGATACAGCCTGGTGACAGACAGACGGACAACAAAGTCTCCGTTATAGGGTTCCTTTTTACCCTTTGATTACGGAACCCTAAAAAAGAATACCTGAGTTTGTACTTGCTCTTTCTGCAAAGACGCACTCGAGAGTTTAGATTTAAGTTCTGCTGAAAGCATGATCTCAGGTATGTAGATACCATATGTACACATGAGTCTACATATAGCTTAGTACAACAAGAAAAAAATTAAATATTCAACAAGAAAATATTTATTTCATTACAGTATTTATTAAATTGTAAAAATTATAATAACATATAGGAAGTTGAACCCAGCTTAGTTGGGAAACATTCGGGTGATGTTTTCTCATATAATGTCCCTCAGTGCTTGAATGAACACTTCGAACAGTGCATATTTCCAGGGATAACTTTAACAGATCCAAAATGAAGTTGCTGACTGTGTCTCATTAGAAGGCTCTCTATGTGGCTACATAGAGAGCAATGGAGATAGCTATGCTCAAGTGGTATCTTTGAGTGGTGGAATATCGCAGGGCACATAGCTTGTAAGACTGCTGGAATGGTGGTTATGTACGAGAAAGTAGAGTATCAGTAGACACAGTGACTAGGTGAATGAACAACATCAAAAGAGTCACGGGGAGTCACTAGCTTTGAGTGCTTTTGCATGCTGTTGCTCGACCACTAAGCATTCTGTCTCCAGCTGGGGACATTCCCATCTGAAAAGAAAATGTTTAAAATTTATTACCGTTTGTGTCATTTACACACAGATTTGAGATGGTTAGGTTAGCATTAAATACCATAGCATTATTTAAAATACTATGATTCTCGGTGGTTGTGAATTTTCTATCTAGTACTAGAGTAATATATGTTTCAACTTTCAAAAATATTTTCAATTTTAAAACTCTAATTCTACCAAAATTACATTGAGGTTATTTGAGGTTTATTTGGGTGAATTCTCAAAAAAACAAGTGTAACACATAATTGAATTATTAAATAGTAACTAAATAAAGTAAGTAACATAATAGGTAGATGTTTCAAATAGTAATTTAGAGATGATCACTTAAAGGTACCTACTTTACACAAGTGTGCTTTTAAAATCGCGTCTTCTCCCACTGAGTTTAACTGAAGGGCAACCCGCAACAGTTCGCCAGGCGTCTCTTGCAGCCAGGTTCTGAAGAAGCCCTCCATGACCTATTGCAATATCGAGATAACTTTACCCAAATTCTTTTCGGCGGCACCCGACACAAAAATGTAATTACACTCATTAAAAGCACTACCGAATCGCAAGTATATAAGGACCCTTGTTTTATTTTACTTGCTTTTTAATCTTAAAAACTTGCATATCTTTCAAATAAATAATATTTTATTAAGTTTGTTCGAGAAACAAAACCAAAACAAACAGCTGTGAGGCAGTTTATGTTGATAAATTAAAAAGTCTTTCATTTGTACTAAAATTCAGCTCGGACGGCAATACGTAATTTAGCCGTATTATACACAGTCCGACAAGGCTCTCTTGGCACTTGAATGACATTGTCAGGAGGGCGTTGTTATAAAGAAAGGCAGCCAGAAAACAAAATCTTCCTAATTTCAATTCAATTTTAGTTTTATTTTAGTTAATATTTAAGCAAAAACAACACAACATACAATAGCGATATACCGACAGAGCGAACTATCAAACAGTATCGCAAGATAGCGGCGTTAGTTCCAATTTTGGCCACTCGCCAAGATAGCCTTGTCGCACTGTAGTCACCTTTAGTGTTATTAGTCTATGTTACAGTCGATAAAAATTCCCAGTGTACGTATGAGAATTCATAAGCACTGAACTTCGTCATAGCAACTTTTAATAGAGAATACAAAAACACGTGACTTAATAGTTGGCAACTCAACTCAGTCTCCAACTGAGATTCGATTATACACTCTAAGTAAAAAGATAGAGAATAAGGGGCATGGTCAGATAATAACGAAAAATATTACTAAACAAAATAATAAATTAAAATAATGCACGACGGTCAGAATTATTGTTTTAGTATGTATAAGATTCACGATAATCGCAAACAAGGTTTTTTATGCACAGCACTAAATGATCACGTTACTTTACGCAAGCATAAGGTACCTAATCCTTTTGAAGACTGCGTGTATCCGAAATTGCATTTACGTTTGAAGCGCCATCTGTTTTTTGGAACTGTCACTATTTCTACCTTCCTACATTACCATCAAAGGAATTCAACATTCTGGCGCCAACCGCAAGTTCTTTGAAAATACTATGATTGAATATACTTTTGTTTAGTGTCCGAAATTGTATGATGGATAATATGATGTAATTATTATAACTTGTAGAAAATGCGAGTATCCGTATGTATGCGAGTATATTGCATAGCAATTTTTTATTAAAAAATCATTGCTATTAAAAACGGTTAGGCGCATTTTGTTGCAAATTGTTATGCTGATATATGATTCTCTCGCTAGTTCTCTGATCATAAAACTTAAACGAATATAAAGACATAATTATAAGCTTTAATATGACGTATTGTTTGTCGATGACCATGAATTTTTTTTCCAGGGCACAGCTCCATACAAGTTTCGGCCATGTCCTTTCTGGTAGTTGGGTTAATACTTCGGCCAGTAGAGTTGCCCTGTCCATTGAATTAAAAGCATTCTTTACATCTACTTTCAGCAGTACTTCAACCTCGTCATCCGATAAGAATGTACGAGCAGAATGCACCGCTGCCTCACAGCCGCCTTTACTGCCGAAACCAACTTGAATAGGTTGGAACTTTTCCTTTAGGGGAGATACAATATGTCTACAAGCTAATTTTGATGCCAAACGACGAAAGGTACAACCAAATGCGATGGGGCGAACGCCACCATCTTTTTTATTAAAAGCACAAAGTCTGGCACCATAAAGGAATGGCAAAAAGGATGAATTTACCTTGCCAGATAACATGAGATTACAAAGTCTGGTAATGTCACTCAAAAGCGCCCTGCCAGCGTCGCCAGCACTAACGCTCACAAGATCCTTAAGATATTGTGGGGTTATGCCGTCCATGCCACCGGCAGAGCCACTAGAAAATGACATTATCGCAGCGTAAGTCTCTTCATCCTTTATCTGAAAACAAGTAACATTGGAAGGTGGATCCGGAAGCGAAGAGCTGGAATTAGGCAAAGGGTGCTTTTCTCGCAAGGCCTCTAGCGTTACGTCATTGAAAGGAGCGAGAGTATCATTAGAAAACAAGATGCGGGCGGCGTTTCTAAGATCCCCATCCATCACCTTGTTTTCCACAATCTTTTTTAAATTGAAATTTTTAGGTCTAGCTGGGTAATCAGGAATTTGAAAAACGCGATTTGCCGAACAATTACGTTTTAATTTTGAACATAACGACCCGCTTTCTGATTTATTGACATTGAAATGTTTATATGCAAAAAGAAAGAGGTTTTGCCAAGCTAAAAGTGAATTCGAATGAACATTTTGGATGGCGTGCGATAAGGATCTAGCTAATGATATCCGCGCTCCACGCGGAATGCGTTTTAATATCGGAATACTTTCATTATAATTTTGTAAAAGAATTTCAAATGGAACCTGGTTATCCGTTTGTGTTTGATCGCACACAAAATTTGGGCAAGTGAGAGGCCGTGTTGGCGGACCGTGACATCGTGCGATGTGGATATTAAGGCCTCTGCGACCTTTGTATCTTCTGCCATCATTGCAGTGTGAGCATGCTAAGAACTCGGGTTGAGAAGCACTGGGGTTCATACTTCACAATACAAAATCACTTAAACACTACGCGTGTTTATTATTTTTTCTTACATTATACTTATGCATGCCTTTAGTTATAAATTTGATATAAGTATATGTACGTTTATTGTCTATAGCCCATTTTTAACGCTCCTTTCCCATCACTATATACATGTCCCTTCACTATCTGTCACCCCCGTTCAATCACTTCCGCTAAAAACCGCCACCGCAAAAGGGCGCTTTGTGAATTGTGTGATTCGGATTGCTAATTCTTATAAGAAAATTAAGACTGTTCATCTCCACGGGCCCTGGACTATTATAATACTAAGTGATCTGTGCTATGAACCGAAGATCTGGCGATTCGCACCAAATAACAGTGAGTCCATTCCTTCAGCCCTACCTATTTACCTATCTCTATTCAATTATGTTTTTGTATTCTTACACTGGCAGTCAGAACTGGTTTCGCAGACAGTAATTATAGTAACCTCATATTAACAATCTACAGTCCAAATCAATTAACCATTTTGTTCCTTCGGCCGGACGCATGGCAATTTCACGTGCGTTGTAACCTGTTGAAATCAGTTTTAGCCGCCATTACAAAAGTTTTGGCAAATTCGGGGAAAAGTTAGTATTAAAATTTAAAACACTTCACAAGGCATATTATATTACGGTATATGTGTATTATGTTGAATTTAGTTTATGGGACCCTCCTTATTTATATGGTTTAACATGTATACCTACTAACATTAGGTACATAACACGCCGCGCCGGTTACGCGAAGCTTTGTTTAGGTTGTACGGTTTACCTATCTCTAGAGATAGGATTTTTATAGCAAAGCTTAGCAATTTAGAGCATCGGATAAGCTCATGTTGTGGTATGTTATGTATTCAAATAGTATTTATTGGGTGTAACGCAATAATCGGAAATATTGTGTTAGTTCAGTAGGGCTTGTACAGTAGGTACCTATACAATAAGTAGGTACTTATATTCAATTGGTGAAGGGGTCTTTTAGGTTTGGTGGAAGTCAGTTTCCCTAATAAGTATTGGGTATAATTTTAAATTTATTAACTTACTAGCTGTTGCCCGCGGCTCCGCCCGCGTGAATTACAATATACCTTCCTACTGGAATTCCTTGATTTTTCGCTTGATTCTGGTGTGATGTTGTACAGAAACCTATTCTTACTTTGCACGGGTTATATTGTGGTGATTTTGAAAACTCCTTTTTCTTAACAAAAATATAAAGCTTCATTAATACGTAGTTGAAAGATCAAAAGGACGATTTGAACTGTCGATATTTCGACCCAGTGGCACAGGTCGTGGTCACTACGTGACCACGACTTGTACCAATGTATCGAAATATCGACAGTTAAAATCGTCCTTTTCATTGTGATTTTTATTCTGAAACCACGAAATATGTCAAAAATTATTAAACCATGTGAAAAGTTGTACTGGTGGTAGAACTCTTCTTTCAGAGTTCGGCCGGGTAGCTACTAACAATATTCCCCAGCCCAACATAATATAAGAGTCTTTTCAAAATCTTTGCTTCATCTCAATACAATCCAAAACATCAGAATGGACAATGGCTATATATTTCTTTACGTATAAAAAGACCTTAGATGACAGTCAGTCGGTTAGGATCGATAAGACCTAAGAGTTAAAAATATTTGTGAACCATTATCTTACCCTTTCCATATTGCGGATGATAAAGTTTAAATCTGTTCATGTCTGTCTTAACAGTGCCATCTTAATATAAAGTCAGGAAACAGTAAATAACATGACAGTTAATTTTTATTTAAAAAAATTCGGTAGTACCTATCTCAGAGTTTTACATTCAAGTTCTACATAAATTGTAGAGATGGCGCTATACGGTATAACGTAGCGATAACGCCAGTTACATGATTTTTGTTCACCCTAAAAGTGAAAAATTTTAAACCATACAAAATCTGCTAAGCCTATTTATTTACGGCTGTAAGGGTACTCCAGTCTTACTTGAGCCCTACGTCCTAGCCCTAGGTTCTTTGTGCATTCCGAGTTTCAAGTCGGAATGCATACCTGCCTACCTACTTGAACTTAAAGGTTCTGATGTCTGTAATTTCTGAACTACAAAAGTGATGATGATAAGATTCGTATTGGAATAATTTTTAAAGAACCTCCTTTCTAACAAAAAAATAATGAATGGAATCGGACAATGCGTTAATGAATTATAACTAAAAAACGTTTGGACTTTGATGCCGTCTTCCAGGGAAACCATGATGAATTTCGGGACAAAAAGTATCCTATGTCCTACCTCGGGGTATGAACTATAATCATGTCAAGTTTCATTTAAATCCATCCAGCGGATTAGCCGTGATGCCCGGTCGTGAAACAGACAGACAGACAGACAGACAGACAGACAGACAGACAAAAATTAAACAAATTACAGTTTTGGCTTCAGTATCGACTAAATAGTGTCCTCCAACAAAAATTTTCAAAATATCTTCAATGTACAGAATTCGACCCTTTACAGTTTTATTATAAGTATAGATTAGGTAGTTTGGAATTATTATATTAAGGTTGTTTCACACTGGTATGCTTTAAGGACCACAAGATTTTGTTATTAATTTTTTGGATTCATGGTTATCCAAATTTAGCTTTTTTTCTTAGTTGTACTTAGATCAAATTACTTTATTGATTAAAAATGGGTGGAAAAAAGCTAATAACAAAGGTCAAATATGAAATGGCAGTTTCAAATATAGAAACTATACATGCTCTCTCCCAGGTGGTACTGGATTCTAGTTCGGATGCTTTGTTATTTAAAACTCGGTGCTCTGATTTGGAGACACTGTTTCAGGATTTCCAGGAATTACATGTGCAGTTGGCGGCTGAGTCTGGGTCTGAATTTGACCACGAAAAACACTTGTTTAAATTCAAAGAAATAAGCAGTTTTTATTATATGTCAAAGGCTAAGTATGCCGAGCTATATAGTTCTTCGGAGTTGCCCAAGGCCAATGCCAATAATAATTCCCCGTCTAATCAGGGACATCATAAACCGAATTTATTATTACCAAAGGTGCAAATTCCAACGTTCAGTGGTCAGATTGAACAATATGAATATTTTATGGATTTGTTCTTAGCAATGGTCGGGAATGATGAAAACTTGTCGGATACTCAGAAAATTTATTATTTGTGTGGGGCTTTGAGTGGGGAGGCCAGGAGCTTGGTGCAACATTTATCTATAACAGGAGAAAACTATCCAGTGGTTCTTGATATTTTAAAGTCAAGATATGGTAACATTCGGTTGCAGGCTGATAAATTAATCCAAACTTTGATGTCTGCGTCTCCATCTAACAAAAGTTTAAATTCCTTAAAATCCTTCTTAAACACTCTTATAGAAACCACTAAAGGGTTACAAAAGTTAAAATTCCCTATTGCTGAATGGTCTTATTTACTTTTATTCATAAATTTGAATAAATTAGATAACACAATGAAGAGACAGTTTGAGGATAAATTTGGTGGAGGGCAGGAGTTACCTACCTTTGACAATTTATTAACATTTTTAACCAAGGAGGTACAAATTTTGGAAACCACTGGTAGTTCAAAGAGCACAAACTCAGCCCATCAGCATAAAGTACATGTGGCAGTAAATTCAAATCAGAAACAGGCTCCAAAGTGTGTATGTTGCAACGGGTCACATTATTTAAATCTTTGTGACAAATCTATTGGAATGGATGTGCCATCGAGAAAGAGATTTCTTATAGAGCATAGGCTTTGTTTTCGGTGCTTGCATAAGCATAACATTAGTGATTGTAAAATTAAACATTTAGCATGTCAAAAATGTAATTCTAAAAGGCATAATGTTTTAATTCACTTGGATGAGATGACAGGAGGGACAAGTGTGGCTTCTACATCACGGGGAACCAACGTCCCGGTGGATGCTAAAGCAACTTTACTAAGTGAAAATAAATTGGAATCAGCAAAAGTTTTGCACACAGCTTCAGTGGATACTAGACATACAGTCTTATTATCAACAGCTGTGGTTAATATTATGGATAAATATGGAAATTACCAGGAAGCCCGAGCTTTGCTCGATTTAGGCAGTATGACTACTTTGGTCACGGAACGGTGTATTTCTCGGTTGGGTTTGCACGTTCAAAGGTCGAACTCAATTAATATTCAAGGGGTAGGTGGAAATAATTCACCTAGTTGTAAGGGTCAAGTTATACTGCGGATAACCCCTCGTCATGTCAACCAACCGATATTGGTAACTAAAGGATTGGTTTTAAACAAGGTAACAGATGATCTTCCGAGTTGGTCATTGCCTTACAACTTAGCTGATTATTATCAAGGGTTACCGTTGGCTGATAGTCAATTTTATAAACGTGGAAAAATTGACCTGATTATTGGTGCCGATCTTCTTGGAGATATTTTCTTGGGCGGTGAAATTATTAAACCTAAAGATTTACCCTGGGCTATGAATACCATTTTTGGTTATATTTTGCAAGGTCCAGTTCAAGCTGATTGTGAACAAAAATTAAATGTTCAAGTTTATTTTACTAATACGGATGCCATATTAGAAAAATTTTGGGAAATTGAAGATGCACCTGTTCAATTGAAGGATCCTCTGAGTGAGGAATGTGAAAATCACTATCAGAGAACTCACCAACGTAACGAAATGGGAAGATATGTGCTGCGTTTACCCTTTCTGGATGATCGTCCCGAGCTGGGTGATTCTCAAAAACAGGCCCTCAAAAGATTTGGCTCAATGGAAAAGCGGCTGCTGTCTGACCACAAGTTACGGGAAAAATATGTGGAATTCATGCGCGATTACCGAGATTTAGGCCACATGGTTCCATTTAGTGGGAACTTGGAAGAACCTCATTATATTATCCCTCATCACGGCATTTTTAAGTCAGGATCCGACAAAATTCGTGTTGTTTTTGATGCAAGCTGTTCAACAAGCTGTTCAGCTTCATCATCAGCATCATCAGGTGTTTCCCTCAATGATTGCCTGCATTCAGGTCCCAAATTGCAGCATGATGTCATGCAGGTAATTTGTCAGTTTCGACTTCACAAAATTGCGTTTTCAACGGACATTCGTATGATGTACCGTATGATTGAAATTCATCATGAGGATCAGAGATACCAACTGATATATTGGCGAGATTCGCCGGAGCAACCTTTACAGTTGTACGCTTTAACAACAGTTACTTATGGCATGAAGTGTAGTCCATATTTAGCCATCAGGACTTTACGTCAACTTGCCGAGGATGAGGCAAGTTCACCTGGAGCCGAGCCTTACAATACAGATTTAGCTGATGCTGCTCAGGTGCTTCGGACTTCGGTATATATGGACGATATTTTAAGTGGTGCCTCTAATTTGGAAAAAGCTAAAGAATTAAAAGCAAATATAATCAAACTATTGTTGTTAGGTGGATTTGAGCTCCGGAAATGGGTGTCGAACGACAAACGGTTACTGGAAGATATTCCTCCAGATCATCAGGAGAAACCTCACATATTCACTAATGATGGTCCAGGATATATAAAGATTTTGGGAATCCAATGGAATCCTGTTGCAGATAATTTCACTTATCATATGACATTGGAAGATGACAAAAAATGGACAAAGAGGTCCATATTATCGATTTTAGCCCGCATGTTTGATCCAATGGGGTGGATAACTCCGGTTATTTTACAGGGAAAGATTTTGCTGCAAGAGATATGGCAATTGAAACTAACTTGGGATGAGTCACCACCATCAGGGATTCTAAAAGAATGGGATGATATATTAAGAAATTTACCTGCGTTGGAGAATATTAAAATTGATCGGTTTGTTTTATCGGATGAAGTAGTCCATTGTTCATTGCATGGTTTCTCTGATGCTTCCGAGAAGGCATTCGGGGCTTCAGTGTTCCTACGAACAGTGGATAAGAGTGGCCAAACTAGAGTGTGCTTGATGATGGCCAAATCTAAGGTCGCTCCTATTAAAAACAAATTGACAATACCAAAATTGGAATTATCTGCTGCGGAATTGATGGTCAAACTATTAAAGTATGTTCGGGATTCGATTATGAATAAAATTGATATTCAGGAAATATTCTGCTGGTCTGATAGCACGATAGTGCTTTCATGGCTCAATTACCCACCTCATCGTCTTCAAACCTTTGAAGGCAATAGAGTGTTAAAGATTAATAATAGTGGATTGTCGATTAACTGGCGATATGTGCCTTCGGAAATAAACCCGGCTGATGTTGCTAGCCGTGGTTGCAGAGGTCATGAGCTTGACGCTCATAATTTGTGGTGGGGTCCATCATGGTTGCTTTCCGATCCCACTAACTGGCCAACTAATATTGCAAATAAGGCAGACGCATTACCGGGGTTGCGTAAAACCACTGACACCGCCGTGTCAGCTGTGACGGTGACACAAGATACGTCAATAGTATCGCGATACAGTTCATTATCAACGTTGGTTGCTGTGGTCGCTTATTGTAAACGGTTTGCTTTCAACTGTCGAAATCCGACAAGCCGAATTTCAGGCTCCTTAACGGTTCCAGAACGGAAACAAGCTTTACAGACCCTTGTAAAAGCAGTCCAGGCGGAATCCTTTTCAAAGGATATCCAATTGTTATTAAATAATCAAAGTTGTTCCACCGGCTTGCAAAGATTAAAACCTTTCATTGATGATTCTGGATTGCTTCGAGTTGGAGGTCGTCTCGAGCGATCAAGTTTGCCTTATGATGCGAAACACCCCATGGTGTTACCCAAGTCACACGCGTTGACGACCTTAATAATTATTCATCATCATCAGTTATATTGTCATGTTGGAGCAACAGCTCTTCAGGCCATTTTACAAAAAGAGTTCTGGATTATGTCCGCTCGTCAGGTCATTCGAAGTCATTTGCTTAAGTGTGTTAAGTGTTTTAAGACCAAAGCTAAGGCTGATGAGCCTTTCATGTCTGACTTACCCGCGGATCGGGTGACTGCTATGGGTCTGTTCCATACGGTACAAACAGATTTTGCGGGCCCTTTTCTGATTAAGACATCGCGTTTAAGAAATGCTAAGACTCTAAAAGAGTATTTATGCGTGTTTATTTGTTCGGCAACGAAAGCCGTACATTTAGAAATAGTCGAAGATTTATCCACGGACGCTTTTTTAGCCGCCTTGTCCAGGTTCACGTCGAGGCGCGGACTACCACGGTTAATAAGATCCGATTGTGGGACAAATTATATCGGCAGCAGTAGACATCTGACAGAAGTTCAAAACTTTTTACGCAATAAAGATGTCCAGGATAAGTTGAACCACCAAGCTGGCCAACATGGAATTACCTGGAAATTCAATCCTCCGGCAGCCTCACATTTTGGTGGGCTTTTTGAGGCGGCCGTTAAATCAGCTAAAACTTTACTTAATCGGGTTATTGGGGCGCAAGTTTTAACTAAAGAAGAATTTTCCACCCTAATCGCTAAAATAGAAGCAGTTTTAAATTCCCGACCATTATGTCCGATTTCTAATGATCCCGAAAATTTGGACGTGCTAACACCGGCACATTTTATTATTGGCAGATCGCTTTTGGCCATGCCCGAATTTGAGTACTGGCAAATACCAGATTCCAGACTCAGCCGTTACCACCTTATACAGGCCATGTCCCAGAGGTTCTGGAAGCGATGGAGCACCGAGTACCTCCACACCCTACAACTACGAACTAAGTGGTCATCCAACACGGATCCGCCAAAAGTTGGCGATCTGGTTCTGATTAAAGAGGAAAACTTGTCTCCTTTAAAATGGAAGTTGGGGAGAATTAAAGAATTGCTACCTGGGAGGGATAATGTTATCCGGGTGGTGAAACTACTAACGGCAACTGGTTTTCTCACAAGGCCAGTTGTGAAGATTTGCAGATTACCGTTAAATTAACGATGATAAAGGCTGTCTAGCCTTTCTCGGGGGGAGTATGTTTATTATTTTTTCTTACATTATACTTATGCATGCCTTTAGTTATAAATTTGATATAAGTATATGTACGTTTATTGTCTATAGCCCATTTTTAACGCTCCTTTCCCATCACTATATACATGTCCCTTCACTATCTGTCACCCCCGTTCAATCACTTCCGCTAAAAACCGCCACCGCAAAAGGGCGCTTTGTGAATTGTGTGATTCGGATTGCTAATTCTTATAAGAAAATTAAGACTGTTCATCTCCACGGGCCCTGGACTATTATAATACTAAGTGATCTGTGCTATGAACCGAAGATCTGGCGATTCGCACCAAATAACAGTGAGTCCATTCCTTCAGCCCTACCTATTTACCTATCTCTATTCAATTATGTTTTTGTATTCTTACACTGGCAGTCAGAACTGGTTTCGCAGACAGTAATTATAGTAACCTCATATTAACAATCTACAGTCCAAATCAATTAAACAACGCGAATAACGTCTTTACTCTTTACGCGAGCACGAAGCGCTGGCGGCGGCTGCTGGATGGCCTGTAGAGCAGGCCGCTGGCGCAGTGGCCCCTGGCGGCCGCGACACCACGTAGCAGCGCCTCGCGATCTGAAACAAAACGAACCGGTTAATATCACATTTCAGGGATAAAACCAATACCACGGGGTATTTCGTTCGTAAGCGCCAATTTGATGCCAAATTAAACCAAAAATAACCGAGTCTAATATTTATAAATAAAATTTTTGAAAGGAGCGAATTTTCCTCTTTGAAATCTCAATGAATTTCAATGTAGATATAGAAATACGAGTAAAACTATACTTTTATGAAATTATTTTAAAGTAAAAAAATATATATTTGAACAAAACGATCTATAAAAGTGATGGAATATTGAGCACACTACTACAAAGCAGGTATTCTTGCGATTAAAGATAGGCAACTGTTGTTGTAAACAGTTTGAGAGAGGGTATTATATTAGGCTGAATAAACAATTGGTATGGGTATCTACTTACAGAATAATCGGGTTAATTAAACGATTCAGGCACATTATCCAGATTAGGTTTCACCGTGATCGCTCCAGATTGTTCCCCGAAGCTAATTAAATATTTACCGGCTTTCACGTACTTAGTTAATCTGAAGCTTATTATTTAGATGTATAGGAATTCCAATTTAATTTATAAAATTTCTCGTGTCACAGTGTTTGCAGCAAAAAAACCTCTGAAACTGCTTGAGCGATTTTTATTATTTAAAGAAATAGGCATTCTTACAGTGGCGTGTCAGTACATTTATAGTTGTTTACTGTTTGTACGTCAAAATATTAATAATAACAATAAACTTTTTTTTTTGTATTAATATGGCCATTAGCATAGATTATTACTATGTGAATCCGAATAACACCACAACATGATCGAAATATTCACGAATTACAAATGATTGGTATTTTGCATTAACGGAGACATCGTAGTTCACAGGCCCCTTAACAAAAGCGTATTAAATTAACTTTTTTAGATAAATAGTGATCCTATAAGTTTCCTTAATTAACTGTTCCAATATTATGTATAAACAATTCACTGAAAAAAAAAACAGGCTACTATATCTATTGACTGCGATACCGTTGAAATTCGATGATTAGCATAGATCATAGAGCTTACGTAAATTATTTATTATTAAACATACTCGTACCATAGTGATCTGTATTCTGTAAACTTAAAGCCGTTGTTCAATTCGACACTGATGAATATAAACTAAAACTTCAGCACTGAAAGCTATGCACTTCTTTATACAGGTAAGTACAATAGGTATACCTACATCTACTTACACTCAAGAATTGAAATATTAAGAACGCTTAGGCTCATAATTATATGTACATGGATAGTTGAAGCTCATTGGATAGTTATAGGTCATTGGATCAGACCTCGCGTCAGGGGCTTTTTGTACTTTTTAAAGGTATGTGCTTTTTAGAAAACCAAATATCACTTGCTTATACGTTGAAGGAAAACAAGGAAACTTTACAGAAAATTCGCCACTATGCATTGAGTTACTATGTACTAAATGCCACTATGATCTCAAATTCTACGCCCACACACTTGGATTTATCTCGTCCAAAGGAATTTGGTCATAGCCTTCTCATTATGAGATAAAACTCATATCCAGCTATGGGACATAAAAAAGACAGAGGCTGGCTCTACAAACCGAATGCATTTTTAATCTAAAATAAATGAATTGAACGGGCCAACGATCGCGACTATATTGGTTATAGATTATGTGCATGTTTTTAAACTCTAAATAATAATATTATTCAGCCCATATTTTCAACAATAACCACTCTCTATATTACCAGCTTCGGGAACTCGATACGTCAAGGGCACTTGACCCTTTTTGCTCCTTACCTTCAGTATTGGCTCCCCCTCAGACACTCATCGAAGCTTAAGAGATGGAGCGTGGCATACCTCCATCCATACCACTCATAAAAATACACATATTAACTTGAAAGGGTGTGTAGTGTCAAGACACACCTACGTAATTTACGTCAGTGTCATAAAATTGTCCGTGTGGCTTTAGGTGTGACATCATAGTGTGACATGCCAACTATAAGATTGATAATAATTCAGCCGTCGAAATTACGCAGGTGTGCCCCGATACTAGCGTGTACAGGATTTTATATTCGATGTATATTATTCGAACGAATTACAGTTGTCATCTTTAAAACGTCTACAGCCCGAAATTCTTGGCGCATTTTTGCAATTTACAAATTTAATTTTCGTCGAAGCCTACCAAAAACTGAAGACTCGCAACGTAAAAAGCATCCAGCCTTGGGCCGATCTCTTCTAAATATGTAACATTGTTTCATACTATATCATAGAATTTGTATATTATTAGGAATTAAAAAAAAAAAAGTACCCAGTTGCTTGCCAGTTCTTCTCGGTGCAAACCTGCCTTCCGAACATGGCGGTAGAGTTTTGACTTTTTCTGTCTATATCTAAGCCTGTGTGAAGATAAAGAATTTTATTTTCATTTTTCTCAGCAGGGAGCGCAACACGGCGCTACGTCGTCGCTCACTCAGGCACGATGAGGCGAAGTAGGAGTCGTTGTGCTCCTACTTCGCCCGTAGGCATCCGGGAACGGGTGTTGGTATTCTGTGCCAAAAGTCACAAAATTTTTGAATTTTGTTGCATTTGAGCGATCCCCAAATTTGGTTTCTGTGACCATCGCAAATGGGTCATAATATGAGTAAGTCCCTTCGCATACGGCTCGTAAGTGTAAGCCTAGCGTTATCCTCGCGTACGACGAGAGCAGTAGCACGAACATTTTCAAACATGTCCACAGACAAAGCGGTGTTGCAGCAAATCGTATAAGAGGCGTAATTGTCATATTGTTATGCGTAGTTTCATAACGATACGCTTATACATTTAGGGACCGTGTGCGAAGGGACTTAGTCTGCTATTTTGTTGTATGATTGTCCTTGAATTATCCTGGTCTCATTGATATTCACGACGATATAGACAGTTTGACACGCTGGAAAATTTGGCTTTTCACGTTTAGTCTATCCCCAAACTCTCCGGCCGTCACCGTTCCGCCTGGTTTAACTGTATAATTTAAAGCAAATGACGCGGTCCATTAAACACGTTATACGTCCCACGCTGTAATTCTCGTTACCCGATTCGTTACGTCACCGGATTATAGCCTTTAAATTTTAATACATAACATCACCGCGGAGGATTACGCCATTTCGCGTGATTAGATCTCTACATACGGGGCGTGCGACGTGCGAAGGTGCGACGTCTATAGAATACCGAGACGGCAATAATAGTCATTTATATGGGCGCTACGGTGGCATAGGCACGTAGACACGCCAATATCGTCGTAATAGTTATCCGGGAAGCCGGCGGTACCGCTCCGGATAATGGAGACTGTCTTGGGGATTGGAATTCTTTTAATATTATGTTGTTATAATGAATTTATAGCCGTATCAAAGGATTGTAAGAGTGAGGGACACGCTTTTTCAACCGACTTCAAAAAAGGAGAAGGTTCTCAATTCGACTGTATTTTTTACGTTTGGTACCTCATAACTTTAGACTGGGTGAATAGATTTTGATGATTCTTTTTTTTATTAGAAAGCTGACGCTTACCGTGTGGTTCCATTTCAATTTAGTCCATTTCTGATAATGGTACCTATCCATGAGAAAACCATATAAGTCTTAAATTTTTAATTGGAAAGTATTCAACAGTAGTTTGATAAGAGTTGAAGTCGGTTTTTTTGTTAATTAATTAACGTATATTATTTTCTCTTCATTTCTTGTTATGTCCTCCTACTTATGCCATGCGCCTCATCTTAGAATGTATGAGGTTGAATGAAATGGGGTTTTCCATAGCCCACCGCGCTGGCCTTGTGCGGGTTCGTCAGACACTTTTGAGGACACGATAGTCAGGTTTCCTCCGGTAGTAAAGTGACCATTTGATCGAAGATAGAGCGATTGTCTGAAAGATACCTATTCACTCCTGATTCCGGAAACACAGATTTCGGGACACCACTCCAAGTCCTAGCCATGCGTTTGAAAAAACAAGAAGCGAACCGCTTTGTTCGCCCTAGAGGTAGTGGTTGACGATGTAAGGATGATGGCCCACTCGGTGCCTTGTATTGCGAATCTGTCCATTTAACTATTTTTTTATTGATATATTTAAGGCGGGTACAGCTGCAGAGTCTGCGCTATGTTTTTGCGGCGCTTGCATTTGAGACTTTAGGTCCATGGTCATCAAACACAAAAAATTTGCCGCTGTCGTGTCCAAAAGTTGGTTCACGCGTCAGGTGACCAAATAGCTGGCGATTACTTCGCAAAACGGCTAAGCCTGACTATACAGCGAGGCAATAGCGCCCGTGTTTTAGGCACCATGCCATTAAGCGAGCATTTGGACGGTTTAGCTTAGCTTAGTTGTGTATTTTTAGATTTAATTAGAGACAGATTCAAATTATTTTTGATGGACACATTAAAAGATGAATATTTATAATATTCGCTTTGTAAATATTTTAGAATACACCGAAAATGCTACGTTTACTTCAACGTTAAAATGTTGGATACGTTTAGTAAAAAGAAAAACACAAAAAGCAGAGCGAAGAAAAACCGTCGGAAAAAAACGAATTATAAACCTCGAAAATGGTTCGCAAAGTGCGTTTAAATAAAGAGATATTTTGGCGACAGTTATTTTTACTTAGGAGTATAATTCCGAAATAAGTCCTATACAGAGAAATTGTGAATAGAATAAACAAATAAAATGGAAATTAGAATGTAAAAAGCTCTGTTTTATGTTTAGAGCGTTTCGTGATTTTATTTATTTTGATGAGGATAAAGTGTGAACAAAACCGTGAACAATCCTTATTGATCTGAAATATTTATTTCTTTTTTCTTTGCTGTGTCATAACAAGTAAATTGTAAAAAAAAAATTAATAGTAGCCTTGTCTTAAAAATATATAAATTGCTATACGAGTAAAGATAAAAATGTGTGAAAGGCCACCACCTCTTATCGCACTGAATTACATATACCTATAGATATTCATCATGGTTTATCTAGTGATGTACACATGAAAAAACATAAATATCGATTATGTATATGAAATATTTATTGCAATCTGACGTCTTGATTTTAAACATTTTTACAAGCTTCTAGGCTGCATATAGTTTTTCATAGCAATCCTCACATTTTAAGTGTTCCGTTACATAATCCGTCCGATTTTTGACTTTTCAGTTTTCACTTTTACAACTACAAACTTATATCGATGCGTTTTCTACCGCAAGACGTACAGTGACACTAGTCGATGGTTCAAAAATATTACATACGATCCAGTGCGGTAGGAGGCTGATAGGTCTGTAAGAGGTCTCATAGGTCTGTAGGAGGTAGGAGGTCTGTAGATCTCTTAACGCAGTGAGAGTGTTCAAAATCAATCGCAGCGATTTGCTTAAACTTGAGAAAGTCTCTACCGATATTGTGTATAATTTTTTTCGGATATATTTGAATGAATTTCTCAATAATTAAGGAGTCAGCACGACGTTTTTAAGTAGGCTAGTTAAATTAACTTTAAATGGCCGCTATGCAAATTCATTCCATTTTATACATTACCTACCTGGCAAAGGTTGCCTCATAAATAATAGTATTATGTAAATAAAAGTATTGATGAAACAAAAACAAATTCTAATTAATTTCATTTCTGTAGATGACTTTTTGATGAAGGAATTAACATCCGTTAATAATGCGATAATCGATACAAAATTATACAACTGGAGCGTAAATTTTTAATTAATATTCCTTTTTATTATGAAATATATTAATATAATATATGATTGCGTTAAATATGGTAATTTTTAGGGCGGAAATTATTTATGTTTACACCTTCATCCAATCCAATGTTATGTGTGTCTAGATAGATATTGGATTGGATCCTATACCTTTAGACTTTTTCTAATCAATTACAAATGATGATAAAGGTTTATATATGCACTGAAAAAATATATTATTTAAGTAAAAACTTTCCCGATTAGTGCTTTTAAATGACAAACACGAAAAGTATTATTTTGCGCATTCACAAAAAATCCTGAAAAGATAACGATTCTTGTAATTATTCTGGTTTTAGTGTGTAATTTGATGTCATTGCTACTTACTAAGTTCCTGCATACGGAAGCATTCTTATAAGCTTAGCAAACAAAGAATAATTTCCCGTCAAAGTTTTCCGATAAGTATGCGAGTTTGTTTCGAACTACTGAAAAATTATTTATGACCTAAGAACAGTCGCAACCTACTTACCGCTGTCATGTCTGCTACTTACTTACTTACCGAGCTGCTTTTTAAAAGGAGCTACGACTTTAGAGTCAACCAGCGGGCGAAGAGTCACCTTATGTATACTTACTATGCTCTTCACACCGGTGCCTTGCGATAATTGAACCTGGCGACTATTCACAAGACGACTTTTCGGTACTGCGCCTGAGGTCGTCGGTTATATTTTGTACGAACATCACGTTGCTTTTAGTGTTTTCAACAGTATATCAAGTTATTTGTAATATTTGTACGTGACTGAAAAGGATATAAGTACTCGTATGTTAGACTAAAGCGAAGCTCATACATATCCGAATTTATGAAGGTTACGATATTCGCAAAAGATAAAGACAAATGTGGCGTATTTTTTTTATACTGAGTGTTGTTAATCACAGTTTGACAAACTTAAATTTTTTTTCGAGAAATATGAGTGTGACTTGTTTTTATAGAAACCTTGGTTAGGCTTTTGGGAAAAGTCTTAATTGCCTCAAAGTCTGCAGTCAAAAAGGGAAAAAGACACAAAGTTAGGCCTGAAAGTTAGAACTGAGTATTTAGAATACCTACGTGTCAAATTATCGCCTAGACGACTAGAACTCCCATTGATAGAGTGGCAGAACAGAACCAGCCGCGATAGCTGGAAAACGCGGGTTAAAATCCCAACGTGCGCGATAATTTCGGTACTCATTATTAATTTACAATCATAAAAGTTATAATTGAAAATATGCAGATTGTACCTACTGCAGTTGCTTGTGAGTTTCTCAGCGACAGGGCGCGTTTGTGAACCCTCGTAAACTTAGTTTTAAGTCGACTTGCAGGTAGTTATCACCATACTGATGTAACAAGTATCAAATTGACGTTTTACAAGAGCCTGTATGTTAAGACTATATGAAATAAAGATTTTTATTTAGTTTTTTTGAGTTGGTACTATACAAAATAAAACACAGAAGCCATAGGTGCGAGTTGTATTGGCTCCTTAATTTAACGGCAACAAACTTGCGGTTAATAACTCAACTTTGAGACGCGCTAAAATTGCACTCGTAAAGTCAATAACAGTTCTGGAAGGATATATTGAAATAGTAGTTTATGAAACGGATGCATAATGGGGGGTATTAAAACATGAGTGTGAGTTTAAAAAACGAGCCGCAGGCGAGTTTTTTAATAGTATCACACGAGTGTTTTAATACCTAATTATGTAGAGTTTCATACACTACTTTATCTACGCTCAAATTATCATAAATCCAAACCATAAAATCTTGCTAACGTTTGTCGTAAATCCTTCACTTTGTTGGTAAAAGATTGTGGGTCATTTTTGTTGCAATTACTAAAATGTCAGGTGGAGTTAAATTTTCTTTAGTACGTTTCACTGCTAGACATTTTTACGCGCTAAGTTTTGACTAAGTAACAAAAATAACACATTGAAATGTTAAAAGTTAGGTATGGCGCCAAAATTCAGTTGCAAACTGCGTATAGTCTGTTAAAAAAGTCATGAAACAAAAAAGAGTAGAAAAATATTTATACAAGTCAGATAAACTATATTTTTAGTGGATAATTAAATAATCAAAAATTATACATAATTCTTTTCAATATTCTGTATGAACACACTTTTTAATCAGTCATATAAGGCAGGGAAAAATTATTGTTTCCGTGAATTAATTGTTGTCTATGGTCGATCATGACTACCAACTAAATGTTGTCTGTGGACTCCTTATATAAAAAAAAAAAACAAAATTGAGGATTGGCTCTACACTCTCTTTTGGCTATGACGACCACAGAGAAAAGAAAGTTATTCCCTGGTCTGTGATGACGACACACAAAAATACAGGAACCCAGAGCCGCGTATCGTAATAGAAATTATTCAACAATCTAGAGATATTTCCATAGTACAGCTATGTTATAATGAATAACTTTTTAATAATTATAGAAGTCTGTGAATAAAGTAGGTCAATATGTGACACATTTTGATTTCATAATTCGAACTTTAAGCAATGAGCGTAGATAAAGTTTAATAAACATCCCAATGAACCAAGTAATAACTACTCGTACAGTATAAAATGCAAAGATTTTTTATCCCAGGGCTAAATCTGGCTTATCAGGTGGGTTAGATTAGTGAATGAAAATTTTATTAAAAAGATTCACAAAACCTGAAAAAGAAATATACATAATACGTATATATACTATTTAAGTACCTACATAAATACACTAGTATATGTATACGGATTTGTAAATGCATATCTAACCTTTGGGTATAGTTAGGTACAAGTACGTTTGTATAATTTATTCATTGAAATGTTAACACGCCTGGCTACATTTATAACTTTGGCATTTGCATAAGTTTCGGCGGTTTCGGCAAATAGCCTTATTCCTGAGAATTGGCGAGATCACAGAGTAGGTATAGCACGTTCGTGTAATAACTATATACCGTGAGAAAGGTTTCTACCACGCCTTCCCTAAAATTTAAGGAGGTACTGAGGAAATCATACCAAGGCGAAAGCGATCTATCAACCACTATTTTATATCGGTGTTTATATCTGTATGAGCAATTTTTATAAATGGGCGGGTATAGTTTATAACTTATAAGTAACTACTCATATCTATATTACCTGGGTACGGATGAGGGCGATAGTTGCCGATCGTTTATTGCCATACATTCGTATTGAAAGATGATTTATTCATAACATAACCTTACTTATAGTGATGTGAGTATTATCAGCTAGCTACCAGTGCTATGCAGCTTTGTGGCGAAGATGTGAAATCGAAAATATGTGACCGTTTCCACTAATATTAAGCTATTCAGCTGTGCGAAGAAGATGCTTAGCATCAAATTAGCTGCGCGAGAAGATAGCTCGAGCTATACGATGTATCGATAGTAGAGACATACGAGTACTGTACGTACTCTGCTCTGTACATAGCTACACCACGCGCGGCCCATAGCAGGCATCCATAACACGCATCCTTCCATATAAAAAAACATATCTTAGTTGAATCTGTTTCCGCCAGTGATTGATGTGATATCAAAGGCATACATAGCAACGTATCATCTCTGGTGGAAAAGCAGCCTTATAACTAACTTTCAAAAATGAAATTAAACCCAGGAAAATTTTAATTAGTTTGAAAATTTCACATGTTCTGATGTCTAGGTACATTCAGATAGACTTTCAGCGACTGGCAATACTGTGCCTATACGATGTGTACATTATACGTCATCCAATTAGGGAACAAGAATCACGTCTTCCCCATTTCAATGATAAAGCCTTAAAGCTTTCAGCGGAAAACTTCGGTAGCGTGACGTGGCAGATTTCTAATTAAATCGGTTTTGCTGAACTTTGCCTTAAATTACTTTTTGGGAGATCGAGACGCTGTACGTTCCCACGTTGTTACAAAGTTGGTAACTCCAGCTTACTTAACACGAGTATATGAATATTACACTTGTCAAAGTTACTCTATTTGCTTTTCTTATGTGTGACTTTCCCTAGCACGGAATTGTATATATGGTTTAAGTTTTCGAAGATATTATAATGTTTTCTCAAGATAGATAGATAGATAGAAAATACTTTATTGTACCTCATTACAAGAAGAAAGAAAAAAAAAGCAAATACAATAACCAAAAAAAAAAAACAAATGTACAATATGGCGGCCTTATCGCTACACAGCGAGATACACAATTTATAGATTTTTTTAGTCCTGTGGACAGTTTGGTGAACTACGAATCACAAGGACCTACGTTCGGTTCCCAAAATGAATAAAAAATATGAGATTTTTTACTTTACGAGTATCTAGCAGGCAAGGTCACAAAGGTGTCTTGTAGGGTATGGCAAAGCAGGCGCTCCCAGTCAAAATTTACTCGTATGTCATTCATTTTGTGTGAAAATTACTCACCAAAGTGGGCTTTCATGAACTGCATAACATACTTAGTTTCGGTAAGAAGCTTATTTAACGAGTTACCTACGGCAAATAGAGTTAAAACATCTCAAATAAGTTAAACATTTTTTTTATTTATAATCATAATATTTCCCCTAAGGCAAAATAACATGGCATTAAAAATGTAGTACGACTTCATCTTGACATACTTTTACGTTATAATAAGCCCCTATTATGGCACGAAATTCTAAAGGGATTTGGGAAATATCTTAAAAGAATAAAGTAGAGTCGGCGTTGTATATAAAATAACGTTTATTTTCGCTGCTATTTAAAATTATATAACTTCTAAAGTGGTTCAAGTGTGGTCGTTTGGAAGGCTTCGTACGCTTGCCTAGTGGTGAAAATGTACTGCCAAGCGATTTAGCGTACCAGTGCGATGCTGTGTAATAATCATACTCTTACCAATTTATTATGCTTAACATCTTCAGGCCTCATCCTCTCTTGGTACCTACTTTTATCTTGATCTTGATTGCAGTGTGGTTCCAACTGGTTTTGAACAAAATAATTTATTTGGATTTTGTATCAATAACTTTGTTTTAAAAGCAGTTTAAAAATATCTCAACATTCGAATGCTACCTAACCACTGGCTCTATATTTCGAAAATGACATTTTTAGTGCTCCAGCAAAGGTTTTTCCGATAGAGATTTTCTTTTATTTGTAGAGTGGGCGAAGGTTTGCTGTAACGGGCGACAGGTGCCGGCGGCGCGAATCGGAATATCTAACTTTTTAATGCTGAAAATCTTTTATAGGCCCCAAAAATTTATTGGAAAATCTACCGCTGCCTGTTTGATGCAATGGCGACCTTCCTAGCCCCCGAAGCATGGGCAGTGGGTAAAATCGTTTTCCCCCGATTTAGTTCTCTAGAAGGGGGCAAAATAGTCGCCTAAGCATGGCCACAGGGGAAAGGTCGAACTCGAACGAAACAATTTTCTTCCACGTTTCTGATACGTACCGCTAAGGTGTGGAACACCCTTCCAGCTTCTGTGTTCCCAGTCAAGTACAACCTGGGTGCCATCAAAAGAAGAGTGAATAGGCATTTTCTAGGCAAGCGTGCTCCAAAAAACGGTAGAAATTTATCCCTATTTGACATTTCATGTAGACATAAGCCCCCGGGACTAATCAAAGTCAGAAAGCTACCAACCGACGGGTATGAAACCGGCCATCCCTACATCCATAATATTTTCTTATGATTCTAGGGACTTTTGTTCTTCACCTATGTGACCATGCTAGAGAGAATAAACAAAACGTGAAAAGGGATAAAATTTTGTCCTTTCCCCGGGGACAAAATAGCCCCCTGCCCATGTTAGCACTGCTGGCGTAAATTGGCACTTTGGTATCGAGAAGGAGGTTCAGATTCAATGACCACGGACTAGTTAAAAAGGCTAGGAGGTTTGTTCTGGTGTACTCTTCCCATATACCTACGGCAAACCGTTGCTGCTCAGTGGGCAATAAAATGGTGCTTGTTGAGCGGCAGACCTGCCGTAAATTCCGTCAGTGTGACAAAGATCGTAATAAGAGCCGAGCACTGTTGGCAAACGTCCAACCAGATTGACCGATAACATGCGGTTATACGCAGGGTCAAAACCACGTAAAGTGGACATTTTGGAAATCCTTAAAGTAGACCTACACCCAGCTGTGAACGCCTATAGGCGGAAGTGAGGGTAGAACGAAAGAGACATACAGCCCCAATGTAGCTTTTACACATAAATCCAACTTTCGCTCGTTAAACATTTCGAGCACAATATTCACTTATTACGCAAACCGCAAATTATAATATTGAATAGGACCCAGAATTGGAGCGTGAATTTTTTTAATTAATATCCCTCCTGTTTTCGGTATATTAAATTAAGGTCCAATTTTAATGGATATTGACAAAACGCGAGAGGAAAAATGAATTTTATGTTTTAATTAAGTTGTTTGAGCCGGGCGTCAATATTGTGATTAATTTTTAGATTTGAGTTCTTCTTTACTACAGAAAATATTAACAGCTATAGTTTATGATAAGTGAGAAGGATTAAATAATGGCCACGCTGGCCAAGTATCAATAACTTCTTCAACACCTTCACACACTTTTGGATTTTTTTTCTAATATTTAGATTTGAGTTCTTCCTTACTACAGAAAATATTGGCAGCTATAGTTCATGATAAGTGAGAAGGATTAATTGGCTTTAGCCGGTTACGCTGGCCAAGTATCCTCTTCTTCAACACCTTCACACACTTTTGGATTTTTTTCAAAATCAGAATTAGTACAACTTTGAGTTGTTCAATATTTCATTAATAATTTTTTTTTAACGCTATACAAGTTAGTACTTGACTGCGATCTCACCTGATGGTAAGTGATGATGCAGTCGAAGATGTTAGCGTACTAACTTGGAAGGGGTAAGTTAAGTCACCCCAACGGTTTCTACACAGCATCGTACTGGAACGCTGAATCGCTTGGCGGTACGTCTTTGTTGGTAGGGTGGTAACTAGCCACGGCCAAAGCCTCCCACCAGACCAGACCTGAGCCAATTTAGAAATTATAAAATTCCAAAGTGGCCCGTGGCGGGAATCGAACCCGCGACCTCCCACTCGAATCCGAGCGTGCGTCCCCTGCGCCACAGAGGTCGTCAAAATTATAAATAATAAATAGGTAATTAGTTATTTCTTTTGTTCCAGAGTCAGCGAGGATGTGAGAGCGATGTGCGCGCCGGCTGCTGCGGCGCTGGTGCTGGCCGCGCTCGCCGCTCTTCCCTGCAAAGGTTGTTACCCTTTATACGACCCACAACACGACACGGGTCTCTCTTACTAAGAGAGAGAGAGACTTTTACTTAGCAATCAATATGATATTTAAGGCGATTTATTGAATAATTTTTGTCTTCGTCACTCTCACGGATACGTTGATGGGTGCGACATGCAGCGTCGCGGAAGAATATAACAGAAAAACGACTTTTTACCTAATTACTCAAAAACTAAGCCAGTTATCAAAAATCTGTTTCTCAACGTTTTTAGATATTATTATTACCGATACATTAAAACTAAAATTACAATTACATCCATTGTAGTTTCCGATAAAACTGAGAAAAACTGAGATTTTGGTGCAACTTTTGGGAGAACTTTCTATCGAGAAAATTTTATCCAATCGTGTTTCTGCTTCTCAACTATTTTAGATTAAAGACCTAAAATACATGACGTTAAAATTTAAAACTAATTGTCCTTATAGTTTTTAAACAAAACTTCATTAAAGATAGCTTAAATACGGCTTCTACGCCGTTAATTGCCACCAATGCGCAATACTCACAAATGCCAGATGTGCTTAGGATTCAAATCTCGGACCTGCGATTAGCAAGGAGAAGCATATACCACTGGGCTAGTAGCATCGCTGATACATTGCAGTACAATGCACTGCACTCCGATCATCATCCTGAGACAATCTCGTCAACATACAGTGACTGACCTTCAATAGTTCCTACTACCACAGAATACCTAATAGTAGCTATTGGTACAGAAGGCTCACTCGGTAAGATGATTTAGAAAATAGCGACTCTAGCGCTGACACAAAAAGTGCAATTCAGTTCGCAAGAGCGCCTGACCACGCCTCCGAAAAGAACACGCAACAAACGCAAATTTGTGGTCTCTTTATATTCGTAACTTTATCGCATTCGACGTACTAGGGCTACCTCGTCATCGGGCGCACGCCGAGCGTGAAGTAGACCGCACCCGAACTAACGCGAGCAAAGTATCCGACGCGTGGCGGCCGTCTGAAATAAGTACGTCTAGACGCCTACTTGTAGTTTATTTTATTTATTTATTTTTAAAACTTTATTGCACCATTTACAAAGTAAAAAAGAATGCAACAAGGTGGACTTAATGCAAAATGAGCATTTTCTGCCAGTCGACCTTGGGACGTGCGAGAGAGACGTTGGTGGATGGTTTAAATCAAAAGAATATAATATATATTTATGTAAATATAAAAACAGGTACATATATTTTATAAAAATATAAATATAATATACAAAAATACAATTACACACATATACACTTCTTAGTTTCTCGATCACGTGATAAGTTGCTACTAAATTACTGCTTCACGGTTGAATAAAATTACAGTGGTGGTTATTACCCGGGCGGACTCCGCGAGAATGTACTAAGGTATTAAGTTTCCTGGTCTCCTTTGTAGCACAGAACTGCGAGTCATTGCAAGGGTAGACCCATGTACAATGTTCATTGTACGTGTCCCGTACATTAAGTCGACGTTGTAATATTAATGTAAATTAAGCACGTACGTAAAGGCTTTGCATAAATTCCTTCTCGTTTGTAACGCTCATCACTATAAGGTCTTGGAATATCCTCCTGACCTATGTGTTGACCACTATCTATAATCCATTTGTAAGCATTTTGAGTCCTCGGAATTATTTAATTACTTAAAGTTTGTTTGATGAAGGAGTAAAGAAAGCTAAAATAAATGAATTACGGTTGAATTGCGACCATAGAGCGCGACCACTTTTAATTTAAAAGTTCCGCTTGGTTTCATTAATATTTCTAAATTCAATCAGAATGAATTGCAACTACGCAAAAGCTAATTAACTGCGAAAATTCAATCTTACAAATACGAGTAAATTTCTAGCACCGCACTTCGTTTAATTAATTTTTAAGTAAGTGCTCAATTTCAAAGGAAACTTTCCTAAAACTATGGGACTCCACATTGAGTATGTATGCTTGCTTTCGAATGTTTTCTTTAGATTTTTTAAAACTTTGCTCAAAAAACCAGCTTTTGAATTCACCATTCCACTTCGCTTTGTAGTTTGAAAGCACTTTAAAAAATCCACCGAAAAAACATTAATGAAATACATTTGCCTACTTTAATTAAGAGTTATATTTCATACATTTTATTCTTCATATAATAAACACAATTAGGTATACTTTCATTTTACTGGCAATTTCGCACTTTTATTTATTTTGTTTTTTAAAACTGACCACCCTGATGGACACGCGGTCCCCAGCCTACCTCCGCGTCAAGCTTCATTCTTTTATTGTGCGCGGCAATGAGCACTCGACTACAAAAACACGTCTCGTTTTTGTTAATTTAGGTTCAAAGTAAAAAAAAAAAAATTAAGTGTTCAGTGTTAAAACTTGCTTAATTTTCTATACTGATAATGCTTAGACGCTAGTAAAATTTATTATTATAACAAAAATAAAATCAAATCAAATCATATAATTGTGCATTCATCTTCGTCAGACTCCGAGGAAAGAGGGTAAGTGAAAATTAACCTTTTTTCCCAGATATCACATCAACTCAAATATCAATGCTGACGAAAGTGTGTCCAAAAATTGAAATCCTAAGGCATCTCTAAGCTAACTTGGAGGGTATCACATTGAGGTTATCACGAAAGTATAGCATGATGCGCGAAATAGTCCAGGCATCTCTAAGCTAGCTTGGAGGGTATCACGTTGAGGATACCACGAAAGCATAGCATGATGCGTCAATGCTCCTGGAGGTTGACTGCGGGTCAACACGAAGGATTTTAAAAAAACCTCAAAGGACTTTGCGGATACCAACGGGGGACGATGTCGGTGTGGCGCTGTTCTCGGCTTCACTACAAGTGGCTCCGCATGACCTCCCGGACTTTGATCCCGAATTGCTATCGGCGCTCAGTCACAAGAACTATATTAATGGTTAGTCCCGACAGTTATAAAATTCTAGCCGACCTTCATTGCAAAGAATCAAATAGTTTATTTGATATACTTGCCTGGCTTATGAATAGCCAGTTAAATGTTATAGCCTTTTATCAGTGATAACTATTTCACGACTTAAAAACTAATCCCACGAGGGTACCAACGCGTCGAACTTTTCTAACTATGTACCTACAACAATAATGTTTAGATTTTGTGGTGGAAAATAATTTTACTTACTTTCGAAAATTAATGTTCAGATTGTGTAATGGGATGATAATTTAACTGTTAGCTCAACAATATTATGTATAATGTACCATTAGTCTGAAAGTTTCATTGAAGTGAATTGTGAAATTCTTTCTGAAACTAATAAAAATCTTAAACCACAACGCGTCCTGAACTGAGAAGAAGCTTAAGTATTGACAAATGACATTTTGTTTCGACAAATGACAAGTAATTAAAGTTCACGAACGGGACCAGATGTTTTTTCGGAGAAATAGTTTCGGGCATTATACTAGTTTCAATGGTTACTGATCGTCAGGTGTTGTAAATAAAGAAACCAGCAGGGCGCGGCGGGCGACTTTGCTATCGACACCCACCGCTGGGACAGCGCAATCTCGTTTCTCGAGAAACTAGCTGGCCCCCTCTCGTTACGGCTCGGCCAGCAGGGGGGCGTGACACACTTGAGTATTGGCGATCAGCCGCGAGGAAGATGCGACGTGACAGCAAGTTTCCAGCATCAGCCACAACAAGGACCAGGTTCATCGACGACGCTAGACATTAAGGTACCTATATGCCAGTTGTCTTCAACATTTTGAAGTTTATTGGTTACATATCACTGACAAGGAATCCGTCACGATCTATAACATGATCTAGAATTTCGGGAGTTATAATAAGTGAAGACTATTTTTTGACTTTCACTAGGTGTACAAATGTACGTACATTCAATAAAATATTTTAATGAATTGAACAAATTAAGGAACTAGCTCCAAAAAATTATTATTACATAATACCATTTTTAAAATCGTACACTAACACAGTGTACCGCCTTACACGTTCACAACAAAGAAAAAGCGACAAATGTCTTTGACAATCGACATTTCTTTTTTGGGTGAGATAATGTGGGAGTGAGTCACTGCATGTTCGATTATAGTTAAGATGTGTCTAACCTCAAAATCTTACGTGGTAAAAGATACATTCTAAATTTAAAGGCGTTGAATGAATTTGTAGTTCAAAATCTTTTGAAATTGATAGTTCATAGAACAGCTTACAAGCGAATACCTAAAAAGGGTTTTATGCCTATGAACTAAAGAATCTTATTTTAAAGTACCGATTCATCCTTGGTAAAATACAAAAAGAAGTCGTGACTCATCTCAGATACTTACCGCGGTTTTTTCATGAAGATTTGTTAGGTGTTAGAGTGTTAAAGTTATTTACTACCCTCAAAACATGCTCAGTTTCCTGGTTTTATTTTAATTTCTGACGATATGGCAGTATCGTTACCCAACCGCAAACTATGACGTGAATTATGTAACAATTCAAATTCTGTAAAGAATTTTATACGCTTAAATCGTTGTATCATCTAAGAGTTAAGCTTAATTCCGATTAAAAGTCCTAAAGTCCACTTCTCCAGCTATTAGGTATGGATGGGGTTACACAGAACGTCTGTAGAAACAAAAAATGTAGTCCGTAAGAAAAATTAGACTTTAGACGCAGCTGTTCGTCCATCATCGGTTATCCTATCAGATGGCCAGTGGTTACAAAACATTTTTTAAGTCATCTAACTCCCTTAAACCTAAAAGGTTGAACTAGTGATTCACACGATTTCCCGGTCTAGATGAAGACTAATTCTTTTCATTAGAGGGATTTTTGTTTTTGTAATAATTAACGTCAAGATGAATCGAAATACCTCTTTACAGAGTTGATGGCCATATTTTTCGATACATCTATTTTGATACACATGATTTACATCAGTTGCATAGAGGATATCAAATATCCTCATTTAAACGATTGGGTTAATTGTTTCTTATATGGAAATTAAAGATAATCAAAAGCTGACCAAGAGTTACATCCAGTTAATGGGATTAAGCTATCGCGGTAAAATTATATACTTCAAAGTTATTCAAAGAGTTCAATCCAGTTATTGAATTTATCGCTTCTTGCAATAATGCGAAATGTAATCAATACGAACCCAGACGTCTTAGAAACAGACGCATTCTGAACATTTTGGAACACCAAGTTTACCTTTGCTCTTCTATACATTCTTCTAGAGGAAGAATGCTTAAAAATACTATTATAGACAATGCTTTAGACATACATCGTCTAAGGACCTTTACAACTTTGGATTTTCTTCTTTTACATAAGGTGTCAAAAGACTTACTTCTTATAGTACATTTATTGATGATAAATAAATAAATATGGTCTTTCCCTAGAGAACCACAATCCATAGGAATTACTGGAGGAAGTTCTCTGAAGGCATTAAAAAAAAAAAAAATATATATATATATATATATATATATAAAAAAAAAAAAAAAAAAAAAAAAAAAAAAAGGACATTTTGTTGGAATTTTTAATAATTTATATGTTTCAAAAATTTTGTGTTATTTACAAAGTTTTGTGGCAATACTGCTTTAATAACGACTGAGATCCGTACAATCCGTACCTACATTATAAGTCAACCTCGTAATTTCCAACAGAACAACTTGTTAACGACGTAGCATATGGTACGATTACTTGTTATCATTCGGCATCAAACACCACATAGTAGCACACAATATAGTATGCTAACACATTGCTCAATGGGCCTTAATAAGAGTTTATTCATTCCGTAACTTTGCTTTGCTGATCTTGTAACTTTTTTAGCTCTAGGCAGTAGACACAGCACAGAATGAGAACATTAGCATTAGTTAAAGTTAGTATTATTGTTTTTATATAATTCTAGGGAATTATTGAGTTTATACAACGCCAGCTACTACTCAGGGCGAACCAGTTTTAATTATACCATAATTAAAACTGAAGAGAAAGTATAAAAATTTGCCACAGCGTTGAAAAACAAATCGATATGTCGTTTACAAAATCTAAGACCAAGATATATAATAGACAACCTCCTGATAATGTTGAAGCGACCTCATAAGGTCGCCTGCAGGCAGACCACCGTGAGAACGTGTCTGCCGAGGAATATAATCTCTCACGAGAGAGGTCTGCGTTTCAGTGCACTCAGCAACACTTCCTCGGCGAGCACGTAGTTTGTTGCTTGACCTCATCAGAAAAGCAGTCTGCTGGTAACAACCATTACGGACGTTACCTAAGTTTTATAACCTCTGTCTGATCGACGTCATCGGCGCTCGCGCAGCATCGGGCGGGCTCCAGAGCGCGGCAACCAATCAACGGCATTCGTCGTCCGACCGGGATCGAGAACGTAACGCGCGTTGTACTACGATTTCTCTTCATCAAATATATTATGTAATACAAGTGCACAACATCAGTTTGCCTTTAATTTAAACAGTCCCGAATCGAAGTGTCAACATGGTCCTTCATCAATAACCAGCAGAAACTGGAGATCGGAGGAGAAACTTACGTGTCGTGCAGCGCGCCATCGTATTACATCGAGAACAAAACAACGGTCGGCGGCGAGTCGTCATACATCGCCATTGTTGGCGGGTTGGAATTTAGACTTTGGTGAGTTCGTTCCAATTAAATCCTTTCTTTTCAATTATTTATCCTTTCTAGCCTAATCCCCATATACCTACAATAAAATTACATGAATGTAGAACAAGCCCTATTTGAAAAGTGCGTCGTAGGTAGGTAGGCGAACATTGAAAACAGTTTACGAATAAAAAAAAAAACACAAGCCGCGTTGTAGCAGTACTAAGTGTGTAATTTAACCACTAATTAGCGTTTATTTCAACCATTTTGTTTACATATTTACATATTTCAGTGGCATAATGGCTGAAGATAAATTCGAAAAATTATGTAGAAGGCGTAGTTGCATGAAATCAAAGCTAACTATTTTCAATAACTATATAAAAGTTTTTCAAAGTGGCGGTTCTCCTAGTAACTTACAACTGTTAGACTTAGAAAGCCGATTTAATAAATTTGAAGCCTTATATGCTGATTTCGATAAACTTCAGGGGGAAATCGAACTTATATCTGAAGATCTCGACGAGGAGACGGAAGAACGCGAGCAATTTGAAGATCAATATCACAAGTTGATCGCTGCGGCGCGCGGTCTGCTCGGCGTGCGGCGACCCCAAATAGCTACACAGCATCAAGACAGCTCCCTGACGAACAGCGAGGACGCTCAGGCAAGTGGCTTTAGATCGAACTGCGTTCGTTTACCTAAAATAGATTTACCTACCTTTGACGGCAGTTATCACTCTTGGCTTCGTTACAAATCCACCTACCTATCGCTAATTCATTCAAGGCAGGATCTCGACGATATAAACAAGCTTCATTACTTACGCGCTTCTCTCAAAGGTAGTGCCTTGTTAGTTATTGACAAATTAGATTTCAAAGCTGAAAACTACGAATCTGCCTGGTCTTTGTTATGCGAAAGATATGATAACAAACGACTCCTTGTTAATAATCATGTCAACGCTTTGTTTAGTATCGAGCCCATGCGAAACGAATCTTATAAAAGTATTCGTCATCTTATTGATACCACAAACAAAAATCTACGCGCCTTATCTACATTAGATCAACCTACACAGCACTGGGATACATTAATAATTCATATTATGGCTGGAAAACTTGACAGTATTACACATAGAAAATGGGAAGAACATAGAAACACATTGTCCAACCCTCCTAACTTGGAAACTTTCATTAATTTTCTTAGTAACAGAGCCGACTTATTAGAAACTCTAAAGGAAAGTGAAAGCATCGCGCAGAAGCAGGAGTCAACACCTACAAAATTAAACAGTAATGTAATCATAGATTCAAAAAATAAAAATTTTAACGGAGGAAAGGGCGACTTTAAAGGGCAATACAAAAACAAAAAACCATACTCGTGCACCATTTGCGGGCAAAGTCACTACCTATTTAATTGTGAAGCTTTTAAAGCCTTACCTATCGAATCTCGCATCCAGAAAGCCACGGAAGCTAAAGTGTGCCACAACTGTTTAAGACCTGGACATTTAATTCCAGAAAAATGCCCCCTTTCTTCTTGTAAATATTGCAGGAAAAAACATTCAACTCTTTTACACTTAGAACCTCAAACAGTTCCTCTATCTGCCACGCCATCAAATAGCAACGTCAGTAATTTCGTTTCTTCAAACCATGCAAATCAAATTACTACTTCTTCGCAAATTTTACTTTCCACAGCGCTCGTCAAAGCAGTTGACAGCAAAGGTGAGGAGCAGTCTTGCCGCATGTTGCTGGACAACGGCAGTACCACAAATTTCGTCACACAATCGTGCATCAGTAAGCTGGGTTTGTCGCGACGTAGTGCGAACTCCACCGTATCAGGTATAAATAATAATACTACTCATATTACACAGTCTTGCAGCCTTACTATAAAATCTTACTATAATGATTATAGCTTCACTGTAGACTGTTATATCTTACCTCACATCACAAAGTCGTTACCGTCTTCATATATTGACATGAACAATATTCCTCTTCCAACGGGAATAAGACTTGCTGACCCTTCATTTAACGTCCCAGCAGTCATTGACATCTTAGTTGGGGCTGAAACATTTTGGTCAGTCTTATGCAATAATTCCATAGATTTAGGTAAAAATCAACCTAAACTGTACGAAACGAAACTGGGTTGGTTGGTGTCAGGCTACATCGCTCTTCAGAAAACACCGTCTTCATCTCTCGTTTGTCATTTTGTAAACGAGGATCTCAACCCAGACTTAACTCGTTTTTGGGAATTAGACACCATAGCAGCGGAACATTCTTTATCTCCTGAAGAACGTGCGTGCGAGCAGAGTTTTTTAGAGAACACTACACGTAAAGAAAATGGTCGCTTTGTCGTCACAATGCCACTGAAGGATGACCCTTCGGTCTTAGGCGATTCCTATACAAAAGCAAAGTGTCGCTTCTTATCCTTAGAACGCAAGTTTCTTCGAGACCCATTGTTCAAGGAAATGTATATGAACTTCATGAAAGAATACGAGCGTCTCGGTCACATGACTGAAAACGAAGATTCGAATGCCACCAGCGGCGTCAAATACTACATGGCCCATCACGGAATCATCCGAGATTCCAGCACTTCACCCTTGAGAACGGTCTTTGATGCCTCGGCAGCCAGTTCATCAGGTCGCTCTCTAAATTCTATCCAAATGGTGGGTCCCACTGTACAAGATGACTTGTATTCTATCCTCTTACGATTTCGAAAACATAAGTACATAATTACCGGTGATATAGAAAAAATGTACAGAGCTATTGAATTAAACCCTAAGCAGCGTTCTCTCCAACAAATAATTTTTCGCTATAATTCAACAGATCCTATAAAAACCTACACCCTTAATACCGTGACTTACGGGACAGCATCCGCGCCATATTTGGCTACAAAGTGCCTAGTCAGTCTCGCTTCTAGCACTTCAGACGACAAGGTTGCACAGTCAATTAAACAAGATTTCTATGTCGACGATTACTTGAGTGGTGCGTCGACTATTGAAGAAACTATTAAGCTTGGCAAGGGTGTCATAGAAACATTAAAATCAGCACAATTTAATTTGAGGAAATTAAAATCAAATAATCAACAAATAATTGAAGCCATTGCACCTTCTTCATCAAAATCGGATAATGTCTTAGACATTTCGAATAGTGACAATGTAAAGGCACATACTTCTGCAAAAACTTTAGGTTTAAATTGGATTTGCGATTTGGACGTCTTATCATTTTCTATTAATATCGAACTTAGAGACACAGTCACAAAACGTCATATATTATCTATAATAAGTCAAGTCTTTGATCCGCTCGGTCTCGTAGGTCCTTGTATAGTCGAAGCAAAAATCATCATGCAAAGGCTGTGGATTGAGCAATGTCCTTGGGACGAAGAAGTTTCAAAAGAAATCAAACAATCATGGACTTCATTCGCCGAAACTTTACCTCTTATCAACCAAATTAAAATTCCTCGTTGGATACTTACCGATAATGCCATCATTCACGAAATTCATGTTTTTTCAGACAGTTCGCAGCGAGCATACGGTAGTTGTTTATTCGTTCGTACTGTAACAAAATCTAATTCAATTGCAGTTCATCTGTTAACTTCAAAGAGCAGAATCGCCCCCATAAAGCCAACGACGATTCCTCGCCTTGAATTATGTGGAGCTCTGTTGGCTGCAAGATTGTGTAATAAGGTTTTAAAATCCCTGAATCTTCCGATTCATTCATGTACGTTTTGGTGTGATTCAATGATCGTACTGGGGTGGTTAAATACCCCAACAGCTCAACTTAAAAGTTTCGTCCGAAACCGGGTTCATGAGATTCAGGACAGCACTAAAGGTCATACGTGGAGATACGTACCGTCGAAAGACAATCCAGCAGATCTTCTTTCTCGAGGGCTGAAGGCTGATCAAATCAGCAAGTCTTCTTTATGGTGGTCGGGTCCAGACTTTTTATCAAAAACTCAAAATGAGTGGCCTAACGAACCCAACGAGAAAAAGGAACTGCCCGAGTTAATTGCATGCAACTCCTCTGCAACTGAGCATGCCACACATATTACAAATAGTTCAGATGATTTAATAATCAATCTCATTAAAAACAAATCAAATTTAAGTCAAGTGCAACGTGTCATAGCCTACATTAAAAGATTTATTTATAATTGTAAATATAAAAAAGATAGCACTAAAAAGTCAGGGCATCTCACAGTCGGCGAACTCCAAGATTCTCTCAATTTAATTATTCAGCGATGCCAAAGGGAAATGTTTGCTGAATATGAAATTATTAAATCAGGAAAAACGTTATCAAAAAAGGGAAGATTAGCTGGTTTAACCCCCTTTTTGGATAACAATAACATTATCAGAGTAGGAGGCAGGCTAAAAAACGCACCCTACGATTACAATCAAAAGCATCCCATTCTATTGTGCAGCAAACATCATTTCACAAAACTCTTATTTCAACAACATCACCTACAATACTTGCATGCTTCTCCTCGACTATTACTAGGGAGCATTAGGCAGTCATATTGGCCTTTAGGTGGAGCCAACTTAGCAAAGACCATTGTAAACAAATGTTTGCGATGTTTCAGATTCAAAGCAGAAAACGTGCAGCCTATAATGGGGCAATTGCCTACACGTAGGACAGAATTAGAGTTTCCCTTTTTGCATTGTAATGTGGATTACGCAGGCCCAATACTGATAGCTGACCGAAAGGGTAGAGGTTGTAAACTTATAAAATCATACGTAGCAATCTTCGTTTGCAGTTCGACTAAAGCTTGCCATATCGAGCTCGTTACGGAGCTGACTAGTCAAGCTTACATTGCAGCATTAAATCGCATGGTGGCGCGCCGAGGCAGACCGCAGAGCATCACTAGCGATCAAGCTAAAAATTTTATTGGAGCATCCAACGAGTTAGCTCGCTTTCTTGTAGATTCAGATATACGACACAAGGTAGCACAGGAAGGTATAGATTTTAAATTTTCTCCAGCATATTCGCCTCATTTCAATGGTTTAGCAGAAGCTGCTGTGCGTTCCACAAAACAACATTTATACAGAATCCTCGGCAATTGTCATTTCACTTATGAGGAGATGGCTACGTGCCTTGTTCAAATAGAGGCTGTTCTTAATTCACGTCCCCTTACACCATTTTCCTCAAATCCAGACGACCTAACCGCTCTCACTCCTGCCCATTTCTTAATTGGACGACCACTTATGTCGGTTCCACACCTGCACATCGCAGATGATGTGAAGATCACCAATCTCGAGCGCTATAAGAGAGTGGAAGCAATAAAACAACACTTTTGGCGTAGATTTTGCACGGAGTACGTCAGCCTGTTGCAAAACAAATCAAAATGGACATCTAACACTGGGAACCTAAAAAACGGAGCTCTGGTGCTAATAAAGGACAAAACACTACCTCCTTTACTCTGGCCCCTGGGGCGAATCGTAAACACCTACCCAGGGGTCGACGGCGTCTCACGTGTGGCAGACGTAAAAACTATTAAGGGAACCATTAGAAGGGGCTTTAATAACTTATGTCCCCTTCCAGAAGAACTGACAACAATAATTTGAATTCTTCAACGCGGGCAGCATGTCTGATCGACGTCATCGGCGCTCGCGCAGCATCGGGCGGGCTCCAGAGCGCGGCAACCAATCAACGGCATTCGTCGTCCGACCGGGATCGAGAACGTAACGCGCGTTGTACTACGATTTCTCTTCATCAAATATATTATGTAATACAAGTGCACAACATCAGTTTGCCTTTAATTTAAACAGTCCCGAATCGAAGTGTCAACAACCTCTTATTGAGCGATGATGCTTCTGTCGCAATAGCTCTTTTGCTCTCTAATCATTAATCATTATAATCTATCTAAATATAAATTAAACCTATTTATAATGTGACTGGGTTATTGATCCAGGAATTGAACGAAAAGATTGTGTTAATTAAATACTTCTGTGGTATAAAGAGGACCTATTTCCTATTATAATAGGAAACAATTTACTATCTGTTAATGTCCATAATTTAACAAAAATTTTCATCTCTAAACATCTACCTAATTGTGTTTATTATATGAAGAATAAAATGTATGAAATATAATTGATGATTAAACGAACTTACCTGTAAGTGAAGTTCTATCACAATTATGTGAATACATTTTATTCGAATATAATAATATAAGGTCCCGCCCATACCCAAAACCCATGAGTATAATACGAAAATTTTGTTAAATATTCTCTAAAGAATGAAGCTTGACGCGGAGGTAGGCTGGGGACCGCGTGTCCATCAGGGTGGTCAGTTTTAAAAAACAAAATAAATAAAAGTGCGAAATTGCCAGTAAAATGAAAGTATACCTAATTGTGTTTATTATATTCGAATAAAATGTATTCACATAATTGTGATAGAACTTCACTTACAGGTAAGTTCGTTTAATCATCAATAATATGAAGGCTTTAAATACATATTTGCATACTGTAAGACGGTGATGACATTTTTATAACTGCTGAGCATACCTATCCTGTATAAAACTAGCAGATACCCGCGGCTTCGCCCGCGTAAATTCTAGTCTTCACTATTCCCACGGGAACCATCGATGTTTTTGGTATAAAAATTAGTTTTTGTGTTATTTTAATACAAAATCCATTTCAAACAGCCAAAACGGCTCAGTAGTTAGGTAATGCGTGAAGTACATATTTCTCTCGCGTGAATATCTGTTTTTCACTATTATCATAAAACCATGGATTTTCCCGGGATCAAAAGTAACCTATATATTAATCCGGGATATAATCTATCCCGATTCTAACCAAAGCGGTACGGTATTTGCGTTGTGAAGGAATTTTTCGCGTCAATACCTGTTTTTCACTATTACCATAGAAACCATGGATTTTCTGGGACAAAAAGTAGCTGATGTATTATCTTTCTCCATTGTATATTTCGGCCTTGTGTCAGAGCTCTTTTTCTATTAGAAAACTCTGTCAGTATACAATCATAAAAAAAATGAAAAGTAGTATGTATCACAGTATAAACCAATCTTTTTATGATGCCGACCGTTACTGGAATAGATTTAAGAGCTTAGAGTCGGCATTTAGAGGTATTTTCCTACATTTGCATAAAGACGCCTCAGAGAAATTAAAATCGTGAGACGGACTCGAGGGATCGCGGTTAAAATTACCTATCTCATTGTTTGTATCGACACGTCTCTTTTGATAAATATTTGCCTAAATGGTTTTATTTCTATTTCACTGTTTGAAAAGGTTTTTCTTTTTTTAATACTTTTATCACACATAATATTTCCTAGGGTTGAAACCTAAGTTAATAGTTGGTACACAGATAAATTCTAGAACGATTAATTTAATAACTAGGTGACGCAACAAACGTTGTTTTGCCATATAGAATATGAAAAAAAAGATATGATCTATTCTCAGACTTACCGGAAAATATATGTTACCGGAAATGTGTGAAAACCAGAAAATGTATATACAATTCCTAGGAAATGTATACATTTTACATTTTACATCCAAGGTATGTGTAAATTGATTTTTTTGCACACATTTCCTGATTTCATACATTTCCGGTAACACATAGACAAAAAATTTGCGTGAGTTTGATTACGAACTCAAAGACACAAAAATTTTACATTTTAATAGTAATCTTCATGATTATAAAGACACAATAGAACAGAACCCATTTGGTAATGACGGCCCCTAAGCCCGATACCTAAAGTACATCCTTATCCCATATTGTTTCGGAAATATATTTTCAACATTGAAGCAAAAAACCTACGTTATTCAACTATACTAATTCAAGAACTCAAGCTTTGCAATCTTATTTGCAAGTACTAATGTAGCCTAGTGTAATCTCATTTGCACTTAATCAGGTTTTTCTAAAGTCGTTTAAATTAGAAAACTTCGCTCCCGAGCCGCAGTTTGTAAAACATTTTACCGCAAACTTTCCACTCCAAAACGTGTGTCTATCGTGGAAGCTTTTAAGCGTGTTGAAACTTTAAAGAGAATTTGCCGAAAAACTGAACATCGGGGACTCGAAAGGAAACAGCCATATCTTTAGGTTAGTACAGGTTTTTGTAGGAATTTCGAGTCGACTCGTATCGCACAGATGAATCGAATTCCTATAAACATGTTGTACACTATACCAGGCCAGGTCCACTTATCACGTGATCGACAAAATACAGGTAGGCGTCTCGACCGAATCTACGCGCCACGCGCCGGATATTTTGCTCGCGTTAGTTACGGGGATGACGAGTAAGCCCTAGTTCGTCAAATGCGAAAAAGCTACGCGATAGAAAGACAACATAGCGTTTGTTCCGGAGGCGTGGCCAGGCGCTATTGTGAACTGAATTGCACTTTTTGTGTCAGCACTATAGTCGCAATTTTTAAAATTATCTTGCCGAGTGAGCCTTCTCTACCATTAGGTACTATTGGGTATTTCATGACTATACGGCTAACGTCATCTATAGATAGTCGATAACATACGACTGTCAATAGATGGCGCTGGCTGTATATGTATGGAGGAATTCGATTCGTTTGTGCGATGCGAGTCGACTCGAAATTCGTACAAAAACTTGTACTAACCCCTCTTGTTTGTTCTTTGGCTTTGTACGGCGGTTTTTGGGGAACTATCCAAACGTTCACTGCAGTGGTTTAACCGGGCGATGCAGTCTGTTGAAAAATGAATCAGTTGCGATTTCATTTCATTTCATTTGTAGGTATTACGTATACACGTGTTTCTTGTTTATTTATTTATACTTACGGGATTTTCGGAAATCCTGCCAGGCTCCAGGGACCGTATCACCATCTCTTATAGCAGTAATGCTGCAGTATTATTTGAAATTTTCATAGAAACATAGTATGAAAATGTTAAAACAATACTGCAGCATTATTGCTATAAGAGATGGTGGTAGGGCCCCAGGAGCCGTCCTCTGTCCCCGTTTTATGGCTTCTCGAGCAGCGAGACCCAGTATCCGATTCTTATGTCATTTTTCTTTCACAGGCACAGACGCTGACACCTCAACAATACCAACCGAAACCAACGAGACCAGCCCGCAGCCGACGTTAAACAAAATCTATCAAATGCTTCACGCCACCGTCACTCCACACAATGGAAGCAACGCCAAGTTTAATTACTCCCTCGATGTTCTACATAGTTTCGAACCTCAGCTCTACTCAAGTACAGAGACGATAGATAAATCAAAGGTCACATGTTGTGGCAATACCACAGAAGTGGCGTATGAGTACAAAACTTTAGGTAGCGGCACTATAGTCGAGAACAAAGTTAACAGGAGGAGACGGGTTGTGAACGTGGTTCGTGATGACAGTATGTCACGAAACGAGAACGTCACGTTGGACGGTTACATGGAACCATCTGTCACGTTTCCGAGTCTTCAGCCGCTGGCCATGGAGAGGAGACGTAAGCCAGGGGAGGCTGGCTCGACTGCTCCTCTGTTAAACTACATTTTTGATACGTACTCTAACACACATCAGCACAGAAATGAGAGGTAAGTTTTCTTTTTAATCATACCTTCTTAGGTCCGATTTCTACAAAAGTGGATAGGAGATGTGAGCTGTGTTTATCGCAGATATGAGCTGTGAGAGCTTGAAATCAATCGTTCGATCAATTCATACTTTCGAGTGTGCGAGGCGTGGGGAAGCGTGCGATAGCTGGGGTCACATTTCCACTCTGCCGCGCCGCTTGCTCGCTCGCAACAGAAAATTCTATAAAAAAAATGAGACATCTCTCGTCTTCGCTTGATCTAAGCTGAGAGGTGATGTGGAAATACCGAAATCTGATCTGTCTCCACTTTGGTGGAAAACAGGCCTTACGCTGTACCACAATCTCATCTGATAGAAAGTGACGATGTGGTTAAAATAAAGCACGGTTTTAGATTTAGGTAACCGTGTTCCATTTTCAACCATTATTAAGATTTCTTATTTATTAATCGTACGAAATGCAATCTTAAAAAATGTAATAATAGATATGGAGCATTGGCGACAGAAATTAAATTTATAATCATTTTTCTATTTACTCGTAGGTATTACCCGGCCCACATACGAGGATGTTATTATTTTAGAAATTCCGCTGAAACCGTAACATTTTTTTGCAATAAAAAGTGTTAATCCAGCCTTTATATTTTTAATCCAGGATACGAGCTATCTCCATTCACAGTTACACAGTAAAAGTGTTTCATTTATACCAAACAGAAATGGGTTTATGATAATAAAAATTTATTTGAAACTATTTATTGGGGAAATATGATACGCGTATGCCGTAGGTATAAATTTTCCCCGACTTTAGGTTCCGGAATATTTATTTTTATCTCCACGCGTGTGTTTCCGTCTTTAGAATGGTTTCCTTTAAAGGAGAGCTTATTCGAGCTACAAATTATGTTAACCGCATGCAAATCCCACGAATGTCGGCTCTTTTAGGATATTGTATAATTTAACATAATTTTTCGAAGCATAACATACCCGTACCTATCGGTATAATAAAATATGCGTATGTGATTCGGAAACATAGGGGATTTTGGCTCCCCGTTTAAAATAACATTCACGAGTATTGTTTCAGGAAGGTAAGAATGAAATTGGCTCATTAAATAATACACGTTAATTAATTAACAAAAAAAAAAATGACTTCAACTCTCATATACTGTTGTGAACTGTTGGATACATTCTTTCCAATTACAAATTTAAGACTTATATGGTTTCCACATGGATATGAATCGCAGACAAACAACGTGACGCGTAATTTATATATATATACTAGCTGACCTGGCAAACGTTGTTTTGCCCTTGGTGATTTAAAAAATAGTTGAATTGAGATTTAAACTATCCTATCTCTCAAGTTGGATCGAACTGCACATGGTGTGCGAATTTTATTATAATCGGTTAAGTGGTTTAGGAGTCCATTGAGGACAAACATTGTGACACGAGATGTATATATATTATATAAGATATATTAAGAATATAAATACAAACTCACAGTTATAATATACAAGGATTAAACCTCTTCATGAAAATAATCTGTCTGGTGAACTTGTATTTGTGAAGAGCGCCTTAATTCACCCTCAGGCGATATAATATTCCAGCGGCACACTATTTACATGAAGTTGTTCGAACAATTGCTGAATACAAATACTGAAGGTAATTTGATTGCGTTGCTCAAGTATAACTCTACTCGTACTTTAGTTGTTGAGAATTTCTGTATTTGCATTAATCATTCTGTTTGCCTACGGTATTACGTTGTTTACGAGGTTGGTTTCGGGTTCAGTTGGAATCAATAAATCCGTTGACTTTTGTTTATATTTGGTAGCAAAGGTCTGGTTTATGTTGTATGATGTTACGTCGTGAAAAAATTAGCCAAATCGGATTTTTGTATAATAAATTTACGACTACTTTTACCTACCTTGATAGCTAGGGATCTTACACTGCCTAGATAATCTAGTGGTGAGCACATTCAGTAAATAACTAGATCTTGGATTCTATTCCTGAGTCCGGCCTCTTATATTATGTATCAGAGGGCAAACCAGCTTTCTGAACCCAGCGGTAGAGTCTGACATTATGCTGACATTTCATAAGTATGAACCTGTGATTTAGACCTATGTAGAGGTGATTCACTCCCGTGTCAGTCCTCTCTCTCCAATCGTTTCGAGCTGGAATCATAAGACTAAGAGAGTGAGGGAATAAAGAATGCGCTTGTGTTTGCGCACGCACTTGTAAACTATAATAATATGTAGAACATGATTATTAGGGGCCAGTAAGTTTTGAAACTTTTCCCGAAAATATAATTGTGATTGCGAATAATGGAAATAATGCAGTTTAACAAGTTTACTCACTCTAATATAGATTAAGCGTGTATGGCTCTGAAGTATTTAGGCTGTTATATAATATTAAAAAACTTGATAAGTGAGAAGATTATATATCACGGAGGAACAAACTAATGTAAGTAATATCAATTTAAATACATTGACGCGAAATTGCGGGCAGCGCTTAGTGTAAAAGTATAACCCGCAAAAGCTTGATAAATCTATAACTTACGCAAACTGCGGCATACAATGCAGGTAAAGTGTTATATCTATTGATACAATGTAAAGGTAGTGTTTTCAGTAGTAATTTTCATTTTCATTTACATAAATCTATAGCTAGCTAATACTAATACCTAATACTTTAATAAAATAACTATAGCTAATCTATACTTATAATAAAACTGTAAAGGGTCGAATTCTGTACATTGAAGATATTTTGAATTTTTTTGTTGGAGGACACTATTTAGTCGATACTGAATCCAAAACTGTAATTTGTTTAATTTTTGTCTGTCTGTCTGTCTGTCTGTCTGTCTGTCTGTCTGTCTGTCTGTTTCACGACCGCGCATCACGGCTAATCCGCTGGATGGATTTAAATGAAACTTGACATGATTGTAGTTCATACTCCGAGGTAGGACATAGGATACTTTTTGTCCCGGAATTCACCATGGTTTCCCTGGAAGACGGCATCAAAGTCAAAATGTGTATTTAGTTATAATTCATTAACCCGTTGTCCGATTTCATTCATTCTTTCTTTGTTAGAAAGGAGGTTCCTTAAAAATTATTCCACACAAATTTTATCATCATCACTTTTGTAGTTCAGAAATTACAGGCATCAGAACCTTTAGCGATAAGATCATGTAGGTGACTTGAAACTCGGAATGGATAAAGAACCTAGGGCTAAGACGTAGAGCTAAAGTTAGACTGGACTATCCTATAGCCGTAAATAAATAGTCTTAGCAGAAGATTTTGGGTGGTTTAAGATTTTTCACTTTTAGGGTGAACAAAAATCATGAAACTCGCTTCGTTATACCGTATAGCGCCATCTCTACAATTTATGTGGAACTTGAATGTAAAACTCTGAGATAGGTACGTACTACCGAATTTTTTTAGATAATAATTAACTGTCATGTAATTTAGGTACTGTTTCATGACTTTATATTAAGATGGCACTGTTAAGACATGAACCATTACATGAACATATTAAAGTTTTCACTTCTGTCGACATTCCCGGAGTGCCGCCTCTTTTTTTATCATCCGCAATATGGAAAGGGTAAAATAATGGTTCACTGCAAATCCTAACCGACTGAATGTCATAGGTCTTTTTATACGTAAAGAAATATATAGCCATTGCCCATTCGGATATTTTGGATTGTATTGAGATGAAGCAAAGATTTTTAAATGACTCTTATGTTGGGACGGGGAATATTGTTAGTAGAGTATTTTATCCCAGTGGTACCTACCCGGCCGAACCCTGAAAGAAGAGCTCTACCACCAGTACAAATTTTAACATGATTTAATGATTTTTGACATAGTTCGTGGTTCCAGAATAAAAATCACATTGAAAAGGACGATTTTAACTGTCGATATTTCGATACATTGGTACAAGTCGTGGTCACGTAGTGACCACGACCTGTGCCACTGGGTAGAAATATCGACAGTTAAAATCGTCCTTTTGATCCTTCAACTACGTATTAAAAAAACTTTATATTATGATTAAGAAAAAGGAGTTTTCAAAATCACCACAAGGTAACCCGTGCGAAGTAAGAACAGGTTTCTGTAGAACATCACACCAGAATCCCGCGAAAAATCAAGGAATTCCAAAAGGAATTACACATTATATGTAAAAAAAAACGCAATTCACGCGGGCGGAGCCGCGGGCAACAGCTAGTACTTATTAAAACAAGTCCTGCCCCGCTGATCAGCTAGGTTCATTCGTCCAAAAAAACTTTGCCAGTTTTGCCACTAGGTTAAACTTAAGATTCAGTAACAAACTGGAACCCTGAGCTCCATATGCGTGTTATATCAGTTGCTCAATAAGGAGTGCTAATTTTAAACCATTCCATCACCTTCTACTCTCTAAGCTTACACTTCGTCGTAGAAACACGTTCCATTCATACCATATCGATGGCTGGTAATTCACGTTCACCCGGTATTCCAGATCCTTCTTTTTACGCGTGAAATCTATAAAATGGGGTTATTGAAGGAGCCGGTAAACGTACTCCTCAATAACGCATGTGCAGTTTTTCTGGTGCTTCAAATGTCTATGGGCGGCGGTGATCGCCTCACCCCGCCCACTCGTTTGCTCGCGATGGCTATTAAACATGCATGTAGAGCCACTAAACAAAAAACTACTGTTTCACTCCTTCCCTGACTTTCCTTCTATTTCCAGAGTGGGTACCGGCAACAGCATATACGTGGCAGCCGGGCCAGAGATCGAGGCGCTGGTCGGCTCCACAGCGCTGCTGGACTGCAAGGTGGACGCGCTCCACGATAAACTGGTAATAAGTATGTTCCATCGTCATTACCGTACATTTGCTTCACTGTCATTTCTCGTACCTTTTTTCTTACAACCTTCAATAGCTTTTAACGTCGGGGGTCACCACTTTACCGATGGGCGACAGAAGAATTTCTTTCCCCCTGTTGTCGTTTAAGTACTAGTTTGAGTTCCAATCATTGGTGCCAATTCTGTTGTGGAAAATATCTTAAAGTAAACTTATTTGACGGTGGCTATTCTTTTCAAAATGCCTCCCCATGGAAGAGGATAGCACTATAATTGGCGCGTCAAATAAGTTTAGAGATTTTGCACAATAGAATAAGCATCTGTATAATATATATCATTCTTGAAACTTCTCTTTTTTTAGCTTTAATGTATTTTTAGCGATGTTATTAATTACCTTTTTAATGTAGGCTATATTCCTAGATAGTTGTACATGTATTTTACTTTAAACATGTTTTTCTATTTCCTATTTAAATTGATATTCTATTAATAACTAGAGAGCGACATGGTTTTGCTCTCGTGTTGTTTATTTTACCTACTATTTACTTTTTTTTTTAATTGTTTTTATCGGATACCGATGTCATAACCTCATAACAGATGCTGCAGATCCAGATAACTGTATGCCAAGGGTCAGGCCAATCCGTTTATAGTGGTTTGATCAGTGCGTTGAGGGAATTAGTCAGTCAGCCAAGCCGTCGTCAATCAGCTAGTCATCTTCTCCATTTATCCACTACACACATGCAATAATGCATACAATACAATTAATGCCGCTAATTTGGTGGTATGCGATGACGAATAGCACTACAAATCGTTCACGATAGCCAATTAGCATTGATATTACCTAGCTTAGCCTAGATGATAGATGTTTATCATTGGAGTAGATGTAATCCAGTTATATCTACATTACATGCTTCGGTTGATTACTACTTGACGTAGCAAAATTCAATAGAGTTCATGCATATCACAAAGTACAGACTTAAGTGTACTCTGATTAGGATACATTGCTGTTCTCCTGTGTAAAACATAGTTTAGTATATTAACAACTATTGATTGGATTAAAAAAATGAACTATAAAATAAAATCTGTGGCTGTCATTAGGGTTCCATACCAAATTTTACTTAATCCTCTTAGGTTTACTTCATCCGTCCTTCCGTCCGTTCGTCCGTCACTCTCGATCATTTTTTGAGTACTGACCTGCGTGTCCGAATATAAGAATAGGTCAAAATTGTATATCTGATCTAACCATAAACCGAATCTAGGTAAGTATAGACATCGTCCGATTAAAAAATGTACACCCCTCCACTAGATTATTCTTTCAACGTGTAAGCGTAAACACGCGGAAGGACGATCATTTTTAGATTAGACGATAAAACAAAGACAGAAAATTGGAGTTATTTTTTTTCTTTTGTTCAAAAAAGCGTTTCAAAGCTTGCAAGTTTCACTTTCACCTAGCAACCTTTACGTGGATCTCTAAATAAATACACAATAGCTATGTCGCGATGTATTGTTTAAATATCGGCTATGAAGAACCAAGGTCGCTTTGATCGGTTCGCATCGATTCGCCCCGAGGGAAATACACTTAAAACATCTCTCAAGCAATAAACTTAGTCACATGTATAGCAAGTTTAACAAGAAGTTTAGTGTAGCTACTATAAATACGATAATATACAATTTACTTGCAGTTTAATATCTACGTTGTACTTTAATCAAACAGACAGCAGACGTCCTTGATAAGAAATTATCAGATTTTTTTGCCTTTACTTGTTGAAGTCCGTAGCATACAGACTACAGTTTGGTAAAATCCCGCGGGAATCGTTTATTTTCCCGGAAAAAACAGTTCTCCCGAGACTTTGTTCCTCTTAAAATTTCCAGCTATATTCATGCAAAAAGTTGGATTCTTTTTTGCCGCATAACTGAAGGACAGTCATAGATACCTTCCGTTTTCAAGGATTTGTGCTTCAAATATTAAATGAGTAAAATAGAACCTTCCAAGATCACCTACTTATGTTGTTTTTATCAGGAACGGGTTTTATGTTGAAAAAAAAGTTTTTGTTTGTAGACAGTTATTTTGCAGATTATTTAAGGTGTTACTGATGTAGCGAATGGTCGCTGACAAGAAATAACAAAAAGGGCTTAATTGTCTTGGGGTCACTGTAGTATCCTTAGTGCGCGCTTTCGACTCGCACTTGTAAATTTTTTATACTATCCATAAAAATATTATTATCATTTTGTCGCAGGTTTCGTGGGTTCGTCGGAAAAACGACGAGCAGCCAATGGAATTACTTACAACTGGAACACAGCAGTACACGGCTGATGACAGGTAAAGTAGTAGACTAATGCTCCTTTTCACGAAGATTTTAAGAGACACCTAAGCCCTTAAGTGACAGTTGTTGTAAGTGAAAACGGTCACTTCAAGGCTTAGGCGTTTCTTAAAGTGTTGGTGAAAACGAGTGTAATACTACTACGACTACCATCTTCATCATCAACGCATCAGTCTGCGGGCGTCCACTGTTGTACATTGGTATACCCAAGATATCCACCACACCGTGTCCTCAAATTTCCTCATCCAGCCGCGTCCCGCCACCCCCTTTATGTAGATGGTCCAAAGAGCTGAAGTACTGATCCTACGCTTGCTTGTACGTTTTCTCTCCTCCTAAAGCATTCTGGCTTCATTTAAGGATTGAGATTGGTGTAGGCTCATACGATATCCAGGTAGAAAAGTTGTAATAGTATACTTGTAGGCAATGCTACCGTCCTCCGCGTTCTCCTATTGTAGTCTTCTTTTCCTGACAGCTCACATCTCCCCTCCGCTTTGTTGGAAGTATCCAGGACAGCTTCGTAGTGTATCTCCTCTTCGTTTTGGTGGAAACCGGAACTTACTGAGTTTTATTACATTAAAACTGTGTTTATGAATTTTTCATGTCGAGCAAAACTCACAATTTCACGCAACTTTAATTAACAATTAGTAAAAAATTACCACCACCGTTATCTAATATAATTTCCAGAGTTGTCTTATTGTTGTTACCAAGGTATTCAGCCCGCTTCATACCGCCAGACATCTGGAGGCTCCAGATCAAAGAAGTAAGGCAGTCAGACGCTGCGTTTTATGACTGCCAGCTGTCTGCCCATCCGCCGAGGACTGCGCGCGTAACCTTGAGGGTGCCTGGTAAGTCGTCACATTAATGCACTGAAGAACTGCTTTCACTGGTCAGAGTAGCGCGTAATGGATAAGAATGAAGGCAATAGCAACAGGAAGTACGAGTTAGTTTACAGCAAAGCTGGCAAGTTTCGACATCAATGAATACTAAGGCGAAACTGCATTATGTGTTGTGACTCCTGAGTAAACGTGCATGAATGAGCTTACTCCATAATGTTTTCAAAGTTTTGAGAAGTAAGCAATCCACACTTTGACAGCATGATGAATTAGGAAAAAACCGCAATACCTCAATTAATAGGTCGAAACGCCAAAATAGTGAGTACACTATTATGTTTTCTGTTATTTGTCTAATAAATAAAAAACCGGCCAAGTGCGAGTCGGACTCGCGCACCGAGGGTTCCATACCATGAAAGAAGTAAAACATTGAAAGAATCACTTTTGTTCATGAATTTACGAGTAAGAGTATAATTTACATGTACATAGGTACTTTTGTTGGCAAACCGCAAACGTAACTTTGTTTTTGGCGGATTATTGTCATTATCAAAAAAAGTATATTAGTCAGCGAGTTGATTTTATTTTTCCTGTTAAATATACGTTAACTTCTATTGATCATAATTATTTCAGATTTTTCGGTTGGTAAACTTCGGAGATAAGGGGGGGGGAACGGTATTTTTTTCGACAGTTTGCCCAATAAATCAAAAACTATCAGGCTTAAAAATAAATAAAAATTAGTTTTAGAATACACAAGTAACGCCCTTTCATATGATACCCCACTTAATATTGTTATCTCATTTTGAAATTTTATCGACCTGGTTTTCCCCCCTTTTTAAATAAAAATAAAAACAATTTTCAAATTTTTACGATTGTTATGACGTCGGGTCATTATTACCTATAACTATTATAAATTTCAAGTCGATAGCTTGAATAGTTACTGAAATAATCGAGTGTGACAGACGGACGGACGGACGGACGGACGGACGGAGAAAGTCTCACTATAAGGGTTCCATTTTTACCATTTTGGTATGGAACCCTAATAATCCATCGAGAAGAGTCAACTAGATTGAGGTCAAACACAATGGACGTATAAGCTAATTATATTTTCGGTTATTTTTTCTGGTATAGAAATGAAATAAGTCCGGAATACATTCCGTACCCCTGCATATACAATCTATATACGACAAAATCATGGCATATTTCGTTAATATCAGAGAGGCATCCTCATTCTGAATTCTTACATCGCAGACCACGTCCACAGATCAGGACATGAAGGGAGGTTTTACATACTCTGTTATCGGTAACGGGCAGTGAGACGTGGGACGGAACCCGCACGTGTTCAGAATAACAGCGATTTTACTTGCTGATAATATAGGCTGCGGACATTCGGACATCCTTAGAGAATTTCTAAAAGGTTCTTATTAGGACAGCGGGAAAGGAAAGTTCATAAGAACATCAAATCTACCTAAATGTGGTTTGGGATTAAAAGTTGCTTGTAACTAACTAAAAACACGAAATATTAGGGTAGTCAAATTTAACACAACGTTATGGTCATCTGAACAAAATAGGCTCCGAATTTTAAGGTTTAATTAATGGTGCCTGGGACTGCAAAGTCTGCAAGACTCGTTGACCGAAGAGTCTACAATTTCCTAGGATAGAGCGTTGAGTATATTTCCAGCAAACTAAAGTATCTAAGGTAAACTCAAGAATTGGCGCCTGAAAATCGGTGGTAAGTTTCTATCGGCTCCATACAAATCGAATTCAGTTAATGGTAATGCCAATTATGATTTATGAATTCAAGATTCAGAATTTAATTTTTTGAGTTATAGCTATTAAAAAATAATAGTCGGAACAAGATAAATTAAATAAGTATATAAATAACTCTTTGAAATGCGTGACCATTTCCAATCCCCTTCATCATAATTGTCACTAATTTTAAATTTGCCACAACAGGAATAACACTGATTTTACGCCATGGTTCAAAATCAACAAACAATTTTAATAGTTTGCATTAAAATACTGATGGTACACAGTAATAAATGTCCGATATTTCGGAACTTTTGTCATAAACCCCTGGAATATTCAGTGCGACGCCTGCATTAATATCCATACAGTTTTATGTTTCATTAACTCTTGATGCTGTTTTCGTGAAACGAAAGTCGTACAAAACATTATGCGCCACGCCACGTATGTTAAGTTAATAAAACAGTTATAAATTCATACGTTCAAATTTAATGAAAGTTTTGGTGTAAATAAGAGCTTTTTATTTAAATACAAAAGTTTTCTTTTTACAAACCAAAAACTAGCTTGAAACGTCACATTCAGCCGGAATATCGAAGTGTGAACAATCCGACAACACCGCTAATCGCTTAATCTTGACCAACCTAGTGGGCAAACTCCTTCCATTCTACGAAGAGGTCCATGCTCAGCAGTGGGACATAAATGGGTTTTAGACAAAGGTCATGTGTCTCCAGACCTTGAATTTATCAAAGACGCAGAATGCTTTCAATGTATCACACGCACGCGATACCCATATTTCGGAACATTCAAACAGTATAGATCATCTAATCTTGAAGGAATAATGTAGTGGAGACGTTTATTTTTAAATAAGAAGATCCAATCTATATTTCGAGTGTTCAACTAACAAATTAGCCTGAAGAAATGAACGAAAACGTATGCCACTCCCAAGCGTTGCATTATCATAAAATATTCCCTTCCCAGGCATTGCGTTATAATGACATCTTCCAAATATCCACTTATCCAATTGTCTAATTGTTAAGCTGTTGGATTTCGTGAATAATTTGATCAATTAAGAATACTGTCATTACTTTAGTGTAGTTTACAAATAATGTGAATTGTAAAAGTAGATCACTGGATCATTGGATAAACATGATCCTCAAGCAGGCACCACTATTCTCAGTCCTTAGTCTACGGTATTCAGTGCTTTCCAACCACCCACACTTTTTATGGTTCTGAGAATTTCTCGTAAACAACATTTTCTTACTAGACTAGGAGATAAAGATTGAGTATCGGGGTTTTTATAAAATTATGTAGTCATCATAAATAATGCTTCTTTGTACACTATACAATAGGCCTCCTAAAAAGGCGTTAAAGCCAAAATTATTCTTGCCTTTCGAGTAACGATCATGGGTGTAAATTGTAAACATAAAACTGTCAGAAAGCTTGATGTCGGTGCATAACAAAGAAATGAACGGCTTTACGAGCCTGATGCTAAACATCTCGGCGTAAATACTCACTGAATAATAAACGTTTTAGGATGAAAAGAAATAGTCGTTTGAATATTATCGTAACTTTGGGAGGTGTTACTAAGTCGAAATAGTGAAAAAGATTGTATATGAAGGTTGAGTGACCAATGGTGGTCAAACACAGCAACTGGATGTGGCACTATAACTTCCCTAACTCTCTTTTACGTGTGAACATCTAGAAGTTAGGACTCCCTAGCTAGTTACATACAGTTTTCATTTTCTAGTTTTCATTTTCAGTTTTCATCTTTTCCTTTTAAGTCAAACTTGCTTAGCGCTAAAGGAAAACATCGTGAGGAAACCTGCATGCCTGAGAGTTCACGAAAATGTTCTCGAAGGTGTGTGAAGCCCGCCAATCCGCACTTGGCCAGCGTGGTGGGCTATGGCCAAACCCCTCTCAGTCTAAGAGGAGGTCCGTGCCCAGCAGTGGGACAAAAAAGGGGTTTAGACTATGATAATAACATCAAGATGAGCCCATCCGAACATTATTTTTACGTAAACCTTCTTCATACAAGAAAATGTAGAGCCATATTGTGTCGAAACTCCTGCGAAATAATGCGTAGGCTTACAGCTTACTACAACTGACGCCGGGGGGGTTTTGCTCCCATAAACTGGCGACATTTTTTCGTCTATAGTATAGGTGTCTTTGGGTTTAGATGAAATTATTTGCTTGTTGGCAGAGGTGTCAGTCCGCATCGTGGACGGCGCGGGTGCGGAGGTGTCGGAACAGGTGTGCGAGCTCGGAAGCACGGTGGCGCTTCGCTGCGAGGTGCGAGGGCTGCGCATGGAGGGCGGCCCTGCGCTGCTGTGGTACAGGCGGGAGGCGCTGCTCAACGACGACACCACGAGAGGAGGAATCAGGTAACCGCTTCCGAAAACTATCAGATACAGCGGTGCTATTCTACTAAATGTCCATCTCTGAAACAGCTGCCAGACAGCTGCCAAGCCGAAGATGCCATGCAAAATTGTACTCTATTACAACTGACGAATTCATAGATGCAAAGATGTACGCTTGGCAGGTTAAGGAGCACACCACCGGTGTGCCCGCGAAATTCAATTTTTTGTGGTTTTTCGCGATTTTTAAGCTGATAAGACATAATTGGCTTATGGCAGTCAAATTGCGATAATCTCAATATCATCTTCACGTGTTTATATAAAAATCTCTGCTCGAAAGTGTCCAGTTAAAGAAATTAGTCCGAGATTTGCGAGTTACTCACATAAAACTCGATACTCGGACTAATTTCCTAGGATACACATTTTGATGTAAAGATTTTGATATATTCATGTAAAGATGATACTGCCATTCTCGCAAATTGACTGCCATAAACCTCTGATGTGTAATTAGCGAACAAATTGCAAAAACCATGAAAATTTTGAATTTTGCGTTCAGAGTCGTTGATTTCGCCTTAACGGTCAATTTACACCGCCGTGGTTAAAATTATACATAGCATAATCAACTTTATCTCAATTGTATAACATACAAATTAAATAACACCAAAAACGCGTCGCCAGCGAATCCTCGCACATTCTACAGAATTCCCCTAGCTACTGTTAGCGCCATCTGTAGAATGCGCGGGAAGTGGAGCGGACGAGGAGTCGATTGGGTCAATCACAGCAGTGCGGTGCCAAGCGTTTACGAAACAATTCGCTGGAATATTCGAGTATTCCAGCGAATTCTGGCATCATGGTCCATGGTAATCAAATATCAAATTATATTTTATTCTGCTTTACAGTGTACGAACAGAATTTGGCCCGAACGGCGCTAACTCCGTGCTCCGCGTAGCACGCGTCAGGAACGACGACGCGGGTCGCTACACATGCAACGTCGCCCGCGCACCGCCGACCGCGCCTTCCACTGCGCACGTCGTACTACATGTCATCAAAGGTATACCTTCAACAAACAATACAACCAGAAAACGCTAACTCCGTGCTCCGCGTAGCACGCGTCAGGAACGACGACGCAGGGCGCTACACATGCAACGCCGACCGCGCCTTCCACTGCGCACGTCATACTGCATGTCATCAAAGGTATACCTTCATCAAACATAATACAAACAGACAACGCTAACTCCGTGCTCCGCGTAGCACGCGTCAGGAACGACGACGCGGGTCGCTACACATGCAACGCCGATCGCGTCTTCCACTGCGCACGTCATACTGCTGTGCTATTCTGCGAAAATACTTAAAACAGCGACGGGCTGACATCTCTGCATCTATGAATTCGTCAGGTGTAACAGCGAGGCATTACGTCATGTTGCATCGGATTCTACAAATCATAGCTGTTTTGTTGGCGAATTGAAGCCAACCGCGGTATCGGCGCTGTTATTAGTGATGGACACAAATATAGATTGAATGCCGGTAAACTATTTCGATTCCAAAATTTAGGCCTTTGAATAGTTCTTCGATGATATTAATATATATTTTATCATTATAACATAAGTTTAAATGTTAATATTCTAAATACACGTAAAAGTGACATAAATTATGCACTATGAAGGCAGAATGCTAGAAACACCAGCGACGACGTTTATAAATCTATGGCTAGAAATCCATTATTATCTTTATTATCTTCTTGTCTTAAAAAATAATGTCAATGGTGTGTCACATCGACTCACTGTTAGACATTATGCATCGACCATTGATATATAATAATAAGGATTTCGGGTCAGCGCTAAAAAGTGTCAGAACCTAATGAAATCCAAAACTCGAAAAGAGTTCCAATCGCATTTAAGCAAAATTAGGATGTATAATAATGGTTTAAGACATAAATTACAATGTTTTAGTTTATTTATAAAAATGAAATTTATTTATTTATTTATTTATTGGAACATTAACAACTGAACACAGTTTATCAAGAACGATGACAACTGTAAAAGTAGGTATGAAATGCATTACAGTTATCACACCCACCTCCCAAACAAAATGTAGCAACTTTTTACTATTAGTTATTACAAAGTTATAACTTAACTTTATTATAATGTACAGTCGGGAAATGATAAGGTTCCGCTTCCACTACTATACTGCAAGAGTCCATTATGCCAACATACCAGTGCAAGAAACAATGATGCTGACATTTAAATAAATATGACGTTTGCTATCAAATAAGGTTTTGCTTGTTTTTCTTCCCATCAATGCAATGACGAAATACGCTACGCTCAGAGGACAGGAAAGATGTGACGTATGTTAAAGCCAAAAATTTCTCAAATATGCAGTTTTGACAAATTAAAAATCCGGCTTCAGGGAGGAGCCTAAAATTGTATGCGTGACGTCAGTAAGTGCTGATACTTTAATACGTTTAATCAATGCATCAATGCAATGTTATAAAATGTATTAAACTGATTAAAACAGCAATAAAATTACAGAAGAAAAAGTTAGTGAAAAGTACGAATAAGTTTAATGACATTAATTTTTAGTAACGGGTATAAACACCATATTTAGCTTCAATCACACATTATAACCTATTTCTCATGGAACCTACGAGAGCATAGATCCGTGCCTCTAGTGTCTTTCCTATAATGCCATTGAATGTAATTTATTTCTTATCACTCTTGGACAAACATCATATATTTGGGCGAAATGATTGGCTGACAAAAAGCCGTTTTCTTCATATTATTGCCTTCTCATGCCTGATTTTTGTGCGGCGTTAAGGATAGGACGGCGACTAGAATTATTGTGACGATGATCGACTAGTGCACCATCGTCGCATCGTCGCTATGTCTTCTTATCCAGAATTCCACACTATATCTGGTCACATTTAGACATGTTGTAGCCAGTTTCACGTTCAGCAATAATTGCTGCTCTTTCTTCAACACTTAAAATAATTATAAAATAAAAGGAGAAATTATGATATTTTGCAATGACGACTGACCGATTGACAATAGTTCTAACAGAAACATTAATGGCAGGTTGAACCAACAAGAAGGTTGCAGTTTTATTTTTATAGACACTTATTTCGTAAATTTCGTATTACACCTGGGGTCCATAGATTTATATGTCAATGGCATCGACGAAATAATGTAATGCTGTCAATCACAGAAAAAATAATAAGTAGCTGTCAATCATAATCGTATTTACATAATATTTACACTGTTCAAGTGCGAGTCGGGCTCGCGTACTGAGGGTTCCGTACTATCATTATAAACTCGCCGGCATATTTAGCGGAACATAAAAAAAAGGTCCATAATAAAAAAAATATGGTTTTATTTTAAAATCTACTTACTACACTTCTTTTGTTATTTAAAGTTTCATTTGTTTTTACTTAAAATGAGATCACATTAAGAACAGATTTTGCGAGTAAAGGCTATTTGTGAAAAATGGTACATTTTTGAACTTTTCATGTAACCTGGAAAAGTGAAATTTAATATTAAAATTACAATTAATTAAATTAGAAAAATGGTGATTAATATCGCGTATTTCCTCCACGTGCTCTTATTAAAGTTTCTACCCGTCTAGGCATACTGAGAATGATGTTATCGATGGTCTCCTGGGATAGTCTCCGCCATTCCTCAACTACGGCGATTCGCAGTTCTCCCACGTTGGCAGGAGCTGGAATTCTGGACTTAACTTTTCTTTTCAGCAAGTCCCAAACGTGCTCTATTGGGTTCATATCCGGTGATCTCGCCGGCCACTCCATAACAGTGATATTCATATCATTAAGATAAGCTTGAGTTACCCGAGCGGTATGCGGCAGAGCATTATCCTGCATAAAAACAAAATCGTCACCGATATATGGGGCAAACGGTACGACATTTTCTTATAAAACTTCTCTGATATAGCGGTCTGCAGTCAGACTCCCTCTGTCAATCACTACCAAGTCTGTGCGAGCTCCCAAACAAATGCCCGCCCAAACCATTATTGATCCACCACCGTATGCAACTGTAGTTTCAAAATTTGTCTGAATGTATCGTTCTTCTTTGCGTCTGTTTATTCTTTGCCTGCCGTCAATTTGATTTAAGAGAATTCTGCACTCATCACTAAACAATACCTTACTCCATTGGTCCGCGTTCCAAAGTCGATGTTCCTGAGCAAAAGTTAACCTGTTTCTACGATGATTTACCTCGAGCCTTGGAGGCTTGGCGGGCACAAATGAACCCAAACCAGCTTCTTCGAGCCTTCTTCGTACCGTACGCTCACTTACGGTTACACCCCGCACTGCTTCTAACTCATGTCGGGCTTGGACGGCCGTCAAACGGGGGTTCCTACGTACACGAAGCCGAATGAAACGATCATCCCTACTCGAAGTGCGTCTTTTTCTGCCTTGTCCTGCTCTTCTCACATAAGTACCGGTCTCCCTGAACCGTTGGATACTGCGATGGATCGTTGAAACTGGTCGACGAAGATCTCTGGATATCACTCTGTAGGTTTGACCATTTCTTCGCATTTCGAGTGCCCTGGCAATTTCCGTTGGAGCTAAGTCAGGCATAATTCAGTCATCAACTCCAGAAAGATACGCGATTAAAAAAAACTAACAAAAAACAGTATTTCAATGAAATTTTAAATCAAACTCAGAAGGAAGAAATACTCGAAGTTCGCTCCAGATAAGGTGTATTTGAATAAAATTAAAACAATTGCATAAAATGTGATGTTCAGTTGTTTTCTTAATTTGAAAATATTTCTTTTTAAATTAAATAACGTATAAACCAGCCAGCAACTTTATATGAAACTGATATCAAACCTTTTTTTTATGTTCCGCTAAATATGCCGGCGAGTTTAGTTTAGTTTACTTTAATACTATTGAGGATTACCTCAATTCAAACACAAGCAAAAAATTACGTACGTAGGTATGTTGACCCCTGTTGTTGTATGGAGACCCCATTAAATATAATATGTGTTTTATTTGAATAAAATAACTATTTATTTTTAAAGTGAATACCTATATTGTTCAATATTCTGTGAACATTTGATGCGTCTACCTGTACCGTTATTAATATTGAGCAAAAACAAGCAAAAAAATCACAAAAGTTTTGTATGGGAGCCCCCTTAAAATATTTATTTTATTCCATTTTTTAATATTTGTTTTTATAGCGGCAACGGAAATACATCATGTGTGAAAATTTCAAGTCTGTAGTTATCGCGTTTCACGAGATACAACCTGGTGACAGACGGAGGGACGGACGGTCAGACAGCGAAGTCGTAGTAATTTGGTACCGTTTTTATCCTATGGGTTCGGAACCCTAAAAAAGCAGCGAAGAATTCGCCAGGTGTAACATCGCTGCAATATTTCATGATTGCATCGGATTCTACAAGTCTTAAACATCATAGCTGTCTTGTTGGCGAATTGATGCCAATCGCGGTATCGGCGCTGTTACTAGTGATGGACACAAAATATAGATTGAATGCCGGTAAAATATTTCGATTCCAAAATTTAGGCTTATTAATAGTTCTTCGAACAAATTATTATAAATTTTACCATTAAAATATATGTTTCAATGTGAAAATGAACGATATTTAAAAATACGTATTTAAAGTTGCGTATCCTATGAAGGCAGAAAGCTAGGAATCCATTACCTTCCTGTCTTAAAAAAAAATTGTCAATGGTCTGTCACATACACCAAATTAGACGTATGTAAGTCTGTCAAGTCAATAGTTATCGTATTTACATACTTACATATTTATATAGTATTATTTTTAAAATTAATTGGTTCATGCCACTTATTAGTAGCAACTAGGAAAAGCCTCAAAATTCGTACATTCATTGGGTGTCCTATGGATTGGATATCGTGCAAAGCTATAAGATTCGACCTATCTGCGCTCAAGATGGTACCACCTGGAACCACCACCTGGGTTGAACCACGGAAGTAGATTGTGAAATGCTTTTATAGAAAGTACAAACTACAAAGTTACTGCCAAGGCCCCCAAGTCATACTTATTTGGTTTTTGATAAAATAATGGTAAGTTTCATAAAGGTATCAACTTACGTAATTAAAATAATGCACATGCATTATTTTAATTACGTAAGTCCATACCTAGTTGAATTTACAATAAATCACTACCTTAATAAAAAATAAATTATTGCAGTTGGTCCAGCAAGGTCCGGTGGCAGAGTAAAATCAAGATATTCAGCAATATGGACCCAGAATTGCCCTAAGGAGACCTAAGCTACCTCTGCGATAGATTGTTTCCTTACAAAACAAGTATTACATGAAGCTCTATAACTTTGCCAAATAATTATTATAGGACACCAATTTTATAAGTCTTGTGTCTATAGATATTAGATATGTTTAAAGATCTTTCTGTATTTAGAATAAGTAAGTAAAGGGAAAGAAAAATATTAATTATGTTTGAATAAATTTTATTTCTTTCTAAAATTACAGAATTAAATAAATGATATAATGTGTTAATTTCATTATACATTTCATTATACAATTTTCCCCTACCTTTAAACTTCCTACAATGGTACCCTTGGTACCTAGGTATATCTTGGCAGCAGCATTTATGTGAGCACATTATGCCTAAATGGTGAAGGAAGTCATGAATAAAAGCTCTTTAATCTACGATATGCCTAGGTACTCAAAGGTTTGTGAAGCTGACAGCCCACACTTGGCTAGGGATGGTATCGGCTATGACTTTATGTCCTTCCAATTATGAGAGAGTCTCGTACTTCGTAGTAGGTCTGCTGAAGATGAGCTGAGATGAAATCACCAGGGAGCGTGTCTACCAAAATCTTTGTTGTAAGTATAGACGGAGTCGTTCCTATGGTAGCAAGATATAATGTTCAAACCATTTTGCGAGACGTTCAGGGAGCGTTTAAATATTTTTATTTCCGTAATAAGCTACTCTTCATATTTCGAGCGTATAGATAAAAACTATGAATTCGTAAAAACTCATAGATTTATAATAGGTCTTCGCTTGCGGACCTCTATGTAAATTTTTTATCTTCACTCGCAATTGTATTCACACTTTAGGTATCTAAAATAACATTGTACTCAAGAAAAACACTTAAATTTGTTACTCAAACACTAATTTCAGCATTTTCCAGGACGAAACCACCAAACATCCACGAAAACCTCTACTTTTACTAGCTTTTAGTTTGACAGATAAATTCTAAGGCTGCGATGCGGATGTACCGTCGATGGTATGTCATCAGAAGTTCCAGAATACCATTTTTCACACAAATAAGAAATGCTTAAGTTTTCTACATCTCCCGTTACCGCTAATGTAGCGCTAGTGTCGCTTAGGTGGTAGTCGAGATACAATTTGACATTGCATCTTCGGTATGACAGCTGTGTCAGGGATGGACATTAGAATTTCAGAATACCATTTTTCATACAAATAAGACAAGTTTAAGTTTTCTACATCTCCCGTTACCGCCAGTGCAGCGCTAGTGTCGCATGGATGGTTGTCGAGCGAACTGAAATTAATTGCAGAATACAATTTGGCATGCCTTCTTCGGCTTGGCAGCTGGCTGGCAGCTGTTTCATTACGTAGAATAGCACTGCTGCATGTCATCAAAGGTATACCTTCATCAAACATAATACAAACAGACAACGCTAACTCCGTGCTCCGCGTAGCACGCGTCAGGAACGACGACGCGGGTCGCTACACATGCAACGTCGCCCGCGCACCGCCGACCGCGCCTTCCACTGCGCACGTCGTACTACATGTCATCAAAGGTATACCTTCAACAAACAATACAACTAGAAAACGCTAACTCCGTGCTCCGCGTAGCACGCGTCAGGAACGACGACGCAGGGCGCTACACATGCAACGCCGACCGCGCCTTCCACTGCGCACGTCATACTGCATGTCATCAAAGGTATACCTTCATCAAACACTAGCTTTTGCCCGCGGCTTCGCCCGCGTGAATTTCAGGGTTTTACAAATCCCGTGGGAGTCCTGGATTTTCTGAAAAAAAACAGCATATGTGTTAACCTAACTTTGCTAATGGCTCCAAAATCTCCATTTTTCTAATTTCCATCGAAAACTACGATGGACATAATTGTAATTTTTGTTTTAATGTATCGGTAAAAAATAATTCCCAAAAACGCTCAGAACGACATTTAAATAACTGTCTTAGTTTTTGAAGTAATTAGGTAAAACAACGTTTTTCTGTTATATTCTTCCGCAACGCTGCATACTAACCTAACCTAACCTAACCCACCAACGTATTCATAAGAGTGAGAAGGACGAAAATAAAATCAACGTATCCGCTTAAGAGTCAAATAATTTCAGAACATTTACCTTATAGGTATCCATTTTCGCATTTACAGCATAAAATTACTATCACATATTCTATTGCTCAACTAAAACACATATTTTTAATAGCGAAACAGTTCTAATATCAGAAACTATACAGGAACACCTTTTTAGCATTATTAACCTGTATCCCATTGCTTAACCAAAACACACATTATAAATAGCGAAACAATTGTACTTTCAGAACCTTTACAGCATTACTAATTACTATACCATATCACACAGCTCAACTAAAACATACATTGTCAGTAACGAAACAGATGTTAGTTCAAAACCTATACTATCATTTTCACATTTATAACATTATGCATTATTAATAGCATTATAGCATTATTATTTATGGCATTACTATCCCATATCCCCTTGTTCAACTAAAACACACTTGTTAAATGCGTACAGTGCTATGTTCAGAACCTACATAGTGGCCATTTTCACATTTATAGTGATAAAAGATTCAGCTTTTGCCCACGGCCCCGCCCGCGTCAAATTCGATTTTTCATGAATCCTAAGGGAAACGTCATTTTTCCGTTATCGTTCCCTATTCCAACCTTTAAACATGCTTTCAGCAAGTTCGCTTGAACAATCTATCTATTGCTCTAGAAAAATTGGTATTTTGAGTATCCCACGGGAACTACGGATTTTTCCGGGATAAAAAGTAGCCTATGTTTTATTCCGGGTTATAAACTACCTATGTTCCAAATTTCAGCTAAATCGGTTCAGTAGTTGAGCCGTGAAGGAGTAACAAACATACACACACACAAACTTTCGCCTTTATAATATTATTAGGATTAGGATAATACAAACAGACAACGCTAACTCCGTGCTCCGCGTAGCACGCGTCAGGAACGACGACGCGGGTCGCTACACATGCAACGCCGATCGCGTCTTCCACTGCGCACGTCATACTGCATGTCATCAAAGGTATACCTTCATCAAACATAATACAAACAGACAACGCTAACTCCGTGCTCCGCGTAGCACGCGTCAGGAACGACGACGCGGGTCGCTACACATGCAACGCCGATCGCGTCTTCCACTGCGCACGTCATACTGCATGTCATCAAAGGTATACCTTCATCAAACATAATACAAACAGACAACGCTAACTCCGTGCTCCGCGTAGCACGCGTCAGGAACGACGACGCGGGTCGCTACACATGCAACGCCGATCGCGTCTTCCACTGCGCACGTCATACTGCATGTCATCAAAGGTATACCTTCATCAAACATAATACAAACAGACAACGCTAACTCCGTGCTCCGCGTAGCACGCGTCAGGAACGACGACGCGGGTCGCTACACATGCAACGCCGATCGCGTCTTCCACTGCGCACGTCATACTGCATGTCATCAAAGGTATACCTTCATCAAACATAATACAAACAGACAACGCTAACTCCGTGCTCCGCGTAGCACGCGTCAGGAACGACGACGCGGGTCGCTACACATGCAACGCCGATCGCGTCTTCCACTGCGCACGTCATACTGCATGTCATCAAAGGTATACCTTCAACAAACATAATGCTACCAGACAACGTTAACTCCGTGCTCCGCGTAGCACGAGTCAAGAAAGACGACGCAAGCCGCTACACATGCAACGCCGATCGCGTCTTTCACTGCGCACGTCATATTTTTTTTTTGCACTTAGTTATTCTCTGCTATAGGCAGCGACCTTTTTAATGCGAAATTTGCTCTGAAGAAGTGCCAACTCACGATGGTCTTGACCTGGCGCACGTCATACTGCATGTCATCAAAGGTATACCTTCAACAAAGATAATACAACCAGACAACGCTAACTTCGGGCTCCGCGTAGTCAGGACTGATAGACAGCTATGAATTGAATCGAAATACCATGTCATATAGCTACGGTTGCTGAAACGAAGTTTACTAGAACTGTAACTGCTTAAAACTAGGTGTATGTAGGTTGCCCATTTTTCCGAGCGCTCATAAGGTTTCGTGCAACTTAAACTACAGCTAGGTATGTAAGATACTTCATTGTTTACGACATGTCACGTTTCGCTATACTGCAGTATTGTAGGTGTCAAGTAAAAATTGCGCTGATATTCATATACCTAGCACTCAGTCGGATGTCCTCTATTACTTCAAAACTGAAGTACTCTATTTCTTGTTATGATATTATGATATTGTATAATGATAGTTGTAAACTTCAGTGCACCTTCTATGTGACTCGAGTTATATGTTCGCTCAGCGTCTTACGACGGTATAACTATATTATATTTTGTGGCTACTATATAGGTATTTATCAGCCCTGAATGCCAGTTTCTTGAGAAAATATATTCTATATTTCTACGTTAATAACTCTATGGCCACATATTGTAATAACATCTAGGATATCATAAACTTGCCAAAGGTTCCTTGTATTAATAAATTTTCGTTCGTCATTTAATGTGCTCTGTATTTCTACTTGAATACCTTGTAGTATATCATTAATATATCACTCACCAAAGTTTCTTCGTTAATGGATAATATCTATGAACGTATCATGTATCTTTTAAATTCTTCTCACTCTACTGTTAAGAAGTAGCAGTTAAAAATATTGGAAAAATTACCTTTCTTGTTGATGCGAAAAAAAAATTAAAGGTTGTTTTTATTTACACCGCTTTCAAACGAAATTCAAAAAATGTGTGAAATTTATCGCAATTTTGACATTTGCGATCGATAACCATAGACTGCTGTTCTTTTAGATATTTTATTACTTACCTACTCAAGAACCTTCTCCGAGCACATGACAGCTCATAAAAACAACAACCATTCTCACCAAAGTTTCATGGAAAACGAATAAGTTGTTATGCGCACTTTCTACGTGACACCATTACAAATTGCGGTACCTAGCCAAGCGTGGTCGAACGCCGTCTTACAACGTTTAACGTTATGTAACACGAAACGGTATATAACGTAGAATATAATAGCCTCTAACTGTTCTGCAATGGGCGTCAATTTCTGATGGGCTGTACTGTACACTGAAGGGTATCTGTGTTTCTGCCTCAATAACACTATGATTGCATATTGTTATTGCCCCTGTGTTAAACTGTATTGGATTTCAATACCAATTTGTAACACTATTTGGGTATGTAAATGGCGTTTAGTCTTTAGTAATAGTATGTCAGAAGGATACAGACATTTCACCATACAGCAAGACGATAGGCTATTCACGTAATACGTCGGCTATATTTCGAAAAGTGAAATGTTTAAAAAGGTCATGGCATTTATACGAAGGTATATAAGTAGACGATACATTGAAACATCTAGTCACGTGGTAGCGTGACAAGCCAAGTTCAAGTATAGAACTGGCAAGCGCACCATGTGTATATGAGAACTAGCTAAGTCAGACCTTAGGATTCAATATATTAAAAAGAAGCTATGATATTTTATGTTCTTATACATAAATTTCAGGATTGCAGACCATTGAACTCGGCACCCATTATGATCTCACTTCTTTTGTCGTTAAAGTTAACAACCAAGGCATATACTAAATATTGAACTTGGCTCTGATGGGATTTAATTTACTCGAATGTTTGGTGGGTCTGAGAGTAGGTTAAGGTATTTCTTTATATCCCTCATGGCAAAGCAACGTTCGCCGAATTTAGTCTAATATATAAAATACTTGTGGCAATTTTTGTTACTAAACTCCTCTGAAAAAGCTCGACCAATTGTCAGGCCCGGTTTCCAACAAAACGGAGCGGAGCGGAGCTATATGTAACCAATCAGATTTCATCATTTTAACATCTCCGAAACTGAGGGGAGAACAGATGCCGAAATGACAAAATCTGGATTGGTTACTCAAACACAACTCCGCTCCGTTGCGCTTTGGTGGAATCTAGGCCTTAAGCATGTTCGATAGATCTGAGAGTAGGTCGTAGTATTTTTTACATCAGTCAGATGGTCATAATATAATATTGATTTTTTGTTCCAGGAGAAAGTTTGGCTGAACTACATCAAGGCGCGAGCAGGCCACGCGACGCTTTGCAGGTCACAATCGGGTTCTGGACGTTGATAATTTTACACTTCGTGTTAAATGACGAGATTGTATAACAATAAATTGTTCAAATTTGATTATATAATGAATGTTTTATTTCTATATCGGTCATCGTCATCATATCTTGTTCCGCTTCGAATAATTTCTAACCCAACTGTCAGGTTTAATGATGAAGTGCAGAATTTACATGTTAAATAAAATTAATAAAAGTGTAAATAAAAAACACTCAGTGCAACTTGTAAGCGAAGCACTAAAAATACCGAAACAAGTTTGAGAATGGAAAACACAGTACCTAAGTATATAACTAACAATCTGTGAAAATTTGAAGTGTCTCTTGTTACCGTAATCATTATCGAGCAAAAACAAGTAAAGAAATAAAGTTTGTTGTATGAGAGCCCCCGTAAATATATTATTTATTTTATTCTAGTTTTTAGTATTTGTTGTTATAGCAGCAACAGAAATACATCATCTGTGAAAATTTCAAGTCTGTAGCTATCACGGTTCAAAAGATACAGCCTAGTGACAGACGGACGGACGGACGGACAGCGAAGTCTCAGTAATAGGCATCCGTTTTTACCCTTTGGGTACGGAACCCTAAAAACTGGGAAACAAACGCAATGAACAGAAACTGATGGAAGAATTTTTGGAACAGACCCGGGCCAACAAAGGGCTGTAGCGCCGCCGTTGATGATGATGATGATGAACTACTAACTTAGCCCCAATGGGCTTATAACTGGTTAGAAATCCAATGATTTCTAACCAGTTATAGGCATTTTAAAAGAAAAATATAAATAAGGATAGGCATAATTTTAATTCATGAAATTCCAGCAATTCAATATACACAAATTCTAAGAAGGAATGATATTATGAGAATCACCAAGAGTAATAAATTATAACGGTTATATTCACACACATTATATTCAAACATAAATTGTATTCAAATTTCACACTGGAATGGTCTTAGAACTCGTAATATAAATCGCGATATTACCATAACATTTGTGAACTAACTGAGATATTAACCGATTCTTTATTTTACTTATTCCTATCTTCTTTAGAATCGTAAATACATTTATCTACGCTCATTGCTTAAAGTTCGAATTATGAAATCAAAATGTGTCACATATTGACCTACTTTATTCACAGACTTCTATAATTATTAAAAAGTTACTCATTATAACATCGCTGTACTATGGAAATAACTCTAGATAGTTGAATAATTTCCATTACGATACTCGGCTCTGGGTTCCTGTATTTTTATGTGTCGTCATCACAGACCAGTGGCAGTTATTAGGAAGTTTTGACGACCTCCGTGGCGCAGGGGATGCACGCTCGGATTCGAGTGGGAGGTCGCGGGTTCGATTCCCGCCACGGGGCCCACTTGGGAATTTTATAATTTCTAAATTGGCTCAGGTTTGGTCTGGTGGGAGGCTTTGGCCGTGGCTAGTTACCACCCTACCAGCAAAGACGTACCGCTAAGCGATTTAGCGTTCCGGTACGATGCTGCGTAGAAACCGTTGGGGTGAGATAACTTACCCCTTCCAAATTAGTACGCTAACATCTTCGGCAGCATCATCACTTACCATCAGGTGAGATCGCAGTCAAGTACTAACTTGTAAAGCGTAAAAAAAAAGTTATTTTCATATAAGTATATTTTTAAGTAACTAAAAAATTAAAAAAAAGCTCTACTCTTGTGATTAACCGATTACAATGGCACGCATGCCACTCAAGTAGGCATTCATGTTCGCCAAAAATGGCTTACATCACTTTTGAAAAAAGCTGATACCCTTACACTTCTGGACTGGAGTGAATTTCTCAGCCGAAAAGGAGTTTGCCTCAAAATGGGCTATTTTGCGTCCACACTGCGTCTGAAGCACGTATGCATGAAAAATCTTATTTCAAATTATAATATCACATATATTTTTCTCAATGATGTGCGTACAGGGGTTTAAAAGTTTTATGAAAATAAAAGTAATTAAACGTCTTGATAAAAGCGGAACTGCCGTATAGGCACTGGAAACGTCACTCCCACTACCACTTGGCAAATGATACCAGTTTTTTATAAACTCACTTTTTTAGGGAAAAAGTAGGATAACTATTATAGGAAATAAATCAAATGAAAACCCAATTACAATTGTAGATATGTAAAACATAATAAAGAAACTATAATTAAATACCTAAATAATAAAGCCAAGCACACTGTACGGTATTGCTTACATTTAATTGAAATTGTCAAAAGATTTTTTTCAATGAAAAAAAATCCTTATTGACTAGCAACTCCCTCCTGACAATGTCATTCAAGTACCAAGAGAGCCTTGTTGGACTGTACATATATCTCTACCGCATCTATACAGATTAGATTTGCACCTTCTGTTCAAATTATTTTTATAGCTGTTTATTGAAAAGCAAGAAATGCTTCACTGAACATTTTAATTGCGGTAAACAAAAGCACTTGCAACACCACAGAGTACATCAAAATCAAAATCAAATCAAAATCAAAATATCTTTATTTCACATAGGCCTAACATACAGGCTCTTGCGAACGTCGGTATGACATTTCTTGCATAATAATGATGATAACTACAAGTCGACTTAAAACTAAGTTTACGAGGGTTCCAAACGCGCCCTGCCGCTGAGAAGAAGCCCACAACAAACATCACGTTCATTGTGTTGTTTGATCATGTAATGTGCAGCTAATTATAACAAAAAGTAAGCACACCATCTTGATCGTGACAAAATCCTACGTGGCTTAAAACCTATTCATAAGTGTATTTAAATTATTAAGAATAATACTTTTATTTCCAGCATAACCTTTGGCTCATAATTATTGAAACGATTCTAATGTTATCTGTCGCTAGGTTCCTAGGTACAACAATATGGATGGGCCCCGTCTACAAAATAAGCGTGACTATTTTTAATGTGTAAAGTGGCGCATAAGATGGCGTCACCTAGGGAAGTACCACGAACATTTGACAGCAAATCTTGGCGCTCACCATGGAGCTGCATGTCACGTAAAGCTATGCTATAAATGGGGCGCCTCCTTAATTTTCTTATCTCAATAATCTGTCGCGGCGCCACCGTCGAAACTAGGGTAAAACCAAACTCGTAAATAGAAACACTGGTTTAAATGTCATCAACTCTTCAGTCGTAGTTGTCTATGGTCAGCGTCACTGTTAGTTGTCTATGTCACTAATCGTCAACAGCGACACCACACAGAAGTTTTAAGGAACTACGGGGTGGCCATTATAAAAAATAAATGCACAATAATATAATAAATACTATTAAATATTTTTTTACGTAGATAATAATATATATAAAGAAAAAAATATTAATAAACTTACATACTTTGGTAACGTTTCGTTACATAGGTACCTACCTACTATGATATACCAATGCCTACCTAGATACTTGTGAAGTAGATCTGCTTTATAGTAATGTAAACAGGTGTAGGTATGGCCGTAGGAATAATTATATCTATATGCATCATCCAGGGTTCCACGGTAATAACGAGGTCGCTTTAAATAAAGTAATCATTATGGGCAAAAATACCGATAAGTACTTATAGTGCGTGAAAACAACTAACCTAACCTCAAAATATCAGAAAAATAGAAAATAAGATTGCTCCAAATTCCCGGTTTTTATCTTACTGATTTTTTTATAACGTAATATTGGGAATATTTCCAATGTTTTACCGATGATTTGTTTAAGACGCAAGTATAGCCCAATTTTCATACAAGAATCGGCAATGTCCTTTACGCGTCTAGGCTGAAACCGCAGTGCTTCTTTACAGATAATGCTACGATTTTTTTTATCAGAATTGAAGAGATGTGGACCTAAATGAAGCCAATTAAATTATATTTATAAGACTAGTTTTTTTCAAGAAAAACGTCAGTAAATGACGAATTATCAATTTTTGTGTCTTGTCCACAATCACTTTCACACACAGCATTTACCTCTCAGAGAGATAATCTCCAACATATATAGAAAAAAGTATTTTGATTGCGTTATGTAATGATTGACCTGCAAGAAGCTAATTATTAACCGACTTCAAAAAAAGAAAGAGGTTCTGTATTCGACCCGTATGTATGTATGTATGTATGTATGTGGGTGTGTATGTATGTATGTATGTTTGTCCGTGATTATTTCACGTTTGGCTGAACCGATTTTGATGCGGTTTTCAGGAAAGTATTTGTTACATTCGGGAGAAGGTTTTAGTATATTAACCGACTTAAAAAAATAAGAGGTTCTTAGTTTGATCAACATATTTGTATTTAAGTTTGTTCGCGATTATCTCGAGTTCGGCAAAACGGATTTAGATGATTCTTTTTTTGTTAGATAGGCCATACATCACAGGTAGACTCGTTTTAATTTCGTCGAGATTTAATAAATATCTTCGGAGATGGAGAGCGGAACTCCTCAACGGAAAATAGTAAATCGCTTGCGATCGGTATAATAGTGTACAGTGTAGATTTTATCGGACTTCAAAAGAGAAGGAGATTCTCAAGTTGACTGAAATATATGTTTTAATTGACCGACGTCAAAAAAAGAGGTTCTCTGTTTAATCCCTATATCGGTATTTAGGATTTTCCGTGATTATTGTACATGCATTTTATTGTGATAGTCCGTTTTAAATTTGGTTAAAACGTGGCAACTAGATCATAAAAGCTTGTCTTTAAAAACTTTTTTGCACTAAAAAGGGTAAAATAAATTATTTTTTAAAAAAATTGAACCGACTTCAAAACCACAAATAGGCACTCAAAAGCGAAAAATAAATTAATATAATTATTATAACCACTACTACCCACTCATCTATTTTGAAGTCGGTGCCAGCCAATTCAAATAGATAAGTAAATCTTTATAATAGTGCAAAACTACATCCATAGTATGTACTTAGTAGTAGTAAGCTTCGCTGGCACCGACTTCAAAATAGATGAGTGGGTAGTAGTGGTTATAATAATTATATTTATTTATTTTTCGCTTTTGAGTGCCTATTTGTGGTTTTGAAGTCGGTTCAATTTTTTTAAAAAATAATTTATTTTTGAATGTTTAGACTTATAGTTAATGAGTACATGTCAACTGTAGTTTTGTCCGAGCGAAATTACTAATTTCTATGGTAATTTTGTTTCGCCGTCCTGAGCTTCCACCAATGAGTTTCAACGAACAATAAATCCCTGCCCGGCAAGAGACAGTCGTGCGCTTACGCGCAGTGAGAACGGTTGTGCACCTTATCATCACGTTTTCCCGCTAAATATGTAAGTACGTGATTTCAGTTTAGTGGGAACGAAATTTTGCAATTTCGGTGATCAGGTTTTAAAAGGATTTTTTCAAGAGATAAAGGTATCACTTTTATGCATGCTAGGTAGCCTTTGGTACACATTTATGATTTGAGAAAACAATAGTCATAGCCTTAATACTTTCTTGTAATTAAAAAAAAATTGACTCATTTCCAATTTCTGTGGGCCAATTTTTGTGGTTTCCGTGGCATTTGGGTGTCCACGGAAATTACATGACTCCACAGAAATTGTACCAATTATCGTATTAATGTTAATAAAAGTTTTTGAAAAGAAACAATATTTGTTACACCAAAATTACTTTGAAAGAACTCATTTAACATACCTAGTTACAGATTACCTACACAGAGATAGCATTATTCAATCCATTACAGTCTTGATAGATCCCATTATTTTGCTCATGCCTCCTTTCATAATCAAATGTGAACGTTTAAATTGACTCACAGCATTTCAAATATCTTTTTTATTTTAGGAATCCAAAAAAGAAAAAAGATAATCAAGAAAGGTTAAAAAAGAAGAAGATTGCAGAGCAAAAAAGAAGGGAAAAAATTAAAAGCGACCCTGTCAAAGCTGAGGAGTTGCGTAGGAAAGATCGAGAACGTTATCATCGGAAAAAAGCAGAAGGAAAAATTTTACCTCTAAGTGAGATGCCAGCTCGAGCTCGTCGACTCAAACAAAAAAGAAATAAAATTAATTTTAGAAATTACTATAAAAGACAGCAACAAAAAAAGGAATTACTCAAACAACATGAAAATGAGAAAAGTGGAGATACAGATATATCACCTTCAATATTAATGCAACCTAAAAGCCCTTTACCATGTTCATCTCAAGCTAAGTCACAAGATATTACTCCACAGGCTAATAAACAGGTTCCACGACACCCTTTGAAAAATCTACGTTCAAGAAAATTATGTCTACAAGAAAACCATGATGACAGCGTTGAAGACACGCAAGCAGAGCTACAAAGATTTTTTTCAATTCAGCAAACCAGTAGTCCACTCCCCTGTATATCACCTGTTCCACTTATATCTCATAGTGTAAGTAGCATAAATTCTCCTACTTCAACCAAAACACCATGTAGTCCCAAATCTGATTTATCCATTAACTCCATAATATTAAAACGAGAAGTAAATGCACAACTAAAAAAATATCAAAAAAAAAGTCTGCTGAAATACACATGTTCAAAAAAGCTATTTTAAAACTTAAAAAGGAAAAAGAAGTATACAGAAAGAGATTACAAAGACTTGAGCAGACACTTAAAATAAGTCCTAAATGTAAGACGATCAGCAATAAAAATAAACCCAAGAAGATACTAAGCCCTAATGCTAAAAATATTCGAAATTTAGTAAAAAACTTCTACGAGGATGATGAAAATACGCGTTTGACTCCAGGTAAACAAGACTGCATCACTAGAAATGGTCTAAAAAAGCAAAAAAGGTATTTACTGGACAGTTTGAAAAACCTTCACAGCAAATATCTGGTATCTGGATTCCCGCCCATCAGTTAAGTCACATTCAAGAGACTAAAACCTTTTTGGATTGTACAACCGAAAGTAGACAGCAGAGACACTTGCTTATGCAAACCACACGCCAATATGGATTTATTGATCAACTCTTTGAAAAAGAATAAGATTATTAGTGAGAATTCCACAACAGAAGTTTTGAATAGCTTCACCTGTAAAAATGCTAAGGTTGAATGCTTACAGCGTAAATGTGAAGAATGCAAAAATAGATGGATTCTGTACAATGAATTTGATAATTCTCATAGTATTTCTTATTACTTATGGAGTAAAAATAATAAAACCTACGTAAAAAATAACATTGAGAAAATATCGACCATTGTGGAAAAAGTTAGAAAAGACGAAAAACCTCTAGAAGTTATAAAGCACTTTGAAAAGGAAATAATTCCTTTTATGAGTCATTGTGCAAACATTAAAAATCAATACGAAAGTATCAAAAAAATTAAAGCAGAAATCACTAAAAATGAGTGCATCGTGCACATGGACTTTAGCGAAAACTACAGTACGAAATATAGTTCAGAAATCCAAGCAGTTCATTTCGGTGCTAGCCGGTCTCAACTGACATTACACACAGCAGTAATTTATTATCACGTAAATGATGAACTCAAATCCCAGTCATTCTGTACTGTGAGTGAATCTTTGCATCACGATGCGTCTGCAGTATGGGCCCATTTAATACCAATTTTGCAAGAAATTGAAGCTGTTGCACGTCATATATCGGTTCTCCACCTCATATCCGATTCTCCATCAGGACAATATAGAAACAAAAAAATTTTCTATATTATATCGCAGCTTCACCTATACTTGTCAGATTTGTCTCGAGTGATATGGCATTACTGCGAATGTGGGCATGGAAAAGGAGCACCTGACGGTGTAGGAGGTGTTCTTAAGAGATCTGCAGATCGTCTGGTTGCCTTTGGCAGAGACATCAACGATATTAACGCTTTAGTGGAAGGTCTTCAAACAACCGTCACAGGTGTGAAAATAAAGATTGTTAACGACTATGAAGTGAATGAGAAGGATTGGCTTTTGCCAAAAGTCCTAAAATGTTTCCCAGGGTCTATGAAGATCCATCAAATCGTTTGGGCAAAAACATCCAAAGCTCTTGCAATGCGATCACTGTCATGCACTGATGACAACTGTCTTTACAATCTTATAAAATGCATTCACGGAAAACATTTAGGTTTCTATGAATTGCCTATTGAAGTCCAGGATAATGCAACGGTCGTTCCACCTTCATCGCAATCAGATTCCAGTTTAAAGCCATCAAAAATTCACAGATTTAAAGGATCTGAATTATTTTACTTTAAAACCAAGAACATGCCTCAAGATAAGACTATCAAATCAGCTGACGCTTCACATGACTTAGAAAATATAGACTATGATAATCTAGTCCCATCAGCCTCATTTTTCCAAAATATTAACAGTGATATAATGTCGAAGTTTGAAAAAACCATTGAGACTGATAATGACGCTCACATTGAGTGTTCCAAAAAATTAGTTAAAAGAAATTACTTTATTAATATTTTTGATAGCGATGATGAAAGTATTTTCTGAAGATATTAGCCATGTTAGTGATTATTTGCTTTAAGAATATTTCTTAATATCCTAGTTACCTAAAAGTTGATTGATGTCTAACATCATTATTTTTTCATTGTTTATCTTCAGAGCGATGGCTTTTATTGAGCTGCTCTTATGATTATTAAATTAGTTGTTAATTTGTCATTTTAATACCTAGAAGGTATCAAAATTAATGCTAAGTGATTGACTGTGTATACCAATAATTACTTATTTAGTTTTAACATTTTGATAAGAAAGTATAAAAAGTGTTGTTAGATTTTGAGAAGTAAACTGTAACATGACATAATATTTGAGTAATTTGTTTTGGATTTTTTTATTAGTTTCAAATTAATCATGCTAATCAGAATTTGTTAATTTTTTCCAAGGATTTGACAATATTTCTGTTATTAATATTATTAAGTTAAAACTGTGCTGTTTTTGCAGCGATAATAATTTATTTTTGTTTGGTTACAATTTGTGTAGGTTGATATTTTAAGTTAATTACTTCTCCTTGTTCCATCAGTTCCTTGATTGCTAATTTTGTAAGACTGATTTAAGGAATAGTAGGTGCACCACGTTGTGTCTTAAATCATAAAAGTATTAAAATGATTCGTATTAAGTATATCAGTTTTTTTATCATTATACCTTACCTTTCTATACATATTATTACTAAAAATATTTTTTTAGTTCAAATTCACAATTTCAGTGCACACGCACAATTTCTGTGTCACCAATACAATTTCGGTGGCAATAATAAAATTTCTGTGGCTCGCCAATTTCGGTGGCCCAAATAACCCTCTAATTAATATATAAATATATAATCTCCTTTTAGAAAATGTATATGAAATGTGGATTTGTTGCGCTTTATAATTAAAGTTTTTTACAAAACATGAAAATGAAAATGTCCATGGAAATTAGGTAAAAAATCGAGTTGTTGAAAATCACTCACTGATATTTTAACGAAACTTAATCTAAGCACCACTGCAAGGAAATTGGCATTCAAATGAACAAAACCCCATCGAAATCAGTCCATCCGTTTGAGAGCTACGATACTACAGACAGACACCTGTACAGCCAACGTCAAACTTATACGACCGCTCTTTTTACATCAGGGGTTAAAAACTACATGGATATGCAATTATACTTATGTACCTACGACAAGGCATCGAAAAGGCTTTCACTGATTCGTAGTCGAGTTACCAAAGACGTGTACGAAGCGGTTTGATTACTCGTTCCTGATACGCACTCCAAAGGTCTGGAATACCCTCGTAGGTATACTCTTCTCTCTTCAGGTTTTTCCTACCACCTACAACTTGGGCGCTTTCAAATCAAGAGTCAAATCAAATCCTTGGGGATGAATGAACTGCTGTAATTATACTAGCTCAATTATTTTTAAGACCTTTTGTGAAGTGGTGATAACAGAAAACAAAACCCGGCTGAGTTTGTTGTGGGCTTCTTCTCAGTGCAGGGCGCGTTGGAACCCTCGTAAACTTAGTTTTAAGTCGACTTGGAGTTATCGCCATACAAATGTGACAAATATCATAAGGACCTTTTACAAGAGCCTGTATATTGAAAATTGAGCCTATGTGAAATAAAGATATTTTTAATTTTTAGAGTGAATCAGCATATCTATAGGCAAACGTGTTTCACCTTATGACTGTATCATCACTTTTCATCAGGTCTCACAGTCAAAAGCTAACCAATATACATAGTTAAAAGAATCTACATCCTTATTTAGAGTAGGGAATTACGTCCCGATCCGGAAAATATTATGCAACATAATTACAAATCGTCTGGTTATTTTCAAGATTTACTCCACCCGACCTTAAAAGCACCTAAAGTCATTCAAGAACAATGCCTATCGTTACGAGTACAACCATTCTTTACCTTCTTGTTTCCCATCATCCCTTGGCAAGCCTTGACCCTGCTTGTCCTAATAAATGGCTCTCTATGCAAATATTGCCAGAACCCTCCATGTGATTGTACTCGATTCTCATCCGATCCCTTCGGCGAGCTCAGGAGCTATGGTTTTAATTAACTGACGACCTCACTGGCGCAGGGGTCAGATTCGAGTGAGAGATCGCGGGTTTGATTCCCGCCCGGGCCGCTGTGGAATTTTATAATTTCTAAATTGGCTCAAGTCTGGTCTGGTGGGAGGTTTCGGCCGTGGCTAGTTACCACCCTAAAAGCAAACACGCACCGCCAAGCGATTTAGCGTTACGGTGCGATGCTGTGTAGTAACCGTCGGGGTGAGTTTACTTACCCCTTCCAAGTTGGTACGATAACATCTTCGGCTGCATCATCACTTACCATCAAGTGAGGTATGAAATAGTAATTAAGAACTTAGTGAATCAGCCATCAAGAGCTCTCGTATTCTAATCCCAAGCATGCTTGGAGGCCTGAAAATTGTATATAATATTTTTAATGGTACTGCCTGCCAGCCCGTCCCTGGTTATCGTGGTGGATTATGACTCTTGCTTTCATCGATATGTATTAAGCTCATTGCTTGCTTTACTGTTAGACACTGTTTTTGAAAGAATTGTGTAAATCGGCGAATGAATACCTACGGATGTTGTGGTTTATCAAGAATTCGCCGTTTTCCATTTTAATTTGACAAATTAAAAAAAATGTCTTTTTTGTTTTAGTTACATTCCATATTTCATTTATTATAACATTTATTTTACAGCAGCGCGCCGAAGTGATTATAATATTTGTACATCCGTGTCGGCTCAGTAATCAAATCTATGAAACAAACTGTAATAAATTGACATTTCATTTTAAAAATGTTTTTTTTTTTCAAATATTTAAAGAAATACGTATTTCATGCAAGTTTTCACAGTATAGTTATTTTGTGAATTCTGTTTAGTACACTAGTACTACCACAGAACAAAACAGTTATTCATTGGTCTGTGGTGGTGCGACATGCAGCGTAGCGGAAGAATTTAACAGAAAAAATAAATTCAGTAAATGTACCTTAACTTTTTTTAAGAAGTTTTCCAGTAAGCGTGGCTTAAGTCACTTCTCTGTTTTATAAAACCACGTCTAAGGTTTTTCATTCTTCGGAAACAATAGCGCGAGGGCAAGGATTTTTAACAAAGCAGTGGGCTTTTATTTTTCGCGAACAATTTTAACGTTCCTTTAACAAAGTACATGGTAAAATGTTTATATTATTAAGGAAAAGTATGGTGTAAAAGTTTGATGTACATTGGAAAAGGAATCGCTTTAGTCGAGTTTAAACATAATTTTGTCAGTAACTTTTTAAGGCTCTAACCGCTCCTGTTTTACTTCTTAAAGACTTTTTATCTATTGTCAACATTGTATAGATAAAAACATAGCTTGGCATGTAACTATTCAGAAATCTCCATTGCCGTTTTAATTTTCCATTCGTGTTTCTATCCCTAGACTCTAGAGTCTGGATGAATATAGATTAAAAAACTCCAAAATACATATGTTTTTATTTAAAAATAGTAATTTTTAATCTATTTAAGGTCACTAAAAATTGCTTACTGCACTTATAACAATAAGGGCAGTGGTTTTGCGGTAATCGTCGTAATATACATGCAGGTCTATAATGACCCCCGGCCGTTATATTCTATTGCGGCTTGCGGAACATCAAACAATACCTAGCCTTGAAAATATTCCTTTGTAAACTTTCGCTATTCGGCAAAATTATTTTGTAAACCACAATGAATATTTAATGGTGAAGAGAATACAATGCGTATTATAAAAAAACTTTTTTTGGATACTTCGCAGGTTACAATACCCTTTTGATGTAGGATAATTAAGCATTTTTTTAATAATATTAGAGTCAGTATTCCCGGGATGAAGGCATTTAACTTTTCATGTCTGCGTGAAGGGTACTATTATGTATACCGTGGTGAAAGGTAAAAAATGTTAGTCTATTATAGCCGTACCTAAACTTACTTACGTAGTTCTATGATTTTCCTTACTTCCAGTTTTATTCTTTTATTTCCATAGTTATTATATAACAAATAAATTATTTTATTTAGAATTAATTACTCCTTAACTATCAAGACAAAATCTACTAGGAATCTTTAGTTGTCTGATTAATATCCGCTGTGAAATCGGCGGTATCTTCATTCTTCAACCCTTAAATTACCGTAACAAAGGTGTATAAATAAGTCTTAACCATTTCAATAAAATAATGTAGGTAATGGGTATTCTATGATCCATGAAATGTAGCTCAATGATAAATCCTAAGCGAGGAAAAAGCCCTGAGTGCAAGTAACAGCTGGCAAGATTTATGCCGCCTGGCCTGTTGCCTAGTCGCTGTATTTTATTAAAATATTGTCTACCTAGATAAAAAACATTGTGTGGTTTTATGAAACCATGGTAGAAGTGAAACTTTTGTGGCCTTGGCTGCTCTGACGAGCGCCTTTCACTTTACTATCCCTACTCCGACCGTCACGCGAGATGCAATACACAGACGAAAAAGTTTGTGACGATGTAATTTAAAAAGTTTCACTTTATTTATAAGTAAGTATTTGGTTACATAAAAATTACAAGTAAGTATTTAGTATTTGGCTCATTGAGTAAGTATTAGCTCAATGGTATGGTATTATAATGTTGTCATAAAATATAACGGGATTGAAAATGCGAAGAAAAATTCAGGATGACCTTTTGTTTTTGGTCAAACTTTCACACTCTGCAAAGAGATCGGGTGTCGAATAGAGAGAGGTACTAAAGTTTGAAACTGTTAACTCTCATGTAATTGAACGGTTATTTACCTTTATATGTTACTATAAATTATAATTAGTTATGTCTCTGTTTTGTAATGTTCGAAGTACCTATCTATACGCGTTAATTTCGTGACAAACATGTTAACTCTGGATTTTCTCATCTAAAGTTTTTAATTGAACACATACTTCGCTCACGCTTCTGAACTTAAGCACATTAAACGTGACACTTTCGAAGAACCGGTAAGTACCTAACATACGGCTCAACGAAGAATTCCTAATTGTATTCGTACGTAGCAAAAATCAACTTAGGTACCCTATTTATCCCACCGACTCCCACTTCCCTCCATTTAGCGCGTCTTATGTGCCACATCTTTTTATTAAAGCAAAGAATGCAGACACAAATCATACTTCCACCAGATGTTAAGAGGATATACCTACCTACCTACTGAATTAATTTTTATCTTTCTCACTCTCACGTATGGTGGGTGTGAATAAAATTCACGTATACGGGGTGTAATAATCTGTGGGTCCGAAATGCAGCGTTGCGGAAGAATATAACAGAAAAACGACGTCTTACCTAATTGCTAAGAAACTAAGCCAAAGAAATCCGGTCTGAGCGTTTTTGGATATTAGGTATTATTGTCTATATATTGACATGTTAAAACAAAAATTACAATACCATTTAATGTAGTTTCTGATAAAAATTTAAAAACCCAGATTTTGGAGAAACTTTTGGGGACAACTTTATATCAAGAAAATGTTATCAAAATGTTTCTGTTTCACAGCGATTTTAAATTAAAGTCACAAAACACATGACGTTCAAATTTTAAAGTATTTGTCGATCAACACAAATTGCAGGTCACTAAAAACTGCTTAAATAGCCGTCAGGTGGTTCGCCAAATTTAGCCTTAGTTTTCTCAAATAATTCATAAGATGAATATAACTGATCTGGACGAAATTGCTCTTATAAACCTGGCAACACCCTTTTATAGTATGATGAAAGTACCAAGTAATAGTAAATAGTAATTGAGTAAATACTTCATAGTAGGCTTAAAATATACTGAAGCCGATTTAGGGCAATCAAACTCTTAATACTATCACAATATCGAAGTCAGTGACTTGTTTAATTTTATCTATCACGTCCACTTTACAAGAATAATAATTAAACCTATATTTTCCTAGTTGAAGCATACAAATGTAGAAATGGGAAAAGTATTTAGGTATCATCAATAAGTTGCGTGATCGACCTGATACAAAATATTCGTTTGGCAAAAACTCAATTTAATTTTCAGTGTCAATTTATTTCATATTTTGCTAATTATTTATAACTTAAATTGTCTGAATTACTTAAATTTCAATCAACTATTTGTTTTGCAGAACCATACCATGCATTTTTTTTAATTCGATATTGATTCTGTTTCTACAATAGATAAAGAATCTGTAACGTAACTTGGCTTTGGCTGCAGGTATCAACCCCCGACAGCGGATCTGATAGCGTTTGAAAAACGTATTCATCGTCATCGTAATCGTTATCAATTTCTACCCCCCGATTGGCTGATGTAGATCAGGGAACCAATCTAAGGGCAGCATTTATAAACTATTACGATAACGATGAATATGTTTTCCTTACACAATCCAGGGCCGCATCTGCGACTATCCAATATACATTGCGATAGTATTAGGTCACAGTGCGCAATAATCCCGTATCATCTACAATGAACACAGAGCTATGTACGAGTAAGAGATGAATAAATAAATAATAATGAGTTTTATGAATTCAAACTATATCTGCGGGTAAACTGGAGGCCACATACTCGTAGCAATCACTTTACATAAACACAAAGATATATGTTTCTTAAATCTACTCTGTCTATAGGCAATAGCCGTTATAATAACTAAAAAAAACTTGGTGCACCTTTTAAGAATTATTAAAGAACAATTTCGATCCATGGACGTAACCATTAGTTAAAAACAGCACCAGTGAAACATTTTCAAAAACAAAATCAATTGTCTATTCCCCTATAATGAATATTCCCCTATAAACTCTTTGCATGCATATTAATCAAAGGAATGAAATCAGACTGCATATAAAAAACCGCATTAAAATTTTACCCCCATTTGAGTTAGATACTAGGTATATTACATATATTTAACTGATAATTCACCATTTGATACATGCATATTATACTGAATTGTATTGATATCCTAAGCTATGTTACCGCACCGCTTTTCTAATAATATCTTTAGTAATGGATTTTAAGCCTTAAACACTTACACATTTTTAAGTAGATACTTCAAATAACTAAACAATTTTATCAATAGTTAACAATGTTAATAAATAGAACGATAAACTTTACTACTCCCACAGTGCGTTTTCTATTTTGTAGATAAAGTACAAAATAGAATAAGTATGATATTTATAAAAACATTAATAATTTGGTGGCTCTATGCCACACAAATAACTGATGCTTATCAGTACAAGGATTACAGTAATTTTAAATATTACAACGTGCAAGGAAGCGAGGATGGTATAAAGAAGCTGAAAACTGTTTTAAAGGAAGACGGTGTAAGTATGCTTTTTGATGAAACTTTTTAAAATTCTACGTTTTGCTCGCGGCTAGGTCTAGGTCTAATCATGGATTAATATTAAACCAAATTTTTGCGTTATTTCAAATATCAGCCAAATCTGCTTAGAAATTGAATTTAAAAGAATAACGAACCCCGATCATACAAACATTTTACATGGCTACTTTTATCTCTGAAAACAAACAATTTCCGCGGGGGTTTCCCTACAAATTTTCAAAGTTACCTAGCTCATTCCATGTTTTCAGAACATGCTTTTCTACATGGGCAGTCGAAAGGCAACTGAAGTAGTAGTTGCCCCAGAGTTGAATATGAAATTCAGACAAATTGCCTCTGATGAGAATTTGAATGCAACCCTTGTTCACAACGATATATCAAAGTAAGTCGAAAAATTCTGCTAAACCAAAAATCCTGTTCACTCCTGCAATGTTGACTAAGCGTGCACTCCAAAGCACTCCAGGATATCAATATTAAAAAAATGGTCATCACAGATTAGAGAATTAAGGCCCTGTGTATAATAATGAAAACCCCAGACCTCGGTTTTTAGATTTCTTTTTTGGGCCAAAAAAATCATACCAGGCACTAGATATTTAAAATAATGCATATTTGTTTACTTATGGCGTAAGAAACGGTGCATTAAAACAAAAAAATGATTTTAAGGTTGTTTCGCTCAGAAAAACCATCACCAATACGAAAAGGTAGAAGAGGCATGACTTGGGATGCATATTATGACGTTGATGTTGTAAGTAGTTATTTAATCTCAAGATAAATATATTTTTCTATCACAATATTAATCACAATATTGAGCGGAATTAATATTAATCTGATGTGTAAAAGGCCGTTTCGCGTATCGTACATCGAGACTGCGTATCATGGCTGCGTATCATTGTCCACATATACGATCATGATACGCGTTAGTAATACGAATATGGCCATCGTATTGTGTAAAAAAGCAAGACAAGAAATGTTTAACTGACTGAACATGGGTCATTCACAGATCAGTGCTTATGTCATCTAGGTGTCTATAGTATTCGTGGATGTGTAACTTAAATGGTTTCAGATTCACAAGTTTCTCGAAGACATGAGTAAAAAGTTTCCCACTATGACGGAATTCATAACGGGCGGCAAGAGTTTCGAGGGTAGAACGTTAGCGGGTATAAGAATAAACACACCGTCGCGACAAGGAGAAACGAAACCAGTATTTTTTATTGAGTCAGGTAACTTGTGTCAGTAATTTCACGGCCTACTACCAGGGAGGTCGTCAAAAATTATTAATAATTAATTGATCATTACAAGTGTGTAACACTGTAAACAAAAGATAAACAATAATAATTAGTAAAAAAGGTTCTTATTTTACATAGATAAGTACATGCCAAACTTACAGGCACTTACAAAGAGTCAATAAAATAATAATCCCTATACATCTGATAGAGATGGACTGCTTGAAACATGTACGAATACCTTATCGTACCCTGTGTTGAAAAAGTTTGAACAAGCTTCTAACGTATTTCTCTTATCTCTTCTCTCTTACAAAACGAAGAAAATTCTCATAGTATTAGATTTTAGGTATTCACGCCCGAGAATGGATAGCGCCGGCCACTACAACGTACTTCATCAATCAACTGCTCACGAGCTCCGATCCTAATGTAACGAGATTGAGGGATCAATTCGACTGGCGGATCTTCCCAGTTGTTAATCCCGATGGATATCATTACACACACACATTCGTAAGTGACGTCATATTAATCATATAGCATCCGTTCATTGTGCTTGATTCTATAATTTAACACCTCAAGATTATGTGCATCATCATTTCAATAGATTGACATAGAAAATGTTTATTTTTCCAATTGGCCTAATAGTACAGGCTCTACTGAAATGTCGAAACCATAGCAATGGACCTCTACATTCAAGATTTGTACCGAGAAAAAACAGGCAAGAAACATCAAAATATACTTGTTCTTTCCAAAATAACAAGATTTATAAAGTCTCTTCACTTTTAGTTTCTAAAAATGCAGTTATACTAACCACACGCTTTATTTCACGTGATACACGTTTTGACTATAGTGTGGAGAAATTCAGAAAACCAAGATGATATCAAAATCGGGATATACAGTTTGACATTACAGATACAACTCACCATATTCAAAAGCCAAAGTATCAAAGTTAAGTACACATACCATGTACCACACAACCACACACCATTTTTTCCCATATTCTTCATGGTACCTATAAACTCAAATATTATATACAAAATTATATCCAACAACTTCCAATAAAGTTTTATTGCGATGAAATATGAATTCAACAAATTGTACGGAATCGGTTTACTCGTGTATTTCAGGACCGGATGTGGCGTAAAACTCGCTCAGTGTCGACCTACGGATATGGCTGTGTGGGCGCTGACCCGAATCGCAATTGGGACTATAATTGGGGACGTGAGTAATCAATTACCTCCTCGCCTCGAGAATTAAAAAAACATATAAATGAAATATGTTTATCACGTAACTTATCGATATCGAATGTCGCACCGAATGTTTTCGAAGCGTTAGGTATCCACGCTTGTTAGAAAGAGAATCGATATATAAGTAACATGGCTAGAAACTACCTTGATGACCTCACTGGCGCAGCGGCGAGATTTTGGATTCGAGCGGGAAATCGCGGGTGCGATTCCCGCCGTAAGGCCTTCTTTGGAATTTTTTTTTATATTTTCTAATAAATTGCAGATAAAAAATGTTGCAGTCGCTAATGTTACTAGTATTTCACTCCGTACAAACTAGAAGAGCATTATTGCATTAATAATTAATAAATATTATATTTTCCTTACAGAGGAATCATCGTCAGACGACCCATGTGACTACCAGCTGTATCAGGGATCGCGCCCGTTTTCCGAAATCGAAACCCGAACACTGTCCTCCTACATCTCGAAGATTGATAACATGCTGTTTTACGTTTCATTCCACTCGGCTGCTGCGTTACTGCTGGTACCGCTGTCAGATCAAACTGAACATATTGATAACTACGATGACTTGGTAAAATATATATTTAATATTATTATCTATGAAGATTGAGACCCGGACACGTCCTGCGTTTCGAAAATTTACAACATACTGTTTCACGTTTCATTCCACTCGGCTGCTGCCTGAGGCTGCTGCTTTACTGCTGATACCGCTATCAGATCAAACAGCATACATTTATAACTACGATAACGTACTAAAATATTCATATAATATATAAAAATGCGATGCATTGCCCTCCTTCCTCTCGAAAATTAACAACATGCTGTTTTGCGTATCATTCCACTCGGCTGCTCTACGTTAGTATTCGTACCGCTGTCAAATAAAACTGATTTTAAAATAAGTTTTATATACATATGAAAATATTTATATAAGTACGACTTTCTGACGTAGTTTTGAGGAACAATTTGAAGGAACATTAATTACTGTTAATTTGATTAGTTTTCATGAAGTTGTTAGTAACTATTCAAGTTCAAGTTGTTATGTTGTATGTTATGTAGTTTAGATTGAGTTATGGTGTTGTCACAATTCTCTGTTTTAGGAGTAACTACGAGCTGATATTTCTTATTATCTATTAGTGTTTAAAAATACCAAAAAATACTAAATTAAAATTACCAAAAAGTATAAAAAATGGAGTTCATTTTAATATTATATTTCAGATCGAAATTGGAAAAATTTCGTTGGATTATGGTTCGAGAGTAAACAATGTTCGATACGACGACATTGGTACCGCTGCTGATATTCTATGTAAGTAGGAACTTACAGCTAACTGCCGCCTGCTACTTCGTCTGTAGCTTCTATATTTCAAAATTAGTAGAGAGAGAATGGCTGTGTTGCAAGAATAAGAAAAGATTTAGTGAAATTCCAACAAAAATCGGGTTGGCTAGGCTGAAATTGTATAGGCGAAAGCTTTTGTCCATGTGTTTTTACTCCATAACGATAAAACTACTGAACTAACTTAGTTGTCTATAATTTTGAAATAAATAGATACTTTGGAGTAACACATTAGCTACTTTTTAAACCCTAAAAATGCACGGGTCACACGCGATATATGAAAACAGAAACTCACTAGAGTTATTAATAGGGTTGTTAGTATAACACTAATAAAAGTTTACACAGAACACGGCGGAAATTTTTTTACCAGCTTACTGGTGTCAAAAATGTTTGTTTTGACACCAACGGCGTCAGTTGTTGTCTATAGACTGCGGCTCACGCCACAGATCGTATACTTGTTATTAGCTGACACGCGAGTTCTCAGGTTCATCCTCAGTTTCATATCGATGCACAGTAATTTCTGTATGTTCCAATTTTTCAGATAAAGCGTCTGGTGGCAGTATGGACTGGGTGCGGTACACCTTCGAAACTCCCCTGGTGTACACCTACGAGCTCCGAGGCAGCTCCTTCCACTGGCCAGCGAGAAGGATCAAGGAACAGGGGGAAGAAGTCGTCCAGATGATCTATGGTCTAAGCGAGGGGGCCAAGAAATTAAAGTACTATTAAATTAGCAATTAATACAAAATTCACTTACAAATTTTTATAATCCTTAGAACTTTATATACTCCGATACATTGAAATCCCCTTCCCTCTCCTTTCTTCTCCTCATGCTCATAATAATAATGTGTTCTTAAATAATTTTCTAATTCTAAAGCTCTTTTAAATAACTTTTTAACCAATTAAATCGTGAAATCAATAAATAAATAAAGAAATATATAATAATATACCAGCTGCTGGCAGAAAACAGAGTATTAGATATAAGTTATAAAAATAAGGTTCTTGGTATTAAAATGATTAAACTGACCTTTTTTAATTTCATAGATGAATCATTTAATATTCCAGTTGAATACCTATCTTGCCAAAGGTTTTCATAAATTCTATCGTTTTCCATATTATATAGGATAGCTCTGTGGAATTACTTGAATTTTTCACATTTTACACATATACATTGCTAATGCTTTAGTTTTATTTTATCATTTTGTAATTTAAGTAATTTTCGAAGTGTCTAATGGAATTCTGAATACATATTCAGAATAACTAAATTACAAGCAGTTATATGTACGAGTACATTCCATACTTGTACTCCAACGTACATATGGGTAGAATCAATGATATAATGGGTAGAATATTCAAAACTTTATTTTGTTAAATAAAACACTCAAAATAAATTGCTGTAATTATTATTTTTTTATCTTTTTTAATTACAAGCACATACCTATATTTACAATAAGTATTTATTCCGATATTCATTGTTATTTTATAGTAAACTGTAATTAGGTTCTCTGCTTCCAACTTCACCTTCTTCTTGATTGGTTTGTGAAGCCTTCTTTCGCCTCCGTTTGGCTACATTATCTTCTCCGAAATTCTATAATAATAAATTATTTTAAGTACTATAAATAAACAAATAAAACATGTACGGCCTCAAACTGCGATTTTTAACTGCACTTTATTTATTTATTAATTTATTTATTTAGTACAGAAAAAATAAAAATTATACACTTTGCTGATGGTGGACTCTTGCAAAGTTCGTCTGGGCAGGTACCACTGTTAGTTATTCTACTCGTACTATGAAGCAGTACTGTGTTTCAGTTTGAAGAGCACTGTATGTGTCGTCAGGATTTTTAGGCATAATTTATTAATGAAAAAATTGACTTCAACTCTTATCAAACTACTGTGTTGAATACATCTTTTCCAATGGTTATGGTTTTGTCATGGATACCATTATATCAGAACTGGACTAAATTGTTAAGGGACCATACGGGATTGTCAGCTTTCTAATGAAATAAGAGTCATCAAAATTGATTCACCTAGTCAAAAGAAATGAGGTAACAAACATAAAAACGAATACAGTCGAATTGAGAACTTCCTCCTTTTTTGAAATCGGTTGAAAACGTCTCAGGATGTACAGCGCGTCGAATGATAATAATTATTGCAAATCTTTAATTGCACTTAACATTCGTTGAACGTCTTGTTCATCTCACCATTCTTTTGTATGGAAAAAACGTTTAATTGTTTTTCTGTTAAGTATATATAAAAGTGTTAATTTTAACATTACAAAAGATCCTTTTTGCTATATTTACTTTCGAAATTCTAAAACGGTTGGTATTTATTACTACACTGTCATGGTGTACAAATCCTATAGTAACGTTACTAACCTCTCCAGTTGTATCGTTTCCCGTGCCATCTTCACCTTGCTGCTCTGGTTTTGGTTCTATCACATATTGTACGTCAGCGACGGTGGGTCGACGCTACAAAGTGATAAAAGAACTTGTATCATCTTTATCATTTTCATCATCGTCATCATCATCATCATCATCGCCATTCGTATCCTTTTAATGTTATTAATGTGACAGATTTTGCTAGAATGTTTAAACTGCCACATTTTTTGGACGGTACAGTGTAGAGGGATAATTAATGTTTTTCGTATGGAGAAAATGCATGTTTTCCATCGCAAAAATCCCATAGTCTCTTTAATGAATTATTCATACACTAGTAAAAAGTCTCATTTAATGTGTCACTGATATGTATCTCTGGATTCATGATTCCATACGTTCGACAGTTCATTTTTTGTGCCGATTTGAAGCGCCTCCCCCGAGCGTCCGCTGTACTAAATAGACATTTGTTGGAAGTGGAGCGTCGTTTTGAATGTCATTTGATTTTAATACCATAGACGCTCACGCCAGGTTACGCCAACGGTTACGCAACATCAGCGCCAAAATGGCGAAAATCAAGTGTCTTAATTTTTACTTTGACAGTCAGCTATCCAGAGTATATTCTATATACTCTATGGAGATCAGTGGTCCACATACAAAAGGTACAAAGTACCGCTGATACAAACATGCAATCAATGCAATACGATTTATCTAGAGCTAACTCGACACAGTGCCATCTTTCGACAGGTGAGTGAACTTCGTTCCAACCGAGTGTTCCACGACACTCACACATTAATTTCTGTTGCTTAATTATGCCACAACTACTGAACCGATTTGGCTAAAACTTACAACCTAAAGGCTGTTAGGCTGTTTGACATATTGACTAATGCCTATGTGATAAACAACCAAATCGGTTCAGAAAATTGTGGCGTGAAGGAGTAAGACCATACCTACTATTAAAATTTTCACCTTTACAATATTGCTGGGATAGACAGATCTTGGACCTTGGTAGATAAAGTTCCAAAAAAAGAACCGTAACGCTGAGGATGGGGATGAAAGCGAGTTTGTAAGTATCCTCGTTATGGAATAATTATAATATGAAACTCGACAGGTTTTAAAATTTTTCAAGTGACACTTACGACGCTCTGCAGCCTTATCGAGTTCTTCAGCGAAGCCAATTTCTGTTTATCTTTCCTCTTGAAAAAGCCGCCCTGAAACAACGGATGTTTAATTTCTCTTTCCACTTAGAAAAGGTAAACACGCGACATTTTATTAAGAATTATAAAACAAATCCTTATCAATTTTGCATATTAGGCACATCAAAAGAAATCTCAACACAGTTCACTATTTACAGCCAATTTGAAATTTTAGCAAATAAATAATTATGGTCATTACGTCCTTAATTTTGTGGGTCGTAAAACGCAAACTTAAAGTGCTTAGGAACTCTTAGCCTACAACATTTTTCTTTGTAAACGGTTCGTCTTATGTCTGCACTGATCGTTTCTAAGGCACAACTTTAGAATGCATCAGCGTTAAACCTAAAACGACCGCGTGAAAATGGGTCTTTAAACAAAGTTTTTAGAACCCGCTGCGTAACCAGGCCACGGTACAAAATGGCCTTGTACTTTTTCGCGAATATTTTGAGCAAAGTGTTTTAAAGTCTCACATGCTCTAAAGTAGGTTTTTGGAATACTAATAAACTCCCATAAAGAAATGTGACTTAAGATTTAATTGGTTTTTAGACATTTTTCCGACCATGTCAGAAAATATCTTCCTCCATAAATAGACTACACATCACAAAACTACTACATCCAACTACTACTATTATATCCATCATAAAAAGAATTATAGTAAAACCCGTTAAGACGATTTCACAGGGTCCCAACCAAAAACGCGTCTTAAGCGAAAAAGCGTATTAAGCGTTATGAAATGTATAAAAACATGACTCAAGTTGCAGCGTGAAATGCCGTATTATATGCGAGAAATCGTATTAAGCGGGTTCTACTGTATTAGTTCCTGAGATTAGCGCATTCAAACAAACAAACTCTTCAGCTTTATAGTATTAGGACTATTAGGTATATACTATATATTACCTTAAGCAGAAGAATTACAATGATGATCATCACGAACACTCCTAATATTATTGCTATGGCAGTAACTACATACACGTTGTTTTCTAAGCCAATTGTTTTCTTGTAAACTATTTTCGTTACATACCTGTAAACATCAAATCTCATGGAATTAAAAAAATATTGAACACCGTGTTTAGCCAATCAGCCCCTGGATTGAGTAATAAAAACGTATACATCGAAATCGTTAATAGATTCTGCCACCTGATTGACTGGGAAAATGTAAACAAATTCGGCCAATGATCTATAGCAGATTTTTTTACGTTTATGATAGCGATGAATACGTTATTCCTTTGCAATTGTCCAGGGGTCTAAATTAGTTGCATATTACGAATGGGATGAATACTTTTTTCTTATCCAAATAAGGTCCGGACTGATCTTATTGTTCGGTTTCGAATTTTAAATGAAATTCGGAGAGAACACTGTATCTCAATCTATAAAATTACATTACAAAAATCCCGAAAAACTTTAAAGGTAACGTCTTTTCGAACCAAACGGACTCTAGTGTATTCTTAATATAATATACAAAAAGAAACTTACGTATATTCGAGTGTCTCTAAAGTAGGTATCATGTGCATTATAAAACGACAGGATATTTTTAAGGTCCCATTTTCTAAGCTTTGCACTGAAAAGGAACAAGTAATGTTTCACACTATATTTATCATGGAAAACTAATGTTTTACGAATTTGCAAATACTAAGAACGAAATCAAACAAAGAAAACTTATTCAGTAAGTTTAATTATTAAACAACGTTGGTTCAGCTGGCTAAGTATAATTTATGGTTACCGAGTACAGCCATACTTACTAATTTTGTCTTTAACTAAGATGACGGCGCTTTGCACATTCACAGTAGAACCTGGTTGAAGGTTAACTGAACAATTGTATTTTAGTTTTGGTTTGTCCTTTATGCATTCACGTGAATTAACTTGGAGCTGAAAAGAACACAATAACCCATTAGCTTTGATGAAATAAAAAAACATTTTTCCTGCTGTGCATACTGCATATTGCATAATGGTTCAGAGAGAATGAACGAAAACCTGGAAATTAAATGTTATAGGATTAAGACCCTGGAAATGAAATGTTATAGGATTAAGACCTGCATCTCTACCCACATGATCTGATAGATGGAATGGGGAAAAAATAAATTATTTTTTAAAAAAATTGAACCGACTTCAAAACCACAAATAGGCACTCAAAAGCGAAAAATAAATTAATATAATTATTATAACCGCTACTACCCACTCATCTATTTTGAAGTCGGTGCCAGCGAAGCTTACTACTACTACATACTATGGATGTAGTTTTGCACTATTATAAAGATTTACTTATCTATTTGAATTGGCTGGCACCGACTTCAAAATAGATGAGTGGGTAGTAGCGGTTATAATAATTATATTAATTTATTTTTCGCTTTTGAGTGCCTATTTGTGGTTTTGAAGTCGGTTCAATTTTTTTAAAAAATAATTTATTTTACCCTTTTTAGTGCAAAAAAGTTTTTAAAGACAAGCTTTTATGATCTAGTTGCCACGTTTTAACCAAATTTAAAACGGACTATCACAATAAAATGCACAATAATCACGGAAAATCCTAAATACCGATATAGGGATTAAACAGAGAACCTCTTTTTTTGACGTCGGTCAATTAAAACATATATTTCAGTCAACTTGAGAATCTCCTTCTCTTTTGAAGTCCGATAAAATCTACACTGTACACTATTATACCGATCGCAAGCGATTTACTATTTTCCGTTGAGGAGTTCCGCTCTCCATCTCCGAAGATATTCATTAAATCTCGACGAAATTAAAACGAGTCTACCTGTGATGTATGGCCTATCTAACAAAAAAAGAATCATCTAAATCCGTTTTGCCGAACTCGAGATAATCGCGAACAAACTTAAATACAAATATGTTGATCAAACTAAGAACCTCTTATTTTTTTAAGTCGGTTAATATACTAAAACCTTCTCAAGAATGTAACAAATACTTTCCTGAAAACCGCATCAAAATCGGTTCAGCCAAACGTGAAATAATCGCGGACAAACATACATACATACCCACATACATACATACATACATACATACGGGTCGAATACAGAACCTCTTTCTTTTTTTGAAGTCGGTTAATAAATTTGCGCAAATCACGTGATAGCGATCATTTTCATGCATTTTTTTTTAATTTTCTCTTCCATTCCATTTACCTATCGTATCGCAATTTCATATGGTTAGAGTATTGGTCTCCCTAGTCTTACTAACAAGATATCGCATCGACGCGACGCTTCTACAAGGATTTGTTAGGCTTTGACAATAGATAAAAATAGTAAATTAAGGCTGATCCGAACATTTTACCTAAACCTTCTTCATACAAGCAAACAGTAGAATCATCTGTCAAAATACCCGCCGTCGCGTCGCCTCCGCTGGCCGCTGAGCGAACTACCGCGTCGCCTTATACTTTTGGTAAGTGTTGGTACTAATGACACCCATAAACAGGCGACATTATTCGCGCTGTCTTTAGTATACAAGTCTGTGGCTTTGACCCATTGACAGGATTACGAGTATCTATGTACCCTACTATGTACCTAACGAATTTGTGTGATGTGTCATAGTTTTAATTACCTAAATCATGAAGTGAATAAATCAATGGAAGCTCCTACTAAACGAGGACTACGATAAAATGAGCAAATTATTATGAAGGATTATAAAATAAGCGAACTTAGGATAGGTACAAATCAGTGGTCAGTTCACTTACTAAAACATCTTTGATAAAAGTCTTCTCTTCCAAATTAATCTCCAGAGGCAATGAATCCCATGATATACTTCCATAATTCATAATCTGAAAATACAATAATGCATCAATAGGTATCATTTGACCTAGCATGCCACAATAGTAAACGCATACAAATAAATAATAATTTTGTTGGTATGAAATACTGGTTGGTATAATATGTGAAATCTTACCGTATACAATTCGTTGATTTCAATATAAGGATTAACTTCCACATTTCCTATTTCATGGTCGGTAATAATTCTATTGTAATTTGTACTGAAAAAAAAACCAGGGCATAAAAGCAATATTAAAAAAGTTAACTCATAAATTATAAAGGCGAAGTTTGTACGTGTGTTACAAAAATAGACTTAGGTATACCATGGACAGGGCGGGCGGCACGTAAATAGTGTCGCCAGTTTGTCGGTGCCATAAATGTTTGTTTTGCCACCAACAGTAACGCCATGATTCAATTCGCTCAGCAGAAGTCAATATCTGCAAGTTTTGTTGCTAATTTAAACCTCGCTTTTATTACCTGTTAAAGTATATCACTCCAGTATTATATTCGTAGTCTAACGTATAGTTATAGGGTTCTTCATTAGGGTTAGAAGTGCAATCGTCATACAACACTGCTTCTATTGTAAGACTTCTATCCTTGTTTGTAGGTTTGCTCATATCTAGAAGTATCGGTTTCTTGAGCTGTAAATAAAAAAAAATTGTATTTATTTTAAAGTTGTTAATAACAGTTTGAAGGCTGATTGTAAAATAAAACACTCTCATGAAAATCGAACTAGACTTTAAAGGCTTTCTTTTCTTTATTAGATATCTGGGGAAATACAAATTATAATAGTTGGAAAAACTAAAAATATTATTTACTTCCAATTATTATAATCATGTGACGGTAGCGAAACGGCCAAGACATAATTTTGACTAAAGTGTAAAGTTTGTGAAGTTTAAGCTTAACACGTTAAGTGCGAAGCGAGGCCTAAATCACCCCTGATGCAACTTCCCTGTGGTGCGGCAAGCAAAACAGTGAATTTCTCTGTCGTGCGAATGGCATAGCTTTGGTTTGGTCCAGTGTAGGAAAGAGATAAATATATATTTGAGATCACTAATGGTTCCGGACTCGGTGGTGTACCTACCTTGGTACCGGATGTCTTAGGCCTCGTGCCGCACTGAATTAATATAATTTTAATGCAGTGCGGAACGAGGCTAAAACGTCCCATATCCCCCCTGACCTCGTACCGCACTCAACGCGAGCTTCCCGCGACCAGTGTTGTGCATCACGTCGATTGGAGAGCACGTCCTTTTACAGCGCCGAACATGTCTAAACGATGTCGGAAGAAGTTAATTTTAAAAAACCCAGAAACAGAGCCAAAACAGGTACAAAACCCGAGGCAGAATAAATAGGACAGTTTCTTTTCACTTTTCACTGTCTATATCAAAAAGGACCAAAATTCTCATTTATCTTTGATTTCGCGCCAGAAAATGGATTTTAGTCTGTAAAAGGAGGTGGGGTCTAATAGACCGCGTGTCGCCCTAACGTCTGGTCACGGTACGGGCCGATTATACCTCGTGCCGCAGGAACGGAAAGTATGCAAAAATTGGTGCCGCAGCTAACGTGTTAAAGGGTTGAGTGTAGCGAAATAAATCTTTGCGTGTAAAGTCTTGCTCTACATGAGATCTGATAACTTTTTGACAGTGAGCCATATCCTCTCGTCTTGGCAATATTTTACATGAAAATGTTTTTGGTGGGATAATATTGTATGTACACATTACGGGATTTTTGTTCAGTGGTTTTATTTTCGAATTTTAAATCGCTTAACTCACCTCAGTATTCCTCTTAATATCGGTAAGATCACATTTATACCATCCTTCCTCCATTTTACAGTCTAAAAAGGAAATCTGGAAATCGCATAGGTAATAATTAATAACACATGCCATCTATGAATAACTCTAACAAACGGTCAAGCGCGAGTCGTCAACTGCTGGACATAAGCCTCCTGAAATAACCGCCAAATACACCGATCGGTGCTTGTTAACGGGCGAAACTGATTTTTTAACCGAAGATTTATTTGACTACGTTTTGTAGTAATTGTCGCACTCGCTAACGTATTCGTAATAAATAAAGCGAGAAAAACAAAAATAAAACCGTCTTGGACCTCCAACATTATAATAGTAATTATGTGGTAATTATGATGCTGTCGTGGAAAACGCAGTCCCTCGACATGGAGTGACAATATTGAAAGAGTCGAGAGAAGGCGCTAGTTACAAATGATGCAGGACCGTGTGGGCTGCAAAAATAGAGCTACACACAGGACCTGGCGGACCATACGATAAAATGTCGCCAATTTACTGGCGTCAATAATGTTTGTTCTGACACCAACAGCGTCAGTAGTAAGCCGACGGAATAAACCACAGATCACTAAACATATTTGTAATACTATTCGGCACGCGCGTTTCCACAGGTACGGTGTCCGCCATATTGTGGCGAAGCGGGAATTTTGACAGGCGGGGTAAGTTTTTCTTTTTGTATCAACAAGGTTTCCGTAAAATGTTCAGATGGGCTCATATCGGTGGTTACAAATCATTAATTAATAATTAAAAGCCTTTGTCCAGCAGTGGACAAAGGCTGAAGCGAACGAACGAACGATGATGTTATTTACCTGGGCACCGGTGACTCTGATGCGAGCACAAGATCCAAAAGTGACACCACCGTCATTGCGGACGATCACTGACATGACCTCTGATGTACTCGTTCCAAGAGCATAATGAGTTTTGTTCCTATAAGTTAATGTACACTGTAATACACAGGATCAAATAAAAGATAGCAAATCGTTCCGTTAGCATAAAATTATGTATATTAAAGATGTAGATATGTTGTTAAAAATTCCTTCACCTGCCTGACCAGTCGAACGTCAAAGATAACCTGGGCTCGCAGTCGTCCAAGCACGCAATCATTATACCAAACTCGAACTCCGTCGTACTTCGAGGGCTTATGTCCACCAGAGATGAGTCAAAATCTATAAAAACATTAGGAAATGGATTAGAGGGGCCTGCCTGCGTTTATGACTGTCACAGGTAGCGGACGCGCGGGCGCGGTAGAAGTCATGAGAGGTCGTCGTCGTCGGCATGTGAATGAATGCGTCGCTGAGACGTCTCAGCAGATAAAATTTTTATTCAAAGTGTCCTCTCTTGTTTACTCAATGCCTGCAAATGTCAGATATAGTGCATCCCAGGCACTGAGCTCTATCTATATCTCTGGAGTGCTGACTGTCAACGTAAAAATGAAGACACTTGATTTTCGCCATTTTGGCGCTGAACAAGCGTAACCTGGCGTGAGCGTTCATGGAACTAAAATATTATGACATTCAAACTGGCGGTCACTACCAACAAATGTCAGTTTAGTACCGTGGACGTTCGGGGGCGGCGCTTCAAATCGGCACAAAAATGAACTGTCAGATGTATGGAGTAAGCTATCCAGAGTATATTCTACTATATACTCTATGGAGATCAGTGATCCCAGGACATGGCAATGCAATGTCTTATGTTGCACTGCACTGCACTATTGTAATGCAACATATGACAGTCTTCTTCGTATGACAAACAATCTTCTTCGCAGGGAGCGATCAGCGAGTCCCTTCGAGATTACGGACCTTGCCTTATGCCTCTGACCTGGGCGATGTGTCGCACAGACGCAGCGCGTCAGCATGGGACAAGGGCTTCGCTGTCTTTACTGGCTTGTTGCTTGCTAGTCGTGAGTGGCTGGTGGTCCCTTGCGATCAGCGATTATGTTACCGCCCTGCGTTAGCATGTCGGGATCCAGTTTTGTGAACCTCGCGTCGTCATCATCTTCTCTATCTTTGATTACGTACAAACGCGCGGTCGAGGGTGTTGGAGATCTTTAGTGGAAGCTTTTTCCCAGTAATCTCGCTGGCTACAGTGCTCATCAAATCGCAATTACCTACTGCTTTATGGCAGAAATTTATAGCACGCTGTGATATTAGGCACTCATACGAAAATAAGCTCTTGACAAAAAGAGCCATACACAATATGGCATCTTAAATAATAGTAAGAGGTAAACATTAATAATAAATAATTATTCTATGAATTAAGTAGTCATTACCATTTCGTTTTAAATTTTCGGAATCCGATTGTACAGTTGCTGTAAACATATAGAATTCTCGCTTGTTACTACCCTGTAACATAAATAGATGAGTGAACGATATAAGAAAATTATATGAACTCGATTTTATTATCAGCACAAAAACATCTAAGCTTCCAAAAAATGGTAGCGCTTACCAAAGAAACAACTACATCATTTACATGCGAAGCCTGTTTTTCTGCTAGCATAATTTCATAATTGCTGCCCTTCTCAATCCATGCTGCATCGCCAACTATGCTTGTCGACACAAAGATTTCTGTAAGCAGATATAACACTGGATCACTCAGTGTTAACAAACTACCCGCGAGCGCAGGGTTAAGGGGCTTTATTGAATTTATTTTTGTCTTTGTCACTCTCATGAATACGTTGATTGGTGCGACATGCAGCGTCGCGGAAGAAAAATGACCTTTTACCTAATTTCTCTAAAACTAAGCAAGCTATTAAAAATCTGTTTCTCAACGTTTTTAGATATTATTATTACCGACACATTAAAACAAAAATTACATCCATTGTAGTTTCGGAAAAAAAATAAGAAAAACTGAGATTTTGGAGCAACTTTTGGGAGAACTTTCTATCGAGAAAATTTTATCTAATCGTGTTTCTGCTTCTCAACGATTTTAGATTAAAGGCCCAAAATACATGACGTATAAATTTAAAAGTAATTGTCTTTATAGTTTTTAAACTAAACTTCACTAAAGATCGCTTAAATACGGCTTCTACGCCGTTAAGACCGTGACGCGGCATTGCGGCACAGAGCAATGTACGTGCGTACATCTATAAAAATATTGCACAAAAAAATGTTACAGCTAAAAAAGGGTTTTAGTGGTTGTAAAGTGTAAAGCACTTAAGTATTTTAAGAACCTTGTATATAGAAAGTACTCAATACTCACTTCCTGTAACTACTGCAAGTTGTGGTGGGTATTTGATGTCTACAGTTACTGACACTGTGAAATTACTGTCTTGTTCGCGCACTTTGTTCTGAAAAGCAATAAAGATTAAGTGCATTGCCATTTGCCACAGCAAAAATTATACAAGCCCATTTAGTAAACTTAGAGTTATGTAATGTTAGCTTAGTACAGGTTTTTGTATAATCGAGTAAAGTCGTCTCGAATAAGTGGATCGGATTCTTCCGTATATCTAAATCTAACGCCCCAAGCAGACAAGCGCCGAAAGCTTAGTTCACGATGTGGTAATTTGAGGCGTTGCCTATAAATATGAGCAGTTCGATCCGCTTATTAGAGTTGATTGGCTGGAACTGGCTTTTACATAGGATTCAAACCGCAATTTTCGCTTTAATACCAACAAGTAACAGCAAAGTTGTGGATACTCCAATTTTATTACATACCTTTCCATTAGTTCCCTTGACTTCTGCTCTCACATCCACCGTGATTATGGGTATGCTACGATATAGCGCAACTTTGCCGCCATCGAGTGATCCCATGGCCAAGACTAAAATGTAAAAGTACAAAAAAAATAAGGATTAACTTATACAGATACCCCCCTTTCCCCAATAGAAAGAAAAGGCCTCCCGCCTGACTTATTCACTCATAGCCCAACTTCAGCCATTAGATTCCCGGTTGGGTTCTTTATGGTTTTGAGATGGGATAATGTGTGGTTATTCGAAATTTTGACGATCTTCCTGGCACAGTTGGCAGTTAAGATTTAACCGTTCGATTCACGGTTTGGATAATTGCTAAATTGGCTCAGATCTAGTCTGATTCAAAAGATAGGTTACCACCCTACCGCTAGAGACGCACCGCCTAATGATCTAGCGTTCTAGAGTGATTGTGTGTAGAGTTATTCCCCCCTTCCAAGTTAGGATGATAAAGTCTGCGGCTGCATCACATGAGATAAGTAATTGGATATCGCCTGTCACCATACTATACGTTACGTGTCGCTTGACTTTGCTCAGTCTTATGACCACGACAGTACTCAGTTATTCACACATACAATAATTAAACGTATATTTATGATGCCGCTAATCTAGTAGTAGGGCGAGTAACATGTTATTACTTACTTGTACTGTGTCAGGAGCCTGGTAAAACCTAGTCATCTTACTAATCACTAACAATTTCCATTGCAAGAAAATATTGGTGCAAACTTACGGTGTTGTCCATATTTATCAAAATTTGGTACCGGCAACACCTGGAGGCTAAATCCGATGCTCTGTAAATCTTGACTTCGAATCGTTTGTGTGTATATTAAATGAGATATTGGGACTATTACACTATTCGCCGTTTTTGACCTTTTGAAAATATCGTTAACCTCAGATCCATAGAAAATGTACACAGTGCCTTTGCCACCATCTTCATAAGGTGCGCTGACGAATATCTCTGGAAGTTATATAACAAAGTTATTCAATTACTGTAATTTGTATCTCCTCCTACTCAAGCACGAAAGCCAAGTTCCCAAGCAAGCAACGCCAAAAACACAGGTACGCATCTTGATAACGGGACATCCTCAGGAGACGTGGACTCCACAATGGGAGATTTTTACAGTAACATGGGTAATAGCAAAAAGTAATGATTCCTCTAATACTTAAAATTTTTCAGTTTCATATAGTATCGCAATATGTACATAGGTACTTATAGTGCATACCTAGAATGCCGTCTCCATCGATATCGGCCGTCGCAATGCTTGACCCGAATCTTGAAGCATCTTTCACGCTGTATATGCATAACTTTTTCATCTTTGGAAATTCTGAAACCAGCTGAAATAGATGTCTTTATTTACAAACATCAACTCAAAAAAGTGTTTTGGTAGATCCAGTAATTAATAGCACGATTTCATTGGCTAGTAGCAATCGTACTAAACAATTTTTCATTTTTGTTTAATTTTCATCAGAAGCGGTAATGAATTTTTATGTATTTTTACTTCTAAGTTCATTGTAGTTTCCGATAAAATAAAATAAAAATATAGAGCAACTTCTGGGGAAACTTTCTGTTGAGAAACTTCCAATCGTGTTCTTGCTTCCGAGCGAATTCAGATTAAAGACTCAAAAGAAATACCTATGAAGTTTAAAAAAAAATCTTTATTGTTTTTAACCTGTCACTAAAAATCGCTTATATAAGCGGTTAGCCTGTTCAAAATTATACTTACTGGGATCCCTCCTAAATAAATGTGTACGGCTCCACATTCATACTCCCCATCGGTCGAGTTGACGTACATAGGCGCCCCCACCACTAGATCCGTAAACCCGTCGCCATTGATTTCAGCACTGTGAAGAGCCCAACCGAACATCGACCCCACGTTGTTGTCTTGCACGAACACAAGCTTGGGGCGTCCCTGGTTGTTTTTAACCGTCAACAACTCCATTTTCTTCTCTTTGCTCTTGTACAAAAGGAACGCTATCTGAAAAATATACTCATCATCTTTTTCCACTTCTATATCGGTTACTTTGGAGCTAAATTGTGATGCGTGTAAGTTCCTAATATATTTATTCATACTGTGCTATTAACTACTATTATACCACTATTACTACCAGGGACATTTTTTTACTATTGTCAAGGACAGACTTTGGCAACCATTTGGAACATTGCAGATAAAATTATGATTTCACCAAGCAGGAAGTCGTGGTTTAAAGAAGTGACGTTCTTCTTATCCTCCGCTCTTGTGTAATTTGGTTTAGCGTTACGAAATATTATGTACCTACTTACATAACCAAATCTCCTACTTATATCAACACTGAACGCGTATAGTCTTGGGTAGTCCTTGAAAAAAGTACCGTAAGCCATCGCACCACCTGAAAAATATTACAAATTAAATAAGTAAGGTATTTACTCACTGATATATTATTACAAATTAAATAAGTAAGATAAATGTATACTCATTGATATATAATGCCTATGTATTTACTACTCTCAACTAACTACTCTCATAATGTGTCGTAAATTAACGACATAGAGGGCGTGTTCAAGCAATTTTTAGTAACCTTCAGTTAAAAACTATAAATACTATAATTACTTACCAACTATAATTACTTTTATAACTACTTATTATAATAACTATAAATCGTCATGTCTTTTTTGGGTCTTTAATCTAAAATCGCTGTGAAGTACAAACACGATTGGACAAAATTTTCTCGATAGAAAGTTCTCGCAAAAGTTGCTCCAATTGAACCTCCATTTTTCTAATTTTATATGAAACTACAATGGAATGTTTATGTAATTTTTATTTTAACCTGTTGGTATTAATAATATCCAAAAACCCTGAGAACGGTTGTTTGGCTTAGTTTTTTAGTAATTAGGCAAAACGTCCTTTTTCTGTTATATTCTTCCGCAACGCTGCATGTCGCAGTTCGCACCCGCCAACGTATGTGTGTTCGCACCCACCAACCAAGAGTGAAAAGGAGAAAATGAAGTCAGTGAATCCTCTTACCTTTGTACACTGCGTTTGCCGCTCCTGTTCCCTCTACTATAGTCTGTACAGCACCCGTAGGCTGGTCCATGTTCATAAGAAATAACACACTCTTAGGCATTGGCTTTGATATGAGGATCAATTTATTGTCGACGTCGGAAAGCGAGGTCCAGCCCACGCCTCCGTAGAAATTATCTACAAAAAAATAAGGGTGGAAATTTTATAAATTCTGTGAGATTTTACGAGTTCTTAATACCTATTATTCTAAGATCAATGTAAACTTGGTGTATATTTTATTTTATTATTACTATAAGCTCAAATACCAGCAGGGCGATCGGCTAAACATGTATCAATCATTAAAGAACTATATCAATGTCAAAACGTGATTTTCAAGCGTTGTGATTGGTCAACACCCATGTTTTGACATTGATACCGTTATTTAAGGATTGATACATTTTTAGCCGATCGCCCAGCAGATACACTATAGGTACTAATTGTCATCTCACTTTCAAGCAACGAATCTATAAAACTACATTAAGAGTCCACTAACCTGCGATGTCTCCCATACAAACGTAATATCAAAATCATTTGTAATTCGTGCAAATTTCGATCATGTTGTGGTGTTATTTGGGTTCATATAGTAATAATCTATGCTTCTGGCCATATCTGGTTCTGGTTATATTACTAACGCTTTCAAGTCTCATAGTTAATTTCAAGACAGTAATTTGGTAGTTGAATAAATCAAAATAATAATCTTTTTTTGAAACAGGAAGTATTAACAGATAAAATGGTTAAAAATTTAATTAATTAATCAAATTACATAAAAGTTATACTTAAAGCATTTAAGATTTCTGATTAGACAGAGACACTATTAAACTAAGGCCCACTTGCGCCAACCTGTTTTAACTCAGAGTCAACATCCTAACTCAGAGTTAGTTGTAAAAATTGTCCAGTGGGAGACGTTGACTCTAGGATTAAAAATGTAAATATTTAACCCCCGTTTCGCGCAAGTGGACCTAAGACGTCAAAATGTAAACTGAGACAACTACACAATTATCTCTATGGAAGAGTGTTTATGGCACAAATGATGATCCTTGGAACAAAAAACCTTAACCCTTGGTTAGGGGAAACGGAGGGGTTATGTTGAGGTTTGACTCTCAGTTTGTCAGTTCCATGATTAAATTGCTGGCAGGAGCACGGGATTTACTTTGTCTCTTGATTGTAATCTACTTTGACTTGTGGACCTGTTTTTATAGCAGACCTATAAATGCTGATTATATGATTTTTTTAACCTCCTAAACTTTTTAACACTACTGCAGCAAAATATAATTTCTTAAAAAAAAAACAGCCATGCTATTCTGCAAAACAGCGACGAGCGTACATCTATGCATCTATGAATTTGTCAGTTGTAATAGAGTACAATTTTGCATGCCATTTTCGGGTTGGCAGCTGTCTGGCAGCTATTTCTTTTTGTAGAATAGCACAGCTGTACAAGTACTTACTAATATCAATTGCGGTAAAATTTTTCGTTTTCATGTCTCTCTCGTGCTGCTCGTATAAGCCAAAGTAGCGGTTAGCAGATGTGCCGTTATACGTGAAGCACGTACCGCTTGCCCCAAAGTTTGTACCGTTTTCCGTTGCAATATCTAGGGTCAGCAGCGGCGCGCAGGTCTGAAATTAGTTTAAATCTGCCGGGTGATTCTTTTAAATGAAATTGTACATCGCTCAAAGCAGTGATAGCTCAGTGGTTCTGACCTCTGCCTCTCATAAGGAGGTCGCAGGTTCGAATCCAGGGCACACACCTCTTACTTTTCCGAGTTATGTGCGTTTTAGGAAACTAAATATCACTTGCTTAACGGTGAAGGCAAACATCGTGAGGAAACCTGCATGCCTGAGAGTTCACAAAAATGTTCTCGAAGGTGTGTGAAGCCCGCCAACCCGCACTTGGCCAGCGTGGTGGGCTATGGCCAAACCCCTCTCAGTCTGAGAGGAGACCCGTGCCCAGCAGTGGGACGTAAAAAGAGGTTGAGATGTACATCGCTCAAACATCGCCGGTAACTATAGAGTACAAATATCAACAGCCATTCGGTGTCTACGTTGTACAACTGATGCAAACGTTTAACCAATCAGTGCCCAATCTAACTTCGTCGATATTATTATACATATATTAAGTAATTTTGTAGAATTGCACAGCTGCTACTAGTCCGAGACGTGAGCGACTAAAACCGCAACAGTTTTAGAACTGGGATGATTTTAAAATTGTAAACAAATGTACGTCGTAAGCATTTAGGTTAAACATTGTACTTTGTAATGCTGACCCTGACCCTAAGATATAACAATAAAATGTGTCTTTTTTTATTTTAAGTAGGTACTTACAATTAATATATATTCCCTATTTGTGTAATCTGAGCTTTTACTAAATCATGGTGAATCACTTGAGGAACTCTGGTCAAATCAGTTACAAATTCTACTTGGCTATGAGTTAACCGTTTAATTATATTTTTTCATCAAATCACAGGACATAATATTATGTGGCCCGATTATGCCCTATTAAAATGAAGTATCAAAAGCTTAAAAAAAAGTGTAACTTACGAAAATGCCGTCCGGAATTACACTTATCGTAGCTCCAAGCCCGAAGTGCTGGTTTGGACTTTTTGCTAAAAAAAAAATAAGTTTTATTGAAGTTTAACCCATTGTAATCAACAACAAATTGTACAAAAAACATCATTAGCTTTTCGACTCATTTATGTATCATCATTTATGTACCAACAGGCTTATTTATAGCCCACTACTACCACGCTTATTTATAGCCCACTACCACCACGCTTATTCATAGCCCACTACCACCACGCTTAGACATAGCTCACTATCACCACGCTTATTTTTAGCCCATTACCAACACGCTTATTTATAGCCCACCACCACCACGCTTATTCATAGCCCACTATCACCACGCTTATTTTTAGCCCATTACCACCACGCTTGTAACTGCGGAGTATTGTTGCCTTAAGTAGCTTAATATGCTAATGCGGTGAAATTATTTCTAGCAAACTACAAGAAGTCTTACTTTATGAAAGTAAGACTACAAGAAGTCGTACTTTATGAAAGTAAGACTTCTTGTAGATAATATAAATTCATAATTTATATTATGACTAATAAATAAATATATTATGACTTTATATAAAATTAAGAACTATCATTTAAAGTAGTATTTTATATTTGTTAGTCCTTACATCTGCTGTAGTTAGGCACTTCTTTTTCAATGTCTATTGGAATTTGATTGCACGAAGTTGTTTTTGTTTCCAACGTGTTTTCATCTATGGGACATGAGTACACTCTTCCATTCAAGTCGCTGAAAGGGGCGCCAACCACTGAAACAGAATGTTTTAGATTGTTACTTACTTACACCTATTTTCTTTCTAGGTGAACCCACAAATGGGATTACGGGATTCACTGTGAATTATCTGACTTGTTTAAAAACCATCGAGAAACAAAGTATTAGCTATTTTAGTCAAATCGGTTTAGTATTTGTGGCGTTAAGGACAAATATCAAATTCTTTACATTTTTTAATATTAAATAGATAGAACACTGTCTCCGAACGACCGCTGCTTGACACAGTAATGCCTCCTGGTGGGATTTCCAATGAAAATAATGACATCAAAACCAAAAAAAGTTTATTCTTTCACATAGGTATGCCTAACTTACAGGCATTTGTGAAATGTCAGACTCTACCGCCACGTTCGGAAAGCAATAAGGATCTTTAGGGTGATTCTCGTAAATAAAATACATCGATCAAACATCGCCGGTAATCACAGCAACGCAAACATTAACAGCCAGTCGATGCCTACGCTGCACAACCGATGCAAACATCAACCAATCAGTGCCTACGCGGCTCGACCGATGCAACTGTGCTCTAAATGTAATAATTTGATCGATTCTATGCGCAATTTTGAAACGAAAATCATGTGGTATTCCGAATATTATATTCAGTTGTTTCTTCCTTACCCAAACTTTTCATTCCGGAATGATAAGCCAGTGTCAAACCGAAGTCTGTATTTTTTGTATCCGATGCCACCATTTCTGCATAAGGTGAACCGTGGAAAAACGTGATCTCATGCGCAGCTTTATACTTGACCATACAAACAAATTGAAACCAAAACAAAAATAAGAACATTCCTGAAAAGTAAAAATTCATAGGTAAAATGTGAGCATTTCATTTTAAGAATTTATATACATACTTATTATTTATTTATTTACTATGCTAGGAAAGTATCTCAATTCTAAAGTTAATTTATAAAGTTCATTATTTTCTTTAATCCGGGACATTCGACTAATTATTTGAGTATTGACGCAAATGTGTAGAAAAATAGATGTAAACGACTTAAGAAATTTCGATCAATTAGACCCATATGTTTTTATAGCTACTTTTCTCAGGAACTGTATAAGTTTTGTGAAAATCTGTTCAGTAAAAATGTGTATTGAGGTTAATAAAACTTTTTATTAATGTAACAGTTAACATTTGGGTCTTAAATAGCAAAGGAAACTTCATTTAAACGTCTTGTAGGCAGTTAGTTCAAAATAATACTGACCTGTCATTCTAAAGCACTTAAAACAAAATATCTACACCATTATACTATGACGATTATTTTCAACTATTAGCAATGTCAGTGAGTATATTAACCAGGAAAATACATTCTTAACCATGAATGTGTTGATATGGCGCGCGCTTAAAATAAACTGTACGAGGATAATTGCTAAGTTAGGTTTACCGATTTCAGCACCTAAGAGGATCTTCTAGTGACTAAGCGCGACGAGAACAGTTCTTTTCAAAAATGATATCTATGCTCGTATAGAGAGAGTTGCAAGTCCAGAGTCTAGGCCTACATTTTAAATCCCCATAAACGTATACCAAATTGGTAATTTGGTAAACCATAATCTAGAGTCGTAAGTTTTTTTTTTTGTATTTTAGTCTATTTAACTTAAAAACCTAAAAATACCCGATGAAGGTTTTAGGTCAAAAATATAAATATTTAGACGCTTAATTACTTAAAACAGTAAAACGTACGAGCATAGTTTTTAATCGTGTCTGCAACATTTCTAAAATTATGAGACTTGGATTATATTTACGGGTAGAAAACGTTATCGCTTTTTGTATGAAAGCTTATAACTAGACGATCTTCTTAACAATTTCCTGAACATCGATAACATTGGTCACCAAGATTTTGTAACACTCAAGCAACTAACTACGTCAGTGCATACTGTCTCTATGTTGCTTACTAATTTGGCTCTACCTACCTCACTTATCACCTATAATTATTTAAGTATAGACAACGAATATATAATATTTCTAACGTAGTATAGACCTGTATATAATATTACTAATGTACTATAGACCTAAAAATGAATTTTGTTTTTTAAAATTTTATCACTTTGTAGGTTTATGACCGTGACAATTATAACGCTACAGTTACCTATTACCACCTTTACAAATTTTTACAAAAATATAATAGCTCAAAAATCTCCCGATCGTGATAGTTAGTAGTGCTGGATTCATACTGATTGACGATGATGATAAGTACCTATTAATAAACAGAATAAAATAAATTTATAAGGGGCGCCCATACGACAATTAGCACAACGTGACTTTTTTGCTCGTTTGAATTTGGCGAGCAGAGGTTTTAGATTGCATTATTACTATTGAGGAATAGTCCTGATAATACGGAATCCTCAGTGCGCGAGCCCGACTCGCACTTGATCATTTTTAGGGTTCCATACCAATTTGGTAGGTAAAAATGGAACCCTTATGGTGAGACTTTCTCCGTCCGTCCGTCCGTCCGTCAAACTCGATTATTTCAGTAACTATTAAGGCTACCGACCTGAAATTTGGAATAGTTGTAGATAAATGCGGCGCGCTGCCATTGCAATCATAAAAAATTGAAAATCTTTTTTAATTTTATTTAAAAAGGGGGAAAACCGGGTTGTCAAATTTTCAAAATGAGATTACAATATTGAGTAGGGTATCGTATGAAAGGGCGTTACTTGTGTATTCTAAAACCGATTTTTATTTATTTTTATGCCTGATAGTTTTTGATTTATTGGGCAAACTGTCGAAAGAAATAGGTACCGTCCCGTCCCCCCCTTATCTCCGAAGTTTACCAATCGAAAAATCTGAAATTATGATCAATAGAAGTTAACGTATATTTTATAGGAGAAATAAAATCAACTCTCTAACTATTATACTTTTTTTGATAATAACCCGAAAACAAAGTTAGGTTTGCGGTTTGCCAACAAAAGTACCTAAGTATATGTAAATTGTACTCGTAAAATCATGAACAAAATTGATTCTTTTAATGTTTTACTTGTTTTATTGTATGGAACCCTCGGTGCGCGAGTCCGACTCGTACTTGGCCGATTTTTTTTAATATTATAACATACCACAACAAGATAATGACTAATATGCACGCAATAAGCACATAATCGTAAGAATAGTATGGTCGCAGAAAGAGGAAAACAATTTGGTCAATATTAATTTATAATAATTAGTCTGTGTAGCTAACTTGTTGTAGTTATAGCTATAATTATTATATACCTAAGTTTTTCTGTTTTCTGTGTGTTACTGAATTAAATAGATTAACAAGTATTAATGCTGCTGAATTTTCTGAAAGCGTATACAGATAGACATCATGAGTAAGTTGTTAAAAAACTTAAAATAACTTGATTTCGTCATTAGTACGAATATGTCCATAACTCAATGATAACCATTGGTTAAGAGCTCTGTCTCTCGTTACGGGGTTGTGGGTTCGAGTCCCGGACACGCACCTCTAACTTTTTAATGTTAAATGTGTGTGTGAAGCTCGCCAACCGTGCTTGATAGCCGTGACCAGCTGTAGAACATAAAAAATAGGTAAAGCCGCACCCATATTATGTCGACTTAGCTTTCCGCACTCCTTTCTCATTAAGCAAGCCGAATCTCATACGCTCTCGTGTACGCAATACGCTTCAAAACGGGTCCTTCCGACCGATTCGGCCACGCGGGTCCATCCCTACAAAGATTGTCCATCTGCGCAGTTGGTACTATAGTGTGCTATCAGTAAGTGTGCTGACATAGGCGCAATCTTTATAGTCAGTCCAAAGTTAATAACTCTCTTATAATAAAAGAAATATTTTTTCTTTCAGAAATCTTCTGGTGTTTGGTAACCTTCTATATTTTGGAAACTCTGCTATTTACTCAAGCTTTTATAAATGTACATGAAAGTTCCAAGAAGATTTTCCACAAACCATCTCATTTGAAGGAAGATTCGTTGTTTGGCTTCAGTGTCGCTTATGAACCAAATAATAAAGGGTAAAAATATAAATAGTTTTTCATTCCGTAATCAGTGTGTTACCGATCTAAAATATCGTTTTAGCTTCAAAGCGACCATTAAGGTAAAATCGACTCCAGACAATATAGTAATGCATTAAATAAAACTGTGTTAAACAAAGACACCTATTCTATAGACCCGGCGGACCGCGCGAAAAAATGTCGCCAGTTTATGGGAGCAAAACCCCCCCGTCGTCAGTAGTAGTAAGCTGTAAGCCTACGCAGTATTTCGCAGGAGTTTCGACACATGACTCTACATTTTCTTGTATGAAGAAGGTTTACGTAAAATGTTCGGATGGGCTCATCTTGAAGTTATTATCATAAGTGTTAAATCATTTTTTTTTCGTACAGATTGCTGGTTGGCGCACCAAAAGCTTCCAGAATAGGTCAAATTTACATCATCAATGTGGAAAACGGAACCATGGAAAATGATGACGAAGAGTATTTCAAGAAAAAATTAGGTAGGTATACCTACTTAATATTAATGAAAAGCGTCCTCTGTGTATTAATTTCTATTTTCACAAATCCCGTGGGAACCATGGACCTACCCGTGACATAAAATAGCCCATATATCAACCTAGGTTATGAGTTCTTTATATTCTAAATTTCAGATGATATGGTTCAGTAGTTTCAGCATGTTTACAAACATCCATATAGAAACCTTCACATTTATAATGTTCAATATATTATATTTACAATTGAAGTTAAAATTATTACAAAAATCCTACTACTTCGTCATAAAGACTGCCCTTGGCTGATCCTGGACTAAAAGTACCCATCAGACTATCAGCATTTCCCCGCTGTCGGGAAGTCCGCAGAACACGGAAGGGTTAGAACAGGTTTTTGTATCGAATCGAGTCGAGTTGCTTCGAATAAACGGATCGGTTTCTTGCATACATTTACAGCCAGGCACCCAAGCGGATACATGTAAAAGCTTTCAGCGGTTGTCTAAACCCGACCTAACCATAGAAAAACCTTTACTAACCCTACGGATCGCAAACTCTCACCCTCAAATGAAGTCCTACTTCTGCACACAAACTCTTACACGTGGTCACTCTAGCAGCTGCTAAAATTATCTCAATAGGACGAAGGGGTAGCCAGTCTAGTAGTGGAATATACTCATTCCTTTTTCTGGGTTACCTTTTGTAATGAAAATCATTAACCATTGCCATTGCTGATTTTTAGGTATTTCAAAAAAATATGATTACTGGCTGGGTGCAACTGTGGCAGCAGGTCCAGACTTCTTTGTGGTAAGATATTTATTAAAATACCTTTGCACAGGCTTAAAGTAAATGTCAAAAAACGTCGGGTTACTATAAAATGGAAAATTTTTTAAATGGCAAGGATCCTTGGAATCGTAGATATAGAATAGAATATGATTCCATTTCCCGAGATATCATCAAAATTAAAATAACTTTTCATACTTTACGCACAGATTTTACTTTAAGCTAAAGTTATTACACTATTCTATTTGTTTGGTTTTATTTCAGTCTTGTACACCTAAACATACCCAAGAAGTGCTGATCTCATTAGAAGAAGAGGGTAAGTCTGAAAGTATTTATTAGAAAGTATTATTATAGCGGCATACTATGGTGCAATTAGACTTAAACCCGGACCACAGCCCGGACGTATACTTAAATGTAATTTCACCTTATGCTTTGTCTTTAGATCTCAAAATGCCTGCTACCTTGAGTCTGTGCTTCATAAAAGAGAAAAAAATGGACATGCTAAAAACGATCGATGACAAAGAGCGTTTTTACAACACTACGAATTTAAGTAAGTACCTAACATGTTTGCAATTTCAACAAGTAAAACTATTGTTGTTGGTACTCAACTCAATCCCAGAAGTTTATAGCTAGACCGCTATAAACTTGGCCCTCCCATGGTCTGCGGGACGCGGGGCGGGAGCTACTAAACCACTGATCTCTATTCTATGGATTAAACATTCTATACAATTTTTGACGACCTCCGTGGTTGAGTGGTTAGCGTGCCGGTTTTCAAAGCACCGCCATCTCTGAGATCCCGGGTTCGATCCCCGGTCGGGGCAATGTAGAAAAATAAGTTTTCTACATTGTCTCGGGTCTGGGTGTTGTGGTACCTTCGTTGTTTCTGATTTCCATAACACAAGTGCATAAGCTACTTACTAAGGGATCGGAGCAATGTATGTGATGTTGACCACTATTTATTTATTTATTCATTAATTCAGGCTAGGTTCACTGTGGATCCATAGAATAGGGATCAGTGCGCTCAACTAATCAGCTGTCAGTGACTGACGTGAATTACGCTACACACGATAATATTAATCTTGCGACGTGGATAATGATACATACTCAAGAAAATACCATAGGCGAATTCTCAAGATGCGAGTCATTACATCGTATCGCGTATAGCCAATCGCACACCCGCCCTGCGTCCCGCAAACCATGGGAGGTCCAAGTTTATAGCGGTCAAGCTATAGAAAGTATTAGTAGTAAGACGTTTATAAGTAACTAATATTTTATAAATAGTAATGGAACTTCGTTGAGAAAATTTCATTTTAGATTTATCAATTTAAAACAGGAGTATACCATGTTATTTTGAGAGTACTTACTTTTATTTTTTTAAATCTCCAAGTCATGGGAATATTTCTTGGCATTGGTAAAGTATATTAGGGAGGAAGAATAACTACCAATAGCATGCGTTCCTAATCTTAATGTCATAACAATGCTGTTGTCTGTTGTTGGCTGCGACAGCTGGACATTGACATCCTGAAATGTTAGCGATCATTAACAACATTGAAGGCTAAAGTCCCTCAGCGGACGATGGAGAGAGCTATGAGGAGAGAGCAGAAATGAGGAGATCCGTAGACAAATCAAAGTCACCGACGTAGCTTAAGTCTTAACGTATCGCGAAGGTGATGAGGCAATGGGCGGGGCACGTAGGTCGTAGATCCGTTGGACGTTGAGGGCCCAAAGCGCTGGATTGGCGACCCTGCACGGGAAAGTGCAGTGTTGGCGACCCTGCACGGGAAAGTGCAGTGTTGGCAGACCTCCAACCATGGACTGACGACATTAAGCGAGTCACGGGGAGTCGCTGGATGCAAGTGGCGCAGATGTGAGCTGTAAATCATTGCAGAAGGCCTTTGTCTAGCACTATGATTTTGCCTGAAGCCAACGACTCCCCGCGACTGTCTCGATGCCATCCATCCAGTGGGGCATCTGCCAAGTGCCATCACTGCGTTTCCCGCGACGTATTCGCTATTCCACCACCTTGAATCCCCAACGCGTGTCCATCGGTTCTACACGCAACACGCTGTGAGTCCCCGCCCTTTGCGATTTCAACTTCGCATTAGTTTAAGTATATCGGTCTGGGTTTGTAGGTCTCTATCGCTTGCTGTGTGAATCTAGTTCTAATAATTTGTCCATTATGCTATGCTACAATGGTCGTAATATATAAACATTTTCGCAGGAGATAGAATGGACTCATTCGGTTGGGCAATTCACGTAGATTCTAATGGAAAAGACGTTCTTATTGGTGGAGCTGCTATAAATAAAGGTACGTTTTATAATTATTCAAAACAAAAGATACGTTATCGTGACGACGCAACGCTTTACCTAATGTGGCATTGAATTAAAAAAAAAATGGAAAATGGCGAAGCTACACAACTGCCTAATGATGAGGCATCAACCTTTACCTTCTTTCTTTTGTTTTCGGAAATTCGTTAAAAAATTAAACAACTTTGTATTAATCATTTAAAAAAAAGGAAAAATTAATTTATAGATATACCTTTTTTGTTTTAATATTAATGCATATTTATTTCAGGACGAGTTTCCATATATAAGAACGCAAAACAAAATGAAAAGAAGCCAGAATTAATTTACCGAATAAATGAGGACAATCCATACAAATATAATTTCGGTAAGTTAAAATTCAGTGATTAGCAATCACTAATTAGCAATTACTAATTATTTATTTGTTTCTAAACCATAGTCATTTGTTTGGTGAATTCGGTGGGCCATATTATTCATAATAATTATTTTATTTGTTTTCTAGGTTACAGCATTACTAGTGGCAAGTTCTTTTCTGATCAAACTGTTTATGCAATAAGCACTACTTTTGGCGACAGCGGATTCGGGAAGGTATACCTACTTACTTACTTATATGAATTTTTTGTAGCGGGTAAATATTAATCAAAAAACGATTTATTTCATATAGATAGGCCTACAAACACTGACAATACAGTATAGTATATGGTATGTAGTATGTACAATAAGTATAAGTATAGTATATAGTATGTAGTATGTGAAATGATAAGGCGCGGCCAATGAATGCTTACTGTGGAAATGTACTAGAATCACTAGAATGGTCTCTGTGACACGCCCAATGACGAAATACGCTTTTATGTTACATCCATGGACACGCCTGACGTGCCGTTTGTTTTTCTGACATTTCCATAGTTCGTACGCCGCCTACAGCGTCACACCGGACGCGACCTACGTCTGTTGCAGACCACCGCCTAAGGGAGCCTCCCTACACCTGTAGGGAGGCTCCCTTAGTATAGGTGGTTCACTTAAGCAAGATTATGCTTACAACATCTGTAGGGAGGCTCCCTTAGATTCACTTCATATGGTTTGCATCGCATCTAAAATTTATATTCTTTTTTTCAGGTGTATTTCTTTGACTTCAAACTTAATCAGATAGCAATAATCAACGATGGAGAAGTTGGTTCTATGTTCGGCGCGGCGCTGTGCTCGGCCAAGCTGCGCGGCCAGACTCTGCTAGTGGGCGCGCCCACGTACGTCGAAGACGAAAACTTCTACAACGTGGGCGCAGTGTTTATATATGCAGCTCCATCTACTGGAACTAACGTACGCTCTTCTCAACTTCTTTTTACAAGCTTTAACATAATGTATACAGTAACTTTATATAAGCAGGTATGTCCGGATCTAAACTTGCAACAAGTATCTTCAACCGATCGAAATGCACATACACGTTTTGATGAGAATCCATGGTGACATGACGCCATTCTAAATCTAATATGGCCGACTAGTCATTTTTATTGCACTCCACTGGTATGGGTATTATAACATTGTTACATGTTACATTGTCAATGGTATTAAATCGAAATTCGTACAAAAACCTGTACCTACTAAGCCCTCAGACCTGAGCCAATTTAGAAATTATAAAATTTTAAAGTAGAACTTGGCGGGAATCGAACTTACGGCATCCCTCCCGAATGCACGCGCCTCTGCGCCAGGGAGGTCGTCAGAAACATACAAAAGTGTTTACGTTTGTTCGGGGCCTGAACCTAGATATACGAGGATATAAATTATAATTTTCAGCGAATGGAAAGAAAGGGAACTGTCAAAGGAACGGCGAGCGGTGGATTCTTCGGTCACAGTGTCATCAGCCTTGGCGACATGGACGGCGACGGCAACGACGGTAATAATATCGACCATAAAGATCGTAAATCTATTGACAATCAATAGATGCTACGGATATCCGGTTTGCTATCCGGTATCCGGCCTATCCGGCCATTATTTTGCTATCCTGCCTAATACCGGATTGTTGCGCACTATCCGGCATACCGAATAGTGATTCTATTTGGTAAGTATTTAACTTTGAAAATTGGTTAGTATACAAGAAAACAACACCAAATTATCCATCATTAGTTCTCTTACACTGGTCACTGACCTAATAAAACTCGAACCGAAAACGGTCCGCGCGAACTTAAATACGTACATCTAACAGGTTGAAACTGCACGACGCGCTCCCCCGCCAAACTAAAATATAGGTATCGTTTGGCCAGCCGAATATTCGGCGGCCGGATACCGGATATTCGGCTGGTGATCAGGCTGAATATCCGGTATCCGGTACCCGACCAAACAACTATCCGTTGCATCTCTCCCGTTCCTATTTGTTCGATGGAACATGCCGTTATATTTTCATCTCGTGATGTTCTAAGGAACAAACAATTAGGTACATACATATCAGCGTTGCTAGACGTCCCGATTTTGGTGATACGTCCCGCTTTTTTGGGGATAACTCGGCCGTACGTGCAGCGTGCTGAGGAAGCGTAGGCGGGTGGGGTGACACGACCAATGTGGACTGGCCGTGTTTTTAAGCTATTGCATAGCTTCTATCGCGGGCTTTGACGGTGCAGACCGAATCCAGAAATTCCCTAACGAAAATAACCTGGCACTCCTAAAGTAGAGCTTTTGGTACTAGGCTATTTTTCGATAGATGGCAAACTAAAACTTCAACTATTTAACTATAGGGTACAGATATATATATAAATTCATCATTACCTACGTAAGGCTTTACTATGTCCCGCCGTCGATGGAAAAATTCCGCTTATTTACTGAAAAAGTTACAAAATCCCTATTTGGCAAAAATAAAATCTGGCAACGTTAATTCATGGGTACATTTTTTGAGGTGTTTTTGTATGAGTATGTATTTTTATTCATTCTATTTTCACAATATTGTTTATTTACTTCTAGAAATAGCAATAGCAGCGCCGTATGAAGACGATGGCAAAGGCGCTGTATACATCTACTCTGGTACTGGAATCTTAGAAGGAGAAACCATGAACAAGGCGGAGGAATATAAAGTAATGAGGAAAATTCTACCTGGAACCTTGAGGTCATTTGGATACAGCCTTGCAGTTATACAAAGTGAAAGTGAATGTAATGGTAAGTATACCAAGATTCGTTCGTTCGTTCGTTCGTTTCAGCCGACGGACGTCCACTGCTGGACAAAGGCCTCCTGCGCTAACTGTATCCAGCGCCTTCCCGCGACCCTTTTAATGTCGTCAGTCCATCTGGTCGGAGGCCTGCCAACACTGCGCTTACCCGTGTGGGGTCGCCATTCCAGTACTTTAGGTCCCCACTCCCCAACGTCCGTCGGTCCTACGAGCTATGTGTCCCGCCCATTGCCACTTCAGCTTCGCGATACGTTGAGCTATGTCGGTGACTCTGGTTCGTCTACGGATAGACGAACGTAGACGATACCAAGATTACTTGACCATTAAAAGGGCAGGCCACGCTCACTTATCACGTGATCAAAAAAGCTACAAGTAGCCGTCATGACGGACCGATATCAGACGGCTGCCGCGCGCCGGCTAGGTTGCACGCGTTAGTTCTTGTACGGTATATTTCACTGCATGCGCCCGATTACGAGGCAGCGTTAAATTGTAAGCGAATTTAGTACGAGAAAAAAAGGTTTTAAGCTACTCCTAAAGTAAATAATAATAATTCAACGTAAATGAGTACTTAATGAATTCTTTTTCCAGGATTGGCAATAGGAGCTGTCGATAGTAATGCAGTTGTTGTTTACAAGGGCATCGCCTCAATAACTGTAGAATTAAATGGCTCAATAAATATAAAGGTAAGGTTTATAATATATTAACTTCAGAGGCGAATCAAAGCTTTCCATTTATGCCCTAGGGCTAAAACTTCAATGTTTTTTTTTAATACATGGACTTAGTATTAAGAACCTATTAACAGATCTCGCAATCTAAGTGAAAACTGTATGCAAACTCTAAAATAAATCTCAATAATAAATTAACTTAATAAATAATTATTATAAATTCTAATAATTTATTTTTAAATACAAATTATTTTCTATTTGCAGTTTATAAATAGAAATATGTATGCAATGGAAATAAAACCTTGCGTCAATGTAGAATATCCTATAAAACCATACATAGTAAGAGCAGGTAAGGTTATAATTGATGCACTTATAATAATAAATATAAAATAAAGCCTTTTATTTTTCCGACACAGATTTACAAGGTTAACTTACATCTTATAAATTATAATGTAGTGATATTAATAACAATAGTAAAAATTTGTAACATATTTTATTTTATCCGATATCCTTTATAAAAGAAATTATAAAGTATATCTGAATTCAACTTGATGCACTTATAAGTATAAAATGTAGCATGCATTGAAATTTCAAGAGCGTCGGAATTCATAATATGGTTAAAACCATAGATCACCAATATATATCATTGGTTAAAACCGTTACTGATGGAGCTGACAGAAGGACTCTTGCGGAGTCTATCTGGTTAGGTACCTACTACTCGATATAGTTTTCAAATAAAAAAAACATCTAAGTTTCTAAAAAAATCATTTCAGATTTAAATATAAAGATCAAAATCACAGATCAAAGTTGCACTTTTACCGAAGGCAAAGAAGCTAAGGAATATGAGTACGTTGAAAAGATTAATGAGAGACACAATCCGCTGTGCAGAAGTAACATACTAGCTAGGTGCCCGGTCAAAGTAAGTATCGACGTACGTAAGCATAGATAAATCGTCGGCATTTAAACTTACAAACATATCGAGACGAATCTGCGAAGTTTAGGTTTGAAGTTCGAACTGTGCAGATTTCCAGATATTAGAACTTTTATGCAGAATACATCAGCTGGATAAGTACTACTCATGTTTTGTCGTAAAGCAGTTAGCAGTTATTGTGAAGCATCTAGCCTTAGAATATACAAGTAACGCCCTTTTATATGATACTCCACACAATATTATCTCATTTAGCAACACCCAGGTTTTTCCCTCTTTTGAAATAAAAATAAAAACAATTTACAAATTAAGCTTGCAATGACGTTGGGCCACTGTTACATGTGACTATTGTTACTACAGGTCGATAGCTTTAATACTCGTAGTTACTGAAATAATCGAGCGTGACTAACGTACGGATGGAGAAAGTCTCACCATAGGGGTTCTATTTTTAGTTTTTACCATTTTGGTATGAAAACTTAAGAAGAAAAATACTTCACCACACCATTGTGTGACCATTGCGAGATCTTCAAGAGGCCGCTCTCGACTTCAAAGGTGCGGCAAAAAATACTTTACCCAAATTGGCAAACCTGAGCCGTAGCTACACAATTTTTCACGCACACCAGCATTCGTGCACCATACTAATTGCTAACTACAAAAAAAAGTTGCACGTAGCTGTCGTTGTTAGGTAGAGCTCTATCTAGTCGAAACGCGAGCGACGACCTAATATAAATCTATGGCTTTATACTCCATATTTCAGAGAACCAGCAACGTCATAATATCTTACGAAATTACTGCAACACTGAAAGGAGACCCGGAAAGAGACGAGTATGACCCTTCGCGAGTGTTGCTCAGTCAACGCAGTCGCCTGTTTTTCGAAAAAACTGAACTGGAGCCTTGCGATGGGAAGATCTGTCAGCCAAAACTAGACGTGAACATCAGTACATCTATAGCGTAAGTAGTAAAGAAAAACATACACCAATGGAATAAATGAGATGAAAAACTTTTTCTTTAAAAACACTAGGTAAGTTGAAAGATCTCTTTTCAGAAACCCGTACATAGTAGGTTCATCTGACTCGGAAGAGGTATCGCTGATCGTGCGGAACTCGGGAGACACGGCGTACGGCGCGTGCGCAGAGCTGCAAGTGCATGGCGCAGAAATCACCCGCTTTCCACTCGACTGCACCAAGCCAGCCGGCGGCGATGCTGTGCTGTGCAAATATAAATATTCTATTAGCAAGGGTAAGGAGTGGGTAAGTCTTTTTTGTCGTCAGTTCAGCCGATAGACGTTCAGCTGTGCTATTCTACAAAATGAAATAGCTGCCAGACAGCTGCCAACCCAAATATGGCATGCAAACTTGTACTCTATTACAACTGACAAATTCATAGATGCATAGATGTACGCTCGTCGCTGTTTTGCAGAATAGCACGGCAGTGCTGATAGTATGCCTCCTGAAATGTCCCGCCAAACGCTACCATCTTACGCCGCCTGGCGCCAGCTACTCCCTGCGACTTTCTTTATGTCGTTCGACCACCTGGTGGGGGTCTACCGACTCTGCGATTGTGCGTGACCGCCGTTCTAGCACTTTGGATCCGCAACGACCATCGGTCCTACGAGCTATGTACCCCATTGCCACTTCAGTTTTGCGGCACGTCGAGCTATGTACTGACGTAGTTCAACGTGCCGCACTTTTGTTCTTTTGCGGATCTCTTCATTTCTGATTCGATCACGCAAAGATACACCTAGCATGGCTCTCTCATCGACCATAATATCTTGGATCCGTAAGTCATCACTGGCAATACGCACTGTTCGAAGACTTTAGTCTTCAGACACAGAGGGATGTTGGCCAAGAAGACTTCGCGGAGTTTCCCGAACGCTGCTCAGCTGAGTTGGATTCAGCCGTTCAGCTTTCTCAAAATTGGCCCTATACTTAATTATATTACGAGTATAATATTATATGTCCGAGGTTTTAATACTTTTGATGATTGTCAGCATCATCCCTGAAGGTTAGTCCCATCTGCTCCGGTGTCTCTTCAAAACACTATATCTTTACATGGGAGATATATCTATACAATCTAATATTTAGTCCTTAAAAAATCGTGTTAATTAATTAGTAAGTATCCAATTTCAGAGCATTGGCACTCTCTCATTGAAGCCGTGGCAAGACCTAACCAGTGGAGAAGATCATTATCTGGAGATCAAATGTGTTTTATACGATGATTGCAATACGCGGAAGAATAGTAAGACCGTCACGGAGAAGTATCGCTTGAGAGGAGACACTGAAAATATTACGATTACATCGTAAGTTCAATAATAAATCATCATCAACGAGCTTTAGCTCCTTGTTGTTACTGGTATGGAGCGTAGTGTTAATAGCCCCGATTGCTAGATTGATTAGCTACGCATCAATATTATATTTGACGAGAGAAAAACATCTACGCAGCTGTCTTCCTAACTTCGATTGACGGCGAAGTTACTTTCGCCGCATTGAATGAAAGATCTGCATTTTTGCCGCCCGGCCGAAGTAAAAGTCTTGAACGGGGTTATTTTGACCCCGTATAATTAGTCCGTTATGTGTTGTGCCATTTTCTCATATAAATCAGGATATGGCCAATAGCCATCAACTGGGCGTGGGTCCGATTGGCTTCACACATTTTTATGAACATCAAAGAGAAATAGCAACTTGCAGGTTTTGCTTCCCTGTGCTTTTATCCACCGTTATGCAATTGCCATTTTATCCACAAACGCATTTAACTCCAAGAAGTCACAATTGGATCTTGTAAAATGGTTATTTTTATGTAAATAATGTAGTCTTATATTATACATATTACAGGCAAGCAAACCCTGAAGGGGACGTTGGTGTGACACAATACATTCTTGCCGAAGGGAAATCTTTCGAACATTTGTATGAGGTAGGTTGTATTGCATTTAAATTGGTAAAATAATATTATCCTACGATCAGGTAGGTGCATATTGCTTGATAAATTATTCTTTATTAAAAAAATACAATTTTAATCATAATAATACTTTAATCATAATATCCCTAACTGTGAAATAGAGATAAAACGTATAAAAATAAAAATAAGATAAAACTTAAATGCCATTTTAAACGTTTATTTTTCACAGATAGAAAACAAAGGAATCACAAATTGGAACGGATTGCAAATTGAGATAAATATAGAAAATACACCGTACATTGGATTATCAAAAGTGCCTATCAAAGTGAGTTTTTGTTCCGTATTTTCACTGTTCATAGTTGAAATGATTATGTACGAGTACATATATCATTAATTTTTTTTTCTGATCAGATCTACCCGCCCTCTGCCCACATGATTGAGTGTCCCGTAGGAGACAAAGGGCTAGCAGAAGACAAAGTCAAAGCGATTTGCAACATCGGCGATCTGATGAAACTGGAGAAAACCTTAGTCACTGTATCGATGGAAATCCTACCAAACACCTTAGGTATGGCAAATTTTATCTAGTTTAATTATTCTATCTTTATATAAATTGTACAAACAACGTAAAATTAAAGCTTTCATAATTTTGCATTGCTTGGTTTTTACCAATTTGATTTCGGCCCGTTAGGTGAATAATTTAACTGTAGTCACCTAAGGACTTGTGGGTAACTTTCGATTGATTTGACTTGGATGCTCGAAGTTTTGATAGGTTCCTTATAAACTCTTCCCATTTCTGAGAAAAAGGACCATAAGCAGCGGACAGATGGACAATAGAGTGACCCTATACCTAATTATTAAGTTTTTCTCACTCGACTTACCTATAGCCTTAGCAGATTATTATACTGCCAAAAAACCTGATTTCCAGGATCAAAGCCCCGATGAAAAGCAAAGTGAATCCTTGGCCCTTCACGTTTTGATATGTTGATTGTTGACAAAACTCCATTCTTTTACGTAGGCGTAACTTACGGGCACATATATGAATTGTAAAACTCTAACAACATATTTAGAAAGCTGTAGTTTTGAACTGAGAGAAAAACTTGGCACTTGCTTCTAAATACATGAAATAGTATCATGGCATAGCATCATAAAACCCACTTTCTTGACAGGTCGGGAATGCACCTTGTATAGTTTCTAACTTTTTACTATTTTACTCGTAGTAGGTTAATTAGATAGAGGTTCAAGAGGCCGCCTTCGACTTCAAACGGCGGCATTAGATAGATACTCTGCTCAAGTTGACAAACCTGAGCCTAGCATCCACACACCATACTTTCAAATTGACACCCTCACACTGCAAAAAAAAGTTGCCGCACTCACGGAGATGTCGTTGTTAGGAAGGGTTCTATATCTAGTCGGAGCGCGAACGATGATCTATTATTATAAATTAATATGTTTTTGTCTTCAGAGCTGGATGATGCTAAGCCCAATGTCACGGTCTCTACAACGCTATCCGTGTTGGGTGTCAATAAATCTTTAAGTACTAAGACACTAGTGAAGCTGCAAGAGGCCAGCGTACCTGCGTGGATAATCGCCACGTCCTGCATAATTGGGTTGCTGCTTATTGGTCTTATCGCTTTCGCTATGAAAGAGGTACGTAACACACTGTCATACGGGATTAAATTAACCCCTACCAAGACTTTCACTCAGACGCCAAAAATGCTAGGATATCTTAATTAAGTGCGGCGAACATAGATTTAAAAACGTCGTCGCTGGCGCTCTGGCGGCGAAGTTATCCTCGCTGCACTGAATATAACTGAGATATTTTTCTCTTGTTATACCCAGATATTGTATTTTCTTGTAATATATAGTAATGATCAGTAGCTAACTGCAACCGGGGCTTTTTGCACCTCGTTTCGCAACAGCGACAAAAATTATTACTCTTAATTTGTAGGGGTAAAATAGACCCCATAACGCACCAGGGGAAGATTTGAACTCCTCCGAAACGGTTCGACCGATTGTTATGTAATGTTCTATATATGTTGTAGTATGTGGTAGGTCTGTGACTGGCCATAAGCTATTTTTTATTTCCCTAATTGCAAAACAACGTTTATTGGGTTAACTAGTTTTACTATAAACAAAAATAATGAACAGGTAGGTATATCTATTACGAAATCAATCTATCAACGTGTCTTACGTTCAATTATTTTTTTTCTTTAAGGCTGGTTTCCTGAAAAGAAAGAACAAAGAAGAGCTTTTGAAACTTAAGAAAGATGTCTATCGTCAAAGTGTTGTAAGTTTAATTAATAGACTTGTTTCCTCAGTTTTTGTATGCGTAACAGAAGTGGATTATAGCAGCTTTATAATGATGAAAGAATTTTTGAAATCTGTTCAGCTTCGTATTCAATCCAAAGATTTCATTTATTCACCGTTAAGAAACAAAGAAAAACTCCTCTTTATAATATTTGTAGGTAGGTAGATATTTATATTATTGTAATAAAACTTTAACAGGTGGAATTCTGTACTTTGTAGATATTTTGAAATTTTTGTTTGAGGGATTCGAGAAATTCTGTAGGTATGGGTACATATTAAATACCATACAGAATCTTTTCAAGTAGATTGTAAGTTATAGAAAACAAATGAATCCGTTCTGCTAATTATGAATTTCTGCAAAATAACGCCTGCTTCCATTCAAATTTTTGATATTAAACTAAGGTTTCATACCAAAAAATACCTAATAAATAAATAAATAAAATAAAATAGTTTTAGTAACTTAATATGTATTATAAAAAAAAAACTCAATACAAAAGGTGGGCCATAGACCTCAGGGAACCAAGGAGCAAAATTATTAATAAAAAATCCCCTTGATTCCCGGAGATCCGGGAATGTATGTTTTATGTACTGTGTATTTAAATGTTCATTTTCCATCAGCGTCGTTCGATGATGGCGACAGCGAGAAGGAAGAGCACAGAACAACTTCAGTGCCTTGCAGGCGTCGCTGAAGGGGACCGGGAGACGGAAGTGACGATAGCTGATGAGAGACTGCAGTGTCGGAAAATATAAACATTTGCTTTAATATTATTTCTTTGTATCGCTCACCGATATTGAACTTTATATCGAACCTTTCAAAAGCTTGGTTCTCTTGCAACTACTGGTCTCCCCAATCTTATGAACACTTTTTATAAGAGCGACAAGGACGCGCAGCGTCATATTCATAAAAAACACTGGTTCTTCTTTAACCCGAAATTACGTAAATACAAAGTGAAACATTTATTAAAATTAAACATAAAATGAGCAAAATTATAAAAATCGTTATTTCTTCAGTTTCCTTATGATGCATGATGGAGCAAAATTTAAGTTTTTGTGTTTCTGTCGAGTAAGAGCATTAGAGAAATTTAGGTATCTTTTATAGTTTAAATAAATATTATATATTTTATTTAATTTTTTTATGCTGACCTGCATCGGCCTTCCGACTTACTCCGCCAAAATCGTCGTTGCTATCGGTCAATGGTGTTAATTCTGTCATGGATAAAAATGGGAAGTGCTTTCCAAAAAACCAACTTCAAATGCCACTACAAAGAGTGAAATAATTTTTATTTAAATTTTTGGTACCTACACCAATTCGAAGTCGGGCAATATTTCATACAATCCCTAATAATCCTTCTTACTTACTTGATGTGCGAAGAAATGACGAAATCATAGACAATCGCCCGACTTCGAATTGGTGTAGGTACCAAAAATTTATATAAAAATTATTTCACTCTTTGTAGTGGCATTTGAAGTTGGTTTTTTGGAAAGCATTTCCCATTTTTATTTTATACTTTTTAGTGGAAAACAATAAAATGCACAAGGCGTTGTAAAAATACCCAAATTGCTTGAGGTGTGTTCATAAAATCTGAAGAGATACCTCAAATTCACCAAGATCCCATCATCAGACCCTGACTTGATGACTTTAGTCATCAAATCAGTATCTGCTAGAAAATGCACCAGTAAATATAAAAAATACCCAACTCGCTTCAAGTATACTAGCAAAATTTGAAGAGTTCCCTCGATTTCACCAAGATCCCATCATCAGACCCTGACTTGATGACTTTAGTCATCAAATCAGTATCTGCTAGCATATGCACCAGTAACTATAAAAAATACCCAACTCGCTTTAAGTATACTAGCAAAATTTGAAGAGTTCCCTCGATTTCACCAAGATCCCATGTTCAGATCCTGACCTGATGACCATAGGACAACTTGGAAAATATTACTCTTTCTAATAATACTCAAATAGTTTCATGTGTCCATATAAAATTTGAAGAGTTCCCTCGATTTCTCCAGGGTCCCATCATCAGATCCTGACCTGATTAAAATGGGACCATCTGGAAATAAAACCCTCTTAAACAAAAAAAGAATTTTTCAAATCGGTCCACGCGTCTTCGAGTAATCGGTGAACATACATAGAAAAAAAAAAAAAAAAAAGATTCCGACGAATTGAGAACCTCCTCCTTTTTTTGAAGTCGGTTAAAAATCTACTTAAATTATAAGCGTCTAAACACCGACGAACTATTTTTAGACGCCTTAAATAAATTCAGTCTAGAGATTATTATACACAACAAAACTGGCACAAATGTCTATAGAGATTTTCCCTTTACTTTTCATAAACAAAAATAACAATAAAACGTATTGGACAGGAATAAAAATCAATTTCAATTTTTTTTAACGTTCCATGAACTTTGAATTTTTCTAGGCTAAAAATTAGCTCATAGCAAAGATTTAAATCTTTGGCTCATAGGGTGTATGGGTGTACAGAACAAACACATTAGACACCTCTTACTACGTGAGGAGATGTTTATTAACTTACCTACTTACCTACTTTTTATCCAGAGGTGTACTCTACTGTCTTATCCCAAAAACTTTTTATCCCAGGAAAAATCACGGTTGTGTAAAAATCTGGATATCTAGTTTATAACAATTATTTGGCATTATTGATACTGCGGTCATAGGTTCTGTGAAAAAATTAACTGCCTACAGATTAAAATTACAGCAAAACATACGCATGTTAATTAGAGATTCTAGGAATTCATGCACAGTACCTAAACTAAACGTAAATTCCCACGTTGAGATTATTCTGTTAAGTATTTTACTTAATTACAATGAATTACGATAAAAAAAAGTTATTTAAGTACATAATACATTAATATTATCTGCACCAGTTGATTATAGAAAAAATTGTTAAATCAAAACATCAGTTACAGTCCGACAAGGCTCTCTCGGCACTTGAATACCATTGTTAGGAGCCAGGAGGGCGTTGTTATAAAAAAAAGGCAGCCAGAAAATAAAATCTCCTCAATTTTACTCCAATTTTAGTTTAAGTTTAGTTAATATTTAACAAAAACAACGCAACATACAATGGCGATATACTAACAGAGCGAATTATCAAACAGTATCACAAGATAGCGGTGTTAGTTCCGATTTTGGCCACGCGCCAGGACAGCCTTGTCGCACTGTACTTTGATGTATCAGTATTTCAATGAATAAGAACAATTTGAACTTGTGGTAGAGATACCTAGATATCTTTTGAATTGGCTAAAGCCAGAGAAAATTGGGAAAAAACTGTTAAAAATGTTACGAAACCAACTTGGTATTTCCACACATTTTAGGTACCTATTTCATAAACTTTAATCAATAAAATGAATTTCACCTACAGTTGAAGATGATTGACGCGTTATGTACCTACTTAACTGTTTGTACCAACTTAGATGTTATTATTTTTCTTATCAAGACCAATGATAATTACTTAAGCATAAGTAATTCGCAATATGTTTGTGTTATTTATACACTCAAGACGTATCGTAGTTTAGTATCGAATAATAATTTATACTTAAAATAATTAAACAATGAAAACATTAAGAAACTTCTCAAAATACTGTGATATTATATTTATTTTCATTCCTATTTTTATGGGTAAGTTTTATCTAAGATTGTTTTTAATGCATCTAGAATGTATTTGTTTACATAACCTGCCTGCTGTCGAATCGATTTCCATGAAATTAAGAACTTAGAAGTATTTGATACAATGTGATATTCTCTGGGATGGGTCGATGATGGGTCTTGGGTCCCAGCCCTAGTGCATTCGTGGAAATACTCCGACTTTTAATTCGATGCAGTACTTAAATAAATAAATATATAGAGGACAACATCACATACATTGTTCCGATCCCATAGTAAGTAGCTTATGCACTTGTGTTATGGAAATCAGAAACAACGAAGGTACCACAACACCTAGACCCGAGACAACGTAGAAAAGTTATTTTTCTATATTGCCCCGACCGGGGATCGAACCCGGAACCTCAGAGATGGCGGCGCCTTGAAAACCGGCACGCTAACCACTCAACCACGGAGGTCGTCAAATAAAGTGACGTAAGTAAGTGAGAGTAAGTTTATATTCTTCTAAACTCCATTATTGATTTATTGCCCATATATTACACAAAAATAACTTAATTATATACGGATAGTCCGGATTAAAGTACCTAAACTCTCTGAATAAAAACGATCTACTATATAAAAACTTGTTGTTTACCGCATAAGCATTTACAATAATACCTAATATTTAAATATTATTATGACAGCTTATAAACTTTGGTATTTGTAGAAAATACTATCGTGCCAAAGAGGTAAGAGTAGCAATGTATCGTGCAGATAGTAGTGACATGTAATATAGATAGGTACCTACAGAGTTATATATGCTTTTGTTTGTAATTGATAATACACGTTCTCTTGTCCATGATCTCTTCCGATTAATCAAAAATGGTTGTAAGTAGGTACCTACTTCAATCAATACATCTACGAGTATGAATAAGCTTAATGCGTGACGATGTATACGTTTATACATACCTATACCGAGAAATACAATTGATTCCGAACCTATAGAAAACCTACCACCGATAAAAAACCTCAGGATATGAGCATCCGCACGATATACGTAAATTTTTGCGTACTTGGCAAACAGTAGCGCCATCTGTCAAAATTCTATAGGTGGCTGCTTAGCGAACTACAGACTTATTGTTGGTGGCAAAACAAGCATTTTAGGCACCAATAAACTGGCGACAATCACGCCGTCCGCCCTGTCCAGGGTAGGTACATTTCTATTAAACCTACCCATAACTACTGTACAATGTACATACGTACCTAAATACAGAAAAAATAAACCAGACATCCACGTTCTATATCAAGTTCATGTAGATGCAGGTACTAGCTACTTCTTGGATGATCCTACAAACGCCTATATTTTTGAATAAACAATAAACAATTTTTCCAGTACCGTCCGCCACTTCAAGGCAATATCGAACAGATTACGTCTACAACAGAAAAAGTGATGCCTTTTACAAATTCCACATAGAAGACAAGTTACACCAATCAGCGAAGGAGATCTGTGAATTCGAAGAGGCTACCCTCATGGTGCCCTCGTCTGATGAGGATCTGTCGCAGGCGCACGGCATGTTCAAGCAATATCCCGACATCGGTGACTTGGCTTGGATAGGCAACGATGGGAACACGCATGATTCGATCGAAGAGATTCCTCAAATTGTCTGTAAGTTTTGGCACAGAATCCTATAGGGCCAATGTGGGTACATGTAAACAGAGGCGCGTAGGTTTAATTAATATCAGTTTCAGAGTATCGTTAAACGCATCTATAGTCTATTCAGACCTTCAGACAATAATCTATAGATGCGTTTCGTTACGCTCTGAAACAGATATGAATTGCAAAATTAAATATCTGGTTGGCGGTGAACGAAAACATCACGAGGAAACCTGAATGCCTGCAAGTTTACAGCAATATCCTCAGAGTATGCGAGATCTCCCAACCCGTACTTGGCCAACGCGGTCAGCTATGGCCAAACCTTATCTGAGTGAGAGTAAACCGTCACCCAACTGTGGGTCTGAAGGTATTGAGACACCATGCAAGTAAAAAAGAGTATTCATGTCAGATCCCTTTTAGATTTCAGCTATTGTCACCGATATTAACCGGAGTAACATTTTACGTCAACTTTCTTCATACAAGAAAAAAGTGGCGCCATTTGTCAAAATATCCGCGTGCGGACGAATAACAAGTGCCGTGCGCCGTTCTCCGTAGACAATACTATGGTCAGCTCAAAACTGCCGCTTTTCAAAACAAACATTTTTAAAACCAATAATCTGGAGACATTTTTCGCGCGGCACGCCGGGTCCTATGCGTGCATCTGTGGCGATAGTATAAGTAGTCAATAGTATTTAATACAAGTACTTTTTAGTAGACGGATACATAACCTCTGAAAGCCCATGGCGCAGATACGAGTCAGACCACGACTTCGATGTAATCGCAAGAACCGGAGAGGCGCATCGACTTGACTACGACAGAAGACTGCCTTTTATTTGCAAAGTGGACGCAAAAGATGCATACGTGGATGAGAAATGCAATGTTTTCAGTAAAGGCAAGTAAAATTTGAATATTTTACAGTGTTACAATTTAATAAGAATCCATAAAGTTAATTATTAGATTGAGAATGTTAATTTTTGTGGATGATTTATTTTCTTAATCGTGTACCTACTTATGCGGATTTTTAAGGCTCACATGAAGTTCCGCAGTTGTTGGAATTTTTATCGCATCCGCATTCGCAAAAGCTCCGCTTTGATTTTTGCGTATCCTGATAAACATTTACTTGTCTATGCACCTATAATCTATATGTATATGCATTTACCTAGTAAATAAAAATAAAATAAAAATTCAAACAATGTACAGGCTCAGGCAGTTCAGTTATAGATATTTCAATCCACGATAACGCGCCCTACTCTGTCAAACTCCATACGAATTGAATGAAACATTTAATTTTGACAGAGTGGATGCGTCTTTATGTTCTAAAAATGAACACTTGTTTACGTGTTTTGTTTTGAAAGACCTGTGTTGTGTGTTGTTGGTACTGGAGGGACGTTCATTTTTAAGTTAGATGATCTATATCTACTTATCTATATCAGATGCAATGCATCCCAAGCGTTGCTTTGACGAAATGGATTCCTCCAAACATCTACAGTCAGCATCCCAAGCGGAAACATATGAACTAAGCTTTCAGCGGTTGTCCGCTTGTGGCGCTACCTGTATGGAGAAATCAGTTCCGTTTATTCGAAACGAGTCGTCTCGAAAGCTGTACAAAAACCTATACTAACCCTAATGATCCACTTTACAGGTTACACATACTTCGAGAACGTGGGCAGCTGTTACCGGATTCCCGAGAAGGCGCTCCCGTGGAACTCTGCGTACTCGGAGTGCCGCGCGCAGGGCGCCCACCTGGTCGTGCTGAACTCCGAGCTGGAGCACGAGGTCGTATGCAACCTCACCAAGGCAGCCCCCGCCGTGAAGGATGCCTACGTATCCCATTTCTTCTACGCCGGCATTAGAGCGGAGCCGAAGTCTGACGGCTCGCCTCTTGTGTTTAAAACGATCTTTAGTAAGTATTTCCCACCTATACTCGTACATTTTAATAGCTTTTGCCCACGGCTCTACTCGCGTGAAAATCGATTTGGTCGTAATCCTGCACTTTTCACGTTCACTGCTGTACGGGGTGAAAATAACCCCGTCGGGGATTTTCACTAGGCGCGGGCGATAACCATCTTGATTTTTTAAATTAAGTCTTACGGGGCAAATAGACCCTGTACCGCACCGTAAGATAGTTTACTTCAAGATTATAATTACCCCGTACCGCACCAGAGGAAAGTTATAAAAAGTCTAAGCCGGCCCGGTTTCCATCGGAGCGTAGCGGAGCGGAGCTGTGTTTGAGTAACCTATCTGAAGAGAAACTGAGCGGAGAGGAGATGACGAAATGACGAAATCTGTTTGAATACTTAAATACAGCTTCACTCCACTCCGCTTTGGTGGAAACCGGGGCTTATCCAACGTGTTAAGCATGCAGGTGTCACTGAATGATCCTTTGCCGCTAAATCTTTGATTAAACTGTAGCTGCCCTAAATCAAAGCCAAGCTTGTAACTTATGCAAAAATAGGATTTTTGCCTCCGTTTTTTAAGTTAATAAACCAGTGAGGGTTACTACTAACAAACTGAACGATACAAAATCAACCCATTGATACCCATCGATCTCGCCTCTGAGGAAATGCTTCCCCAGCCCCTTGACCCATGACTCTGCACGTGCCAAACAAAGCTTTATCTGGTTACTCTACTCTCCCAGACCAGACGATGGAAGAAGCGGGCTACAGCCAGTGGAGCCCCAACGAGCCCAACAACCACGAAGGCCACGAGTTCTGCGGCACCATCTTCAGGGACGACGGCAAATACAACGACATCTCCTGCGGGGACCTGTACGGCTTTATTTGCGAGAAGGAGGTGAAAAACAGTTAAGGGGTGTTGCCACAAATGATAATGACAATGCATGTACAGAATCCATTGATAAAACATATAAAGGATCAGCACTTAGTGACGTCATGCATGTATTTTTAAGGCCTTGGTTTCATACATTTCGGTACCGTTGACAGCACATACCGCTGTCGGTCGCATACATTATTTAGCGCCATTTCACAGTTTTGACAACTTAAAAATCCGGCTTCAGGGCGGAGCCTAAAAATGTATGCGTGACGTCGGTAAGTACTGAACCTTTAATCAAATAATGTTTATAATGCCTTAAAGTTCTATAAATAAGGTTACTAATGTAATGTAATTCGTATTTACAATAAGCCTGGAATTAACTTATTTATCTATTTATTTAATGAGTTTATTCATAACATGTAAATGTGATAGGTGACTACCACAGACCAAGGAATAACTTAATTATATTGGGTTCTACCATTTGTTAAAAAATGGTTTAGTTGTATTTGACTAAGAGTTGGCTAGGTATACATATAGAGGATCTCTTCTCTCTTATAATTAATATTATAATAATCAATAAAACAATATTTTTATTAATAAATCTTTTATTAACAGTGACTATCACGGAAATGAAGTTTCGCGCATCACTAATTACTTTAGGAATTATTTGTAAAGATAAAACTGCGAGATGAAAATAATAACACTCTCTGTAAGCAACAGAGTATATAGCAAACTTTTTAAACTAGCGGCACGCTATGATGGCCGGTTTGACGTTTGTCCGCTCATGAAGTTCCGTATTAATTGATAACGACTTTGAAGGAAATAATTGTATTACTTTATTGACGATAGTGATGTGCAGAGATTCATAAATTTTATCGAATGTAGTTTTAGGTTTAGGACTCAAAATTTATTTATTAAATTGATTTCTAAAATGTATACAAGTGTAGAAAAATCAGTTTGCACCATTTAAGGGGTGAATGTACTTGTGAATATGAACAATTTTCACTATGTGGACAAACCTCTGAAATCGCAAAAAAATATCAGCTGTTTCATACAAAAGGTAAAATTTTTATTTTTATATGATATATACCACAACTCGGCATTTGGTTTTCTAAATTGAAAATTTTTAAAAATGGAATCTAATACGATCGTCACATAGGATCGCTGGCTAGCACAACTACTACCTCCGGCAAACTCGCGTCAATGCTCAATGCAAAACAAAGCAGTTTCGAATTGACGTTGCTTCGAAAAGTATAAACTGTCAGTGCAATGCGATTGTGATATAGTTTTGACCTGGCTTTGGATTTCAAATATTGATACTGCATTACTGTTGACCCTTGCTCGTTAATTTGGACTCTGTTCAAGCCCTTTGTTGTGGATTTCGTCGATATGACCGAACGTACGCAGAGAACTGTTCTAAATAGTCAGACACGTGAGTTCGTAATACGCCTTCGTAACTATTTCGATCGTGAAGCTCAAAATGGAGGGCCAATTTTACCTATAACGTCAGTGGTTGAACGCGTAGCTGATGCGCTTAATATTGGACAACGAACTGTTAGACGGATAACTAAAGAAAAATATGGCGAGACTGGCACAGAAGAAAATAAACTTCACACACCAAAAAAGAGAAAACGAGCAAAACCAGTCGTAGGCATCGATAGCTTTGATGCCGATGCTATCCGAAGACATGTTTACGGCTACTATTTACAGAAGGAGTATCCAACAAGAAAAAAGTTGGTGCATTCACTGAAGGAAGCTGGATTATTCTTCGGTGGGGAAAGTTCTTTAACGAAGATTTTGAAGACCATTGGATTTCGATACAAAAAATGTAACAAACGCAAAATATTGATGGAAAGATTTGATATAGCGATGGCAAGGTATACTTTTTTACGGCAAGTGAAAGAAATCAAAAATTGGCAAAATGTTGTGTTCTTGGATGAAACATGGCTTAATGCTAACCATACTGTAGGCCGTTCTTGGAACGATGACACAGCAGCATCTACTTCCAAAGTTCCTGTAGGAAAAGGATCGCGACTTATAATTTGTCACGCCGGAACCATCAACGGGTTTGTCGAAGGTTCTCTCATGGCTTTTGCGTCAAAAACCACTGGAGACTATCATGAAGACATGAATGGAGAAAAGTTTACTGAATGGTTTACCTCAATGTTGCGTAGCCTCCCTGAACCATCTATTATAATTATGGACAACGCCCCATACCACTCGATGCAAATTGACAAGCCACCTGCCCAATCCCAAAAGAAAGCTGATATCGTCGCATGGCTTCGTAAAAATGGCGTAGATGCAAACATGAATATGTTAAAAGCGGAATTAGTACGTCTTTTAAAAGAAAACAAACCAACCAAGATCCGATACGTCATTGACGAAATAGCATTAGAACATGGGCACAGAGTTATACGGTTACCGCCTTACCATTGTGAGTATAATGCGATTGAGTTGGTGTGGGCTCAAATTAAGGGATATGCTGCAAGACACAATACAGAACCCCCATTTACCACAAAAAAAATGCTAAAATTATTAGAAGAAGCTTGTGAACATGTGACTAAAGGAGACTGGGAAAAGGTTGTGAATAGATCTGTTAAATTAATAAGGGAAGATTATGAAAGAGATGTGAAAATAGATAATATTATAGAAAACGAACATATAATTTTTAATGTAGGTGATGATAGCAGTGACGACAGTGAAAATAGTAGTATGGACGAATCTGATTAATTATGGCCTTTTGTGGCACCTTTTTTGGTATCTTTTGTATTCATATGTTTCTTGTGTGCATATAAATATATATATTCATTTTCATTCAAATATTCAGTTCGTTCAAATAAATTAAATAAACATTTACATTTTTGTTTTATTAAACCTATTTAATCAGGTACAAAAACAAAACTTAATTGTTTTTTGTTCGAGAATAAATTGACATTCCACATCACTATTGTAATGTGTCAAACCGGCCATCATAGCGTGCCGCTAGTGTAGTTTTTTGCAAATCGCCATTGGCGATTCGCAGAACTAACGAGACAAGCGTGATACTTCAAAAAGTCATTAAAAACTTCTGCTAATTATCGATAGATGGCAAAACTAAAAACTACAAATAACCTAAAATGCTATGCAATAGCTTTACCGCGGCAGTCTCCGAGTGCCATACGTCTGTCATACGTTTTTTTTGTTATTATTGTTGAGACATTATTCCTATTGCACTAACTTATATTTTTTCTAACATATTACCAATCTTATAGCCCGTACTTTTTTCATTACTCAATTATATTTCTTAGTTATTTGTGTATAAGTGCCGTCTCGATGTTATGGTGATTGATGGGCTCAGCGTTGTTCTCTACGTCGTTGTCTACGATGTTTTCAACGTTGTGGTCGAAGCTGGTGTCTACGCCGACGATAATGTTCTCATCTTGTAGTGACTTATAATTTCCGTCCGCGTTAGGAATCCCACCGCTTATGCGTACCTGTAACAATAAAAAGAAAATTATTATTCAATGACTCCGCTAATGACGTGCAAGTACATTTGCAAACACGTGCATGCATTTGCAAACACATCTTTCTCTTTTCCTTCACAAATCTCAATCATAATCAGACAGAGTGAAAAGCCATAAACATAGGTGCCAATTCTGTTGTTAAATTAAAGCGAAATATTATAAAGATTTTGTACATTAAAATTGGCACTAAGGATCCAATTCTGCATGGATTGCCAGCACAAAAGAAAGACTAGGTATATTATGAGTAGGTATTATGTTACTAGTTTGTTACAAGATTTTCCATAAATAATACACTTACACTTTTCTGAGAGTTTATCTCTTCGTCTAATTTTTTCTTGTGTTTCCTTTCGAAGCAGTTGTACTGAAAATAAAACAGAGCTTTTTAATATTTTCATTAAATTACAATAATCAATCATCTTACTAAAGTTACGCTAAAAGTTTAAAACAGCTTGATCTATTTCGAAGCGAATTTTTTGTGTTTGGATTCGATTCTTTAGTTTGCGGGATGAGTTAAGTCAAGCCGTAGCCGTAGCTGTATGAAATATTTTGATTTCTGGATGGGAACGAAATTCTAAAAAAATGTACTGGAATGACATGATAATGACGATCACAGGACATTCTTCCTGACAACTGTAACATTTTATAATTTTCCGTCCATTTTGATTCCACCCAGCGAATCGAAATATTATGTTATATTTGGTAACGGCTGAAGGTCTATCGTGCCAGCTAGGTATTAATAATGTGGGTTACTTGACTTATCATCGCGGATGTTGATGAGCTGTCAGATGGATGTCAAGTCTGAACCAACGTTGTGACGTACCTTGTACAGTATACATCCGATGACGAGGAGAATCAGGATACCGAATAGCACTGATATTATAATCACCCACTCGGGTACCGACTGCGCCACCAGCACCAATGTCGATGTTACACTGAAATGGTTTAAGTCTTGTAACATTAAACATGCAGTAATAAGACATGGAAAAAGGACAAAAAGTGGACTACAAAGACGATTTTTTAGAAATCACAGATCTTTGTGGCACAACAATGACACCTAACCGTGGAAGAGACTAGGGGCACCTAGGGGAGGCCTTTGCTCGAAAATGGGATGACCTTCAGCGATTTAACCACTGTAACTGGCCTAAAAATTATAATATATAAGAAGCCTTACTATAACCAAACGTGACTTCTTCATAAATGGTTTTAGTGTTTCAAAACAATATTAAAACGATTCTGCACCTGCTGATTTAAGATAATAGCGGACCTGACAGACTTCGTCCTGTCAAAAAGATTTTTATTGTGGCAGTTTTTTGGCCTACCTATTTTATAGTCGGGGCAAAAAGCGGTAATCAAGTGCATATTGACTTTTCGACGTTAGGAACACACCTACATTGTTTAGACAACAGTAATTGCTTGTAATTTAATATGAACTTAATGCAACAGCAATAAAGCACAAATTGGCTCTACGGTTTAGTTAGAAAACGTTTGTATGGTAAAAAGAAAAGGGCTGTTTTTAGGGTTTTCCCGGCAATTATTCGAATTTTTCTCGCCGTAAAAACCATCCTTGAACCTCAACGAACATTTAAAAAACAGAATTGCTCAAATTGGTCCAGACGTTGTTGAGTTATACGCTTACCAACACAATTTGCGATTAATTTTTATATATAGAGATACTTGAACTAAAATTTATTCATTTTAGCAGACAGGTATAAAGGACTGGACTCTGCTAGGAGCCTATTTTTTATCACAGATAACTCGCGTAGTTAGTGCTCAAATATTTACTTACTTTTTGCTAATCGATTCTTCTTCTAATACTGTTACCGTTACTTGTGAGAGTACAGGCATATTTTTCCGTTGTAGAGTTTTACCTGTAAGTATACCGTGAAATAACAATAATGTGTTTTTAAGAAAAAAAATTGGTCAAGTGCGAGTCGGGCTCACGCACTGAGGGTTCCGTACTATCATCCAGACCCATTCTCAATAGTATTAAAGTAAATTAAACACCCCTGCCAATCAAATTCAAAAACGAGCAAAATATCACGTTTGTTGTATAACCACTCAAATATTTGTTTTATTTTAATTTAACTAAGTTGTTGTGGGCTTCTTCTCAGCGGCAGGGCGCGTTTGGAACCCTCGTAAACTTAGTTTTAAGTCGTGAATGGTTATCACCATTAAAGTGACCATGTAAACAAAACGACGTGTCATAGGAGCCTTGTATGCTAGGCCTATATGAAATAAAGAATTTTTCTATTTTCTATTCTATTCTAAGTATTAATTTTTAAAGTGAATATGTAATATAATATTCTGTATACATTTGAGCTGTCTACCATTTACCTTTATTTATATCGAGCAAAAACAAGCAAAAAAATATTTAAGGGGGCTCCCATACACAATCTTGTTGTATGGGAGCCCCCTTAAATATTTATGTTAGTCTATTTTTTACTATGTGTTGTTACATAATCTGTGAAAATTTCAAGTCTTTAGCTACCTCGGTTTAAGAGATACAGCCTGGTTCAAGAGCACGGACACGCGGACGGATGGACAGCGAAGTATCAGTAATAGGGTTCCATTTTTTCCATTTGGGTACGGAACCCTTAAAATATCATATTATACTCACCTATTATGTTAGGTAAAATTTCAATATCTATAATGAGTTCTATGGCAAGGTTCTTATTTAAGTCCCCGATATTACAGTTTACGTTAAAGAACTCCATGCTAGGTTTGCTTTTGTCAATAGAACATTCTGTCATCGAGGAACCTCTCCGCATCTGAAATAGGTACACCAATAACATGTAATTTTAATTATATGATAACTTCTACATATAGTATAGTATTCATTAACTGAAATAAGATAAGGGACAATTTTGATCTACGATGGTAAATCTAAGTAAAGGTAACTAATATAATTATTATTTGGGTAAGGAAAAATTTGCCTTGCAAATAAAGTAGTATTTTTAATGAGTCCTGTGCACAACAATGTCTCATTCATTCAAAATACCAAATCATTTGTAATTCGTGCATATTTCGATAATGTGGTGGTGTTATTCGGATTCATATAGTAATAACCTATGCTCATGGCCATATTTGGTTCGGAAATACTTCTTTAAAACGAAATAGTAATCAATTTTGATCAAAATTTTTATAGCTTTGGTCCAGTTCCGTAATACCAAAAATTATGAACAATTATGAATGAAAACTTGTAACTTTCTTTATTAACTGGTGTTTTTCTTTAGCTGGACAATAAAAACTGTGCTCCTGAACTAATGCGACGATAGTGTTTTTTTATTACAAAACAAATAAGCAGAAAACATATCTTCTTTGACATAAAAATAAGCAAAACTAAATTCGTTTACAATTTCGTTGAACAAAAGTATTTCGTTACCAGGTATGGCCAGGAGCATAGATTATTACTTAAACTAAACTTATAACAATATGGTATTATACCTAACTGACCATGATACTTTTGCTGTATTGCAGAAAGTTTTTCTTTTGTAACAGAATATCGCATTTTACATTGGTCCACTTGAAAAATCCACTGTTCATTATCTGAAATAAAAAAGGAGATAGCTAAGCTTTGTAGCAAAATGTGCACGTGTATAAAGGTATTACTAGGTTTTTTTCCGAGGGATATTCTTGTACCCGTTCCATAAAAAAGTTTACAATGAAAAAGGTAAAAAAGATTTTTTTTATATTGCCATATCAATTTTCTGTTTCATCAAATTATTGCGGAAACCGCCGATTTCCCAAAGTAGCATATCTTATCTAACATATAAAATTCTCGTGGATACTTATCTAACATATAAAATTCTCGTGGATGTTTTTGTTTTTGATGTTGATTGTTATGTCTGTGTATGCTCGGTAGATCGTAAGATACTTTTTACGTCTCTTATGGCAGAACAACGTCTTCTCGTCAGCTAGTATGTCTTTATTATGTAATCCGGGATATTAGCAGTTTACATTCAAAGGAGAATGCCAGAAAATGGGCTAGATTTGCGTCACTCTGCGTCTCAAGCACGAATGCATGAATCTTATAAATTTAAATATGCATCAAAATTTCACACGCGGTGGGACTCGACCCACGTCCCCCAGCTATCGCGGCTAGGAGCTCTTCCACTGAGCTACGCGAGACTGTCTCACCACGACGAAATTCGGATGCATATTGTTTTTCGTTCTTAGGCAGAACTTCTTCCAAATTTTATTATTACATATTTATGTTAGTGAAATGCGAAAAGGGGTTCAAAAGTAATTAAACGTTTCGAAACATGCCACTTATAAAACTTGAAAAATTAACCACTTAGAAAACCAGATTATTACAATTTCCCTGTTAATATCTTACTAATCTTTTTTTTACATAATATTGAGAATATTTCTAATGTTTCACCGATGATTTGGTTAAGACGCACGGTATAGCCCAATTTTCATACAAAAATCGGCATTCTCCTTTCAGCCGAATCGATTCCGCACTAGTTGTGGTGTAAATAAATAACAAACATACAAACTTTAGAATTTTTTTTTATAATTGGGTATAGGCGGCGATATAATTTGTTAGATAATAAGATTAATTTTACAAGGATGTGAAGGCCATTTACCGTGTACTGATGCTGCAGACGAGCCACACTCTTGTCACTGGTGCCGATTTCAATTTCCTCACTCGGTATTGAAGTACTAAAACAAAAGGTTGGCTGTAAACTTGGGTTTTGAAAAAAGCTCACGCACCTTTATACTCGTAGGTAAAGCAAAGCTGTAATTAATAATAACCTACGAATGAAGAGTGTGTTCAAAGCCTAAGATTTTCAGATTACAGAAATGTTAACGTGACTGAATTATTTTAGAAACTAATCTTATGTGTACAGTGTATTGTATGTAAACTCATTATGTAAATTAACGGGCTTAACGGTTAGTTAAAACGATTATAATGAGTTGTAGGGTAAAAACTATAAAGACAATAATAAACACTCTCAAATTTAAACACCATGTCTTTTGGGTCTTCAATCTAAATTCGCTTATATTCGTCAGAAATACCTACGTTTGGAGAAAATTGTCTCGATATGAAGTTTTCACAAAAGTTGCTCAAAATATATATTTTTTCTCATTTTTATCGAAAAATACAATGTTTTTTTTTTAATTGAATTTTGGTCGGCAATAATACCTAAATATCTGGGTGACCGAGCTTCGCTCGGTGGCCAAAAGATGGCAGCAGGAGTCATATTTTTTTTTTTGCTAAATTCGACATTTTCTAAGAATGAATCCTAGCTAGATCGATTTATCGCTTCCAAAACCCCCTGTATACTAAATTTCATGAAAATCTTTCGAGCCGTTTCCGAGATCCAGATTATATAGAAATATATATACAAGAATTGCTCGTTATAGGATATCCATAAACGCTCGGATTTTTTTTAGTAGATAGTTATGGGAAAGTAGGTTGATTTCCCACAATGTTAGCCGTCGCACCCACCAATGTACCTATTCGTAAGAGTGAGGAACATAATTGTTGGAGGAGCACAAAAATGATTTTTTTAAATCTTTATTAAATTTAATTTTGACAAACTAAGAATCGGTCCACTGATTTATCTTACTCTCTCAGTTGTTAATTTTGGCGTTGATAAAGGCGTTGTATAGAAATGTAACCCGTGATTTTACATATAACAGATGAATGACAACTAAAATAATAAATAACTCTCATTTTCTTACCCTATTATATTAATTCCATTTTCGTAAAGCAACGCAACTGACTTGTTCCCAGATACAACGTCACCTGTTCTATTGTTGCAATCATAGAAAACATCGTACGCAATGTTAATATCTCTTATTGTTTTCCTGTTACTAAATAACGAATCCATTTCCAACTCGATGTTCTGAATGCTCTAAAACATAGAGTTATATCGATAATTTTCTTACTGATTATAATGACTTATAAGGTCTTAGTAAAAGGTCTATATAACTTTTCTATTGGGATTTTCTAGTGGGCAAACTGTAGAAATTAACATCTCGTCCAAAAGTTTATTGTGCTAATGTTTTACGTTCAACTATTTCTATATTTCATTGGCATCTATCTAAGCCATCCAGCTTTCCAAATTTTCCAGATTTCCGTCAATGTTTTCCAGTTTCCAGTTGATTGAAGTATTTTGATTATTAATTAGTGGCTAATAGCAGCTGACGTCATCTTTAATTTTCGGAAAAGTGGTGTCACAGGCAACCAGGCTGGGTCTCGGAGTGCTGGTGATATTATCAGCAAGTGAAAAAGTTAATAAGATTATTTTGTGTTGTCATATTCTAGCGATACTTAATTCTTTATTCAAAAAATGTATGAGAATGACAGTTCTCACGCGGAAGCCACAGTCAGTCATATAAAGATTTTTTTAATTTCGATCAAAAGCAGATGCGAGATTGAGAAGTAGAAGAGATATGAGTCATAGATTACAGCTGTGAAACCAAGATGGCGGCAGATACTTCCTTGTGAGTTCTTATAGCCACAATTTCGAAAAATCTCGTTCATTACTTACCCAATTTTCTCCATTAGGTATTCTTTGTGCAGGTTTACACATGATACCATCGCCGTCGTATGAGCAGCCGGGTGGCGGACGCAGCAAGCGCACGCCCTGCACGCTCACCGCGGCGCACGCTGCGTACGCTGCATCACCAGAATTGGTCACGTCTAAAGAAACGTACTCCCTTTCTGACGAACCCACTCGATACGGTTCACTGAAAAGTTGATATTATTGTAAAACTAGCTTTTGCTCACGGCTCCGCCCTCTAGATTTTCGGTTTTAATAAATCTCGTAGGAATCATTAATTTTCCCGTAATAAAAATTAGCCTATGATACTCTTCGCGCTTTTATCTATGTCTGTGCAAAAAACACGTTGATCCGTTGGTCTGTCGTGGCGTGATTGAAGAACAAACAAACCAACAAACTTACATTCACATTTATATAGGTATTAGGTAGGATTATATTTATTTATTTAGGTAGGATTAGGAAGAATAGGAAAAGGATTAGTTAGGATTAGAAAGTTTGTTGGATGTCTTTATCCTTTGTTTTTGATTTTGTTTAGATTCCCTCAAAAGTTAAAAAATAATATAATAGACTTTAACACCATTTTAGATAGAGTCGCTAGATTAGACATATGCATTGAATGTAACTCTTTTACCATCATCCAAGTATACTCACCCACAGAAAAATCATCTGAAGAAGAACTAGAATGTTTCTACAATGACATAACATTAGCAATGGAGAATACTCTATCAAAAACATTTATAATAGGCGACTTCAATGCGAAGATAGGTGAGGCAACCCCGGAAGATATTACAGTTATGGGTCCCTGGGGATATGGAATCCGGAACAAGCGAGGGTCAAGGCTTATTGACTTCTGCTTTGAAAATCAACTCTACATAATGAATACTCACTTTAATAAAAAATCTAAACAAAAGTGGACGTGGCGGTCGCCAGATGGACAAACATTAAATGAAATAGATTTCTTTATTACTAAAAAGAGTGATATTTGTTTGATTCAGAATGTAGAAGTCATTGGCACCTCACACCCTACTGACCATAGAATGGTTAGAGCAACATTGTTCGTTCATGCAAATATGCATAAGTCACGAAAATCATTTAGAAAAAAACAGTCTGGATACCTACCTATTGAATGCGAGCACCTAAAAAACACTTTTATAGAGCTGTCTAAAACAATTGATACCAGAAACAATATTCAAGAAACTTATACAAATCTGATCTCTACAATTCAAGAAAGTGTCAATGAACTACCCAAAATATCTAACGAAAATAAAACTCAATATTTTATAACAGAGGACATTAGGAAATTAATATCAGAAAGAACAAAACTCAAAGAAAAAGCAAAAAAGACTGATTTGGAAAAGAAAAGACTAAAACGACTCTATAAAAAAATTAGAAAACGAATAAAACTAAATATGCAAAACTACAAAACAAAAATTTTCGAGGAGGAGTTGGATAAACGTAGATCGGTCAAAAGAGGGAACAAACGTTTAAGTAACAATAAAGAGTGGATACCCACACTCAAAACTAAAAAAGGCACAATAACCACCAACAAAGACACCATCTTATCAACAGCTACCGAGTTCTATAAAAATTTATATAGTTTGCCTTCATCACATGAAACAGACTCTGTATTTAGAGAGCCTGATTCGGTAGAGTTTGCTCCTCTTTTCATAGAATGTGAAATCCGACACGCTATCAGCTCTCTGAAGTCAATGAAAAGCCCAGGTGAAGATGGGATAACAAATGACACCATCAAAGCGATGATAGAGCCTATAACTCCGATCTTAATCAAACTTTTTAATGATATCATGCTTCAAGAAAAAATACCGGAACAGTGGGAAACTTCTATCATAAAACTACTCTATAAAAAGGGCAACCCCCAGGAAATTAGTAATTACAGACCCATAAGTCTTCTGCAGGCAATCTACAAGCTTTTTACTAAAGTCGTACTGTACAGACTAAGAAAAGAGTTCGAAGGACAACAACCACGAGAACAGGCAGGCTTTCGAAGCAACTACTCTACTTTGGATCACATTTTTACTTTAAAGCAAGTGATAGAAAAATATGTAGAGTATGGGAAAACCTTGTATGTAGCGTTTGTGGATTACACAAAGGCGTTCGATTCAATTTCTACGAGGCTCTGTGGGCTGCACTGAGGGATCAAAACATACCTGCAAAATTTATTAACATCCTGAAGGAGATATACTCAAAAAGTAAGAGCCTTATAAAACTTGAGAAAAAAGGTAGAGCATTTGATATAAAGCGAGGGGTAAGACAAGGAGACCCCATCTCTCCAAACCTTTTCACTGCTCTATTAGAAAACATCTTCAGAAAATTGGATTGGACTGGTTTAGGAATAAATGTAGACGGGGAAAATCTAAACCACCTTCGCTTCGCTGATGACATAGTTATAATTGCAGAAAGTCATGAACAACTCTTACATATGCTAAAAACTCTCGATGTCCAAAGCAAAGAGTGTGGTTTGGAAATGAATCCTGAAAAAACATGCATTATGACAAACGGAGCTCAGCATAATGTAAAAATATAAGGAAATAATATAAAATACGTTGAGGAGTATACTTACTTGGGCCAAACTGTGTCTTTTAAAGGTCATTATGCAGAGGAAGTGGAAAGAAGAATAAAAAAAGCATGGGCGGCCTACTGGTCCTTAAAACATATATTCAAATCGCAAATAAATATTAAACTTAAGAAGGTAGCTCTGGACTCAGTCGTTACGCCAACACTCCTGTACGGATGCCAGACGTGGCCAATAACTAAGGAAATAATACATAAAATACAGGTTACTCAAAGAGCCATGGAAAGGAGCATGCTGGGCCTAAAAATAAAAGACAAAATAAAAAACAAAATAATAAGAAAGAAGACAAAAATATTGACGCGGCAAAACTAGCATGTCTCCTTAAATGGCGCTGGGCCGGACATATAGCAAGAGCAACTGATGGGCGTTGGACTGAAAAAGTTCTGCATTGGTACCCACGGGACACGCGGAGGCCGCGAGGCCGGCCGCGGCGTCGTTGGCGTGACGACATCACTGAGGCAGCGGGAAATATCTGGACCATGCTGGCGAGGGACAGATATGAGTGGAAAAGGATGGAGGAGGCCTATGCCCAAAAATGGGCGTTCCAATAACGACATACTTAAATCAAGCATGCGAACTTTACAAATAACGTATTTCTTTTTGACATACAATAACATTTACGACATAAATTATAGATAAAAAGATTTCTGACTAATATAATAATTAACTGACATTTTTTATTTATTTTATTATTTTACTTTTTAATTATTGTTGTTATTGTGTAATTTGTGCTTTAGTGACGGTAATGTGTATGTGCTATGATTGGAAATAAAGGCTTTATTATTATTTTATTATTATTATTATTATTAGATTCCCTTTTTCACGGCACACTATTAAACACGGTTTTACCTTCGATGTTCGTACGATAGCATCTTCAGCTACATCACCACTTACCATCAGGTATCATCGCATTAGGTAAAAACTCGTTACTATCTAACTTACCTAAACAAAGGACGAAGAACCACGAATAAATTGGGGGAGCAAACTTCTTTTTCACAATTCGACAGCCATAGATCTCCACCCTGTTTGGTCAGGACACTTCTCTCACTAAGCGAGACCTGCCCTTCTGTTAGCTGAGTATCTGCGCCTGGTTCGTCTAGTTTCACACTTATCTCGTATAATATTGGCACGTCGTAATTAAAACTCTGCGGAAAATTATAAAAAAATAGTAATTGAATTTCGAGCAATATGTTAACAGTGCTGCTTACTCTGCACCAACCAAGCCTACCAAGCTTGTGCGGTTTATTTTAATACCATACTAAGAAAATCAATGATTGATGAGCGGCAAATTACTACAGTTAATCTTAGGGCAGAATACCTATATATTCAAGTGAAAACTTTTTTGATAATTTTGAAATGAGTAAAAACCATTGAACTTGTTATCGTAAAATAACAAACTCCCTTTAAGGCTCATAGAGTTAAATTGCAACTCACTGAGCGCCTGGAAATTAAAGGAACTTATATTTTCATGACAAATAAATCTACTCACGCTTGGTGTTAAAATTGTAAAAGATTTTCGGTACGATTCGGGTTTAGTATCTAATGACAACATATATTTTACACTTCCATCCATTGCATGCTGCAACTGTGCATCTGGGTGGTTTATTTGTAATTCGATATTAAGTTCTGCAAATATAAAGCGTCCGGTTAGCGATAAAAAAGTTTTCGATATTATAATACCCAATCCTATACCTTTAAACGAGCAATTCTTGTATATATGTTACTGTAAAAGCCCAAACCACGGTAAATCCTAAGATTTTCTGGTAAAACCTAAGATTTACCAACCCTTAATGGTAAAAGTTCGAATAGTTTTATATTATCGTTTTATTTCGAACTTTTACCACCATTAACTTGGCACATGTTAAGATTTACCTCTAGGCACGGTATATGTTGAGAAAAGCAAGTCATAACGTGTTCAGGGTATCGTCTCATACTCGTGGGCAGTCTACAACCCCTCGCTACCCGTACCGCCTCCACACACACTTGTTAAATAAGTCGTCGTAACAAACGTAATACTTGATTACTCCATTCTCTTTTTTCACCGGCGCAATTAGCTTTTATTCACCGCCTATAGTCAAGGAGCTTTATTTGCCTGTAATTAATTGCTTTATTCTTTTTCACGGTTTTTTGCAGTTTTTAATTCTTCTAAACACTTTGCGTAAATACGCAAAGTAACTTTCTTTCTTGTTTGCGTCGTAAAATCGTTTTGTTCTAGTTTGCTGGACATCAACCACATAAGGATGCTACTTCTTCCGGCGTCTTGCAGTTCTTGCGGAACTTGTGAAACAAACTAAACAGTAACTTAACAGTAAAATGATTTTATCCACGCTCATTGCTTAAAGTTCGAATAATGTCTAGCAGTGAAACCTACAAAAGAAAATTTAACTCCACCTGATATTTCAGTAATTGCAAGTAAAATGACCCACAATCTTTTGCCAACAAAGTGAAGGATTTACGACAAACGTTAACAAGATTTTATGGTTTGGATTTATGATAATATGAGCGTAGATAAAGTAGTGTATGAAACTCTACATAATTAGGTATTAAAACACTCTTGTGATACTATTAAAAAACTCGCCTGCTGCTCGTATCTTAAACTCACACTATGCATCCGTTTCATGAACTACTATTACGAAGCAAACAAGTATTACGTTTGTTACGATGAATTTTTAACAAGTGTGTGGAGGCGGTACGGGTAGCGAGGGGTTGTAGACTGCCCACGAGTACGAGACGATACCCTTAACTCGTAATGACTTGCTTTTCTCAACATATACCGTGCCTAGATGTAAATCTTAACATTTGCCAAGTGAATGGTGGTAAAAGTTCGAAATGAACGATAATCTAAAACTATTCGAACTTTTACCATTAAGGGTTGGTAAATTATAAGTTTTACTAGAAAATCTTAGGATTTACCGTGGTTTGGGCTTTTACAGTAACATATATATATATTTCTACTAGCTGATGCCCGCGACTTCGTCCACGTGGGATAAAAACTATTCTATCTTTTAAGTTGGACCAAATGACAGATATTCACGAAGTTTGAACTAAATCGGTTCAGTAGTTTAGGAGTCCATTGAGGACAAACATTGTGACACCAGATTTATATATATTAAGAATATAATCCAAAACTGGGAAACGGCTCGAACGATTTTCATGAAATTTAGTATACAGGGGGTTTTTTGGGGCGATAAGTCGATCTAGCTAGGATTCATTTTTAGAAAATGTCGAATTACCAAAAAAAAATATGATCACTGCTGCCATCTATTGCTGGGTAGATATACTACCGATACTGATCTTTTAAACATTATTATTAACTTAGAATCAGCAACATAACTTGTTGTTACAAGCAACAATGCAACATAACATACTTGCAGTTTAACACTTACTTGTATTAATATTTTCTGGCTTTGGCGGGTAAGTAATATTAAGAACTATTGTAAAGTCGATATAACTCAGGTCTTTTCGGCCAACCTGTAACATTTTTAATGTTTTGATTTATTCTTCTTACAAAATAAGTCTTACAAAACTTGAGGAATGACACAGGCATCAACTATTTGTTGATTTGTGTCACTCCATTTTGTTGATGTCTAGTCGAAGACATCTTACCTGCGGGTTCGGCCAAGATGCATCCGCGATGACGGTAATAAAGGGAATGGGCTTAAACACGTACACAGTGTCGTTCCACGGAGCACTCACTGATAGTCCTATAACAGATACACGAGAGGAGTATTTAACGTCGGATCTGACACAAAAATATCCATCTTTTCAAGGGATTCTTGCGCCTCTTTTGATGAGTGAAGTGTTGTATATTCTGACCAAATTGCAGCCTCTTGAAAGTTTTGGTAATATCTTGATTCTAAATGTGGGCTTAAAAGAATTTTACAAGACTTGGTCCATATAGTTACTTCTAGTTTTTTCAATCAGTAAAGGCGTGAGAAGTTTATTATGACTGTTTCGTAATATTGGTGCGGGGTGCCCCTAATGTCTTACTTAACAAACATATTATTACTGAAAATGACTTCAATATTTACCGTTTAACCCGTTGCCGGTGTAATCGGGTAAAGGTACGAGGGTGTACCCAAAGGCCTTGGCCAGACCTGCGATCCTCTGGGACCAGGAGCCATCCTCCAGAAGTAGCCTGGCGCCGGAGTATATGTAAACAGCACCCCTGCCTTCTTCCTCGAACGGCGCACCGATTGCTACTTCTAAAATACACCTAGATAATATTATTATCCATATTGCAATTTTCATAACACAGAAAGGACTTCATAGAACGGATCTTTTATATAAGTAGGTGAAACTGAAGTATATAAAAGTGCTATAATTAATTAGACTTCAGTTTTCAGTGGATGGAATGGTCCAATTTTATGCTACTTTTAAGATTTTCCTTACCATCAAGGTAAGGAAGCGTGCCGGTTTTTTTTCACACAGCCAGACAGACCTACTAATACCCCGTCAAATTTGCCAAGAAAAAATAGACATTGGCATACTTACCGTCTTTTTTATCGCCGTCCATATCTCCCGCGTTAGCTATAGCATGACCGAAGTAACCACCATCTTTCTCCCCTTTGATTTTCCGCTTGAAGATTAATCTCTGCAACAATTCATATATTATTCTGTAACTTATTCCAATATCCCCAGCTTTTCCAGAAAACTTCACCCACATTCAACGACCGGCAAGAAAGTGGACCCATAATTGGTATTAGGAAATTAAGTTGACTTAAAGAATGCCTGGATAATACTACCACTTTTTAAAACTATTGAGTTTTAGTCACTCAGCTCTCAAACTGCAATTTTTGATCAAGTTACATCTAGAATATTTAAATCGTCAAAGGACCAGGAACCACATTTTGTATTATGCTTGCGCTTAACGACAATCATGCCAATGGAAATCCATGATGAGGTCTAGGATGTGGAGCATGTAAATCAAGAAAATGTCTTTTCACTCTGGCACCATAATATTATACTTGGCCGGTAAGACGGAAGCTTAAAGGGCGTTCCAAACCTTAACGGAGTCTTTCTTAGAACCAGTTTTTGACATCCATTTCTCTATCCATCCAGAAAAGAAGACAGAAGTGGTAGGTCTCTCTATCACTAGGAGACGATGTCATCCTATAATGATTCCGTTGTGTTCTTTTGAGGTTCCTCAAAGGAATTTGTCTAGGAGAGACCCTAAAAATATAAACCAACCTCGGTGGAATGTTCGTCGTCGTTCGGCACATACAGATAAACAGCTCCCCTGTCGTAGCCCTCATGGTCCGCCACGAACGTTGGCGCGCCCACCAGAAGGGCCGCTCGCTTTCCTCCTAAACTGACCCTGCACATCGCGGCACCGAACGTAGACCCAACAGATTCCATCTCCAGCTCCTTAATGTCGTCTTTTGGTGATAATTCCAACTTTGCCGTTTGATACTTCATTCGGTTACCGATCTTCATCCTCCAAATGGTGCTTGTAAAAAACTTAACCTAAATTTCAAGATAGGGACATAAATATTCTTATTTCTTTTATAAGTACTTTGAATGATTTCGAGATAAGATGATCTACCACTACAATATCAATTAGTCGAGTTGAATCAGTATGCTTAGGTTTAACTTCTTGTCAATTATGAATAACTTAACTATTAAAACGGAAAAGTAACTAGTGACATTGAGCGAGGGTATAGCTTTCTTCTCAGATTCATATAATGCTTTTTGCACAACTTTGAGAACGTTATCATGTTTCTACTATGCTTCGAAAAATGTTAATAAACCACTAGATTATATTCCATAAAAAATGGGAAATGCTTTCCAAAAAACCAACTTCAAATGCCACTACAAAGAGTGAAATAATTTTTATTTAAATTTTAGGTACCTACACCAATTCGAAGTCGGGCAATGTTTCATACAATCCCTAATAGTCCTTCTTACTTACTTGATGTGCGAAGAAATGACGAAGTCATAGACAATCGCCCGACTTCGAATTGGTGTAGGTACCTAAAATTTAAATAAAAATTATTTCACTCTTTGTAGTGGCATTTGAAGTTGGTTTTTTGGAAAGCATTTCCCATTTTTATTTTATACTTTTTAGTGGAAAACAATAAAATGCACAAGGCGTTGTAAAAATATCCAAATTGCTTGAGGTGTGTTCATAAAATCTGAAGAGATACCTCAAATTCACCAAGATCCCATCATCAGACCCTGACTTGATGACTTTAGTCATCAAATCAGTATCTGCTAGCAAATGCACCAGTAACTATAAAAAATACCCAATTCGCTTCAAGTATACTAGCAAAATTTGAAGAGTTCCCTCGATTTCACCAAGATCCCATCATCAGACCCTGACTTGATGACTTTAGTCATCAAATCCGTATCTGCTAGCATATGCACCAGTAACTGTAAAAAATACCCAACTAGCTTTAAGTATACTAGCAAAATTTGAAGAGTTCCCTCGATTTCACCAAGATCCCATGATCAGATCCTGACCTGATGACCATAGAACAAGTTGAAAAATATTACTTTTTCTAATAATACTCAAATAGTTTCATGTGTCCATATAAAATTTGAAGAGTTCCCTCAATTTCTCCAGGATCCCATCATCAGATCCTGACCTGATTAAAATGGGACCATCTGGAAACAAAACCCTCTTAAACAAAAAAAGAATCTTTCAAATCGGTCCATGCGTCTTCGAGTAATCGGTGAACATACATAGATAAAAAAAAAGAAAAAAAAAAAAAAAAAAAAAAAGATTCCGACGAATTGAGAACCTCTTCCTTTTTTTGAAGTCGGTTAAAAACGTACCTTTCCTTGTCTGTCATCACCGTAAGTAGTACTGACGGCATGGCAACTATCATCGTCTGACAAAAAATTGCCGTTGACAATACTGTACCCTACAACAAACAAATTGTTGTTTAAGCTCGACATTGATAACGGATAATCTAAGAGGGGGGGCTCCCATACAACAAACGTGATTTTCACTCGTTTTTTAATTTGGTGGGCAGGGGTGTTTAGTTTACTTCTATACTATTGAGAATGGGTATTAATAGTTCGGAACCCTCAGTGCACGAGACCGACTCGCACTTGGTCAGTTATTATTTTTAAGTTAGGCGATCTATACCTACTATGAGGAATGGTGATCGGCGATGTGTGCTGCCCATGGCATGTTTTATGGCAGTTACTTACTTCCCATACACCTTTAACGTTGCGAGATTTATTATAATCGCTGCGATTATCCTATACCACGGAATACATAATAGTATACCTACCTAACGGTACAGAAGGCTCACTCGGCAAGATGCTTTAAAATAAAACCGGCCAAGTGCGAGTCGGACTCGCGAACCGAGGGTTCCATACCATAAAAGAAGTAAAACGAATGAATGAATTTACGAGTATAATTTACATGTAGGTACTTTTGTTGGCAAACCGCAAACGTAACTTTGTTTTAGGCGGATTATTGTTAAATTATCAAAAAAGTATATTAGTCAGCAAGTTTATTTAATTTTTCCTGTTAATATACGTTAACTCCTATTGATCATAATTATTTCAGATTTTTCGATTGGTAAACTTCGGAGATAAGGGGGGGGGGGGGGGGTACGGTATTTTTTTCGACAGTTTGTCCAATAAATCAAAAACCATCAGGCATAAAAATAAATAAAAATTAGTTTTAGAATACACAAGTAACGCCCTTTCATATGATACCCCACTCAATATTGTTATCTCATTTTGAAATTTTGTCGACCCGGTTTTCCCCCCTTTTTAAATAATAATAAAAACAATTTTTACGATTGTTATGACGTCGGGACACTATTACCTATAACTAACTATTCTAAATTTCAAGTTGATAGCTTGAATAGTTGCTAAAATAATCGAGTGTGACAGACGGACGGACGGACGGACGGACGGAGAAAGACTCGACACCGTAAGGGTTAAATTTTTACCAAATTGGTATGGAACCCTAAAAATAGCCAATATAGCGCTGACCACAAAAAGCAGGCGCACGCAGCGCGTGAAATAGACCGTACAAGAACTAAAGCGAGCAAAGTATCCAGCGCGTGGCGGCCTTTTGAAATTAGTACGTCGAGACGCCTACCTGTAGTTTCTCGATCACGTGATAAGTGGACCTGGCCTGCCTATGCCTATTACTACCAGAGGAATTATAGTTCTTACCGAAATTAAACATGTTACTTGTGTCGAACGGAAGCAGCCGTGTGGATGTCCAATCACCTTTTTCGTATATCTTAATTACATCTAAAATAAAGAAAAATATCAAGTGTTAGGTATAGATTTTTGAGATTTAACATTATTATGATATTCTATCTATTAGATATTTTCGTACTTTTTTTAATGACTGAGCTAGCGATCCAAATGTTACGGCTGTCGTCAACGTCCACACTCCACCCGAAAGCGTCCATCCCGTGAGCTGCAAAGATAAATTAACTGTTTATATGTGTATAATAAGAGGCTGTATGTTTTACAAAATTTAATAAATCTATATATATAAAAGAAGAAACTGACTGACTGACTGACTGACTGACTGACTGACTCACTGACATATCAACGCACAGCCCAAACCGCTGGGTCTAGAGACTCCAAATTGGGCACACAGATACCTTATGAGGTCTAGGGGAGCACTAAGAAAGGATTTTTCAAAATTCACCCTCTAAGGGGGTGAAACGGGGGTCCGAAGTTTGGATTTTATCAAGTTAAAATACGTTTTCACGCCGCAACTACTGTACCGATTTGGCTAAACTTTGGAATGGAGGTATATTATATCTTGCATTACCACATAGGCTACTTTTCATCCCGAAAAAAATCGTGGTTCCCGTGGGATAAGTTAAAAACCGAAATTCACGCGGAAAAAAAATCTCCCGCCGCAAGTACACAAACGATTTGGATGAAATTTGGAATGGAGATAGATTATATTCTGGGTTAATAAATAGGCTACTTTTCATCCCGGAAAAATCCATGGTTTTTGTAGGAAAAAGGAAAAACAGATATTCATACGCGAAAAATACTACTTCACGCCGTAATTACTGAACTGATATGGCTGAAATTCGGAATAAAGATAGATTGTATCCTGGATTAATATAAAGGCTACTTTTCATCCCGGAAAAATCCATGGTTTCCGCGGGAAACCTGAAACATTGATGTTCACACGCGAGAAATACTACTTTACACTGTAATTACAGAATTGATATGACTGAAAATCGGAAATGAGATAGATTTTATCCCGGATTATTACAAAGCCTACTTTTCATCCAGGAAAATTCCGTGGTTTCTATGATAATAGTGAAAAACAGAAATCCACGCGTGAAAAATATTCCTTCATGCCGTAATTACTGAACTGATTTGGCTGTAATTTGGAATCGAGATAGATTATATCCTGGATTAATACAAAAGCTACTTTTCATCCCGGAAAAATCTATGGTGTCCGCGGGAAAACTGAAACACTGATATTCACGCGGTAAAAATACTACTTCACGCTGTAATTACTGAACTGATATGGCTGAAAAATTTTATGGTTTCTATGATAATAGTGAAAAACGGAAATCCACGCGGGAAAAATATTCCTTCATGCCGTAATTACTCAACTTATTTGGCTGAAATTTAGAATAGAGATAGATTTTACCCTGGATTAATACATAGGCTACTTTTCATCCCGAAAAAATTCACGGTTCCCGTGGGATAAGTTAAAAACCGAAATTCACGCGGAAAAAAAATCTCATGCCACAAGTACACAACCGATTTGGATGAAATTTGGAACGGCGATAGATTATATCCTGGGTTAATAAATATGGTACTTTTCATCCCGGAAAAATCCATGGTTTCCGCGGGAAACCTGAAACATTGATGTTCACACGCGAAAAATACTACTTCACGCCGTAATTACTGAACTGATATGGCTGAAATTATGAATAAAGATAGACTATATCCTGGATTAATACAAAGGCTACTTATCGTCCCGAAAAAATTGATGGTTCCCGTGGGATTAGTAAAAAACCGAAATTCACGCGGAAAAAAATCTTCATGCCGCAAATGCACAACCGATTTGGCTGGAATTTGGAATGGAGATAGATTATATCCTGGGTTAATAAATAGGGTAATTTTAATCCCGGAAAAATCCACGGTTTTTGCAGGGAAAAGAAAAACAGATATTCATACGCGACAAATACTACTTCACGACGTAATTACTGAACTGATATGGCTGAAATTCGGAATAAAGATAGATCCTGGATTAATATAAAGGCTACTTTTCATCCCGGAAAAATCCATGGTTTCCGCGGGAAACCTGAAACATTGATGTTCACACGCGAGAAATACTACTTTACACTGTAATTACTGAATTGATATGACTGAAAATCGGAAAGGAGATAGATTTTATCCCGGATTATTACAAAGCCTACTTTTAATCCAGGAAAATTCCGTAGTTTCTATGATAATAGTGAAAAACAGAAATCCACGCGTTAAAAATATTCCTTCATGCCGTAATTACTGAACTGATTTAGCTGAAATTTATAATCGAGATAGATTATATCCTGGATTAATCCAAAAGCTACTTTTCATCCCGTAAAAATCCATGGTGTCCGCGGGAAAACTGAAAAACTGATATTCAAGCGGGAAAAATACTAATTCACGCTGTAATTACTGAACTGATATGACTGAAAAATTTTATGGTTTCTATGATAATAGTGAAAAACGGAAATCCACGCGGGAAAAATATTCCTTCATGCCGTAATTACTCAACTTATTTGGCTGAAATTTAGAATAGAGATAGATTTTACCCTGGATTAACACATAGACTACTTTTCATCCCGGAAAATTTCATGGCTTCTATGATCATAGTGAAAAACAGAAATCCACGCGGGAAAAATATTCGTTCACGCCGCAACTACTGAACCGATTTAGCTCAAATTTGGAATGGAGATAAATTGTATCCTGGATTAACCACATAAGCTACATTTTATCCCGAAAAAATTCAAGGTACGCGGAACGCGGAAAAAAATCTTCATGCCGCAAATGCACAACCGATTTGGCTGGAATTTGGAACGGAGATAGATTATATCCTGGGTTAATAAATAGGGTAATTTTAATCCCGGAAAAATCCATGGTTTTTGCAGGGAAAAGAAAAACAGATATTCATACGCGAAAAATACTACTTCACGACGTAACTACTGAATTGATATGGGCTGAAATTTGGAATGGAGATAGTTTATATCCTGAATTAATGCCTAGGCTACTTTTTATACCGGAAAAAAAACACGATTTCTATGATAGAAGTGAAAAACAGATTTCTACGCGGGAAAAATATTCCTTTACGCCTTACTTACTTAACTGATGTGGCTGAAATGCGGAATGAAGTTAGATTATATCCTGGATTAATACAAAGGCTAATTTTTATCCCGAAAAAATCCATGGTTTCTGCGGGTAAACTTAAACACACATATGCACGCGGGAAAAATACTACTTCACGTCTTACTTACTGAAGTTAGATTTTATCCCGGATTAATACATAGGCAAATTTTTATCCCGGGAATATCCATGGTTTCTAAGAAAATAGTTAAATAGCAGATATTCATGCGGGACAAATACTCCATCGTCCCGTCACTTCTGAACCGATTGGGCTGAAATTTGGAATGGAGATAGATTATATCCTAGGATTAACTACTTTTTTCTCGGGAAAATCCATTGTTTTCGTGATAATAGGGAAAAACAGATATTCATGGGGGTGAAAATTTATTCCTTCTCGCACAACTACTGAAATTTTTTGGTTTTTAGTTGAAATGAAGATAAATTTCATGTAAATTAACACAAAGGGTACTTTTTATTCCGGAAAATGGATGGTTCCCGTAGAATAGTTAAAACTAAAATTTACGCGTGCGAAGCCGCGGGTATCTGCTAGTAAATAGATAAACAACACGAAACATAAGGCCCGGTTTCCACCAAAGCGAAAAGGAGACGCGAGCATTGCGTAGCGTGTGAGCTGTGCGATCTCGAAATCAGTCAAGTACTACGAAAGGAACACTGTCGACATAATGGAGAAGGCAGCGGGGATGACTATAGCAGGGCGATCGCGTAAAAATGTATCAATTAAAGAACTGTATCAATGTCAAAGCATAAGTTTTGACCAATCAAAACCCTTGAAAATCACGTTTTGACATTGATGTGTGACAGTTCTTTGATGATTGATAGGTACATTTTAACGTGATCGCCCTGCAGAAGTACAGACATCTTCGCTCTCCGCTTGATCATTTTCCACCGAAACTAAGCGGAGAAATGGATATTCTGTATTCAATTGTTATTGGACAAAATGTAGGTATATTCTATTATGAAGGTAGTATATACTATTAGGTTAATTCATTGTTTACCTTATATGCCTTTGCAAATGAGCAGATTATAGCTATTCGTGTCAATTCTGTCTACTTACTAAAATTAACTTGTACGCGATCTCTCATTGTTATGTCTGCAAGCGGTTTCCATTTCTTTTCAGAAGAAAGGATCCAACATTGGCCCCATGTTATTTCCATATCAGCTGTGAATTAAAAAAAAATAATTAAAGGTAGGTTTTTTAGGTGTTTTAAGAGTTCTTCATCTCTCTGATTATCTTAGTAACTTTTAAAGCTGTTTAAGTACGAATACTTACTTATTGATTATATAAGTAGGTAGGAACATAAATAACTAATCTACAAAATAATTACCTACCAACTTACTTAATAGGTAGGTACACTTACCCTTATCTATACCAGGCCGTACTTTTCGTGGTGCACAAATCTGAAAAAGAAAGTAGAATTAATATTAGAAGAAGACGTAATAAGACGACCAGAATCTACCTATAGATATGCTATAGACACAGCTATAGATATTAAATAACCAAAACATCGTCAGACTTCCTTCGCCTAAAATTAGCTATTTTACGAATCTCACTAGAACTGCACCTCTAGCTAAATAGCATTTTGTGATACGTCTGAAAATATATTTGAATGGAACGAAATTACTAAATCTGTGAATGTATGAGAATTATCGCTAAATGATCACTAAATTGGTCACGTGACTCGGAGCATTCCATTTTTGAATTTCGTTTGAATACAATGCATTATATATAGCCACAGATTTTATATGTTTAAAAATACATGGATGCTGCTGTTTTTCTGACAAGAGGTCAGTAGTCAGTAGATAGGTGGGTAGGTATTATAGCTAGACCGCTATAAACTTGGCCCTCCCATGGTCTGCGGGACGCGGGGCGGGAGCTACTCAACCACTGATCTCTATTCTATGGATTAAACATTCTATACAATTCAGGCTAGGTTCACTGCGGATCCATAGAATAGGGATCAGTGCACTCTAATAATCAGCTGTCAGAGACTGACGTGAATTACGCTACACACGATGATATTAATCTTGCGACGTAGATAATGATACATACTTAAGAAAATACCATAGCGAATTCTCAAGATGCTAGTCATTACATCGTATCGTGTATAGCTGATCGCACACCCGCCCCGCGTCCCGCAGACCATGGGAGGGCCAACAAGCTATAGATATACTTACCACATAACTCCGAGGTCCATAAGTTTTGATCGCCGCCCCAAACCAGTCGTATTTGGAGTGTTCAGATTCTGTAAATTAGCCAAACAGACAGAAATTATGAGCTATTCTTACTTTAATTTTGTATCTACCTAAATAAAAAAGCCGCGTCAAAAGTTTCTAAGCCCTTACGTAGAGAAAGTTTTTGGGAGAACTGTGAGGGGTTACTTCAGAGGATAGATTGATAGATTAACTGTTTATTGCACACAACAGAATAAAAATATAAAAAAGAAATAAACAAAAGACAAACACACGGAGTACAATATGGCGGCCTTATCGCTACATAGTGATTTCTACATTGCTTGCCTGGCCAACGGAGGACTAGGATCGCAAAAGATCTTACAACAAGCAGACGTGATAGATGAACCATAGATACATAGTTCATCTATTACGTCGTTAATTATATATCGATGTTACTTATAGATAATCAGAGCAATAACCTTCAATATTCTTGTAGAGCGGGGAAATAATTTCGTTTTCACTAGCTTTGGCTTCTGTTAGCTTGAACTCAAAGACCTTTCCAAACCTATCGGCCGCCGGTGCGCTTATTAGAAGCCTGAAAAATACATGGAATTCTGTAAGGCAATCTTATAAAAACCAATCTAACTGGTTATTCTCGCTAATATAATTTCTGTTGCTCTATGAAAATTGTGCAACTTTGTAGGTACCTACTATGAATATAGTGCAACATTTAGAGACTAGAGACCATTGATTATACATCTTATCTTCTTAATATATATAAATCTCGTGTCACAATGTTTGTCCTCAATGGACTCCTAAACCACTTAACCGATTATAATAAAATTCGCACACCATGTGCAGTTCGATCCAACTTGAGAGATAGGATAGTTTAAATCTCAATTCAACTATTTTTTAAATCCCCAAGGGCAAAACAACGTTTGCCAGGTCAGCTAGTATATTTATATAACTACCTAAGGGATCAGTACTTAGTGACGTCGCGCATGTATTTTAAGGCTCCGCCATGAAGCTGGATTTTTAATTTATCAAAACCGTAAAATAACGCTAATGTTAGCGACTGACAGCGGTATGTGCTGTCAGCGGTACCGAAATGTACAGTAAGGGAACGAAAAGGTTCGTCAATTTTCAAACAGATTCGTTTGCACTAAGGCTCGGTTGCTTGACTTGAATTTAACCGAAACGTTATAGTTAAATATGGCGGCCTGACTCTTGTTTCGAAAGACATAAGAGTCAGACCGCCATATTTAACTATAACGTTTTGGTTAAAGTCAAGTCAAGCAACCGAGCCTAAGTAAGTAGTCGATTGTTTTGGTATGTTGACACTATGGAATCTTGTAGTACCTACTAGTGCAAGCGAAAATCGGCACTAAGGTGACGAACCTTTTCATTCCGCGACTATACATTGATCTAATAGGAAATGTAGGTAACTATACGACGCGCGACCACAGATTAGAGAAATTTTGGGCTTCAACTACAGTCTACAACACATCTTTCCCGTGCTCTTAGGGTAGCGTATTTCGTCATGATTTCGTCATTGGTAGAGACAGCAATTATTACTTATGATCACACACAATTATAATTATAGAGCTGCGATATTTCAATGATAATCAATATGTATACTCACGATTTGTCGGCATATGCCATGCTATATCCAAAATAGGAATCTGGTTTTAAAGAGATTTTAGTCTTCAACGGAATCGACGACGGCTCATGGAAGAAGGCGAGGATTGGTAAAGTCGCCGCTTGTAAAATGCAAACTATCCTTAAACCTAGAAAAAAATGTAATATGTATTACCTACCGGCCCGTAACAACACGAAGTTCCGTATCTTCGAACAAAAAAAAAAGATTCCGACGAATTGAGAACCTCCTCCTTTTTTTGAAGTCGGTTAAAAACAACAGTTTTTTTACAATGTACAAGTTAGTAGATACTTGACTGCGATCTCACCTGATGGTAGGTACCTAAGTGATGCAGTCGAAGATGTTAACGTACTAACTTTGGAAGGGGTAAGCAAACTCACCCCAACGGTTTCTACACAGCATCGCACTGGAACGCTAAATTGCTTGGCGGTGAGTCTTTGCTGGTAGGGTAGTAACTAGCCAAGCCCGAAGCCTCCCACCAGACCAGAGCTGAGCCGTTTTATAAATTATAAAATTCCAAAGTGGCCCGTGGCTGGAATCGACCCCGCGATCTCCGACGGACTTGAATCTGAGCGAGCGCCCCTGCACCAGGGAGGTCGTCAAAATTGTACGGAGACCCCCATATATTTACTTTTTAATTTTATTAACTCAAGTAATTACCTAGGTATTACTTCATCGTTGTTATATACTTAAGCGAAAAAAAAACAATATTTGCAAATGCTTGAAGTAAGTATACTACAGATGATACCTACGGAACCATTACATGCATTTTACAGGACCATCAATCATCTTAATATACCTACCTAATACTTAAGGTACATAAACACACCTAGGTACACAAAAATATAATAAAATTCATTGTTTTTTTATGATTTAAAAAACTTACTGGCCATTCTCCTTGATTCCTATAGGTATGAGTACACAACACTTAAAACACATTTAATCCATAATTTAGTTAACTAATTTAACGCTTATCATTAAAATAATGAACAAACTTTGGGTGTACCTAACAACTAATGAAGTAGGTAATGACTCATGGTTTTCCCTGATAAATTATAATGAGGACAAAACAAGCCCATAGACTGCCTTTATTCCGTGTAGTTTAAAATATGGGGAATGACGTATTAGCATGAAGTTCGTGTAAACTAATAAAAGTTAGGCGCGGCAAGCAAGCTTAAAAGTTAGTAAGTACCTAGATAATAATAACTGGTGCCAACTAACTGTAATACTCATATATTTTTTTATTCCTGTTCCAAAAGCAATCGCAGAAATAGAAGACCTAAACAAGTACCTACCTACTTAATAATTTAAAAAATAAAAAAACACGACTGCCCTGTGGTGACTTTTTCCAAAAAAATATAGGAACCTATGTTACTCGGAGTGATCCCAGGTAGCATTTTTACGTCATTATGTCGTCAGTTTACGGTCCTGCACGACGTAAGAGACGTCCTGTTTTGACGTCGCGGGTCCCTTCAGATGACGTCAATTTGTCACAGCCTCAAGACGTCAGTTTACAGACGTTTCAGGGACGTCATATACTAAATGCATAGTGACGTTACTGGGCCGTACATATTAGGTCAGCCACTGACGTTGGAGTGACGTCATATACTTAATTCATAGGGACGTTACTGGGCTGGGCCGTGAATACTGCATAATATTAAGGCAGCGACTGACATTGGTGTGACGTCATTCAAAAGATTTAAAACATCAAATTTTGATATTTTATTCACTTTACCCGTCACTCGTCAGGCGTCATAAAAGCTGCTATTCAACAGTCTCGAATGTCCCTCTCGAGTTTTAATTATACAACTACCCCGTAGAGAACGAAGTCGACTTACTTATTTGGACAAACCTCGAACTATATAAGTGGCGGACGCACAATCTTCATAGTGCAATACAGTTTGTACATTAAACAGTATAGCGCCATCTAGTGGTGGAGTAACAAACATATTTAATTATGCTGTACAATACAGTACTACAATGGTACGTAAGTATGACGTACAATAATGACGTTACTGTACTGACCCCAAATTGACTTAAGAATGTCGTCATTTTTTAGTCGCCGATGTCATCTTGCTACCTGGGATTATGTTCTTTAGCTCTTTGAGACCACTTATATACGCCATGCAATTGACGTCAACCGGAGGACATTTAAGTTTAGGGATAGACTGTAAAATGACGTCGCTAGGAGGTATCATTAATGACGCATACAGTACGTACAATACAGTACCATAATGGTACGTAAGTATGACGTACAGCAATGACGTTACTGTAATGACCCTAAAATGACTTAAGAATGACGTCATTTTTCAGTCTCCAAGGTCTCTATCTAGGACGTTCTGTACTGACCCTAAATTGACTTAAGAATGACGTCATTTTTTAGTCGCCGACGTCACTTGCTACCTGGGATGTTTCTAACGATACCCTATACTATATTAATATGTCCAAATGTATTTAGCCGTTCAGAAGTTATGGTGGAATAAAAAAACTCACATAACTCATAACTACATACATATACATACATGAACCCTAAGAACATTACACTCCTTTCTTGAGCAGTCGTGTGTGAGTCGTGTAATAATTTAATAAAGTAAGAATAGTTACCCAAAGAATCGCCTACGGCGCGGCGGCTGATCCGTGTAAAACCTGTCAGCTGTCGTGTAAGATTTTTTGTAAGTACAGTATCTTTAAAACAATATTGGTATACCTACTGCTTACTTCTGGATAATCACAATATGATACATAATGTAAAAGAGTGGGGCTCGTCTTCGTGGATTGAACTATTTATATTTTCCAGATTCATTCCACTATTTATCTTGTTCTGGTAGGATTTTGTCTGAGCAACGAATGTTTTTTATTAGTCTCTTCAAGGGTTTTTCACATGACAAAAATATAATAGTCTGTAGACTGTACTATATTTTTGTCATGTGACAAACCCCACAACAGTACCTACAGTACGACAAGGCTATCTTGGCGCGTGGCCAAAATCGGTAATAACACCGCTAACTTGTGATACTGTTTGATAGTCGCTCTGACAGTATACCTATCGCAATTGTATGTTGTGTTGTTTTTGCTTACTATCAACAATTTTAAACTAAAATTGAAGTAGGAAAATTGAGATTTTATTTTAATAAAATTATAATTATAATACTCTTTGCCTTTGTTCTATAACAGCGCCCTCATTCAAGTGCCAAGAGTCTTGTCGGGCTTTAGTAGTTGTGGCACAGAACATTGTTACTCTCCAGAAGGAAAGGAGTACTAGTTACCGTCTATAGGGGAGAAAACTTTATATAAAATCCATCAAAACACGACAAATAGTGGCGCTGCGATCGCTTATGTAGCAATTGTAGAGAGTAATGTGGTAGGTAGTTAAAGAAATATTTTTTCAACATCGAGACCGTAGCAGTACTCCTTCCCGCTACATTATATATCAATAAGGAAGAGGTGAGAAATTAAATAAAACTCCAGCCAGTTATAATTATGCATTAGTTTTATTGTTGTCGCGCGGAGCCGACCACACAGATAACTACAACCGTCTCAGACGATGCGCAGGCGCAGTTTACGGCGGGACATGAGTCATGACGTCACATCATGACAAATGTATTTACAGGTACGAATAAATGACCGTTTATGAAAGTACAACCAATAAAATAATTAGGTGAGAGTTGACCTTTTCTTAAAAAGTCGAGGTAAAATGTAGTTTTGCAGTTTAATTCATTTTGAAACAATTTCTCGGTTATGGGGAAAAATACCCAATTATTTTGTTGACTTTACCAATAAAATTACAAAACAAACATCTTCGTGATAGTGGTGACAACTAATCGATTGCGGTGCTATTTTATATCGATAGTTTATGAAAGAGTCCCAAAGACCTATCGATAACTCGCTAAGGATGGCATAGATAGTTTCGAATAAAATATCGACAGTTCTACACTAATGCCGAGTTTGTTATACAAATCCCTGCAACCAAAACGTAATTGACAAGTCTTCAAATACTTAATTCATAAATATTTTTAAAATATTCCCCATTAAAAAGGTATTGCATTACATGTTTTTGGAATGTCAAATTAATTTAGTTTTTGAGAGATTTTGTTAAATCAGATCATATTTTGCAGAATCAAGAGGCATATCGATATTTTATTGTTTCGAGAAATCACTTCAAAATCGATCGATCACTTGAAAAGCTAGTTTAAGTTTTAATAAGTAGGTACAGCTATACAAACGGCCATCGTAAGTAGAATTGAAATAAAAATAATGTCTCGGTAAACTGCGCAAACGCAGCCATCGAAATCCACAGTATCGAGGAGAGTAATCTAGACAATTATACAAACAGCTATTTCTAGATTACTATACAATATTACACAATGTTTAAACTTTACATTTATAATACCATCAAATATTTTATAATGCCTACTACTTGCCACAATTTTTCCCTTAAAAATGTAGGTATAGTTTCTTGTTGCAAAATTTATTATCGCACAAATCCGAAGAACAAAGCACAATAAGTATAAAAAATGATAATTAGTCCAGAGAATACGGTATTAGTCAAATTATGTCCACTGTGTTTTAGCGTGAGTTTTGAAGAGTAGAGTCTAAGTTTCGAATTCGTCTTTTTTTCTCACTGCATACTACGTCACAGAATTGAGACTAAACGATAAAATTTTGAATCTCACACTTTTACATACTGAACACAAACCAAAGAAGAGACAGGTGTGTGCCGTGTGGTACAGAATTTGTCAATATAGCATACGCATACTAAAACAGTGCGTTGGAACGCAAAATCGATATCAAAACAGTATCAAATCGTGGCAAAGAAGCAAGCACTATCTACAGACAGATTGCATATTATCCGTGTAACCGAGATGACGCTATAAAATCATTATTACATTAGTTTTGGCAGTTCGCAACAATGGTAAAATGCAACTAACTCCACAGACCGACAGAAACACGTATCAAATATATTTACAATCGCCCGTTTCTGTTTAGCAGTTTGAGAGAACCCAAAAATCTAAAAGTACATCGTGACGGAACTAAAACTATACACGGAACTCCAACAAACTTTATCGCGTTGTTACTTGAGCCTTGCATAGAGTAGTACCATTGTTATTTCATTTCGCCCTTATTTAATTTTTTACTATACAGGCTTATGACGTCATGGTCCACACTCAAGTGTCAAGTTATCGCACACATACCTGCAATTCACAAGTACGTACGGCTTATGGATGTCTGTGTACATTATTTATTATTATTAAATGTACATTATACAGTCAGCGATAATAAATAAGTCCTGAACTTGATGTTCGTCGTGGACAGTGACTATCATTCGGCTTTCAATAGATGGCGCTGGCTATAAATGTATGGAGGAATTCGACTCGTTTGTGCGATGCGAGTCGACTCGAAATTCGTACAAAAACTTGTACTACAGTCTGCTTACAGTCTTACACGCATTAACACAAACACAGGTAAAATTTAACACAACCATGAGCCATACGTGTTCTTGATTCGCAAAATATGTAGCATATGATATGCACGTCCACAAACAATATGTTGGAGAGAATATTATATCTATTAGTTTGTCAGAAACTTCAAGTAATTCATCTTGGTTGGTATTCGAGCGAGATGCAGTTCTCAAACAGAAGCCGAAAAGATTCGCATAAGCCATGAAAAAAGATGACCGCACACTTTACATACGTACCAGAAAATAGTAAGTCTAAGGACATCATAGCACATAAGCAGAAATAGCCCTAAGGCTAAATGCGTCAGATAGAGGCAAAGCTAATGATGACATTATTTTCATTCATTTGTACCGTAGTCACAATATAATAAAATCCGTTGCGCAATTAATGCTTATTTTCACCGACATTTTAAGGGACACCTCAGCCCTTAATTGACAGTTGTTGGTGAAAACTGTCACCTATGGGCTTAGGTGTTCCTTAAAATGTGAGTGCAAACGAGCATTAGAGTGCGGTTTACGATGTCACCGATCAACTATTTGGATCGATATAGGGCCTTAAATACTCGACTAGCAGAAAAGGAAGTAGTCACCAATTTTGTCTCAAAAAAGCCTGGAAATCGACGAAGTAACGGTAATTTAGCAGTGGGGTGAACGGATCTTTTCGGCTCCTGCTCACTAAGTACTTTATGCTATATACAGGATCAATACCGCAAAAATTCCTAAGGGCTAGTTTTATCACGTTCTTATAAGTATTAGATGGCTTATACACAAGATTTGTCCTTGTCACCTGACATAAAGTAAGAAAGAGACAAAACTTACATTTAGGCAATCCGACACTTAGCAGAAGGTCGAAACAGGCCTTAAGTATATGAACATTTTTTGGGCATTATGAGAATCAATACAGCCATTGGGTTTTTTATAATACCTAAGTTAATAGTAACTTAAACAAGACTATCAGTGCACAGAGTAACTACTATATACAACACGACTGGTAAATAAGACTAAAATTAAATTGTCTTAAGTGTTACGAGAGAAAATCTTACTTCGTCTTTTTTTCTCGTTTCGTTTATATAAGTATAATAATTATGCTATAGTAAATACAGAACACAAATAATGGGACAGAGGCTTATATACGAGTAGTTTAAACGAAAATCGTGAAGTCTTATCACATTTTTTTTTTTCTAATATTTACACTATAAATCAAAACCTTAAGGGCACTTTTGCAAATTTCCGAGTATTGGATATGATAACCTCATTTTTTCACCTCTAAAACTTTGTAGAATTAACCAAATAAGAAACTACTCGACCCTTGATTGCTTCCCCTAATGACGACGTGGGAGCAATTGCGTAAGAAAAAAACGTATCTTAATCGTAAACATATTTTGCCCATTGATTTGCAGAATTTGTTCCTAGACAATCAGGTGGCAGAATTTGATTACGTTTACAATAGCGATGAATACGTTTTTCTTATATAGGTAATCGCTTAGCATAGGTAGGTAGGTACCCGATACTCGGAAAGATGCAAAATATTAACACGAGGTGCCACCGAAGATATTCGAGCGTGCTTTAAATCTAAAAGCCCTAAATTGTGTACCTAGCGTGAGTTTTTAAGCTCAAGCTAACGTGACAATTACAGCAATTCTGTTTTAGTCTTCAAATATAGCGCGTCTAAGTATCTGCTTTCACTGCAATGTGTTTTTGGAAAGAGATAGTCCTATGGTTTGTCCCTTTTGCACACATACCGTAGTGAGGATAGTAGATTTTTAGATGCGCTAAATTTAGAGGATCTAAAACACAATCGATATGAATGTGGTTTACTTGGCCGCAGTCAACGACTAAAAAGATTGTTCTAGATCTTCAACAAAATATTCATCTCGTTTACATCACGTCACGTTTTTTGAATTAAAAACTCACACTAGGTGCGCCGATCTTAATTCTTAAAGGAAAATCAAATAAGAAACGATTAGAAATGACGCCTTACCAACTAAAGATCACTTGTGTGCTAAATAAATGAAATTATCGTGTAAAAACTTAAATATACGAGATCTCTGAAAGTCTGGAAACGTACAATTGGGGTCTATTCAGATACATCAGGAATAAGAGCTCCTCTCAGACCTGTCAGTAATTTACCGTAATTCCTTTATGTTCAGAAGTATAATTCAGAAATATACAATTTACGGTAAGTTTTCGTGACGTAATTATTGACGGAGCTTAAAGCAAGATATATCTGGATACACCTTTACTTACACAAAGTAAGAAGCGAGGTCGCGGGGCAGTATATGCGACGTTAAAGCCAAGGATCTACACTACATACATAGTCAATAATAATTAATTATGTACAAATGGACAACCTCATTATTTGTCCCTTCATATTTTTATATTCCCACGTATATAATAAGTCGCCTAGACTGCAAAGCTTTGTATAATAATAAGTTACTTTTATGACATCAATCTTTTTTTATAATATTAGTTCAGATTATGGCCATTACTCTCTTTTACATTAAAACCTTAACTACACATAGATTTGCATTCAATGGCGTCATCTAAATGGTTAAATGTCACGTCACAAAATTATATTATACTTAATTTGAAATCGATGACGTCATCTAGATAACATAAAGACGTCAAAAACCTAGATGCTTTAAGTGTGACGCCACGGTGTAGTTAAAATTTCAACGCAACGGAGAATTAGGGTAGATACGGACATGCCAAAGATGCTTGATTATCCGCGATGTACCGCAGCGAAGTATCATTCAGCATGTTCCTACCCTTGGCCAATCAAAGCTGTCCGTTGAACGGTCACGCATGTTGTAACAAGTGGGAGGGGGGATGCGATAGTCCAATAACAATTAACGCCTAACGAATCACAGTGACAGTTTTCAGAGTTAAGGCAAGGTGGGTTCATGGGGCACGCTTGAATTTCTTACGGAACACGCATTCGGTAAATAAGCAACAAGATTAAAATATGATCAAGTTTTTTATGGCGCTTGAAATGTATGGACAAAAACGTTTGGGTATAATTGTTACATAGACGACACCTAAGTTTAAACTGTGTGTCAAATAACTTAACAGGGACGCGAAGAAATTATAGTCACATAATTTATTAAAATCAAAAAATCCCGAACAGTGCGTCATCCTTGTCATAAAGGAATTTTTTTTTCTATTCGTCCAGAAGTCCTGAAAGTCTTTTGTTACAAAACCACTTTTACATGTTTTATATTTTTTGAGATAGACACCAGCGCAATTTGTATCTTGCATGCAAATGGATTTTTCCGTCATTTAGTCAATGGACGTCTCAAGTGACTTTCTAAACCGCCAATTAAAAAAAATCATACCAAATTTTTCAGATATCGCAAAGTGCAATTGCCAATATTGATTAGTTTCTCAGTATACTTTGAAGACATCCACAGTCGACATTTATTATGAAATTTTTCATCCAAATGTTCAGTGTTCAGATCAAAAATTGGAATTAGTAATTACTTCCTCTTTATACATTTTCAAATCTCTGCATTATGCAAACTTAATGTTTACTTTATTTTTTTCAAAATAAGGACGATTGAAGTACTTTGAGCGATTATGTTGAAGATGGAACTTGTATAATCGGAAGGCGCAAATCTTAAAAAGAAAATAATGCGTGTTCCCTAAGCTTGCGGGCTCGATTCCTTTTGTACCATTGAATGTGTTCGCGTACCGATACATGGTCGAGTTAGGTCTTCAGGGAACTGTAAATTGCCGTGCTATACCTTTGAGTAACAGTACATAGTTACTCAATGTGCTATATCTATGACAAACAGTCGCTGCCTGGGGACAATAAAATGCGGCAGGTCTGCAGCTGTAATGCCCATAAGTGCGACAGAGATCGCGACAAGCGGCCTGTTTTAATTTTATCGCCCCACGGGCAGCGACTGTTTACTACAGGTATAATGTTAAACACCCGTTGCAATGAAATGGAGACCGCCGTAAAGGTGTTCTCTGTTATACGTTTTTCATCAGAGGCACCTATAGAAACGCTTGATATTCAATACCGTACGCTATGTAATATGAAAATCAAGCGATTATATTAGTGTGTTTGACAACCCGAGATGTAAGGATTTGCTCTCTCTCACACGGCCTTTACGGCAGGTGTCACCCCGACACATTTTATTGCTCCGCGTGCAGCGAGATACACTATCCCCTTGTCACGACTCACGGTACATCGAACTGGCCATTCTAATCGTTCGGATATATATACGTATACATATCTTACACACCAAATAATGCTAGAGACTAACTAAATCTACGCGCTTATTTATTTCTATTTACAATTTTTTATTTTTTCATCATTTTTATATATATTTGAACTAGTTATAAGGCTACGTCTGTTGACACGCACACAAAGTTTCATCTATACAATATAATAATGTTACATGTTAGCGTGGATATATAGTCCTACTTAAGGCGAAATCGACGAGTTTGCCCCCGAAATTCAAAAATTTCGTGGTTTTTGCAATTTGTAAGCTAATTAGACTAAATAGGCTTACGGCAGTCAAATTGCAAGAATAACAGTATCATCTTTACATGATATACCAAAATCTTTGCTTAAAACGTCCACTCTAAGAAATTAGTCCGAATATTAAGGTTTGAATAATTTGCAAATCTCGGACTAATTTCTTTAACTGGTCACTTTCAAGCGAAGATTTTTATATGAAAACGTGAAGATCATACTGGAATTTCCGTAATTTTACTGTCATAGGCCTTATTATGTCTTATTAGCTTACAAATTACGAAGAACTGCGAAAAAATTGTATTTTGCTGGCACTCCCGTCGCATGCCCCTTAATAAATGGAGATACTTTTTTTAACAAAACATTAATTACATACCGAACTATGTATTATAATTTCTCATCACTCGCTGTCACGCACATTCACACGCCGGCGTATGTATATAATCTAGTATAAGATACTATAAATGCTTGAATTCAATATGTATTAGTTAAAATTTACCTCACTATACATAATATACACTACGGCGCGTACAGTATATGTTTTGCTCACTATTTCCTTGTGTAATGGGTATATTAGTAAACTCTAATCTATCCTAACTACGTAAAAATGTTCAGTCGATGTTACATACAATGGTGTTTATAAGCTTAGACATATAATTATAATATAAAGCTGCGCACACACGACGCAGCGTCGAGATTCTCGAGTTGGTGAACAACCGTCGTCTACATTTTAAGTACGAAACCGGCGTCTGTACGCAGCCTTATGGCGGAACACAAAACATGTAATATCAATTAACTCTAATAATAATTATTTATAAACTAAATCCTAGTAAATACCACGATAATTACTATATAGGTTACGCTACGTCAACTCGCCGGAACCTAATCAGCCGAATATTAGGATATTCCTCAAAATACCAATCATACACATGACGAAACATTGATACAAACGAAAAATATCATCAATCATACTCAAATTTCATTAATAATATACATTTTTATCACAAACATGAATAAACCAATCAGCTTATTAGGATATTCCTCAAAATACCAATCATACGAATGTCGAAACATTGATACAAACGAAAAATATCATCAATCATACTCAAATTTCATTAATAATATTCATTTTTTATCACAAACATGAATATAACCATCTATTAATCAATTAGAAATCAAATTATTACCATTACTATAATAATTAATTAATTATTTTACTATACATATTGCAACATCAATATTGCTTGCAATATCCATATACATTATACAATCAGGCACACAAAGAAACCCACGCACACAGGCGTATGGTAGACAGAATCGCAAATATTTAAAACGGCGTAGAAGTCGTATTTAAGCGATCTTTAGTGAAGTTCAGTTTAAAAACTATAAAGACAATTAGTTTTAAATTTATACGTCATGTATTTTGGGTCTTTAATCTAAAATCGTTGTGAAGCAGAAACACGATTGGAAAAAAAATTCTCGATAGAAAGTTCTCCCAAAAGTTGCTCCAAAATCTCAGTATTTCTCCTTTTTTTCCGAAACTACAATGGATGTAATTGTAATATTTGTTTTAATGTGCCGGTGATAATAACATCTAAAAACGTTGAGAAACAGATTTTTGTTTACTGGCTTATTTTTAGAGAAATTAGGTAAAAGGTCGTTTTTCTGCTATATTTTTCCGCGACGCTGCATGTCACACCCATCAACGTATCCGTGAGAGTGACAAAGACAAAAATAAATTCAATAAATCCCCTTAATAGAAATTTTCCTTTAGAAGCTATCACGTTGTAATGCCGGCCTTACACCATCCTGCCTATCGTCCAATCTGTATGCCGCTGCCGATTGGATCATTTATAACGGATCGTGTGCGGGCGTGTTGGCATTAAATTTTTTTAGATGAGTGACCACTCATTTGTGCGATGCGCAGGCGTCGATCGTCAATCACGCACACACGATTATGACTAATTAATGTGCCGATGTAGTTACATTATTAAAAAGGCATAGACAAGAACTAATTTATGTCAACATGAAACTTTAAATTACTAGTATATTACTAGTATGTGGGCCCAATAGATTTTTTTAAATAGTAGCTTAACGTCGCTATTTGTTTTAAATATAATAAAATGAAATTTGACAAATAATCATAAATTTTATGTCATACAAGTTTGGCTAAGTCTCAGGCCGATGCCATGGTCTTTGGGCCTCCTAAAAGCGCAATATAAACAAGAGTAAAGCACCCCATATAATTAAATCACCAATTAAATCGAGGTAATATCAGTTGAATACCAGAACAGTTTTATTGTTTTTCCCTATAGGACTTCATCTGCGATTATTTTCGTTGTATGTTTTCTTTTGCAGCATAAAAATGCTTTATTTAAATTTAATTGATAATAATCTTGGAATTAGAATTAAGAGTTCCGTGAGTGGACATTATAAGAAGGAAAAATTAACGGCAATAACTCACGTATATTTGGGTCAGGATCGCCCGACCAGTTTCGAACCCATCTTGGAATTGATAATTATTGTATCATGTTACTATTGTCAATGAACTGTCTATAGAAGTATTAATCACGTCAAGTGCTTTTCACTTTAATGATTAATCTGGAGTACATTGCGTAAATTAAAGATTTCACATAAACGAACAGAACTTGCTAGTTATATTTTTTGGTGCCAAAACCCGGGTCTACTACTTGGTTCCCTAAGAAATAGTTATTTTAAACCGTCCTGTCTTTCTAGTAAAGGAATTTGTCTTTCATCTTACTTTATCTACAAAAATTACTACAGTAACCTAACTTACCTAAAATAATTTCTGAAAAAGTGATAATATTTGGTAGCCATTTCGAAGGTCCTTTAAGGCCAATGTTAGTTTTGCAAATACGTTACGAAGTTATGTTCTCAGATATACTCGTATTTAGGTAGTTTATTAAAATATCGGATTTTGAAGTAAATCAATTTTTAGAATAAATAATTAATTATTTGAAAAATTAAAAACAATATTATATAGTATTAATAATTCGAATGCATTATACACGTAATTAATAAGGCAGTACAGAATCCGAATAAAATTTTAACCTTGAATTTTTCACTGACAATTTTTTTTTATTTCTTTTTTCTAATTGCTATTTTAATTGCAATAAATAAGCCATTACTCATATAATTCATATTTTCGACTAAATTTTGAACAGTCATACTAATTCCACATACTCTTTTCTCGTGACGTTGACATACACACATTTTACTCATCTTTCCTTATGACGTTGGCATTTATAGTCACAATGTGTCACTGCCCACTGCGTCATAAAAAGGGAAAACAAGATGGACGATTTATGCACGTCATACCTGCTGTAAAGGCCGTAAGTGGGACAGAGTGAGCAACAGGCGCTCAGTTCCCCCTTTTTTATGACCCTGCGTGCAGCGACATATTGGCGACTATAGTATAGTCTGTTCTCGTATTTATTATCTTGAAGCCACGTTTGGCCTCGCGTCAATATACAGGTGATGGTATTTTTAAGACGTTATACAGTCAAATTATAAGCAAAAATTTATTTTATTGCGTCTCGGTGTAGACGCCTTTTAGCTTGTTGACGTCGTCATTGCTGCGTCATTCCCGTGTCATCAAGGTGTCCCGTCTTTTGTAAGTGTGACCAACTCAAGCTTTCATCTTCTTTTTTCAGATAATATACAGATGAAATCGGATCTAACCGTGTTAGTGATAAAGTCAATTTCAGCATGCAGACGGTGTATCCCTTATCGAAGCCACGCTTGGTCTCGGGTTAATTGCAAGTGTCGACTGCATTTTCTTTGCACAGATAATGGTAATGATAGGCCAAAGTGAAGCGTAATGGCGTTGGCGGTAAGGTCGGTTATCGCGTGTCGGCGTAGACGGCGCGCCGCTTGTCGAAGGCGCGCTTGATCTCGGGTTTGTTGCTAGTTTCGACTGCATTTTCTTGGTAATAACAGGCGAAAGTGAAGCGTAATCGCATCGGCGGTAAGGTCGGTTATCGCGTGTCGGCGTAGACGGCGCGCCGCTTGTCGAAGCCGCGCTTGGTCTCGCGTCATTCCCACTGGTGCGGCGAGGGCGGCAGCTCGGAGGGGTGCGCGACGGTGGAGCTGCAACACACTGGCGGTTAGGAGGCGAACTGCGTGCGAGTCCCACACCCACGGGGCTAGGTACGTGCTGGATTTGTGTACTGAGTTACTAACACTCTTTTTTTACAGAACTTTCGTTAATTTTTTTTGTATAACATCAAATTTATTATTTTATTTAAAGAGATTCAAGTATTTTTGTATTGAGATTGGTCTGTGGCTAGCTGCTTCTTTATTGTTTTAAAAAATTTCATCTGAAGCTTTTTTATCGCATATGCAAAGGCAACTGAAAATTCAAGATGGCGCCAGCCGCCCTAGACCACTTTTTATCTTCAAATCCCCCTAAGAGTTTAAACTTTAACTATTATTTTTGTAAAGATCCCATTAGGAGGGATTCTAGGTATGCATGATGTTATAGACGACAATACAGTCTGTGAGCAATTAAAAGAAACACAACCGCTAAAAATTCGCTCTTAAATATCAGTAGTTTTTAAAAGATTGGAAGACATAGTAAAATATGTTAGTTCATACCCAAAATCCAACACATACCTAACTAATATTTGACCATGCATGAATTGCAAAAATGTAAATATTAAATTCAAAGTTCCTTCTATGATAATAAAAGACTTGAAAGCAAAACTGCATCACAATAATTCAAACTACTTTTGTAACTACATACTTGATAGAAAATGTAAACACATATCACCACAACCGAGTGCCTGGCACTGTGCCTCCGTTCTCACTATCGTGTGAACAAAACTCAAGTTCACTACAGTTAGCGTTTATGATTCACAGATGAACATTATGTTTTCAACATTTGGGTACTTGACTTAAATAAAATAAAAAGAAATTATAAAAAAAACTAATTATAGGATATCGTGATAGATCATGTTACTTTGAACTCTGCAGTACTTGATAAACCACAAAATTAATAATTTGTTTTAATCTTCCATACAATTTTTACACAATTCACAAATCACATTAAATACACAATTCTTCCAAAAACTTCCTTTCTAAGCACACTGCGCCTCGACGCTGGAGTACAAATGAAACGTGCGAAAAAGTTTTTGGAAGAATTGTGTGACACTTTGGAGAGGTCACACAGGTTCATCCGATATTTGAAAAGAATTTTGTCGTTTTAGACTACCACATTTACTGTAAAACACAAAAGGTTTTTGAAGTAAAGGTGTATCGTCCCTTTCTTGCAAAATAGTAAGAAAGTAGCTAGTATGTGACGTCACAAGCTCCTATCTCTGTCCAATCTCAATCACATCGATATTCAAACACCTAGAGCTCTTTTATTAATCTGTACAAAAAAAAACGTCATTTTGATTAGCGTCAAATACCCAATAATTTGTAAACGCTAACTTTAGTAAACAACTTGTTCACACTAGAGCCTCTGTTCTCAATTACTACGGAATACGCATGCACTACTAAATGAATACAAAAATATTATAACTTTTGAAACTGCTTTCGAAACAATCATTAGAAAATATAAGATTTTTCATCATCTGAGAATTCTAAAACTATTGATATCTTCCCTGATTCATAAAATTATCATAGCACGTTGATAAAATTTACTTAAAATGTCGTTAAAACTTGGCTTTCAGAAAACAGCTTCAATAAAAAAGAACATTCCAGACAACACATTTTTAGGCCCATTTTGAATAATATCATTGCATTCCAACCCGTTAATGGAATTTAATTTTAACGATGAATATTTTTCATTTCAATGTAATATATTTAGTTCCCGATTTTATTTTTTAATTTTGATAGCGATCTTTATATCTTCTGAATTATATTTCAATTAAACCGACAAATACAAAGATGTAGAGTTAAAAAAATATACTTGAGTTCCAAAAGAAAATGTCTTTGTATCATAAAAATTATGAAAAGAAAATATTTCTATTTTAATTTATAAATAAAAGCAGAATAAATCTACAAGCATTAAATTAACGGGACTATAGAGAGATATAGAGAACGCTAACTACGTCGTAATATTATTTGCAGCTGAAGATAAAATCGTATTGAAGATCGCATGCAACCGATGCCTGAATGTATCAACGACGATCAACCCTTTTGAAATTTCGGACGCCACACGTTCGTGAAGGCAAACACATTTCCCAAACGATCAGGGTACTTGTTAAAAACAACGATTAAAACAGGCGTTTACAGAAACAATTTTATTGCTAAACAGCTACTGCAATGGCCATTGCATAGAAATAATTTGAATGTTTAATAATTTGTTTAGTTACAAAATTCAAGTCCAGAACTTATGTTTGCTGAGAATGACATTAACACAGTAAATAAATTGCAGAAAAAAAAACAATTCAACGTCAAGCGTCAATACGTTAGTATACGGTTTCTTCTCAGCAAACTATTTCATTTGATATCCATATCATGAGATCCACAAAGAATACCTTGTCCGCCATCTTGGATTATTTGTCGACTGCCATATTGCATTTAGAATACCATCACTTAGTTAGACATTCAAACTAAACGTGTTTGTATCTCAAATTGCTTCAAAATTCAGTTGCAAGTTTTGAAACATAAAAATATGTATATATGTATTGTAAGTAAAAGTAAAGCTTCCAATGGTACTTGTACGAAAATATACTACTTCTAAGACGACTCATTATTTGTTTCCATAGATATCTTTGAAAAATTTAGTACTATTTTCGGACGCGTTTATTTTAGTGACTAAAACAGAATAATCGCTATTGTTTATGTAAACGTCACTTGTAAGGTGGAAACGATTGCCTTGTCGAACGGCGTCCTTATGCATACTCGAAATGCCCCATGGACAACACAAGAACGTGCGAGACGCTTACGGGCGCGGCGCGGGCGGGGCGCGGGCGCGAGGCGCTAGGCGGCGCACAGAAATATCACGGGCGAGAGCAGCAAATATTTTGCCGCGGTCTTGAAAGGGGAACAAACTTTTGCTTTCGAACTGGTTCTACGGCTGCCGCAAACACACAGAAAAATGCAATACGTTATTGGGCGATGTTCATTTGTTACGACATAGTTACGTTTACTATACTAGAATTACACGAGTTACTAATGAATATAGTGAGAAGTCAATTTTTAACCCCCACAAAACTCATCGCACCGGCACATACTATTCTTCCAACGATCGTGTAAGAGTGTAAGAAAAACGTATGCAGCGTTATAATCGTAATCATTAAGACGAATGGTCAAGCAAATGACCTTGGGCATTTGGACGCGGAGCTACCGCCATCTATTTATGATTAGTAGTTCAATGTAGCGTGCAACTGCATTCGGTTGTCTTACCGCTAGATGGCGCATTTAGCGATTTATTCGAGTTGGGCAGACAGAGTAATAACGAAGAGAATACCTACATTTTTTTTCGAATTGTAAATAAATATACATAGAATACCTACCTTATTTTTATTTTATCCCCGTTATTTTATCCCCGTTTAACCCCTATAACATGTATGTCCCGTATTATATGTATCTTGAATACGGCTCAAACGATTTCATGAAATTTGAACTGGGGGTGGTTTCGGGGGCGATAAATATATCTAGCTAGGTTATATTTATACAAAAAAGCAAATATTACAAAACTTTGATTAAAAAACAGGGTGGTCTTTAGTTGGTGACCCGTAGCGGAGGGGGGTGGGAGGGAGGTAAAGGGGAGGGTGGAGTGGGGGGGTCTATCCCCCCAAGCCAAACCCGTAGAATCTTAATAGTTTTCGAGAAATAAATATTTAAAGTTCAAAAATTTTGAGGTTAATTATGATAACTTAAATAATTACTTTGACAGATAGCTCTAAAATAGGGACCAATTCGGAATTGTGACGTCTCCGGCGCTGCGGGAAGTGCAGCCTCTTCGCCCTTGCGTAGCAAAGCACAGGCACCCATGACCCACACTCATCTCCGCAGCCCCGGCGTGCTGGTCGCCTTCGGCGACCAGCCTCGGCCGCTCCGGCTCGCCCGGGGGATGCACTCCCTCCGCGCCTCCGGTTTAAAAAAAACACTCTAGGGGTAGGACAAAAAAGCCTGCGTGGTGTCGGGGTAAGGCAATTAGATTTCTTGACATGTTCGTTTTTAGGGTTCCATACCAATTTGGTAAAAATGGAACCCTTATGGTGAGACTTTCTCCGTCCGTCCGTCCGTCCGTCCGTCTGTCACACTCGATTATTTCAGTAACTATTCAAGCTATCGATCTGAAATTTAGAATAGTAATAGATAATAGTGACGCGACGTTATAGCAATCGTAAAAATTTGAAAATTGTTTTTATTTTTCTTTAAAAAGGGGGGAAAACCGGGTCGCCGAAATTTCAAAATGAGATAACAATATTGAGTGGGGTATCATATGAAAGGGCGTTACTTGTATATCCTAAAACCAATTTTTATTTATTTTTATGCCTGATAGTTTTTGATTTATTGGGCAAACTGTCGAAAAAAATACCGTCCCCCCCCTTATCTCCGAAGTTTAGCATTCGAAAAATCTGAAATAAATATGATCAATAGAAGTTAACGTATATTTTACAGGATAAATAAATTCAACCGTCTAACTATTATACTTTTTTTGCTAATAACAATAATCCGCCGAAAACAAAGTTAGGTTTGCGGTTTGCCAACAAAAGTACTTATATGTAAATTTAACTCGTAAAATCATGAACACAATATTTCTTTATTTACATAAAATTTTTAGTTTTCACCTTATTTCACATTTGCACAGCTCACCAAAAGAAGAAATAATATATTTTTCACTTTTTTTCGAAATCGAACCCTAGTCACACAACAATCGACATGTACACAGTACAACGGTACCAAAATGTCAAAATGTACAAAAAATACTCTGTGATGTCAAATCATAACACACGCGCGCACTGCCAAAATGCCTGTGCGCGGAACGGCAACGCGGCATGAGTTGCGCCGAACTGGCAACGTTGCATCCGTAACTAAACGCCGGATTAATTTTGTGAGCAAATACTTTATTAGTGGAGTTTGATTTACAGTAGGCACCAAAGAGCTTTTATGATATAACTTCTATTTTGCAATACTGTTTGTCACAAATGGAACTTGGATAACAAGATACAAAATAAAGAAACATGTATGCAAAGATTCATGATAAACGGATTAGCCAAACGAAAAAAAAATCCATCTTAAGATATTCATCTTACGCAAGTCATAGCACTTTCTAAATTGTATTTTCTGATTAGTGAGTAAAGATCACCAAAAATATCGAACACAACAAGATACTTCAAGATACGCTTTATAATAACACAAAATTGCTGTAGTTCTCTAATCTGTAATTTAGCTGAAAAACATCGCCTAAAAGACGTCTAAAAACGCATTTTGCTTTACCATTCGTCTTAACAAAGTTTCCTCCTGGCTAACAAAAAAGAAAACAGAAACCAGAAAATTCAGCCGCTCATGGAATTTTTTGCCTATACCTTTTTCTTACACAATCAGGGGGCTGTATTGAACAGTTATTTTTTTACTAATTTTTTGTGTCTGGCAAAATGACCAGATAATATACAATTAAATCAAACAATTTTTAATGTTACCACCAAGCGTAATTATTCCTATTATAGGAACAACTACCACAATAGTAGTAATAATCATTTTTTTGTAAAAAAAAAGCTTGACAAATTAAAACAAATGCAAATATTAAGGGCGTCGTTTCCAAAAAACGAAGTCTCGCGTAATAAACGAACAGCCTTACTACACACGATGTACTAAAGATACGCGAACCACCATTTCAAGAGGGTTGATTACTTAATCGTTTGAATGCGGGCTACCATTGCGGGCACCAGTTGGCGCCATTACCAAGTAGCTATTACTCACACAATCTTATTGCCTGCATAGTATCAAAAATGTCAAAAATCACACTACTAAGCAAATCTTTGGAGGGAGTTTTATATACAGTTTCCCTAAAATCTGTATTCAAATATGATATATAACAACTGCACTTTCATTCCATCTTACAAGTATCTTGATCGTCAATAATCACTAATATTTATCGTGATCAAAATTATTAGCTTAAACCATAAGTTTCGGAGTAATTTGACATTTATCAGAGCCTGACGCAAGTGGCGCCAACTGGTACATTTGGGTGGTAGCCCTCATTGCGGTGGTGCAGCGAACTGTCGCTCGGAAGCGGAGAAAAAAGGTGTAAAGAAAAAAAATAACCCATGCACAGATCGGGCTCGCGAAATCCAGCCCGAATGGCGCGTACGAAGCTGATGGGAAACTGAAGAAATACTTAGTTAAAGCTGAAAGTTTGTATTTTAGTACATTATTAAGAAGACAATTTTTTATGTTCAATGTTCATACTCTTATCCGTTATGGATTATTTTTTGAAGTGGCAATTTTTTTTTCGAGTGCCTGTTTTGTCTGCTATTTTGACTAGGACTAAAAATAAATTCCGATCCATTGTGGAAAACTGCTGAAGATAGGAAATCTTTCGTAGTTTTAAAGTTCGCATTTTCGAATATAATCAAGTTTGCTAAGTGCGCCGATTCGTAAATTCCATTGTTCAGATTGGTAGAGACAAGGTCTTAATTTCAAACTTTCAGTTTTCTCCGGGTAAATTTTTCAATTTTCCACCAGCTTTTAGGGCCGTTGATAAATAATTCAATTATATACACTGCAAAACATAACTACAATAGGCTTTTCGGGAGTGGACACAGGATGGGAATCTCGACATAGGCTCACTTTTGCGACCACCGATCAACTAAATATCAACCGAAACTAATCTGGACTAATTCACTGACACTAAACGTAAATACGCGTGACTTAGGATTTATGACGTCATAAAAATGAGAGCCCGTCATAAACCGGTTTTCTCGTGTATTTACTGGTCTGGGCCTATCCAAAATATCAATTGATATCGATTTTGTTTAAGTCTCCATTTAGCCCGTCTGAACATCTATTATCGCTTACACTATGGTACAATTGGAAAGGGACACTTGTCTTTAGTAGTTGTTCTATCTCTTTGCAACCATACCATAGTGATAGTAGATTTTTAGACGCACAAAATTAAGACCCTAATGGCGGTTCTCAATATTCGATCTATGCATGGTTTGCCTTATTAGAAATAGAAATTTGACATAACTTGTACGGAGTTTACGTCACATTGATATCTCTAGTAGGGCAAATGGAATATAGATAGAATATTGGGAACCGGCATAAAACAGAATCGGCACCATTATTGATTTTTCCTACGGCCAGAATCACATGAAATACGTCGATTGTTGTTTATTATATGATTTTGGTCATAAGAAATGTCACGATGGATTTTGACTCCACATTCGTCGAGTGACGCGAGGTCGAGCGGCGTGTAACAAGTATGTTTCCGCCTCAAGAGAACACAAAGGCAGTGACACTGACGTGCACATTGTGGTAACTGGTCGCACCGTGCCACACCTAGTTGTGATGATCATTTGCTTTAGTCTGATTTATTATCGTCTAACGGACGTGCAGACAACACAGTATGTCTCTATCATAATCTATCAATGCCACAATAGATAAACTAATGTCACAAGATATAAAATACACGTTCTCGTATAATGCAAAACTACCCTCAAAATATTAAATATGTCTTTGTTTCTGTTTAATTTTATTCAAACATTTAATGTTATCAACTATTTATTATTATTGTCCACACGTCAAAGAACATAGCGTGGCCGAATATGGGTGCGGGGTGGTCGCTATATATGTAGCTCAGCGTAAGGTGCATACCTACTTTGGCCGGCCGTATTATATGTATAAAAATATTTATAGAAATAAATCAAGGAACGATTATGTCCGATCTTAATGTTGTTTCATACGAATAAATATATTAACAATACCGAAAAGTCTATTTAAAGTAAAAAGCAATAAGTATTTTTGTAATAAAAATTTCCTATTGACTTTTGTGTGTAAGTTTTACTATCGTTCACAATAAAATATGAAAGAAAAGTATTCTTTAAAGCATTTAATAAATATTAGGTTTGAACCAACATCATTTTAGTAAACAGGCTCAAATTATTTAGTTGGGTCGAATTCTGTTGCATACTAATTTTGCATTGGTAAATAATCAAATCATAATTTGCATACAGCATAATATTCAAAAAAGGTTCATTAATATCGGACAAAATAACAGTACATAATTTGAGAGCATTTCACGAAAGGCGAACGACGGATGTTTTTGGAACTAAAATGCAAATGGAAGTAACAATTTAGACACCAGACGGCTAAATCCTTACTGACACTAGCGCCGTCCTTAGCAACTTCTTTCGCGAAATGGACTTATTTAAAAAATATAAAAGCGAGGTTGTCAGGAGTAGGACCGGCCAAAAGCGGTAGGCACCGTAAGGTTATATCGCAAAGAAATCACCTAGTGTCGGTTGGTTGCTTGGTTGCGGTGGGTTGCGTTGGGTGGCGGCGCCTTACCTTGCGAAGCTCTTGAACGCGGCCGACTGGGGGTTGATGCACAGTGGCACCCGCGACGTCTGAAGTTGCTCCGCTATGAACTTGTGGATCTCTTCTGCGGAACACGGGCATACGTTCTTTTGAGTTCAGTAGCGTAATCGCCGAAAACTAGTTTTACACAAGAATAGTCTCATGTAATATGTTAGAAAGACGTTTTTTTTTATGACGGATAGAATGTCGAGACACGCAAGCGGACTCAGGCCAAAGAAAGGGGTTTCCCCTAGATAAACAGGTAGTAAATACCAAAAAGTAAAGGCCAGACATTAAAATTACAAAAAAGCTGTCACTCCGGGAGAGCCGAAAGAAGTGAAAACAATTGATTACAGGGATTTCGGTAACGGAATCTCGAATGCATTGGTTTTTCCCATACATTGAAATGCTTTATGCCTTAAGAATGTCTGGATCAAGATTTCATCAGAAGAAGGAAATAATCTACGTGTTGCCTGCGTGGATATGTTTAAAACGGTTCCTTTTTTCGAAAGACCAATTTGGAGCATGATTTTCATCAGAAAAATAGCTATTGAAGACCAATTCTATTAAAAATTTGGTTACGATATTTGTAAGACGAATTTCAGGAGAATAACTAAAGATGATTGAAACGCTTTATGCCTTAAGAAGACATTGTTTGCACCAAGATTTCACCAAAACAAAAAAAAAAGATTCAACTCGCTTGCCTTCGTGGGTGTGATTGAAACGATTTACGCTTTCAGAACACCAATTTGGGCCACGATTTCCATCAGAATGCTGTCAGTTACCTTTGACCTGGTGCACGGAGGTGAGCTTCCTCTCCCAGCCGTCGTGGAAGGCGTGCGGCGCCACGGGCTCCAGGTCGGGCGAGTAGTGGCGGGCGGCCGGCGGCGCGCTGTAGCAGCACTTGCACATGCACGAGTGGTAGCGGAGCCGGCCCTCCTCGAGGTACGGGTGCGCGAGCGCGTCCACTACCGAGATTCGTTTTGCCGGGTCGAATACTAGCATCTGGAATTGATAAGTTTTAGGATTCAACATCTGTGGTTATTTTTTTTTTTTTTTTTTTTTTTTTTTTTTTTTTTTTTAATTTATAGTAGTCTGTCCACATCAGTCAGCGATAAATAAAATTTGCGTCAGTGGTGTCGTTAAGTTGAACAGATACCACAGACGGTCCAATTTGCTTTTAACAGAAAACGCACCTGAATATGTCCATAACTCCTTAATTCCTTTAAGACCGATATGGGCACAGTTTAAAGATATTCATTGGTATGGTAGACAAACAAATGCCAATATCATCGACAATAGGTAACCAAAGCGTCGGTTATCGGTTACAGTGGAAAAAAAATCCTAGTTCGATTTCCAACTTAGGCCAATATCGGGTTAAGTGTACAATATTTTATTTTTGAAGTCTTCACGAAAAGCCAACTTTAGGTCAGTAGCGTGATAATATAATAAAATTATATACAACTAGTAGGGCGCGTGAGGGCGCGGGCCACATGTGGCCCGCGGGCTGTCTTCCCACCTATAAAGGCATCGCAACCCTCAGTCATCTTTTCCCATTCATTTTCTATGGATTTTTTTTCCGCCATATTGGATTTTTTTTTCTAGCCATCAAATAGAGCTTTTTGTCCTGATCAACTCTTGTCAAGAAACCGTTCTTCCATCTTTTATACTTTCCGAGATATCGACGAAATTCGAATGGCGGCCATTTTGAATCCGCCATTTTGAATTTTTTTTCAACTCACTGGCAATTGGATGACGTTTCAAATGAAATTTGGTCGAGCACCCCCCACCTATCTAAAATACCCTGGCTGTGCTCTTGACCCGTCTTCGAAATCCTCAATCATCAGCTTTCTCCGTATTTTTCCTCCGAATGAATTTTTCCCTTCTATATGAAATGGTCATTGAAAAAAAATTTTTTCATACAAAATTGTTCAGGAGAGGTGATCAATCAGTCAGTGAGTGAATCAGCACAAGCAGCTATATATATAGTAACTAGTAGGGCGCGTGGGTGCGCGGGCCACATGTGGCCCGCGTGCAGTCTTCCCGCCCATAACGGTATCGCCGTCATCTCCATCGCCCATTGGAATCCGATTAGCAGTAAGCTAAAAAAATTACCAAGGAGCACTGTCATGGTTTTAAAGATAGTTACGGGCAGTTCGAACAAAAAAATACGCTGAACCTCATCGATGAGGTTCAGCGTATTTTTTTTGTTCGAACTGCCCTTAACTATCTTTAAAACCATGACAGTGCTCCTCAATCATCATCCAAATCCTAGATCATTGTCTCTTCCTATAGTATGTACATTTTCCATGGAAAGATAAATTCCGCCACAGTAAATTATTTTCCACTTGAGATCCTGATCACCTCTTGCTAAGAAACCACTCTCTTATCTTTTATACTTTCCGAGATAGAACAACACGAAATTTGTATGGCGGCTATCTTGAATCCGCCATTTTGTTTTTTTTTCAGCTCACTGCCAATTGCGTGAAGTTCCGAGTATTTTTTGTTTCAGCAGTCCCCACCTAACTATAATACCTTGCCCATGCTCCTTGACTGTCTTTAAAATCCTCAATCATCACCTCATTCAATATTTTTCCCTTGTAGTCTTCCAAAAAACCGCATCAAAGCACTTCATGTTTTACAACTGGTGGTCTCTTCAAAATTCCCCATACATTTTCTATGTAATTTTTTTACCGCCATATTGGATTTTTTTTTCTATCCATCGAATAGACCATGGGGTCCTGATCACTTCTTGTCAAGAAACCGTTCTTCCATCTTTTATACTTTTCGAGATGGACACCGATGAAGTTTGTATGGCGGCCATCTTGAATCCGCCATTTTGAACTTTTTTTCAGCTAACTGCCAATTGGATGATGTTTCGAGTGACATTTGGTCGAGCACCCCCCACCTAACTATAATACCCTGCCCATGCTCCTCGACAGTCTTCAAAACCCTCAATCATCATCTCATTTCATATTTTTCTCTGGAAGTCCTCCGAAAAACCGCATCATTCTACTGCATGTTTTAAAACTTGTGGTCTCTTGACTATTCCCCATACATTTTCTATGGAAAAATAAATTCCGCCATTTTGATTTCTTTTTCAATTCATCAAGAAGACCTTCGGGTCCTGATCAACTCTTGTCAAGAAACCACTCTTCCATCTTCTATACTCTTCGAGATGGACACCGATTAAGTTTGTATGGCGGCCATCTTGAATCCGCCATTTTGAACTTTTTTTTCAGCTCACTGCCAATTGCATGACGTTTCGAATGACATTTGGTCGAGCACCCCCCACCTATCTTCAATACCCTCCCCGTGCTCTTCACCCGTCTTCGAAATCCTCAATCATCAGCTCTCTCCGTATTTTTCCTCCGAATGAATTTTTTTCCTGTATACGACCCCATCCGTGAAAAAAAATTTTTTCATACAAAATTGTTCAGGAGAGGTGATCAATCAGTGAGTCAGTCAGTCAATCAGTGAATCAGCACGAGTAGCTATATATATATTAACTAGTAGGGCGCGTGGGAGCGCGGGCCACGTGTGGCCCGCGGGCTGTCTTCTCACCTATAAAAGAATCGCCGTCATCTCCATCGCCAATTGGAATCCGATTGGCAATGGGCTAAAAGAACTACCTCATCCGATGAGGTTCAGTGTATTTTTTATTCAAACAGCCCTTAACTATCTTTAAATCCATGACCGTGCTCCTCAATCATCATCCAAATCGTAGACCATCATCTCTTCTCATACTTTTCATAGTTTTTCATAGGCCTTGTTTATTGAAGCATTCACATTTTCCATGGAAAAATAAATTCAACCTCTTTGATTTTTTTCATTCATCCCGTAGACCTTGAGATTCTAATTATGTCTTGCAAAGAAATCACTCTCTTATCTTTTATACTTTCCGAGATAGAACAACACGAAATTTGTATGGCGGCCATCTTGAATCCGCCATTTTGATTTTTTTTCAGCTAACTGCCAATTGGATGTCGTTTCGAGTTACATTTGGTCGAGCACACCCCCACCTATCTTCGATACCCTGGCTGAGCTCTTCACCCGTCTCCGAAATCCTCAATCATCAGCTCTCTCCATATTTTTCTGTAGTAACTCTCCGAAAAACCGCATCACAACCTTGCATAATTACCAACTGTTAGTCTCTTCAACATTCCCCATACATTTTCTATGGAAAAATAAATTCCGCCATTTTGAATTTTTTTTTATCCATCAAATAGACCTTTGGTTCCTGATCACTTCTTGTCAAGAAACCATTCTTCCATCTTTTATACTTTCCGAGATATCGGCGAAATTCGAATGGCGGCCATTTTGAATCCGCCATTTTTAATTTTTTTTCAGCTCACTGGCAGTTGGATGACATTTTAAATGACATTTGGTCGAACACCCCCCACCTATCTGCAATACCCTTGGCTGTGCTCTTCACCCGTCTTCGAAATCCTCAATCATCAGCTCTCACTATATTTTTCTTCCTCATGAATTTTTCCTTTCTATACAAAACGATCAGTGAAAAAAAAAACTTTCCATACAAAATTGTTCAGGAGAGGTGATCAATCAGTCAGTGAATCAGCACAAGCAGCTATATATATATTAATGCGTTTCAAATAAGAATAGGACTGGACTCGTGACTAACTTCATACTGACAGGTGCTGACAGCTAAGCAAAAGTAGCGTTAGCACAAAAAAATGTTACAATAAAAATAACTAAGTGTCATCTAAATATTTTGTTTATTTTTATTTTTTTAGGGTTGACGCTTAAGGATGATGATTGAAATACAAACAAAAAATATTAATTTTTACTCACAATACCAGAATTTAAATAATAATCAAGTGTATACTTTATTAAAATATAATAATACTTATGAGTACTCAAATCAAAACCATAGATTTTTCTGTAACTAAAAATTGATTTGAGTACTCACTTGTTTCGATATTTTTATTATTACGTATCGAATGCGGTATCGATACTTTGATTCGATACTGTAGTTGTAAAAATATAAAAAGCCTAAACTGGCATATGTCATTTCGACGAGACATGTAATCGTTTATAATGAACCATACGACTCGCTACTCGATACTTACGATGAATCGAGTCAAGTTAGTATCAGTACTTGATAGATTTGATTATACTATAATTGTATATTGTAAAGTGCATTAGATAGTCAGAAAATATGACTTAAACTTAATATTGTTGTTATTTTGAAATGATAGAAAAATATGAAAGCTTAATTTGTCTTTAGTATAGTATTTTTAGTTAGGTACCTGCAATACCATTCATACAATCAAACATACACTTAGTCACTTGCTGCTTGGTCAAAGACAAACCGTTCTATAGAAATCAGTGTCGCCAAGCTCATTCTTTGCAGTAAAGATCCCGACACAATATTCGATTATACTATTAAAATCGAATGAAGCTGGTGATATTCAATAATTAAGTGGTCACAACACTAATATGTATTAAAAAATAAAAGACTGATCACGTAACTGATAAATAACGTTACTACATCCCAGACTTTTTTTGCACACCGTACGATGTCATCTGAAGTTGTCGACCAATGCGGTTCAAGATGGCGAATTCTCAGTCCTATTCTTATTTGAAACGCAAAACGTAAAGTAGGTTAATAAAAAAAGGTAGAAATAGAAATACAAAAGGCATTACCTACTGTAAGTCGAAAAGTTTTTGTGATGTCGGCTCGATAAGAGAAAATCCCTTGTCCCATTCATCAAAGCTTCAAAGTTGATACGGGTACCCTAATTGATACCTTTTTAATGAGAACGACTTTAAATAAAACTGAATTTCCAACCTTAAATAACCTAGTAGAGGATTTCGTATCGGCTTTCAACTGAAATATAAAACGTGATCGCTGCGCACGCGATCCCGGAACACGTGCTTCGATAAAAATAAAAAATAAATAATGCTGGGCCGAGCGGAAAATCTGTGCGAGCGACATTCCAATACTTATCTAACGGATCCCTGACCTACGCTTGGGACTGATAATAATAACTACTCTCTTGTTGATATTATGATAACTCAAAGCACGTGAGTGAAACCAGCAGACGCAGAATGAAGTGAAAAATAATTCAAGCGGTAGGGAGGAAACGTGACATGCTTTATTGTTCGTCGCAACCCTTTTTTGTGTATTACTGTTGGGCACGTGTCTCCTTTCAATATGCGAGGGGTCGGCCACAGCCCACCGATAGGCCAGTGAGTGTTGACGTGAGAACATAATGACAAACTTGCAGGCATCCTCACAATATTTGCCTCCACTGTCAAGCAAGTGATATTTAATTTCTACAAACGCACATTACACCGAAAATGCGAGGCGTGCTCGGGATTCAAACCCTCGACTCGCTGACGAGAGGCATAATTCTGAACCAATGAGTTGTAACTCCCAACGTCAATCACACCTAAAAGGCCCTTTCACGTAAAACATGGTATGCGGCTTGTTCACAAGTAGAAACTAGTAGAAACCTTCTGAAATTAATCATACGTATCATATCATATTAACTCTCGGGCTACGATAGGACTACGCAGCCGTGATCGCGTAGAGCATGTCCTCCAGTGACGTCACAGGAATGGGAGCTTCTGTGAATGTTAACAACAGTAACCCACCTACGCTAACAACGGGCTGTACGGAGAGCGTAGTATAAAGCGCGTCGCGCGCCGCAGCATGTGAGCCCGCGCACGCGTAGCACATATCCTCCAGTGACGTCACAGGAATGGGAGCTAGTGTGAATGTTCACAACAGTGACCCACCTGCGCTAACAAGTGCACGGCCTCGTGCGTGGCCTGCACGGAGAGCGTGTAGAGCGCGGCGAGCGCGGGCGGGCGCGGCGCGCGCCGCAGCATGTGCGCCCGCGCACCCGCGCACGCGTAGCGCATGTCCTCCAGTGACGGCGTGCCCAGCAGCTCCGTTATTAGCTCCAGCTGGAAATTACACAAGTAAGTAATATATTAAAATCAAAGAGAATGGGTGCCTTTTGGTAGCTATTTTAACTCAATTACTATCATTTAGCGAAATTCAGAAAAAGGGATGAAAAGCGTCTTCCAGACCAACCGCGATCGTCTTCAACGTGAGATCACTTTCATAACAGTTTTATCTGCAACACATGATTATTATGCCTACATTACTCGTATGTTGTAACGAATAATTATAAGACGGCCTGCCTCTCAAGAATCTTCGTTATATGGAAATTTTTAACCGACTTCAAAAAAAGGAGGAGGTTCTCAATTCGTCGGAATCTTTTTTTTTTTTCTATGTATGTTCACCGATTACTCGAAGACGCGTGGACCGATTTGAAAAATTATTTTTTTGTTTAAGAGGGTTTTGTTTCAAGATGGTCCCATTTTAATCAAGTCAGGATCTGATGATGGGATCCTGGAGAAATCGAGGGAACTCTTCAAATTTTATATGGACACATGAAACTATTTGAGTATAATATTTTTCAAGTTGTCCTATGGTCATCAGGTCAGGATCTGATCATGGGATCTTGGTGAAATCGAGGGAACTCTTCAAATTTTGCTAGTATACTTAAAGCGAGTTGGGTATTTTTTATAGTTACTGGTGCATATGCTAGCAGATATGCCAGCAGATACGGATTTGAGTCATCAAGTCAGGGTCTGATGATGGGATCTTGGTGAAATCGAGGGAACTCTTCAAATTTTGCTAGTATACTTGAAGCGAGTTGGGTATTTTTTTATAGTTACTGGTGCATTTGCTAGCAGATACCTACTGATTTGATGTCAGGTCATCAAGTCAGGGTCTGATGATGGGATCTTGGTGAAATTGAGGAATCTCTTCAGATTTTATGAACACACCTCAAGCGATTTGGGTATTTTTACAACGCCTTGTGCATTTTATTGTTTTCCACTAAAAAGTAAAAAATAAAAATGGGAAATGCTTTCCAAAAAACCAACTTCAAATGCCACTACAAAGAGTGAAATAATTTTTATTTAAATTTTATGTACCTACACCAATTCGAAGTCGGGCGATTGTCTATGACTTCTTCGTCATTTCTTCGCACATCAAGTAAGTAAGAAGGACTATTAGGGATTGTATGAAACATTGCCCGACTTCGAATTGGTGTAGGTACCTAAAATTTAAATAAAAATGATTTCACTCTTTGTAGTGGCATTTGAAGTTGGTTTTTTGGAAAGCATTTCCCATTTTTTCCATTGCACCTATCGTTCCTCTGACTTGTTAGATGTTACACAAAAAAAATAGCTATTAAAAACGACGTTAGGTGTAAATTGCATTGTACCTGTTGTACAGGACTCTGCGCTTGGAAGAGGATGCGTCGCCCGAGCAGCTCGCCAAATATGCAGCCTACTGACCACACGTCCACCGCCGCCGTGTAGTGGTTAGCGCCCATCAGGATTTCCGGCGCTCTGCAAACACAACATGACACATTTCATTTAAAGGACCATACAGAAAATTAAAAAAAAACCGGCCAAGTGCGAGTCGGACTCGCGCACCGAGGGTTCCTTACCATAAAATAAGTAAAACATTAAAAGAATCACTTTTGTTCATGATTTTACGAGTTTAATTTACATATAAGTACTTTTGTTGGCAATCCGCAAACCTAACTTTGTTTTCGGCGGATTATTGTTATTAGCAAAAAAAGTATAATAGTTAGAGAGTTGATTTTATTTTTCCTGTAAAATATACGTTAACTTCTATTGATCAAATTTATTTCAGATTTTTCGAATGGTAAACTTCGGAGATAAGGGGGGGGGGGAACGGTATTTTTTTCGACAGTTTGCCCAATAAATCAAAAACTATCAGGCATAAAAATAAATAAAAATTGGTTTTAGAATATACAAGTAACGCCCTTTCATATGATAGCCCACTCAATATTGTTATCTCATTTTGAAATTTTGGCGACCCGGTTTTCCCCCCTTTTTAAATAAAAATAAAACAATTTTCAAATTTTTACGATCGCTATGACGTCGCGTCACTATTATCTATAACTATTCTAAATTTCAGGTCGATAGCTTGAATAGTTACTGAAATAATTGAGTGTGACAGACGGACGGACGGACGGACGGACGGACGGACGGACGGACGGACGGAGAAAGTCTCACCATAAGGGTTCCATTTTTACCAAATTGGTATGGAACCCTAATAAACCATATACATATTAACGGCGTATACGGTACTTTTAAGCGATTTTTAGTGGCCTGATTTTAGGACAATAATATTTAAACGGCATGCCGCATGTATTTTTGGTGTTTAATCTAAAATCGCTGTGAAGCAGAAACATGGTTAGATAAAATTTTCTCAATAGTAAGTTCTGCCAAAAGTTGCTCCAAAATCTCAATATTTATTGGAATCTACAATAGATGTAATTGTAATTTTTTGTTTTAATGTGTCGGTAATAATAATATCCAAAGGCGCTCAGAACGCATTTTTGATAACTTAGTTTTTTGATAGCTTAGTTTTTTAGTAATTAGGTAAAACGTCGTTTTTCTGTTATATTCTTCCGCAACGCTGCCTGATGTCACACCCATTAACGTGGGTTCGTAAGAAGGACAAAAATAATTTCAGTGAATCTTCTTAAGGTCATTTGTGAAGACAAAAGTTCCTTAATCCCTTTTGTAGCCTACCCTAATGGAGGAGTATGGGATTCAGCATAGTAAGTTTATAAATCGAATTAAGTGGAGAAGAAAGGCACGAAACTAATTATTGAGGGATACCATAAAAATGGACCCCAGCTGTGTCGCAACTAGCACGAGAGGTAAGTTCTCAGTTCTCACATAATTTTATTTGCGTTTTAATAGTGCTGTGGGCAATTAAAACTCTAAAACTTGTTTTCAAATATACCCATTATCCTAATACCTACCTATAGGTAGGTTTTTGTATTAACCAACTCATTAGATCATCGAATCGTCAATTATTACAACTATTAATATTAAGTTAAATTAACCTTTAAATTATGTGTTACTTATTAACTTATTACCATCCAGGAAAAATTGTTGCAAACAAAATTCTCCTAAACCACCGAATAAACAAGTGAGATTAAAGCACACAATATATTTCCAATTTGAAATTACGGTTAAAAAAACATCGACACAGTTAAATCCGGCATAAACCGCAATCAGCGATGCAAAATTGCGAAATGCAAAAACAGCACACGGCGAGGCGCTGCGAAATCTGTGACAATATTTTAACATTTTATTTACTTAATTATCACGGATTCGCGTACCTACTACATACAAAAAATGATGCATATTGGTTATGAACTCATTATTTTTTCATATTAAAAAGCTTAGAAAATGCGAGTAAACATTTTGAACAGCATTTATTTAATAAAAAAATCATTGCTATTAAATTATTTAGGCGCATTTTGTTGCAAGTTGTTATGCTGATATTATGTCTCTCGCTAGTTTTCAGATCATAAAAATTAAACGATTGTAAAGACATAATTATAAGCTTTAATATGACGTACTGTTTGTCGATGGCCATGAATATTTTTTTTCCAGGGCACAGCTCCATACAAGTTTCGGCCATGTCCTTTCAAATTGATACACTCACTTGTGAATAATAGTAATGAAAAAGTCACAGTTTGCGATGAGCAAGTGTGTTGAATGAACTGTCTAACTCACTAGTGAATGATAGTAATGAAAAAGTCACAGTTTGCGATTATAGGTGTCATTGTGTGCCTAATTGCGGTGAAATTAGAGCCATTTTATGAGCAAATGTGTTGCAAATAATATTATTTAGGTATTTCTTGGGTATTTCAAGAGAATCGCCCACCTGAGCGCGGCACGTGGTTCTAAAGTGGGCCACGGCCTGCTCGTCTTCGTGCGGTTAGTGAATAATATAATAACATCGTGAATCGTGATTCCCATACCCACGGTTGACCTTAGTGGTGAACAGTGTAACCTCCAATGTAATGTTCAATTTTGCTCAAGTTATTTAAGTTAAGTTAATTTTATCGACGACCGAAGCCAGCCCTTGCACGGGCGATTCCATAGGAATTAAAAAAAATCCTTCCATTATATTAAAAAAATTCAAAATTTGAGCTTTGTTGAGTTTGGGTTGTGCGAATGATTCAGAGTCAGGGTTCCGTACCAAAATGCTAAAAAAAGAATCCCTTATAGCGACTTCATCCATCCGCCCGTCTGCGGGTTTGTCTATTTTTTCAGTAACTCTTAAAACTATATCGACATGAATTTTGGAAGTTGCACCTACATTATCGTGGCCCAAAGTCAATGCAATCAACTAAGATTAAATATTATCTAAATTTTTTTATTTAATAGCTTTTGTCTATTAGATATCTCAGCGAGCCATACATTTTTGTTAACGTCAATATGCTTGATTGAAAGTAGCGAAGTTGGATCGCGCTTTTTATTAAATTGGCACAGCAAAGTAGATTATAGCTTCAGTTTTGTTCAAGTTGATTGGATGTCAACAACATAGGTACTTAAAGCAAACGCTTAAGGTTACCGCTGCTATAGACGCTGCAGTCTTTTGAAAGGTGAAGAAGAAACAAAGGTTGCGATGGATTCACCTGTAGTACTGCGTGACGACCTCCTGCGTCATATTCTTCGTGGCGTCCGGCTCCTCGACCCTCGCCAGGCCGAAGTCGCATATCTTCAGCACGCAGTTGCTGTTCACCAGCAGGTTGCCGGGCTTGATGTCTCGATGCAGGATCCGCGCCGAGTGCAGGTACTTCAAACCTGGTGACAAACACATGACATTTATCAACTGTGTCGCAACATTCAAAAGCTAAATTTGCCAGGCAAGCGCAAATGATTGTGAATTGTGATATATGGGTCGATTTTGGTACATAAATAATTAAGACTTAAAATACACAGACTTTATAAACTAGAATACTTATTCCTATAAATTTAAATATGAATCAAAATTTCACTCGCGGTGGGACTCGAACCCACGTCCCCTAGCTATCGCGGTTAGGTGCTCTTTCCTCTGAGCTATGCGAGACTGTCTCACCACGACGAAATTCGGATGCATATTGTTTTTCGTTCTTAGGCAGAACTTATTCCTGAAGCAAACGTTTGCTAAAAGACTAATATAGGACAGATATGTTTTACGCATAAAAATCGGTCAGGCAGTTTCAGAGGACGTAAATTATTGTTACGCTGCTCAAATGCGTTATTTTTTTTTATTTTTTTAAATAAAATAGAAAACACGATATAACAGCATTCCGAGCTTGGTGGTAGAGTCCGGCATTTCGTAGGTGCGCCTATAAGTTAGAGGCCTATGTGAAAAAATAAACATTTTGATATGATTTATTTCTTAAAACGAAATAAACACTGATATAGTAAGTATAATAACCCACTGATTGGGACGTTAGTGGGATAAAAGCGAACGAATTGTAATATTTAATAAACAGATTCATAATATTACAATGAACAATTCTATTATCTAAAAATTTTTTAAAGAAAATTGGATTAGCTTTTAATACGGAAAAATACGAATCAAACGGGATTTTTAAAATACTAAAATGCCAGGCGTTGATGATAACCCCCCCGATGGATTCCAATCTTGTCGCGATGGGGGGGCTCAGTAACCGTGGTTGGGCCCCACGGTGAAGCCAAAAGGAATCCAGGAGGGGACGCTCGGAGTGGGCCTGGAGATGGGCCCGCTCTGGATGCGTCCAAGAGGGGTGCGGGGGACAGAGTTTTCTGTCTCCTGCAGCCAGGAGGGGTCGCGGGAGGAGAGGCGTGTCGGTGTGTCGTTGCCGCTCGCCCTATCTCCCGCGACCAAACGGTGGCGCACCGTTAGATGCGTCGGCGGCGGGGCCGCAGGGGAAGAGGAGTGTCGGTGTGTCGTTGCCGTTCTCCCTGTCCTCTGCGGCCGTTTGGTGGTTTGCGGCGGAGCCAAAGATCAGATCCGCCGCGGGGTATGGGAGGTCGATGCCTGCGAAGTGCAGGAGCAAGCTTCGCAGGTATCGGCTTACCCGTGCCCACGGCCCCTGGGTGGCGGTCCCGGGGGGGTCCGTCGCTTACGGATGGGCGCCGAGGGGGTAAGGCCCGCTTAGGTGTTTCTGGCGGGCCTTGCTGTTGGGAGGGGAGCTCCATGCTCCACCTCGTGGAGGGGCTGCGCAAGCGGCCGGGCACCGGCGGGTTCGCGGAGGTTTGCGCAAGCGTTCCCGTGTTCCCGTCATATGGTGCGAGGAGGAAACACCGTGGGGTTTAGCCGGTAAGAGTCCGGCATAACCCAGCCGCTCCCCGGTCGACTGGGTATCCATGAGGATTCCCCACGATAAAAAAAAAGGCGTTGATGATAAAAAGTTCATGAAAAATGAATAGCATCGACCGAGCTCGCCGAAACAGCGTAATACTCGGTTCAGGAGTCATCGATATAATATTCAGGAGTAAACAGTGATAAGAAGTGACGATGTTAGAAAAACGAACAACCTTCAGTCAAAGGAAATAGTTAATTTTATTCCCACCGTTAACAGTCGGGAATAAATTTTTCAATAAGATTTCACATAACGATGAGCAGAGAGCGGAATAAATGTGTCTCGTTTGCAATAAATCATCCTGGTAACTGTCAATTAAACCTCGCGTTACATGTGGTCACGGGGATTTGAGATGTCGCACACTGAGAGATTTACGCGGATTTAAACTAAAACGCTTATTTTTAAATTAAGTGTTTTCTCTATATATTTTTTATCAATCCATCAGATTTAATGTATTTGCATTAAAACATGTCAAATACAGATGGTTTTACAATTACAAGCGTATCAATGTTTCTATACCCTTTTAAGGCAAGGCATCCTTATAAAGTTAATCTAAATCAATTTGAAGACCAATATAAGCTCATGTATACTGAAGTATTTAGTTGATTAATCGGGTAAGCTCTCTAAATTCTGGTAGGTACCTACTTCGTTGTGATCTAATAATTTTGGATAATCGTTTTAGGACTAAGGCAATTCCTGGCAATTCATAATAATATGTTCACCATGGGTACTATAACTACCATGCAATTCAATTGAGTCCCTAAGGTATCTGAAATCGAGAGTCCAAAATGTTATAAATAATGCTTTGCTCAGCGTTTTACAAAACACCACATCCGCGCGCATTTGATTGCGCTTCATGCAAAGACATTCTTTCAAGGAAGTGTAAGTTTCCATTGCAGCTAACGAGGGTCATTTGATGCGACGATGTATTTAGAATCGCTCCGCGTCCCGTTAGGTCAATCGTCAGCTCAATATCACGAAGTTTACAGCCGACTGACGATTCTGTATCGTTCACTTAGTTAGTTAGTAACCCTAACTGGGTTATTAACTAAGAAAACGAAGGCAAAAATCCTATTTTTGCACAAATTACAAACCTAGGTCGGTATGGTATCATATCAGTATACCATGCTAGTTGCTATCTTGTACAAAAAGAATACAAAAATAGAATTTTTGCCTCCGTTTTCTTAGTTAATAACCCAGTTTGGGTTACTAACTAACTAAGTGAACGATACAGAATCAGCACACTGTTCCGAATGGGTTGACATGACACTTGATGCTGATAAGTTTGGACGACAGGATATTCTAGGATTTACCTCTGGTATATCTGAGAATATTTTGTCCGTATCATCTTTATTTATTTCCTACATATTACTATGAACCCTTTTTATAGCCCACAGTCGGGCACGGGTCTTCTCTCAGAATGAGAGGCGGTTGATCTAAGCACACCACATCACGTTAACCAAATAAGTGTTGTCGAGCTTTCTCAAAAAATAAAGATAAATAAAACCTTGAGGAGGTTATTCTGGAACATCCTAATGTAATGTCTAGCTTTTAGAGTAAAAGACCTATTAAAAATTACAGTTTTTCTGAATGCATATACGAGTACCCATACTAAAGGTACGTTCAGTTCATTTACCATCATCGTTACACGCCGCCCAGCCGCGATATCTGGATGACAAGGGTTCAAGTTCCGATGGCAGCGATAATTTTGATACACTATAAATAATCATCGTTATACTTTATGGGAAAGGCTATAAAACTTCTTGTAGCACCTTAACGGTAAGTAAACATAAGCTGCAGGATAGGAAAGACGAATTGCCTTTTAAATCTTTACAACTTTAAAACAAAGTACTAAATTCAAGTCAACTGAGCAAAGTTTCCGATGTAAGAACTCTTTTTATTAATCTAACACGTTATGATGGTATCTATCTGGGCAGAAAATTCCAAACGCCTGGTTCACGTCTGTCAAAAGTCTCCGCAAAACCTTTGACTAATTACACTTAACTCAAGTTTTAAACACTACGCTTGCCGTTACAAACGACAATGAGGCATGCGTTTAAAAACGGGTGCTTTTAGTCAACGTGTGCAGCGCGCACGAAAACTGAACACCCGGTGGGAAATTAAATTCGTCGGGAGACGACGAGGTGTCGCTAATTTGTTTTGCTGCCGCATTCACTCTCATCATACCATCGAAAGCAAGATTACATACGAGCGATTAGCGAGTTCATTTCATAACATAATAATTATAACTGATATTTTGTTCGTAACCACTTCTTGACTTTTCTCAATAACCTGACATTACTTTGTCATCACTTAGCCCTGAAATCATTTCTTCAAAGTTTTCGGTGAGGATGATTCACTATTTTTTTCTGTTTTCGAAATCAACATTTCCCTTTTTTATTGAGAAGACTTAAAGTACCTAACCCTTTTACTTTAATACTTCTCAGACGCATTACATGCCAGGACTTTTCATTGCAATACCATGCACTGCACTGTGATTCATCATTATCTTAAGTCTGATTATGCCCTCGAATTTCTCTGGCTGCAGCACCCTTCAAAGCGCAACAAAGTAAAGCTTCACAATCACTACTTCACGGCTAAATATCTGATGAAATTATAGGCCATCCCAATGTAATTCACAAAACTCTACCACTGACCTGGTCAATTATGGATCACCTAGTATTTTCGATTATTGCAAGTAATAGCTGGTTTGTAAAGAATGAGAAGTGAATGAAGTAACATCGTCACTACCTGCGAAGTGTCGCAGGTAGTGACGATGACTTCATTTCAATCCGTTAAAATGGTAGGTTTATAGCAGAAGGGTGTGGCGAAGAGATAAGACGAAAAGTTTTGAAACAGAAAGTCCCCAGTGTAATCTCACATCTCAAACTGACGCGGCTGACGTATTTTGCGCTCCCGCAAGGATTTCGTGGGCGTCTAATAGTCGCCTCCTGTCTTTCAACCGCCAACTTGTTTATGTCCGCGAAAGTTCAGAGGAACATGAGAATTCCTTAGACATGCTACGACTTACGGTAGCTTTTAGTTGCACAGAGATTTTGAGTTTGAGACTAGAATTTTGTAATTTTCCGTACACAAGTTTTAGAGATTTACATCATCAGTGAGTTTAATACTTTTTTTATAGTCAATGGAGTAATTTGAAGGAACACCTAAGCTCATACATGTTTTCACTTACCACAACTGTCACCTAAAACAATATTCTCAAGCTTTAGGTTCCACGTTCTAGGAGTCAGCGAACCCCCAACCCTTCCACCTTAAGGGAGCCTTCGGTGCGTTCGTATGGGATCCCGAAAGCTTCCAACATGAGTGCCGAGGATGTCCGCCGAGGGGGTTTTAGTTGACCACATAATCTGACATTATTAGAAAAACCGATCTCCTATACAAAACTATGAATTGAAATAATCCACCAATGCGCTATTTGAAAACTAGTACCAACCGAACACATGTGGACTTCACTAGATGAGGAAATGGCGACGAAATAGGATTTTTATTAGATCCGGGTTGTGAGCGGTTCTAAGTGATTTCTAGCAGTGTTAGTTATATGAATAAATTATTGCCAATACATCATCAGCACAATGGACAATAAAATTTATTAAAGCGAAGGAATATGAATAGCGTTTACGTTGAGCAATGCGATTGTTGAAATTGTAATTGTGGAAACGAATGATACGATCGCGGATTTCATTACACACGCTGTGGTGTTTAATTTAAGAGTACAGAAACCGTATTTTGTAAATTCCAGTGGCATCAACGCTTTTCTTAGATATTGATAGATCTTTACACATTTTTGAAAAGTTAGAAGTTAGAGAGAATGGAAGCACCGATAAAAACTGGAAAGAAACTCGTTATTCTAAAAATTTATTTTCTAAATAAATTTTTAGAATGTCAGTCGTTTTACACCGGTGGACTGTGGGTGACATATTCGCGCCGGGCCTACAACGCCCTGAGGGTTCAGCATAACAACGTCTTTAGGATGCTGTTGGGGCTGTCGTGGCGCTGTAGCGCATCTAAAATGTTTGCTGACGCGCATACGAATGACTTTTTTGCTATAATGCGCAAAAAAGCAGCGTCCCTCCTACAGCGCTTACGTAACAGCGACAAGGCATCCTAAAAGTACTTGCTGCCAGACATGACTGCCCCATACCATACTATGTCACTGTATTGGCATAGCTATTGGGGGTTTAAGATAACATTATTTATTGATCTTACTTACTAATAAGTAAGTGAGATCAATAAATAATTATTGAATAGAATACTTATTTTCTTACCGTGAAAAAATTAACAATACTAACGTAGGAATTAAGGAAGATTGTTACTAACATGTCTACTAACAACATATGGATGGAAACGTCTGAAATAAACATTTATTTATTTATTTATTATTTATTTATTTAAATGTCAAGATTGTCAGCAACAAAAGCTAAGACCCAAATTTTTATGAAACTGCTCCACTATTACTTGGTTTTTTCAGTTTATTTGGAACTGCACAATGAATATGGACCACTAGGTAATAGCATCGACGAGGGAAACAGGTATTAAGTTATCTCCGAACTTAACGATGGGAATGGTTTCCGAAATATCCCAAAGTGCGCCATCTGTGATGCTGGGATCTAAGCTCAAGGAAATTTATAGGCGCAGGCAATTTCTTATCGAAAAAGACGTTTCGCTGCTTATTTGCAAGGACTGCAATGTGTCCTGACGTGGTCCTGATAAATTCGCTAGAAAACCAGTCTCCATTTGCAATAACGAAACACTGACACTTGATAACCATCAGTATAAAAACAATGTCATCGGTTTGGGTCGACGTCCGCTGTGGTAGGCCAGATTGCATCCGACCGTAACTGATAGCATCCTTCTAGTCGTGTACCTAAATAATTTTCCGGCTTTGACGATCGGGTGGTAAGCCAGCCGCAGCCGACGCTTCTTATGTTACAAAGGAGAACCAATTTAATTTGTAGAACTTAGTACAAGACTGCTGAGAATCGAACCTGAATCCCTTCCCACAGTATGCTTGTGGTAGAAGTGTCAACAAAACGATAAGGCAATAATGACGATGTAGTCAGGTTAGTACAAGTAAATAATTAAAAAAATAATTAAAAACACGAATGCTCAACGAGTAAAATGACTACCACATAAGACTGAAGCTATGGTGGTGACAAACAAATTGAAGTATGACTCCCCGCGCCTGTGCATGGGGGATAGACATTGGTCTGTCACGCGAAATAAATATCTTAGGGCTCACATTACCAACCAACTTACTGTTGATGTACATGTCACCAACATCTACCGAAAATTGCAGAATTTGTATATTTAAAGAAAAGTATAGCCTATGTCACTCGGAATGATTCTAACTACATCCCATAAGTCCAAATCTCTTCAGCCGTTCAAAAATTATAATGGAATAAACAAACTCACATATATACATGAACCCTAAAAACATTCACTCCTTTTTTAGGCAGTCGCGTAATACGACCTCCGTGGCGCAGGGGACGCTCGCTCGGATTCGAGTGGGAGGTCGCGGGTTCGATTCCCGCCACGGGCCACTTTGGAATCTTATAATTTCTAAATTGGCTCAGGTCTGGTCTGGTGGGAGGCTTTGGCCGCGGCTAGTTACTACCCTACCAGCAAAGACGTACCGCCAAGCGATTTAGCGTTCCGGTACGATGCTGTGTAGAAACCGTTGGGGTGGCATAACTTACCCCTTCCAAGTTAGTACGCTAACATCTTCGACTGCATCATCACTTACCATCAGGTGAGATCGCAGTCAAGTACTAACTTGTATAGTGTAAAAAAAAAACGTATAGTCTGTTTTTTGTATAGTCTGTCTAATTCATTCGTTCATACTACTCATGCAGGTGGTTTAAGGAGATCGAGTCCGGCAGGTAGGTAGATCAATAAATTACACGCTAACTAAGAATGTTCATTAGCGAACGCATAAGGGTCAACGCACGCGGCGTGTGGGCATGTGTGGGCACCCGACCGCGACCGTCCGCTAGTCCTTTGCAGGCCAAAGGACAATGCACTGAGTAACTACCTATCAGCCTTATAATTAAAAAAAATTGTTACCTGCCCCATTTCTGAATTTGCGCGAAATACGTTTACTACAGAGGAGAACCTATACGGATTATGTGTTATATACAAGGTGTGGGTTAATTCGTATAGTTTGGTTGAAACCATGTCGAAAGATTGGAGCCAATGTCAAAGGCATTAGGGACGAAAGTCCGAACACATAAAACCGTTTTGAGGAAATTGTGTCTGCACAAAATTAGAATTTATTATTATCTACGACCTCATAAATGTGTGTCACGCCAAAATATAAAAGTTGTATCTACCAGGCGCCTTATTCTGTATCGTTCACTTAGTTAGTTAGTAACCCAAACTGGGTTATTAACTAAGAAAACGAAGGCAAAAATCCTATTTTTGCACAAATTACCAACCTAGGTCGGTATGGTATCATATCAGTATACCATGCTAGTTGCTATCTTGTACAAAAAGAATACAAAAATAGCATTTTTGCCTCCATTTTTTTTAGTTAAGTTTGGGTTACTAACTAACTAAGTGAACGATACAGAATCAGCACACTGACTACCGTAACTGGGACAGTGGTGGCTAATTCTGTTGCGCAAAACTTCTATACCATATTTTTCCATTGGGAGGATTTTGAAAAGGATAGCACTATTTTAGGACCCGTTAAATTAAATTGGTGAAGTGATATTGCGTTACAGAATTGGGACCCATCTCTACTTCGGTACACAGTACACACTACACTTACTTATACGAAGTAACGCCCACTGCACTTTTGGGGGACTTCTGTTTAAATAAATAACATTAAGTACAGATGGACATCTTCGAGTCATTTTAGAAGACATGGCGAGGTATGCGATGAACCGGTAAAAGCAATTTATTTGGTTTTAAAAGGGGGTGAGACGAGAAATAAGTTTTAATGTTCCGAACCAGACTTACTTTTTACCTTAAGAGCAATAATATATTTTCACTCCCACAGTATTAAGGCATTCGTAAATATAAATCGGATTCTGTGCCTCTCGGCGTTGCAATATTTGTCGTAATAACAGATAAGTACATCATATTTACCGGGGGAGGGGCCGATATGTGCTGACGTCTCGGAGAAAATTCCATTAGCGGGGCGTCGTATGTGACATATCAATAATTGAGAACACAGATGTACTATTCTTGCTGAATACTCTCACTTTTGTATATTACGAGAACTTGAAAGAAACGCGAAATCGGATTTGGCAAATCTAAGTCTTGGCCCCTATTATATTTTTCAAGAGGTATGATTTGAAATAAACATAAGTGAAACATATTAATTGTATCTTAAAATAGTAATTACCATGGCATAACAAATTGTACCAATATGAAGTAAATGAGTATTTTTGAGCATGCATAATGATATGCTCATTGCCATAAAGCTACGATGTATATTTAGCCCACTATTAGCAAAAAACTAAATAAAAATTGATTTTTTGCGCCCGGATGGTACTCTTCCCCCTTAAGAAATGATCACTTCATAATTTGCATTAAGGTCTCTCTAGAAGAATCTCTAACTTTGCACGGTTTTGTACCCCTTGGATTCAGTGTTTCCTTGGGACTCTCTTTATATTACCCGGCGTCCACACTCCGCATGCCGGCTGTTGTAGCCTTACAACAGCGGAACGTCTGTAGCGGATTCTTAGCACACCAGCCAGAGAGAGTCAGGTCTAGGTCGTCGACACAGAGCACAACTTCATACACAGTCATCCTTCCAATTATAGATTTGCGCAATAACACAACCACACGCAGATGATTTTAACCACTAGTATTTTCAAAGCAAAGGCCAGTGCGTATATTTCCTGGATACAAAAATCTAGCGCAATAAATAAAGTAAGAGAGCTACACGGAGTTCGCGAGAGTCTGGCGGCACGCGGCGCCGGTCGCACCGCATTACCATAATTTTGCTCGTTAGGAGTTAGGACCGCTCGCCGGAGGATCCGTGATTAACCGCTCGCCGGAGGATCCGTGATTATATCTTTAGTTTCGTTTGAATAAACAAAATTAATTAAACTTTTTATATTCCTTTAGAAATATGTGTCCATTATCGATTTTTGCATACAAAAGTGTATGAGAACTACTTTATGCTTATCCCTTAATTATGGTCTTGGTATTTTTAAACGTGCCTTTATCCAAATCTAAGTTCTCACGACCAATTGAAATTTTTTTCCCGAATGGAAATTTAATATGATACTGATGGCTGACAGGGCCAGTGGCTCGGTCCTATTTCCCCATTTCGGAAAGACCTATGTCAAGCAATGGACGTCTAAAGGCTGATTAAGTTATACCAGTATTAGTGTTGATTTGTCAAAAAATGGGAAATGCTTTCCAAAAAACCAACTTCAAATGCCACTACAAAGAGTGAAATAATTTTTATTTAAATTTTAGGTACCTACACCAATTCGAAGTCGGGCAATGTTTCATACAATCCCTAATAGTCCTTCTTACTTACTTGATGTGCGAAGAAATGACGAAGTCATAGACAATCGCCCGACTTCGAATTGGTGTAGGTACCTAAAATTTAAATAAAAATTATTTCACTCTTTGTAGTGGCATTTGAAGTTGGTTTTTTGGAAAGCATTTCCCATTTTTATTTTATACTTTTTAGTGGAAAACAATAAAATGCACGCGGCGTAAAATACCCAAATTGCTTGAGGTGTGTTCATAAAATCTGAAGAGATACCTCAAATTCACCAAGATCCCATCATCAGACCCTGACTTGATGACTTTAGTCATCAAATCAGTATCTGCTAGCAAATGCACCAGTAACTATAAAAAATACCCAACTCGCTTCAAGTATACTAGCAAAATTTGAAGAGTTCCCTCGATTTCACCAAGATCCCATCATCAGACCCTGACTTGATGACTTTAGTCATCAAATCAGTATCTGGTAGCATATGCACCAGTAACTATAAAAAATACCCAACTCGCTTTAAGTATACTAGCAAAATTTGAAGAGTTCCCTCGATTTCACCAAGATCCCATGATCAGATCCTGACCTGATGACCATAGGACAACTTGGAAAATATTACTCTTTCTAATAATACTCAAATAGTTTCATGTGTCCATACAAAATTTGAAGAGTTCCCTCGATTTCTCCAGGATCCCATCATCAGATCCTGACCTGATTAAAATGGGACCATCTGGATACAAAACCCTCTTAAACAAAAAAAGAATTTTTCAAATCGGTCCACGCGTCTTCGAGTAATCGGTGAACATACATAGATAAAAAAAAATAATAAAAAAAAAAAAAAAAAAGATTCCGACGAATTGAGAACCTCCTCCTTTTTTTTGAAGTCGGTTAAAAACAAAATGCGTTCCTTTGTGCTATGCTGTGTGCATGTCGACACTCGACAGTCATTTAAGTACATAAAAGCACTGTACAACTTCAAATTCTAAACGAGAGTAAAGGAGATGCGCGATATAGCAGGAGTGCCAACCTAATTATATCGCCGAGTGTACAATCAAAACGGGCGAAGGCTCGCGCTCGTCCGGGCGCGCGTGTGCAAACGCATCGCTGCATGCATTATTGATATCGAACGTGGAGCATTAGCATACCTAGAACTACGAGCAGCGTGTATCTGCCCTCGACACGACCGATTCCTACCCATAAACAGAGGCTCCCAAATTTTCCTCTATACCATCTTTTAAGAAACGTATTAAGTTTATAACGGGTGCGTGGAACTTTTAATTTAGGTCATGATGAACGACCTAAACTAAACTAAAATTATTAAAACTTAAACTACTAAAACTAACTTAAATTACTAAAACTAAAATTTTACTCCATGAACAGACGTGCCAATGTTCCAGGAAATGCGTACCATTACACGTCTGTTTAATAAATAAACGGAAAAGACGAATAACTGAGCGACTGATTTGAGCTATGCATCATAGCTCCTTTATTCAATACACATACAGATAAATCGTGTTATATAATTATGCCGAAATTTTCGAAAACTCGATTTTTAGGGTTTCATACCAATTTGGTAAAAATGGAACCCTTATAGTGAGACTTTCTCCGTCCGTCCGTCCGTCCGTCCGTCCGTCCGTCCGTCCGTCCGTCCGTCTGTCACACTCGATTATTTCAGTAACTATTCAAACTATCGACTTGAAATTTAGAATAGTTACAGGTAATAGTGACCCGACGTCATAACAATCGTAAAAATTTGCAAATTGTTTTATTTTTATTTAAAAAGGGGGGAAAACCGGGTCAACAAAATTTCAAAATGAGATAACAATATTGAGATATCATATGAAAGGGCGTTACTTGTGTATTCTGAAACTAATTTTTATTTATTTTTATGCCTGATAGTTTTTGATTTATTGGGCAAACTGTCGAAGTTTACCAATCAAAAAATCTGAAATAATTATGATCAATAGAAGTTAACGTATATTTTACAGGAAAAATAAAATGAACTCGCTGACTAATATACTTTTTTGATAATAACAATAATCCGCCAAAAACAAAGTTACGTTTGCGGTTTGCTTACAAAAGTACCTACATGTAAATTATACTCGTAAATTCATGAACAAAAGTGATTCTTTCAATGTTTTACTTCTTTTATGGTATGGAACCCTCGGTGCGCGAGTCCTACTCGCACTTTGCCGGTTTTTTTTTTCTGAAACTCGGATTATTGCAATAGAATTACTTGTAAGTACTTTGTAAAATGATTAGCTAAGCATATTTGGGTTTATAAGTTGTATAGCAATCAACCTAATGTAACTGATTCGTAATGACCGACGAACACGTGTACTTTCAGTTAACATCGTTCAATGTTCACTATCTCGTCCCTTTTAAAATCTTTGAGTGATCAATATATTTTTCAATTCAATTGAGCGGGTTAGCAACTCGTAGTTTGGGAACCAATGGAAACGGAAGCCAGCGGTGCGTGAGCGTGCGCCTAACATGCGATTGTGGAATGCTATATCGATTTATTCAAAGGACATTGGGAATTGGCCCGAGAGATACTTAACTTATCTTAATTCCATTGTTATACTGAATGTATCTTGTTATTTCACTTACTCTTTATTAAACTGAGAATCTGTAAAAAATATCAGGAGGAAAAATATCTTTGTCTGTTATCTGTATGAATGATCCAGGCAGTAAGAAATTGAGATCTTGAATACCTATACCTAAGACACTCAATACAGCTTTTCAATAGTGGTAAACTTTTTAGAAAACAGGAATTCCATTATTTGCATATCGTATTATGCAAAAGCATCTAAGCCTAAGAAATATTATATTCTGTTTCTTTATTTTATTCAGGCAGGACACAATTTCCTGAATGCAGTACGTCCGCATTTGCAGCTGCATTGTAAACTGTCAGATATGATGAACATTTGTACAACGAGGTGAGACAAATGGACGGATTTTAAACCCTCACTTGGGACTTGTAAAATTTAAAAGTAGTCGTTTTGCAAAACTGCGCAGCAAACAAGATACCAAACTTCGAAATTTTCTTTGACCGTTAAAAAGGCAGCCACCGCTATTTTGAAGGGGAAACGAAAGTTGCCAAAGGACGTTATCCTTTTACTCCAGTAGGGAACTGTTAACTTTTTAATTAAACTAGCGAGTGTCGGCAAACTTAACGATTACATTTTTCTATATACACTCTTCCTCCTTAGTGCGTTGCTGCGGGGAAATCTCTTGACATTGACAAGAATAATTGCTAGGATAAAGTACTCGTAACATAAAATAGGGTGAATTAAATATCAGAATTAAAAAGAAATTGCAACATGATGTGTCGTAAAACTTCAAAAATACGAGTTTAGATTCTACGCTGATAAGGTACAGTCGATGCCTCGATAAGTAGACAAACTACGTCCAGGTCTTAGCTGATGTCCATAAAGCTAAACTACAGTCATAAATAAGTAGAGCATAAAAGTGTCAAGCCCACCTTTTGTCCCTCTCTATGACAGGTGTTGATAAAACAGACAGGCAGGCAGGCAAAATTACTATAATATCCCGCAGACGGTAATAAACTCCATTGAGAATGAAAAAAACAAAATACGAAATGAATTTCAAGAAAGGGGAATACTTTTTCGCATTAAGCGTAACTATAGTTGGAAAGTTTGTGCTCTTAGTAGTTTTAATTGATTTACGCTAGGTAGAAACGGAAAAAGCCGGTATAAAGGTAGCTTCAGCTTTAAGGCGACCGAGGAAACGCCTGTGGGAGCTGGTTCATTCAAAACTTTTTATGGACGTTAAACGCGAAAGTACGACCTGACCTGCCTCTTGTTCTTCGAAGTAATACTAACCCGGCTACACAACCAATTTGGCCGGAAACAGAAATAGCTTTATACTCAGTTTGTTTTTTCCCGGAATCCCGGATCCCGGAAAAATATATGAAAACCGCAGGCGAGTGGAACTGCAGGCAACATCTAGTAGGATTTATTTCTAAAATACCTTTCACCCACCTTTCTGGTAACAAAATTGTTATCACATTACGTATCATAGGTACTCAGTTCTTAGGCTGTTTATTTAAAACGTATAAATATAACGACTGATTTGCGATTATTGTGCCACAAACTTATTTGGCCCGAGGGTGTCGCTGTTGACGACTCTGGTGATGTTGCGCGCATCACTTCTAATTGTTTTAGGCATTATTGATTCACATAACTCACTGTAAACAACAGAGTATAAAATAAACTAAACTATAAAGCCACGAATTCACTGAGATACAATGTTTCTGATATACAGTTTCTGCAACCAAATCTAAGTGATTCAAAATGTTTGTTTCAGAAACCCATAGATTTTTGTTTCAGAAACACAACGTGCTTACAGCAACATTCTGTGTACCTTACACTTGCGATGGGAAGCGCTGAAACATTTTTCACGGAAACATCTATATAAATTTTAGAAACTGTTTATCAGAAACATTGTATCTCAGTGAATATCTGAAACATTATATCTCATTAAATATCTGAAACAGTGTATCTCAGTGATTATCTGAAACATTGTATCTCAGTGAATATCTGAAATATTGTATCTCAGTTAATACGTATAACGTAGCTTTAATCAACCGACACGACGACTTTTTTGATTAACTGGATTAGTTTCTTGTTTATCCACCGGGTCAGAAAAGTTTGTGGCACTATACAAACACTATTGTACATACCTCTGAGTATCTGGTAGAGGAAGACTTTGATGTGGTCTGCGGAGAGGTGTTGCGGCGACACGATGATCTTGTGAAGGTCGCTCTGGAGCAGCTCGGTTATCACATAACTGTGTAATGCATGGTTAAGGAAATCGTTGCCACAAAATTATAAAACAGGGTCATCAAGGAGCGGATAAACAAACATTTGAAACGTATTGGCAGTTCCCATGGAGCTACAAAGATCCATGGGAGACTACGATCACTTAAAATCACGGGAACCAACTGCTGGTTTGGTCGGTTATAATAAATAAAAACATAGTTAACAGATAACATTGAAAAAACTGAAAAATAGATATAGCACGCCCTGAATTTTCAAACTCGTATTTAGCGATTCGTGTTGCTTTGTGGAAAGTGGCATAAAAGAACGATAAGATTATCGTACATGCAAAATACATAAAAGAAACAATTTTTAGTCGCGCCTCAATAATCCGATTGATCTTCCCGTCTCCGTACATCTTTTTGCCGTCTCAAAGGATAATAAAGTTATAATCTCCGTCATAATGCTGTATGTCGAGTAAAACTAATAACGTTATAAATAATTTCGCACACTGGCATTAATTCGGAGCGGTTTTGGCCATTAAGGCTCTAATAGGACTTTCGCAAACAAACACGTACGTTGTTGGTCGCGCTAATGAGTACAAAACCAAACGAATTTTGTTAGAATGGAACGTGAACAACAAACGAAGTAAAGGTGCGTTTCGCTGTGACAGACTGCCAGAGACGACAGTCGACATTACTTTTCTCATAGTGACTAGCATTGCCTTCATCATGGCTACCCATGCCCACCTAACTACTGCACAAATCTCTTGTGGTGGCCCATAGCCAATTACGCTGACCATGTGTAGATTGGCAGACTTCACAAAATAATGATGTCAATATGAAGAACTCTCAAAAACATGTGGGGAAAATGCGTACATTCTGTGCATGTCTGAATTTCGAACCTCAGCCCGCAGAAGGCTAAAACTATCGCTACTTCTAGTTCAACATGGGTATATGCTCGTAATTACTTGTATGAACATTGTAGTAGTCCACGTACCTAAATATGCGTACACATGATTAGCATAAATTAAATACTGAATATTTTATTTACCGCCCGATTAACTACATTAAAATGGCAAATAAAATTAATTATATTTTGTAGTAATACCGTTAATTTCTATGCGTTGCTCCCATTGTGTTTGTATTTTAACAGTTTTACAAAACTGTTTTTAATTTATACTCATTAATTAATAAGAAAATATAGCCTTTCTTAAAGGAGCACACCACAGGTGTGCCCGCGAAATTCAAATTTTTTGTGGTTTTTCGCAAATTTTAAGCTGATAAGACGTAATAGGCTTATGGCAGTCAAATTGCGATAATCCCAAGATCATCTTCACGTATTTATATAAAAATCTCTGCTTGAAAGTGTCGAGTTAAAGAAATTAATCCGAGATTTGCGAGTTGCTCACTTAAAACTCCTTACTCGGACTAATTTCCTAGGATAGACATTTTTATGCAAAAATTTTGATATGAACATGTAAAGAAGTAACTGCCATTGTCGCAAAATGACTGCCGTAAGCCTATTATGTGTAATTAACGTACAAATTGCAAAAAAACCACGAAAATTTTGAATTTCGCGGGCAGACCTGTTGAGTTCGCCTTAATGCGAGTTTTCATGGGTGCTAGGATAACAAACAAACAAACAAACGGTCTCTCACCCCAAACGCTTATACCAATTTTGAGTCAAAGGAATCAGTATTTTATTTATAGTAATCGCGGTATAAAACTTGTATGTACTGGTGGTACTTGGTAGTGCAATTAAGTCAAGTTCAAACCTAGAGCCCGTTTGAACAATGAAAACGAACCTTAATGCGTAAATTGAACACCCACGCGTAGGGATAGGAGTTTTCCAGTGACAGCGACGGGAATGCCTATTCTCGCTTGGACTGAAAAGGCCCTGAATTCTGAAGAACATTCGCTTCCTCACATCTCCCGACCCACCCGCCACGCCGCGCGCGGTCGCCATTTACCGAAATTACAGGACACACCGGACGTTGAAATTATGCAGTACTTGTTGCGGTGGGCTCCCAAACTAAGCTGAACCGAGCTCCCGGGGAATTCAGTCTAATTCGGATAAATTGTCGCTCGCTGAGAAATTTAGTGGGAAATATTTTGCAGATGGTAACATTACGACATTTTTTAAAGTTAACGGCTAGAAGGTGGAAATATTATATAACCTCATCGCGTCATATACAGTACAATTTTTTGCATCTCCTGCCAGTCTGTATTTTTGCGGGTGTTCTGAGTTAGTCGAATTTGAGTTTTTGACTAATATTTATCAAAATCATCTCAAACAATATATAGATTTTTCAATGCACGAATACGCGCCACCATGTATCAAAATCGCTTATGTTTCATTCGATTGGTATGGAGTGGGGCGCGTCATCGTTGATTGTAATATCTATACATATTATATTCATAACTTAACAGTTTGAATATTTACCGCATTTGCAGATTTTAAAATAACAATATTCCTAGATTTTCAGCGCCGGAAAATTGAGCGACTTTCCTTATTGCCACAAGGGTTGATTTCTTTATCAAAGGTCTCAGATCTCATGCTTCAGATATGAATTTAATCTTAATACTGCCCACATCTTTCTGATCGATCTTTCTATCTTGACCTTGCTCGCTTAGGAACTGACCTTGCCTTACTAGCAAATCGTGTTTGGTTAGCGTTTTCCATAAAACCTCGGCTAAATGTTTCGGAGCACTAAAAGCGAAATCCAATAATTGTATTGCGGTTTACTTCATACGCTCTTTCTCCCACTTAATATATTTTGGTCTAGATTTTTATGTCTTACGTCCATTTAATCTTCATAAAAATCCACGTTTACGAAAACACTGGTGCTTGGGAAAGATTGTTTTCGAAGTGTGGTCGTAATCATTTGAATACGATAATATATTACGTTTACGATTTTTATGTCTTACGTATTACGATCATACGAGCTACTTGTTATCTATTTAGATAGAATTTAATCGTTTTCAAACTTCAAGAGTTGACGTCACTTTACGCTGACGCAATCCTGTCATGTCTACAGATTTGTTCATATTATGCAGGTTTATCTATCTCTATATCTGTCTATATCTACAAATAGTAATATAGCTTTAAAAAGTTCTGTAGATTCCCGATGTAGATTTGTGTAGAAGCAATATGCGGACTAGTGTAGACTTCTGAACGATGCTCAAAATATACTTTCTTCTTCTGGATCTGATTTTTAAAAATGGATCTAAGGGCACTATTCTGATGACGAGACTAAGAAGACAAGACAACAATATATGGTATATTCTATACAAATGAGAAACTAGACATTTTAAAGTAAATTGAATTCAATACACTTATTCTCACTCACTCACACACTTATGACTTTTTATTGTCTTGTTTAGAAGCCCTCAAAGGAAACAAACATTACGTACTCGTAGATACAGATCGAATAAATAATAATCTCTTTTTTGAAGTCGGTAAAAGTCACATATCCCAATGGAAATCAGACAAAAATATAATATCGTTACAATTATTCAAATAATAATCGTATGTTCATAAAATATTCGTTTGCAATAACTCCTAAAAGTCACCAAGTTGATTTATAGTGGCTGCTCTAAAATGGACGGCGTCCCTGAGGACTGATAGAAACGTCATTGACCGCTGGATGGCTGATAACGCGTGTAACACATACAGTATTGGCGGATTATATACGCTTGCTATTAATCTTGATCACTGACAATTCTACATAGTGGTATTTGTATGTACCTATAGTAAAATATTTCTCCCTCGTACAGTTTTCAGTCCTGGCGCCCAAACCACGGGGGAAGATAATATCCTCCGTGGATTAGGTGGATTAGGGACAATCTTCCACCACCCATGGCCCAATCAACCTCACGGTTATGGGGTCTGAACAACGGGAGGGCGCCCGTTCAGTACTTGCTCTTGGCGTGTTCCAGGGGCGCCTTCTTGACTCCCTATAAGTTGTTTCATCTCGCGGTGGTGATCGCCTAACATTAGGTGACGACCCACTTGCTCGCTTGCTCGCGACTAGGTACTACGCAAAAACTAACAAAGGTTTAGATTTCTGTTTACTTGGGGAATTAACATTTTGGTTAATTGGAAAATTTTCTAGATCAATACAATTGTAAGTAGTACTTAAGTTTCTACTGCATAAATGAACAAAACGTCTGTTAGAAACATTGGGTTATAAACTAAGGAGTTAGGGTCAGCGCTAAAAACTAAAAAGTGTCCGAAGTGAATGACATACAAAACGCTAAGACTCGGAGCAATTAACAAGCCTGGAGAAGTAACAATGAATTGAACGTTTTTTATGTAGCGGTATTCTTTTATTCAATATCCATACTAGTGCAATAGAAAGAGACAACACGTTGTAATCGACTTGGCCTTCAAATCCACATGTAGCCAGTTTTCGTTCTAGTCAGATAGTGTTGTTGTCACTTTATCGTATATTATCGACTAGCTGACCCGGCAAACGTTGTTTTGGCATACAAATTATTTCTTAAGTACAGGTTTTGATATTTTTTAAAATTTTAACTTGATGATAACATTTCTAGGGATTATCGAAAAAAATACCAAAGAGAGGATTACATTTTATCATATAGAAATTAAGGTGCGAGATATGCGCATTCTGTATCTGAAGCAGTTTTATTTAGTAAAATTGATTTATTTCTTGGTAAGTACTTTTTACTCTCATGGGCAACAATAGAATTTATCAAGTATTAAATGATAATCTTTTTTAACAACCTTGTATGTATGTATGTATTTATTATTCATGATCCTTTTGAGTTTGAGGTTCTTTTGAATTTTACGTAGTAAAGTTTTAAATAAAACAATAGATACATTTTAATTTATAATACATTTTTTTTTATTTTTAAGCAAATCAGTTACCAATTTTTATGTACTTACAGTTTAACAATCACTTCAACAATGTAAACAAACATATAAACAATTGCTTACTGTCCTTTAAACAGAATAGTTTTATTTAAAAAGTTACGAACTCGCTCTTCGGGTTGGATCAGTTGTTTAGTCATATAATGAATTCTAAGAATTAAGTATTGCTCGGCTATAGCTTTTATCAATAAATTTCGGTGATTGTCCACATTCCATTGATCAATACTATGTTGCAATAAATCTCCAAATAAATCACTGCAGCTAGCTAGAGCTTTGCTAATAATAGTCAACATATATTGAGGAAGTCCTATTTGTTGAACTCCAAGGGATGAGTATTGTTTTAAAATTCTTTCAACTGTTTTGCATAATTTTATAACATCCGTTGAAGCAAATAATAATCCACCTTTGTTTTTAAGCATAGTCAGTGTATTTTTTGGGCTATACTTTTCTAAACTATCTAGACAAATGTGGCAGTAAAGCATTTTTTTAATTTTTCTGACAACAAATCCTGCTATGTATTCTATAACTGTTTCAGCGAATTCAGTCAGTCGGGATGGATCATAAAAATAGTCATGTTCTTCAAATTCTAATCTTTGTGTAATGTTATCTTCAATAATTTTGAGTCTGTCGGTCGAAATATTTATCTCACTAATATACCGATTAGACGAAGAGCTTGTGAGAATATTTATTTCACTGAGACTAATGCAATTACCCTTTCCGTCGCTTTTGAATTGTGCATGTACTAGCAATCGCTTGTATGCCGATATAAACTGGCGAACGGATGGGTTATTATTGAACCCACCCTTTGCACGGATAGCGCCAAAAAAAAGTTCTAAGTGGTCCTGGCTAATTTTGTATGTACTTAGATATTCGAAGTCTGATTTGGGTGAGACGTGAAGATTGTACATATGCCGTATGGATTTCATACAAATGATAAAACCTAAGAACCCGGTTTTCCTTCTAGACTTCGTTACAAGTGTAGAATCCATGAATCTGAGGTTTCTAATGTACCTCTCTGCATTTTCAAAAAAAATCCATACATCCCCACAGTTAAAGTTGGCTATGGGTCTTTTCCAACCTTTCGCTTTCATGGTGCGACTATTTAAAATGTCGAATAAATCGTTGAAAAGTCTAATAAACCTCGCCGTAGCTGTACTATTCTCAAAACCAGGTATTTTTTTTTTCACGACACGCATCAAGAGCATCCGCAACGGATGAACTTAGAAGTTGAGTTGCTAATCTTACTTTCATTATTTGTTTATGGAAAAGTATATGTTGTTTTCGCAATTTGTTGGCCGCATGTAATCCTTCGCTCATTTGTAAATCATTAAGAGCTTTAACATAATCCCAAGAGATAATATTACCATCCTCATCTGTCATTTGCATTTCAGCCAATGTATTTCTTATAAGTTTTATATTATGGCAAGGGTCAGGGTAAATACCTACCTCTGCCTCTTGGTAAGAAAAAATGGGGTTTAAATTGTCTAAATCTAGAACGCAACCTAAGTTTGTAGCCATGGATATATTGGCCGGCAAACCATCGAAAGTTAAAAAGCAAAGATGTACATTACATTCTCGCAAAAGACTAATGCATTGTTTAACTAATGTACTAAGTTGATTTCCGGTTATGCCATCTATAAGAAAGAAACCGACAGGAATTTTCCAATTGTCATTTAAACTCATAAGCATAAATACTAGGGCCTCTTTAGCTACAGGTATATCATCACCTGTCAACCCATTGCCAATATCAACATATCCAAAGTATTTTACTCCATCCCATTCAATTATTTTACGGGTTGCCATGCCGTCAATAATAAGTGCAGAATATATTTTCTTACCATTTTCTGTTTTCTTTTTTATGGTTTCAAAGGATTCAGCAGTGAAACCGGGCATGCAGTCAATAGTTTTGTACCATTTCGAAATGGTACTCGGATGAGGTAACGTACTATCAAACTGTTGCCTTATGTATGAGTATGCGCGAGGAGACAAAAAATTTAGAGTCACCGCAAATTTCCTGAGCTCTGGGCAATATTCTCTAGGTAAACTGTGATCTTTTTTTTTATCAATGTATCTTTGTAAAAAAAATTTGTTTTCTCCCCCAATACTACTTAATATCTGAGCTGTTTCATCGTTTATTAAATTCTTGGATTTTAATTCACTTATAATATTTTTTTGTAATGAGATTTTGCGTTTTAATCTTCTGCACCTTTGCCGCAAAGCTTTTAACTTATTAAGACGTTGTGAAGATGTTTTCAATTCTTTCACTATAATCTTCTTAAGTTTTTTTTTTCGAGGGCTGTCATCAATGCGCGGCTGAGTAACTGATGCAGAAGTAACGGATGGAGTACATGAAGCTTTTGATATTGAAGGTTGATCTAAACTCGGAAGATTTGAGATACTTCGTAGTTTTCTCTGCGAGTCGATTATTGTATTTCTGGTTAGTTTAACTGCTTCCTGTAATTCGAAAACAGATAATAGGTATACAAAAAGTAAGTAATTTTGTGTGTAAACATTTAAGTAAGACCTAAGATTAAGTTATTTTTATAACATGTATATCAGTATTTTAGCCGAAATTATTGTTATTGTATAACATAAATTAACATTTATTAAGGTTAAAACACAGAAAATAGAACTTAGACAGAAAAGTGATTGGTGACTTTAACAAGAATTATTCATAAATGTTATTGTGGATATATTAGTTGACATAGTACCTTTTGTAAATAAGTTGGATAAGTATTGAATATGGTCGGGACAGCATATCTGCAAAGCACTTTCCTTTTCTTCCCATTTAAATAGCAGGTCGATTCGAAATGCTTTGAGCAAAGCCGCGAATGTTTTGAAGGCTTCCAATTTTTCCTATGGACAGCCTGCACCCAAACATTTTTTAAATTGTCATCCACCGGAAACCTACAAATAAATAACAAAATCAATAAAAAACTTGTTTTGGTTATTTGATTTGAAGGAGTCATTGTCATGGAAGTACCTACATACTACGATGTTCGACGATGTATCGATACCGAAATTATGACTGCACAACACTACATTTTCTAATAATTGGCATATTTTCCTCAAAAATGGGCTAAACATGATTTTATTTATTTAGTTACGTGTAGAATAAACAGAAGTGTCACAAAATATATCTTATATTCAGAAATTTATAACACATAAGCCAAAAGTTGCTGAAAACACTAACCTGTGAAATGACAAATTCCCGTCTTCCTCGGATTGTACATTACTACGGCTTTTACAGCCGTATGCAACGCAAGCCATGTACACTATAACTAAAAATCTTTTTGGAAACAAACAATATTACTTGGAATTCACTTTTTTAACTTTGAAAACAATATTTTAAATCGCCATGCGATGATCACCAGACTGGTGATAAAATTAATATGAAATGGCTACGCTTTATTTTCAACAGACGAGTTGACATATGTCTGTCTCGTTTTGGCATATGGCGTTTCGCGTTTAGTTAGAAAGGTCAAGCAACCGCTTTACTCGTTCAATTCATTGTTACTTCTCCAGGCTTGTTAATTGCTCCGAGCGCTAAGACATACAATCGCACTTCAGTCTCGTGTTTGAAAATTAGGCCGTATAGTAATGGTTTAAGACATAAATTACAATGTTTTAGTTTGTTTATAAAAATACTCATGTACCCTCGTTTATATAGGTTTTCTCGGGACACTTTTCGTGAATTTTGTATTACACCCCTCATCCATAGATTTATATACCTATGGTTAGAAACTAACATTGCGATGTCTAGACTCTTAACTACCTAGACTCTAGACGATGCCTATTCCCTTGGATCCTGAAGGCAGGAAGTGTTCATGTATTTGACAGCCGTGGGTGGCGTGAAATGCATATTTTAGTCTGCAAATGTGGTGCACACGACTTTGCAAAGCCTTTCACGGAAGGATGTCTACGATATACGATTTGGGTGCAGTGGTTCACGTTGGACACACTGACTTAGGTACTTATATCTGCCTAACAAAAGATACACAAGCCCTTTATAAGAAACCCGTTATATACAAGTAGCAGTGGCCAGTTGATTATTTGCAGGCTGAAAAATGAATTGCTCTGAAAAGAACTCTGTCTTTAAGTATAAGTCATAAGTATATTCACTGAAAATGTAAAGAGGATGGGCCTCGTTAGCTTTGCCCTTCGAATCTAGCAAGTCATATTAGGAGAAGAAAAACTCCGAAATAATGTCTTAGTTAAGCGCAGTATATTACGGCAATCTGCTGCAACCAACATTGTACCGTATATCGATTTTTCTTTACCATGCTGATCTATTAAGTGGAGCTGAAACTTTTATTACTGAAACTTTTATTATTTAACTTATAGTTTCCTTAATTCGGCCCTGGCGATGCGGAGTCCGTAGAGCGCGAATTTCAACGCGTTACAGAATCCTTGAAAAATGTTTTATATTATCTTAAATACCTAGACGAATCGGTCTACATGATGATATTAGTAATAACATAATATGTATTCGCATACCTAACCTGAACTGATTGCCATTAGCTGCGCTAGCACAGAGCACACAGCAAATGAGTTAGCATAATATCTCAAGCTAGCAAGCAACTTGAACGATACTTTATGCACAGTCCGAGCAAAAAATAGCTTTGTGAAGAAATAGCTTCAATGATAAATAACTTTACAGGCAGGTAGAGCGTTTGACCCATTTTTTGCTACAAAAAGAGAATCCACTAGTTCCGCTTCTGAGTGGGTACACATGCATGTTTCATTGATGAACCTGAAATGCAAAGTGTGGACGATACACCGTGGAATTCGTAAGTCTTCGTGATGGTAGATAAGTTGAATATGTAATTTAGTAGCACTTACAAACAAAAAGAAAGTTTCTTTTCGGACAGTATCGCGAAGGAGGCTAGGCGCAAGAAAATTGGTTTTTAGTGTGACCAAAATCCCGCCACAAGCAAAGTCTACGAAAATTTTCGATGTTCTTAGCGTAATTTAATGATACCGAAATCCTACTTTGATAATAAAAATCCACCAAAGTGAGCATAAGCAAAAGATCAAAGTCACTAAGAATTTACCTTTTAATAAGGGGGTCTTAAATTGTATACAATTAAAATATTTCCCAGTTAGTAATGACGTTAGGGGGCTACGACGAAGTAAAGTCTATTCTTTAGGACTTCCAAAAAGCGAGCCAAAGGAAAATCAGAATCCATGACAGGGGAGCTATGTTGCAAACATAATGTAGATAGGGTTACCACTTACCACCTTGTTAACTGATATCAGATAGCAAGTCAACCAAAAATTTATTATAATTTTAACAAAATTGTTATACCTTTGTGACAAAAGTAAACGTTCGGGCAGAGATCGGAGTCTATGTGCGTGTTTATTTTTATTCCTTAACTTATACGAATCGTATTTTCTACCTTTTTATTACATATTAATGACTAATACGTTGACTTAGAATTTGTACGTATTGTTGTGTAGTTATAGGTTATTACCACAGACCAAAGAATAACTTTATTCTCTTTCCTGTGGTTATTACTTATAAATATTTTGGTTTTTGAAAAGTGTACGGCTACCCCGAATTTCTCTCATTTGAAACTGGTAGCCCTAGCTTGGGGCCGGGGGATGCGCCCTCGTGGCGTAGCGGGCTGCAGACGTAATTATTTACAGAGGGGCTGAGATTCCACCCCCTGCTATACTGTGTAGACGTTAGATGCGTCTCTTATTGCAATCACATAAGGACTAAAATAAACAAAAGCCGAAGTCTGGCAGTCGTAAAGTTGGTTGTGAAGGACACAGTCTAAGCGTTTGGGACTTGTTGCATTCACTAAGAGTTTAGACGTATATTTTCTGTAAAGAAGCCTACTGTCCCTTAAGGAGTATAGTCTGGCAGCTTCAACTCTTGAAAGCAGAAACTAGTGATTCACTTAAAGGGTAAAATGAACCCCATTAGACTTAGGGTCGGGTGTACCGCTTTAATTGGGAATAACTTTTTTGTATATAATGTACACGCTTCTGCTGTAAAATTCTTGTAAGTCATAAGACATCGTTAAAGGTTGTCTGTGGTGATGCTGAATTTAGATTTCACGAGCGAGTTGTACACTCGGTTCATTTTTCTGACTATAATGCAATTGGTTATATTCAGTAAACCTAGACACTCGAAAACTATTAATTATTTTTTTATAAGAACCAGATTGAAAAAGTATTATCACATGATGAGACCATCCCTCTATATTTATATAAATAAGTTTTCAGTCTAGGAAATCACTTAGTGAATTCTAAATGCCCCTGGCTGCCGTATACAATTCTTAGTTTTAAAATTCAAACTCCTTTGAAACATACTGTGCCTATAGGCTCTCAAACATCTTCTGGAGACTTTATGGAGGTTCATGATAACCGATGGCAAGGATGGCTTTGAGCGCCGTAAAAATCGATAGAACATAGCTAAACTAACACAAAGCTCGGTTTAGCCACAAGCGTTCTCATATTAGACACGGCTTCGGCACTTGTGTTTACTGAAGCGAGGAGCGGGCGCTCGCAAGCGGGCAACGGGCAGACGGGCCCGGATGTGGTGCAGCTGTGCACAGAGCTCAGTGGAGAGAGCTGGAGGAGGCCTATGCCAGAAGGCACGCCGAATTACGAGACATACTATAATAAATTAGAATGTAAAATATGTATTGTTAAACTTGTAGCAAATTCGGAATAAAAGGGCTTTATTATTATTATTACTGTCTATATATATTGAAGGTTTTGTCCTAATAGGCTATTTGACTAAATTTTGAAAATGATTTTAAAGAATTTATTACTACCTATTAAGCACATTACATTGATATTTCGCGGAAATTTAATGTAATTCCCTTTAAAAACAACTTTTTAAAATTTCAATTTTCAAAACCGCGCCAAAAACGCCAATTTTGTAATGGCGCTTGTCATCTGACTCGTGACGTCACACATTGTCAAACGCATATAAACAGACTACAGTACCGTACAGTTTAGTTGAATTTCTTCGCTTTTCTTTAAATTTAATGAAAATTAATATATTTTAACAGAAAGAATGGTGTACAAATGCTGTGTAGTACCATTATGTACAAATACCTCCATAAATTGCCCTCAAAAAGTGTTTGTGTCTGTACCATGATAAACCGAACTCCCATGAACTGAATATTTGTCAACATAAACTAAAATGAGATAATGATTAATGATTATAATAAATAAAGGAAGGATTAATATGTTCGACGCGGTAGGTACTTACATTGCTGTTTTTATGTTTTTCAGTTCCGCGCCATAATAATCAGCATTATTCTTAAAGTAAAGTGCAACCATAAAAGCATCTACCTTAGGTAGGTTGCTATTATCAGCTCGCACAAAATTTGATTCCATTCTGCGATTTGAAATACTTAATTATTTATTTCCTTAGTATGTTTAGTTATAAAGTTAACCAGAAAATTACTGTTTAAATAGCTAAAAGATAAAATAAAACGCCCGCCAAACAAAACACTCAGAAAAATCAGTACAAAAAGCTGTTGTTTTCCCGCAAATTTTCGAGTGTGACGTCACCAGAGTTGCAACCAATCACAGGGCGTTCTTGTCACAGGTAAAATATCAAAAATTATAACATTATTAAACTCTTATTTTGCTGAAAAATATACATATATTTGATTAAAATAAAGTGAAATATGCTTATTTACGTTGTTATTAGTGAGATTTACCACAATTTCAGGTATATTTTTATTGTTGTCAAATAGCCTATTGACTGACTGACGGACAGTCTATGGACTTTCTATGACGTAGGTATCCGATAACAAAGGACCCAAATTCTAGAGAAAAAACGGGGGCAAAGTTTGTATGAGACAACGTGATTCGTTCACTGAGAAAAATTTCTATCATAAATGCCATGAATTCACATCAAGAACTTAGGATACCTGAGATATCACAAAAAAATACGACGATGATGACAATAATATTATGTTACCATTGCTGTAGCCTGATGCGTATGCAATATTAAGTAATTTCCTAGTCATCATAAATGTTCTATGATTTTTTTATAAAGTTGTTAAAAATGCTCTTGCCAAAGGACTGCACAAGAAGTATGCTTCAGAGTTAAGGACCACACGCTCTCATACATTTTTTACTTGAGTTAATCTCGAAAAATATACATTTATTGTTAAATCTATTGATGTTCACGATTTACTTAGGACTTTTTATACACGCAATTTCAATATCAGGCAAATATTTACTTTAGTTAAAAAATAATACAGCAATTAAAAAACGCCAAATTTAAAGATGTGTGGGTGAGAAAAAACATACCTATAGCTATGTTTACGTGATGTTTACAAGCGACATCTATTATAACTACCTAAAACAACTTCATTTTGAACAACGCCACGCCATCTATCATTAGATGATAAAAATACGTCGCTAATATGGACGCTGTTCGAAATTCGATAGGTTCATATCTTAGTATGCGCTGAGTGATGAGATGACATATCTTATCTACCTACTATATAAAAATAAGTCGGTTTTTCCTTCCTGACGCTATAACTCCAGAACGCACGAACCGATTTCCATGGTTTTGCATTCGTTGGAAAGGTCTCGGGCTCCGTGAGGTTTATAGCAAAGAAAATTCAGGAAAAGTTTCAACAGAAAAGCGGGAAAATTTTTTTAGCGGGAAAAGCCATCTGGTGGCGAAACGGAGTTCGCCGGGTTTGCTAGTCAACTATATAAGAACAAGTCGGGTTTTCCTTCCTGACGCTATAACTCCAGAACGCACGAATCGATTTCCACGGTTTTGCATTCGTTGGAAAGGTCTCGGGGTCCGTGAGGTTTATAGCAAAGAAAATTCAGGAAAAATTTCAACAGAAAAGCGGGAAAATCTTTTTAGCGGGAAAGCCATCTGGTGGCGAAACGGAGTTCGTCGGGTTTGCTAGTAGAGTAATAAAAATGGAGTAATTATTGCCAATTGCCATAAATTAATCATAATCACGTTACCGTGAATGCACCATTTTTATCATTTTTAGGGTTCCTCTAAGAATAAAAACTTTACTTCGAAAATGAAGTTGGTAGGTATTTACCGCGCCCTCGCGGCCCAGTGTAACCGTTTGTGGCAGATTTCTGCCAATTAGGCAGATTTGGATCATAAATTTAAAGTCTGGTAGAATAAGCTGACGATTTAAAAAAGTGGCAGAATGTGACAGATTACAAGGAAGTCCTTATAATCTTTGATATAAAATGAAAAATCTCATGATTTTATGTCTATTTTTCTTGTATATATAGAAGGACTATCTTATTAAATCAATTAGATAGTCCTCCTAAAAAAGTTACATAGTCTACTTTGTACTCCCTAGTCTTTAAATATATGTATATCTTATATGCCTATAATATATGTATTTTAATATGTGAATTTATAATTTATATTACATGTGTTACTTACATATCTTATCTTATCTTATCTTATCTTAATATATATATAAATCTCGTGTCACAATGTTTGTCCTCAATGGACTCCTAAACTACTGAACCGATTTAGTTCAAACTTCGGGAATATCTGTCATTTGGTCCAACTTAAAAGATAGAATAGTTTTTATCCCATGTGGACGAAGTCGCGGGCATCAGCTAGTAATATAATATATACCTATGTGATCTGCCACCTTGATTCCTGAACTGCATACTTTAAAAGAACTTGGCGAAAAGAACGGAAAATGTCTAACTTTCGTGATTTAGGTATTTTTAGGTACCATCAACATGAATAGGTATAATACCTACCTATAAGATATTTATATAGGTACTACCTAAACCTTTCGTTTACGTTATAGACATTTCCCGTTTGCCGTTTAAAAGAAAGCATTTTAAGTAATTATGCAGTTCAGGAATCAAGGTGGCAGATCACATAGGTATATGTCTTTTCTCAGTGTTTGGCAGATTCGCCAATTTTGTAACGGTCACACTAACGCGCGATTCAAAAGACCGCTGTTTGCCATTGATTAGGTCTAGACACGCGGTAGCGTGTCAAGCCAAGTTCAAAAACAAAACTGGCAAGCGCAACATGTGTAATATTACACGAACCATTTGGTGCCACTTTTGACACCTTCATATCTCAAAAACTATTTGACATAAACGTGTCAAATTTGGTTCATATATTGAGACTTGCAAGATACATATATGCTCCAAATTTTATAAACATATCTCAAACGGTTATTTAGATACTAGCTTTTGCCCGCGGCTTCGCCCGCGTGAATTTCGAGGTTTTACAAATCCCGTGGGAGTCATGGATTTTCTGGGATAAAAAACAGCATATGTGTTAACCTAACTTCAGAAACACGATTGGATAAAAATTTCTCGCCAAAAAGTTCTCCCACAAAATTGCTCCAAAATCTCAATTTTTCTAATTTTCATCAAAAACTACGATGGACATATTTGTAATTTTTCCTTTAATGTATCGGTAAAAATAATATCCAAAAACGCTCAGAACGACATTTTTCGTTTTCGTTTTAACGTTTTTCTGTTATATTCTTTTGCAACGCTGCATACTAACCTAATCTAACCTAACCCACCAACGTATTCATAAGAGTGAGAAGGACGAAAATGAAATCAACGTATCCGCTTAAGAGCGAAATAATTTCAATATAGGTATCCATAATAGGTATCCATTTTCGCATTTATAGCATATATACTATCACATATTCTATTGCTCAACTAAAACACATATTTTTAGTGGCGAAACAGTTCTAATTTCAAAAACTATACGGGAACACATTAATTGTAGTATGATTAACCTGTATCCCATTGCTTGACCAAAACACACATTATAGGTAAATAGCGAAAAATTTGTAGTTGTATTTTCAGAACCTATATCGGTAGGTGACCATTTCCACATTTATAGCATTACCATCCCATATACCATAGCTCAACTAAAACATAAATTGTCAGCAACGAAACAGTTGTTAGTTCAGAACCTATATTATCCCGTACCGTTACCCGTTTTCATAGTTATAATATTATTAACCTCTATCTCATTGCTCAACTAAAACACAAAATGCTAACAGTGAAACAGTTGTAATGTCGGAACCTATAACACAGGTACCCATTTTCACATTTATAGCATTATGATTCCATATCCCATTGTTCAACTAAAACACACTTGCGTGCTAAGTTCAGAACCTACATAGTGCCCATTTTCACATTTATAGTGATGATATCATTAGTTTTTGCCCGCGGCCCCGCCCGCGTCAAATTCGCTTTTTTCACAAATCCTAAGGGAAACGTCATTCTCCCGATATCGTTCCCTATTCCAACCTTTATACATGCTTTCAAGCAAGTTTGCTTGAACAATCTATCTATAGATGTAGCTATAGATTGATCTTGAAAATCGTCATTTTTATCACTGACTTTTATCAAAACTATATCCCAGTTTCAGATGACCTAGAAAGTTAAAATTTGGTATGCAGGTAGGTAATTAAGTGAATACAAAGGAATAAAACAGTAACTGGTAAATTTTTATCATTTTATTGATTTCACTTTGTTGATTCTAATGTGAATACTTAACTTATACTCAGTGCTTGTAACCATTCGGTATTAATTTTGTTATAAATAAGTACCTACTAATAATTAATGTACAAAAAGTAATGATATCTCATCAAAAACATAAATGTGAAATGAACCTTAGGCTTCAATATATTATCCTAAGTTACAAGAAGATATGATATTTTACGTTGTTTTAAATAAATTTCAGGAAAGACCATTTAACTTGTCACCCATTAAGATCTCACTTATTTTGTCGTTGAAGTCAACAACCAAGGCATATAATATTATAATATTGAACTTGGCTCTCATTGCACATTTATGTTTTTGATTTTATATACCTCGCGCGCAGTGCCGAACTGGCAACGTCGCGCTCAGCGCCGCGCAAATATAAATATGCGAATCGGGCTAGTAAATTATAAAAGTACTCTAGTGCAGTGCGACAAGGCTATCTTTGCGCACGGCCAAAATTGGTACTAACGCTGCTATCTTGTGATACTGTTTGATAGTTTGCTCTGTCGGTATATCACTATTGTATGTTGAGTTGTTTTTTCTTACTTTTAACTATTTCAAACTTAAATAGAAATAAAATTGAGGAGATTTAATTTTCTGGAAGCCTTTATTCTATATCAGCGCCCTCCTGTCAATGTTATTCAAGTGCCAAGAGAGCCTTGTCGGACTATACCTAAGCATTTCTACGCGGACGCCGACCGAAGTGGGACCGAAGATGAACGGAGCGAGCAGTGTGGAGGGTCACTTCGTCTAACTTCGCCAACTTTTCTTAGTACTTCGGTAAACTTTCTGAGTACTTCGCCGAGGAACTTCGCGAGTAGCCGCGCGTACCTCTTACCCGGCCTCCCACTGGCGAAGTTGACCGAAGTGGGACCGAAGTTGAACGGGGCGAGCAGTGTGGAGGGGCACTTCGTCTAACTCCGCCAACTTTTATTAGTACTTCGGTAAACTTTCTGAGTACTTCGCCGAGGAACTTCGCGAGTAGCCGCGCGTACCTCTTACCCGGCCTCCCACTCGCGAAGTTGACCGAAGTGGGACCGAAGTTGAACGGAGCGAGCAGTGTGGAGGGGCACTTCGTCTAACTTCGCCAACTTCGACCCACTTCGGACTCACTTCGGGCAACTTCCATTTGTTGTTGGTTTTTCGCCCGAGTCAAAGGACGACAAAGAGTTTTCGCGAAGTTCACCGAGTACCTAGTGTGGTGACCTACTTCGACTTCGGTAAACTTTTCTGAGTACTTCGCCGAGGAACTTCGCGAGCAGTGTGGACGGGCGGTTATAATATGTTTCTAAGTATGACCTATTTACTCTAAATAGGTACGACCTACTTTATTTTAATTTTTTTTTCACGGAAGGAAGTACCATAAGATGCCTACAGAAAGTAATTTGAGTCCAAAAGTGGTGGTAAATTTATCGCCTTGTCACGGAAATCAGTTGTTATGTTTTTAAGGGTTCCATACCAAAATGATAAATATGGAACCCTTATGGTGAGACTTTCTCCGTCCGTCCGTCCGTCTGTCACACTCGATTATTTCAGTAACTATTAAAGCTATCGACCTGAAATTTGGAATAGTTGTAGGTAGGTAATTGCGGCGCGCCGTCATTTCAATCATTAAAAATTGAAAATCTTTTTTATTTCTATTTAAAAAGCGAGAAAAACTGGGAAATTTCAAAATGAGATAACAATATTGAGTAGGGTATCATGTGAAAGGGCGTTACTTGTGTATTCTAAAACCAATTTTAGTTTAAATAGCTAAAAGATAAAATAAAACGCCCGCCAAACAAAACACTCAGAAAAATCAGTACAAAAAGCTGTTGTTTTCCCGCAAATTTTCGAGTGTGACGTCACCAGAGTTGCAACCAATCACAGGGCGTTCTTGTCACAGGTAAAATATCAAAAATTATAACATTATTAAACTCTTATTTTGCTGAAAAATATACATATATTTGATTAAAATAAAGTGAAATATGCTTATTTACGTTGTTATTAGTGAGATTTACCACAATTTCAGGTATATTTTTATTGTTGTCAAATAGCCTATTGACTGACTGACGGACAGTCTATGGACTTTCTATGACGTAGGTATCCGATAACAAAGGACCCAAATTCTAGAGAAAAAACGGGGGCAAAGTTTGTATGAGACAACGTGATTCGTTCACTGAGAAAAATTTCTATCATAAATGCCATGAATTCACATCAAGAACTTAGGATACCTGAGATATCACAAAAAAATACGACGATGATGACAATAATATTATGTTACCATTGCTGTAGCCTGATGCGTATGCAATATTAAGTAATTTCCTAGTCATCATAAATGTTCTATGATTTTTTTATAAAGTTGTTAAAAATGCTCTTGCCAAAGGACTGCACAAGAAGTATGCTTCAGAGTTAAGGACCACACGCTCTCATACATTTTTTACTTGAGTTAATCTCGAAAAATATACATTTATTGTTAAATCTATTGATGTTCACGATTTACTTAGGACTTTTTATACACGCAATTTCAATATCAGGCAAATATTTACTTTAGTTAAAAAATAATACAGCAATTAAAAAACGCCAAATTTAAAGATGTGTGGGTGAGAAAAAACATACCTATAGCTATGTTTACGTGATGTTTACAAGCGACATCTATTATAACTACCTAAAACAACTTCATTTTGAACAACGCCACGCCATCTATCATTAGATGATAAAAATACGTCGCTAATATGGACGCTGTTCGAAATTCGATAGGTTCATATCTTAGTATGCGCTGAGTGATGAGATGACATATCTTATCTACTATATAAAAATAAGTCGGTTTTTCCTTCCTGACGCTATAACTCCAGAACGCACGAACCGATTTCCATGGTTTTGCATTCGTTGGAAAGGTCTCGGGCTCCGTGAGGTTTATAGCAAAGAAAATTCAGGAAAAGTTTCAACAGAAAAGCGGGAAAATTTTTTTAGCGGGAAAAGCCATCTGGTGGCGAAACGGAGTTCGCCGGGTTTGCTAGTCAACTATATAAGAACAAGTCGGGTTTTCCTTCCTGACGCTATAACTCCAGAACGCACGAATCGATTTCCACGGTTTTGCATTCGTTGGAAAGGTCTCGGGGTCCGTGAGGTTTATAGCAAAGAAAATTCAGGAAAAATTTCAACAGAAAAGCGGGAAAATCTTTTTAGCGGGAAAGCCATCTGGTGGCGAAACGGAGTTCGTCGGGTTTGCTAGTAGATTAATAAAAATGGAGTAATTATTGCCAATTGCCATAAATTAATCATAATCACGTTACCGTGAATGCACCATTTTTATCATTTTTAGGGTTCCTCTAAGAATAAAAACTTTACTTCGAAAATGAAGTTGGTAGGTATTTACCGCGCCCTCGCGGCCCAGTGTAACCGTTTGTGGCAGATTTCTGCCAATTAGGCAGATTTGGATCATAAATTTAAAGTCTGGTAGAATAAGCTGACGATTTAAAAAAGTGGCAGAATGTGACAGATTACAAGGAAGTCCTTATAATCTTTGATATAAAATGAAAAATCTCATGATTTTATGTCTATTTTTCTTGTATATATAGAAGGACTATCTTATTAAATCAATTAGATAGTCCTCCTAAAAAAGTTACATAGTCTACTTTGTACTCCCTAGTCTTTAAATATATGTATATCTTATATGCCTATAATATATGTATTTTAATATGTGAATTTATAATTTATATTACATGTGTTACTTACATATCTTATCTTATCTTATCTTATCTTAATATATATATAAATCTCGTGTCACAATGTTTGTCCTCAATGGACTCCTAAACTACTGAACCGATTTAGTTCAAACTTCGGGAATATCTGTCATTTGGTCCAACTTAAAAGATAGAATAGTTTTTATCCCATGTGGACGAAGTCGCGGGCATCAGCTAGTAATATAATATATACCTATGTGATCTGCCACCTTGATTCCTGAACTGCATACTTTAAAAGAACTTGGCGAAAAGAACGGAAAATGTCTAACTTTCGTGATTTAGGTATTTTTAGGTACCATCAACATGAATAGGTATAATACCTACCTATAAGATATTTATATAGGTACTACCTAAACCTTTCGTTTACGTTATAGACATTTCCCGTTTGCCGTTTAAAAGAAAGCATTTTAAGTAATTATGCAGTTCAGGAATCAAGGTGGCAGATCACATAGGTATATGTCTTTTCTCAGTGTTTGGCAGATTCGCCAATTTTGTAACGGTCACACTAACGCGCGATTCAAAAGACCGCTGTTTGCCATTGATTAGGTCTAGACACGCGGTAGCGTGTCAAGCCAAGTTCAAAAACAAAACTGGCAAGCGCAACATGTGTAATATTACACGAACCATTTGGTGCCACTTTTGACACCTTCATATCTCAAAAACTATTTGACATAAACGTGTCAAATTTGGTTCATATATTGAGACTTGCAAGATACATATATGCTCCAAATTTTATAAACATATCTCAAACGGTTATTTAGATACTAGCTTTTGCCCGCGGCTTCGCCCGCGTGAATTTCGAGGTTTTACAAATCCCGTGGGAGTCATGGATTTTCTGGGATAAAAAACAGCATATGTGTTAACCTAACTTCAGAAACACGATTGGATAAAAATTTCTCGCCAAAAAGTTCTCCCACAAAATTGCTCCAAAATCTCAATTTTTCTAATTTTCATCAAAAACTACGATGGACATATTTGTAATTTTTCCTTTAATGTATCGGTAAAAATAATATCCAAAAACGCTCAGAACGACATTTTTCGTTTTCGTTTTAACGTTTTTCTGTTATATTCTTTTGCAACGCTGCATACTAACCTAATCTAACCTAACCCACCAACGTATTCATAAGAGTGAGAAGGACGAAAATGAAATCAACGTATCCGCTTAAGAGCGAAATAATTTCAATATAGGTATCCATAATAGGTATCCATTTTCGCATTTATAGCATATATACTATCACATATTCTATTGCTCAACTAAAACACATATTTTTAGTGGCGAAACAGTTCTAATTTCAAAAACTATACGGGAACACATTAATTGTAGTATGATTAACCTGTATCCCATTGCTTGACCAAAACACACATTATAGGTAAATAGCGAAAAATTTGTAGTTGTATTTTCAGAACCTATATCGGTAGGTGACCATTTCCACATTTATAGCATTACCATCCCATATACCATAGCTCAACTAAAACATAAATTGTCAGCAACGAAACAGTTGTTAGTTCAGAACCTATATTATCCCGTACCGTTACCCGTTTTCATAGTTATAATATTATTAACCTCTATCTCATTGCTCAACTAAAACACAAAATGCTAACAGTGAAACAGTTGTAATGTCGGAACCTATAACACAGGTACCCATTTTCACATTTATAGCATTATGATTCCATATCCCATTGTTCAACTAAAACACACTTGCGTGCTAAGTTCAGAACCTACATAGTGCCCATTTTCACATTTATAGTGATGATATCATTAGTTTTTGCCCGCGGCCCCGCCCGCGTCAAATTCGCTTTTTTCACAAATCCTAAGGGAAACGTCATTCTCCCGATATCGTTCCCTATTCCAACCTTTATACATGCTTTCAAGCAAGTTTGCTTGAACAATCTATCTATAGATGTAGCTATAGATTGATCTTGAAAATCGTCATTTTTATCACTGACTTTTATCAAAACTATATCCCAGTTTCAGATGACCTAGAAAGTTAAAATTTGGTATGCAGGTAGGTAATTAAGTGAATACAAAGGAATAAAACAGTAACTGGTAAATTTTTATCATTTTATTGATTTCACTTTGTTGATTCTAATGTGAATACTTAACTTATACTCAGTGCTTGTAACCATTCGGTATTAATTTTGTTATAAATAAGTACCTACTAATAATTAATGTACAAAAAGTAATGATATCTCATCAAAAACATAAATGTGAAATGAACCTTAGGCTTCAATATATTATCCTAAGTTACAAGAAGATATGATATTTTACGTTGTTTTAAATAAATTTCAGGAAAGACCATTTAACTTGTCACCCATTAAGATCTCACTTATTTTGTCGTTGAAGTCAACAACCAAGGCATATAATATTATAATATTGAACTTGGCTCTCATTGCACATTTATGTTTTTGATTTTATATACCTCGCGCGCAGTGCCGAACTGGCAACGTCGCGCTCAGCGCCGCGCAAATATAAATATGCGAATCGGGCTAGTAAATTATAAAAGTACTCTAGTGCAGTGCGACAAGGCTATCTTTGCGCACGGCCAAAATTGGTACTAACGCTGCTATCTTGTGATACTGTTTGATAGTTTGCTCTGTCGGTATATCACTATTGTATGTTGAGTTGTTTTTTCTTACTTTTAACTATTTCAAACTTAAATAGAAATAAAATTGAGGAGATTTAATTTTCTGGAAGCCTTTATTCTATATCAGCGCCCTCCTGTCAATGTTATTCAAGTGCCAAGAGAGCCTTGTCGGACTATACCTAAGCATTTCTACGCGGACGCCGACCGAAGTGGGACCGAAGATGAACGGAGCGAGCAGTGTGGAGGGTCACTTCGTCTAACTTCGCCAACTTTTCTTAGTACTTCGGTAAACTTTCTGAGTACTTCGCCGAGGAACTTCGCGAGTAGCCGCGCGTACCTCTTACCCGGCCTCCCACTGGCGAAGTTGACCGAAGTGGGACCGAAGTTGAACGGGGCGAGCAGTGTGGAGGGGCACTTCGTCTAACTCCGCCAACTTTTATTAGTACTTCGGTAAACTTTCTGAGTACTTCGCCGAGGAACTTCGCGAGTAGCCGCGCGTACCTCTTACCCGGCCTCCCACTCGCGAAGTTGACCGAAGTGGGACCGAAGTTGAACGGAGCGAGCAGTGTGGAGGGGCACTTCGTCTAACTTCGCCAACTTCGACCCACTTCGGACTCACTTCGGGCAACTTCCATTTGTTGTTGGTTTTTCGCCCGAGTCAAAGGACGACAAAGAGTTTTCGCGAAGTTCACCGAGTACCTAGTGTGGTGACCTACTTCGACTTCGGTAAACTTTTCTGAGTACTTCGCCGAGGAACTTCGCGAGCAGTGTGGACGGGCGGTTATAATATGTTTCTAAGTATGACCTATTTACTCTAAATAGGTACGACCTACTTTATTTTAATTTTTTTTTCACGGAAGGAAGTACCATAAGATGCCTACAGAAAGTAATTTGAGTCCAAAAGTGGTGGTAAATTTATCGCCTTGTCACGGAAATCAGTTGTTATGTTTTTAAGGGTTCCATACCAAAATGATAAATATGGAACCCTTATGGTGAGACTTTCTCCGTCCGTCCGTCCGTCTGTCACACTCGATTATTTCAGTAACTATTAAAGCTATCGACCTGAAATTTGGAATAGTTGTAGGTAGGTAATTGCGGCGCGCCGTCATTTCAATCATTAAAAATTGAAAATCTTTTTTATTTCTATTTAAAAAGCGAGAAAAACTGGGAAATTTCAAAATGAGATAACAATATTGAGTAGGGTATCATGTGAAAGGGCGTTACTTGTGTATTCTAAAACCAATTTTTATTTATTTTTATGCCTGATAGTTTTTGATTTATTGGGCAAACTGTCGAAAAAATACCGTCCCCCCCCCCCTTATCTCCAAAGTTTACCAATCGAAAAATCTGAAATAATTATGATCAGTAGAAGTTAATGTATATTTTACAGGAAAAATAAAATCAACTCTCTAACTATCATACTTTTTTTGATAATTACAATAAACCGCCAAAAACAAAGTTAGGTTTGCGGTTCGCCAACAAAAGTACCTACCTATAATATGTAAAATATAACTCGTAAATTCATGAACAAAAGTGATTCTTTCAATGTTTTACTTCTTTTATGCTATGGAACCCTCGGTGCGCGAGTCCGACTTGCACTTGGCCGGTTTTTTAAAAAGGATTACATTTACGTAAATAAGCAGACGATATTGAAATCAAAACATTTTTTGGGAACACTGAAAAACTAATTTTACACATATTGACATAGAGTGTAAAATTGAATGTCGTTGAAAACGCAACATGGTCGATACTCGTGTAATTATATTTACTTTGCACAATAAGATTGACACATCGTATTTCCTTACATTTACGTAAATAAGCAGACGATATTGAAATCAAAACATTTTTTGGGAACACTGAAAAACTAATTTTACACATATTGACATAGAGTGTAAAATTGAATGTCGTTGAAAACGCAACATGGTCGATACTCGTGTAATTATATTTACTTTGCACAATAAGATTGACACATCGTATTTCCTATATTGAAGTACATTCAGTAGTTCTGGCATAAAGTAATAAAAATATGTATCTTTGGTTCTGGTAAGTGTACATATATTATATAGTACTTGTATTTCTACTGTAAGATTATTTTATGACAGCAAGTAGGGTGTAACAGTATTATTTTCCTATAAATCATATTTTTCTTGCAAATTGTGGCAACTTCGAGCGAGCGGAAGTTTAGGTAGGTACCTTTATACCTATATCAGCATATCACACACATCGCAATATAGCCCCAGGGTAAGTGATAGCTAGTCTTATGGGTACCTACTAGATATCTGATACATATACCTATATTTACATAGGCATGTATATGTATATATACACATACATATGTGTATGTATTATATTATTTATTATTATTTATGTATATACATAAACTAGCTGACCCGGAAAACGTTGTCTTGCCATTAGGGATATAAAAAATAGATAACCTCCTGCTCTCAGACATACCGATCAAACACTGAAAATTTCATAACAATCGGTCGAGCCGTTTCGGAGGAGTTTAGTAACAAAGATTGGCGAGAGAAGTTTATATATTATAGAATCCTAATCCTAATAATATTATAAAGGCGAAAGTTTGTGTGTGTGTTTGTTACTCCTTCACGCCTCAACTACTGAACCGATTTAGCTGAAATTTGGAACATAGGTAGCTTATAACCCGGATTAAAACATAGGCTACTTTTTATCCCGGAAAAATCCGTAGTTCCCGTGGAATACTCAAAATACCAAATTTTCTAGAGCAATCTATAGCTACATCTATAGATAGATTGTTCAAGCGAACTTGCTTGAAAGCATGTTTAAAGGTTGGAATAGGAAACGATAACGGGAAAATGACGTTTCCCTAAGGATTCATGAAAACGCGAATTTGACGCGGGCGGGGCCGCGGACAAAAACTGAATCTATTATCACTATAAATGTGAAAATGGCCACTATGTAGGTTCTGAACATAGCACTGTGCGCATTTAACAAGTGTGTTTTAGTTGAACAAGGGGATATGGGATAATAATGCTATAAATAATGCATAATGCTATAAATGTGAAAATGGGTACCTGTATTATAGGTTTACAACTGTTTCGCTATAAGCATTTTGTGTTTTCGTTGAGCAATGAGATACAGGTTAATAATATTAAAACTATGAAAACGGGTACCTATATGATATACTCGTAGGTTCTGAACTAACATCTGTTTCGTTACTGACAATGTATGTTTTAGTTGACCTATGGGATATGGTATAGTAATTAGTAATGCTATAAATGTGGAAATGGGAACCTACCCATAAAGGTTCTGAAAGTACAAAATTATTGTTTCGCTATTTATAATGTGTGTTTTGGTTAAGCAATGGGATGCAGGTTAATAATGCTAAAAAGGTGTTCCTGTATAGTTTCTGATATTAGAACTGTTTCGCTATTAAAAATATGTGTTATAGTTGAGCAATAGAATATGTGATAGTAATTATGCTATAAATGCGAAAATGAATACCTATAAGGTAAAGGTTCTGAAATAATTCTACGTTGATTTTATTTTCGTCCTTCTCACTCTTATGAATACGTTGGTGGGTTAGGTTAGGTTAGGTTAGTATGCAGCGTTGAGGAAGAATATAACAGAAAAACGTTGTTTTACCTTATTACTTCAAAAACTAAGCCAGTTATTTAAATGTCGTTCTGAGCGTTTTGGGAATTATTTTTACCGATACATTAAAACAAAAATTACAATTATGTCCATCGTAGTTTTCGATGGAAATTAGAAAAATGGAGATTTTGGAGCAATTTTTGGGAGAACTTTTTGGCGAGAAATTTTTATTCAATCGTGTTTCTGAAGTTAGGTTAACACATATGCTGTTTTTTTTTCCAGAAAATCCAGGACTCCCACGGGATTTGTAAAACCCCGAAATTCACGCGGGCGAAGCCGCGGGCAAAAGCTAGTAATATATAAAATACTGAACAACACCCAGACACTGGAAAACATTCCTGCTTATATCACACAAATATTTACCAGTAGTGGGAACCGAATCCAGGACCGACCGACGACGCAACGGCAGGTTCACTACCACTACGCGATTCGGTCGTCAAAATAATAGATATCAATATTAGGTATAGTATAAGTAGATAGGTATAAACATTTCAATCCACGACGATGCACCCACTCTGACAAAGTTTATATGAATCGAATGAAACATTAGCGATTTTCACAGAATGGGGCGTGTCTCCGTGGATTGAAATATCTAATAGGTAATTACTTGTTAGATACCTACAAGACGTAAAATATAAGAAGTAGGTGGATGTAATCACGATTTCCTGGGTTCGATATCTGGGTCGGGCAATAACTAGTTTTTTTTTGTTTTTATTTATCAAGAAAATTTTAGTACCAGCTCGGAGTTTTGAATTTAGTGTCTTGCCCTGGATTTCTCTCCGAAAATTTGATATTGTGGACTATAAATGATATCTCGGAGTATTTTAATTTTAACGCCATCTATGTTGCATCTATGTCTTTTTTACGCTAGTAATTGATAGTACACGTAAGAACTACAGAACCTTGGATTGGAACCATAGCATCAATGTATGCGTGCGCGTTGTGTCTTTACGTTCACCGAGATGACAGATATTAATACTTGAACTAAATAACAAAATGGCTACGTTTTAGTTTGAAGTAATGATGTGATAAAATAAAAGACAATGTTTAACTTTCGCAAAACAAATATTATTAAAAAAAGTTCATTACTATTGGCGTAAATGATTAAAAACTGTAACTATCGTAACAGCGCCATCTAGCGGCAATCTCTCTAAGGATGAGCCGTATAATTCACGTTAAGACCGTGTAAAATAAAAAAGATTAGGGGAAATCTGAAAAGAAGAAGATGATACAAGTACATATTCTGAGAAGATAGATGTGAAGGTTCTTGGTAGAAACCACCTTTTTTATGATATGACTAGTAACCAACTTTAGGAATTTCACTTTAACTTGCTTCCAGCGAATTTCATGTTTTGACCATTGGAAGAACCGAATATGACGAATACAGGTATTAGTTTTCAAAAACGCGACAAATGACTATAACCGTAAAACTTAACCAAAAAATTACCTAATTGCGTTTTGAAAATGCAATCATCTAAGTTTATTATTAAGCATTTAAAACATTTCACTGCTGGAACTTTACTGGAAAGCAGTAAAAACACGAGTTCCGATATATATTTTTTACTGCGCCGCAATAAAGCGAGGAGAACCAGGGAAGTTGTCCTCCAGTTTATCGCTTCGGTACGAGATGAGATGTGCTGTATCCGTTGTTATGTCTTTTCCCTTGCCATCGCGTCGTTAGGAAACAATTACTTTTCGTATAAAATCTATATCTATGACTACATATCGGTACTTCATACGTAGGTAGGTTTACGAGTATGTACTTCATTTTCTACGGAAAACTCTCTCCCGTGTCATTAGGAAGGTAGTGTCGCAACATTGTAACAAAAATGAAACATGGATGGAGTGCTAAAAGGACGTTTGCTGCTATCAAAATCTTTGCTTAAAAAATGTTGCATACTTAGAAAATCAAGTTTGACGTTAATATTTTTCACATTTTTGTAGGGAAGCTTTTTGTAGGGACTGGGCAAAAGTTGTTTTGCCATTCAAGGGTATGAACGATCTATTCTCAGACATATCTACCGAATGAAGACAAAAAAAATCATAAAAATTGGTCAAGTGTGAAATGAGAATTTAAAATACAAATTAGAAAATTACATGATTGTTACAAATATTTTTTGGCGGACCTCAAATATATATAAAAGAAGAAACTGACTGACTGACTGACTGACTGACTGACTGACTGACTGACTGACTGACTGACTCACTGACATATCAACGCACAGCCCAAACCGCTGGGTCTAGAGACTCCAAATTTGGCACACAGATACCTTATGAGGTCTAGGGGAGCACTAAGAAAGGATTTTTCAAAATTCACCCTCTAAGGGGGTGAAACGGGGGTCCGAAGTTTGGATTTTATCAAGTTAAAATACGTCTTCACGCCGCAACTACTGTACCGATTTGGCTAAAATTTGGAATGGAGGTATATTATATCTTGCATTACCACATAGGCTACTTTTCATCCCGAAAAAAATCATGGTTCCCGTGGGATAAGTTAAAAACCGAAATTCACGCGGAAAAAAAAACCCACGCCGCAAGTACACAACGGATTTGGATGAAATTTGGAATGGAGATAGATTATATCCTGGGTTAAAAAACAGGGTACTTTTCATCCCGGAAAAATCCATGCGTTTTCCAGGAGAAGGGAAAAACAGATATTCACGCGGGAAAAATACTACTTCCCGCCGTAATTACTGTACTGATATGGCTGAAGTTATGAATAAAGATAGATTGTATCCTGCATTAATATAAAGGCTACTTTTCATCCCGGAAAAATCCGTGGTTTCCGCGGGAAACCTGAAACATTGATGTTCACACGCGAGAAATACTACTTTACACTGTAATTACTGAATTAATATGACTGAAATTCGGAAAAGAGATATATTTTATCCTGGATTAATACATAGGCTACTTTTCATCCCGGAAAATTTCATGGTTTCTATGATAATAGTGAAAAACAGAAATCCACGCGTGAAAAATATTCCTTCATGCCGTAATTACTGAACTGATTTGGCTGAAATTTAGAATCGAGATAGATTATATCCTGGATTAATACAAAAGCTACTTTTCATCCCGGAAAAATCTATGATGTCCGCGGGAAAACTGAAAAACTGATATTCACGCGGTAAAAATACTACTTCACGCTGTAATTACTGAACTGATATGACTGAAATTCGGAAAAGAGATATATTTTATCCTGGATTAATACATAGGCTACTTTTCATCCTGGAAAATTTCATGGTTTCTATGATAATAGTGAAAAACAGAAATCCACGCGGGAAAAATATTCCTTCATGCCGTAATTACTCCACTTATTTGGATGAAATTTGGAATAGAGATAGATCTTATCCTGGACTAATACGAAGGCTACTTTTTATCCCGGGAAAATCTATGGTTTCCGCGGGAAAACTGAAAAACTGACATTCACGCGCGAAAAATACTACTTTACGCTGTAATTACTGAACTTATATGAATGGAATTCGGAGAGGAGATAGATTTTATCCTGGATTAATACATAGGCTACTTTTCATCCCGGAAAATTTCATGGTTTCTATGATAAGTGAAAAACTGAAATCCACGCGGGGAAAATATTCCCTTCATGCCGTAATGACTGAACTGATTTGGCTGAAATTTAGAATCGAGATAGATTATATCCTGGATTAATACAAAAGCTACTTTTCATCCCGGAAAAATCTATGACGTCCGCGGGAACACTGAAAAACTGATATTCACGCGGTAAAAATACTACTTACTTCACGCTGTAATTACTGAACTAATACGACTGAAATTTTATCCTGGATTGAATACGTAGGCTAGGGCTACTTTTCATCTCGGAAAATTTCATGACTTCTACGAGTATGATCATAGTGAAAAACAGAAATCCACGCGGGAAAAATATTCGTTCACGCCGCAACTACTGAACCGATTTAGATCAAATTTGGAATGGAGATAAATTATATCCTGGATTAACACATAAGCTACATTTTATATAGGATTAGTTAAAGACAGAAATTTACACGCAAAAAATTGTTCACGCCGCAACTACTGAATCGATTTGCCTGAAATTTGGAATGGAGATAGTTTAAATCCTGAATTAATGCCTAGGCTACTTTTTATCCTGGAAAAATTCATGATTTCTATGATAGAAGTGAAAAACAGATATCTACGCGGGAAAAATATTCCTTCACGCTGTAATTACTGAACTGATATGACTGAAATTCAAAAAGAGGATAGGTTTTATCCTAGACTAATACATAGGCATATTTTTATCCTGGGAAAATCCATGGTTTCTAAGAAAATTATAGTTAAATAGCAGATATTCATGCGGGAGAAATACTCCATCGTGCAGTCACTTCTGAACCGATTGGGCTGAAATTAGGAATGGAGATAGATTATATCCTACTATCAACTACTTTTTTCTCGGGAAAATCCATTGTTTTCGTGATAATACGGAAAAACAGATATTCATGCCGGGAGAAAATTCATTCCTTCACGCACGACTACAAAATTTTTTGGTTTAAAGTTGAAATGAAGATAGATTTCATGTAAATTAACACAAAGGGTACTTTTCATTCCGGAAAATGGATGGTTCCCGTAGAATAGTTAAAACTAAAATTGACGCGTGCGAAGCCGCGGGTATGTGCTAGTAATATTATAAAGGCGAAAGTTTGTGTGTATGTTTGTTACTCCTTCACGCCTCAACTACTGAACCGATTTGGTTGAAATTTGGAACATAGATAGCTTATAACCTGGATTAAAACATAGGCTACTTTTTATCCCGGAAAAATCTACAGTTCCCGTAGGATATTGAAAAAACCCAAAATTTTTACAGAAATCTATAGCTACATCTATAGGTAAATTGCTTAAGAAGACTTCCGTGAAAGTAGGTATTGGGTAGGCAGGTAGGTAGATTATGGGAATGGGAACGAGAATATCAAGTTTCCTTCGGGATTTGTCTAAAGTCGAATTTAACGCGGGTGGGGCCGCGGGCGTAAGCTAATCATTGTTAACATGATGTGAAAATGGGCATTTTGTTGTTTCTGAAATTATCACTGTTTGTGTTTTAGTTCAGCAATGGGATATGGATTACTTATCACACTAATACATTGAACAGTAGAGATAGACGATATCCGGGAATTACCAGATTACCGCATTGGTATGCCGCAACTGCTGAAACGATTTGGCTGAAATTTGGAATAAAGATAGACGATATCCTGGAAATACTACATAGGCTACTTTTTATCTCGGAAAAGCCATGGTTCCTGTGGGGTTTGTGAAAACGAAATTCACGCGGGGAAATACTACTTCACCCATAGGTACATTCCTTGAAACATAGATTTTAAGATAACCTAAATTTTCTAAGGCAATCTTTAGCTACAGATATAAGTAGATTACTTTGATAATAAATAATCTTTCTTAAAAGTAGGTGTAAAGACCATTAAGGAAATTCAAGTTTTTCTCGGGATTAGTGAAAAATCGAATTCAACGCGGGCGGAGCCGCGGGCAAAAGCTAGTTCTTCAATAAGTTTAAACTTAGTCGTGAGTTGTTTATCAAAATTATTTCAAAGGTAATGAAGACTTTCCATACTAGTCGTATGTCAAAGTCAAAGTCAAAATATGTTTATTTCACATGGGCCTAACATACAGGCTCTCGCGAACGTCGGCATGACATTTCTGCATAATAATGGTGATAACTAGGACAAGTCGACTTAAAACTAAGTTTACGAGGGTTCCAAACACGCCCTGCCGCTGAGAAGAAGCCCACAACAAACTCAGCCGGGTATTTTTTTTATGTTATCACCATTTAACAAAATAAGTATAAATACTAAAAAAAAGGCTAGCAACGACAACAGAGCAATCTACCACTTATCAGTCAATTCCAAGGGTTTGTGTCGCTAATATAGTCCTTAATATTGTAATATGCCTTTTGAATGAGTTTAGGCTTGACAAACCCTTTGAATTTACTAAGTGACATTTCAGATACATGATGTGGTAACTTATTATAAAATCTTATACAGTTGCATGCAAATGATTTGCTAATCTAAATATATAAAAGAAGAAACTGACTGACTGACATATCAACGCACAGCCCAAACCGCTGGGTCTAGAGACTCCAAATTTGGCACACATGTTCCTTGTGAGGCCTAGGGGTGCACTAAGAAAGGATTTTTCAAAATTCACCCTCTAAGGGGGTGAAACGGGGGTCTGAAGTTTGGATTTTATCAAGTTAAAATACGTCTTCACGCCGCAACTACTGTACCGATTTGGCTAAAATTTGGAATGGAGGTATATTATATCTTGCATTACCACATAGGTTACTTTTCATCCCGAAAAAATTCATTGATCCCGTGGGATAAGTTAAAAATCGAAATTCTCGCGGAAAAAAAATCTCACGCCGCAAGTACACAACCGATTTGGATGAAATTTGAAGTGGAGATAGATTATATCCTGGGTTAATAAATAGGATACTTTTTATCCCGGAAAAATCAATGGATTTTGCAGGAGAAGGGAAAAACAGATATTCACGCGGGAAAAATACTACTTCCCGCCGTAATTACTGAACTGATATGGCTGAAATTATGAATAAAGATAGATTATATATTGGATTAATACGAAGGCTACTTTTCATCGCGAAAAAATTCATGGTTCCCGTGGGATTAGTAAAAAACCGAAATTAGCGCAGAAAAATTCTTAATGCCGCAAGTGCACAACCGATTTGGCTGGAATTTAGAACGGAGATAGATTATATCTTGGGTTAATAAATAGGCTACTTTGTATCTCGGAAAAATCCATGATTTTTGTAGGAAAAAAGAAAAACAGATATTCATACGCGAAAAATACTACTTTACGCCGTAATTACTGAACTGATATGGCTGAAATTCGGAATAAATATAGAATGTATCCTGGATTAATATAAAGGCTACTTTTCATCCCGGAAAAATCCATGGTTTCCGCGGGAAACCTGAAACATGTTCACACGCGAGAAATACTTCTTTACACTGTAATTACAGAATTGATATGACTGAAAATCGGAAATGAGATAGATTTTATCCCGGATTATGACAAAGCCTACTTTTGATCCAGGAAAATTCCGTGGTTTCTATGATAATAGCGAAAACCAGAAATCCACGCGTGAAAAATATTCCTTCATGCCGTAATTACTGAACTGATTTGGCTGTAATTTGGAATCGAGATAGATTATATCCTGGATTAATACAAAAGCTACTTTTCATCCCGGAAAAATCTATGGTGTCCGCGGGAAAACTGAAACACTGATATTCACGCGGTAAAAATACTACTTCACGCTTTAATTACTGATATGACTGAAATTCGGAAAAAAGATAGATTTTATCCTGAATTAATACGTAGGCTACTTTTCATCTCGGAAAAATTTCATGACTTCTACGAGTATGATTATAGTGAAAAACAGAAATCCACGCGGGAAAAATATTCGTTCACGCCGCAACTACTGAACCGATTTAGCTCAAATTTGAAATGGAGATGAATTATATCCTGGATTAACACATAAGCTACATTTAATCCCGAAAAAATTCAAGGTTTTCCGTGGGATTAGTTAAAAACCGAAATTCACGCGCAAAAAATTATTCACGCCGCAACTACTGAATTGATTGGGCTGAAATTTGGAATGGAGATAGATTATATCCTAGAATCAACTACTTTTTTCTCGGGAAAATCCATTGTTTTCGTGATAATAGGGAAAAAGAGATATTCATGCGGGAGAGAATTTTTGGTTTAAAGTTGAAATGAAGATAGATTTCATGTAAATTAACACAAAGGGTACTTTTTATTCCGGAAAATGGATGGTTCCCGTAGAGAACTAAAATTTTTTAAGTTTAAACTATTTTTTTTTGTTAAAACTAAAATTTACGCGTGCGAAGCCGCGGGTTTCTGCTAGTTTTAGATAATCTTGTGCTGTTTAACACGAGCTTATGCTTGTTCCTGAGATTAATGGTATTCAGGTCACATTTCTTAGTAAACTTATTAATATTCTTATGTACATAAATTATATTTTCATAAATATATTGACTATGTATCGTCATAATATTAAATTCTTTAAATTTATCTCTGAGGGATTCTCTTGGACCCATTCTATAAATTGTAAATATGTCACAGGAATATTGTCACATCACGTCGGTTGGAGTCTGATCCTAGTCTAAAGTAAGTGAAATAGCGTGTAGCGTGCGATAAGAAACTTCTTTGCAAAACGGTGCTCACAAACTAACTGTTCAAGAGAACCTTTGGAGTAGGTACAGATGTTATTATAATAATCACTGATGCCAGACGGGCCTCCGTCGGTGTGTAGACCAGACAGTGTATACTAATGTCCCTAAACGTAATTATTACTAACACTACACAAGAAGCATTCCTAGCATACAGAACGAAGCGGGATGTGCAAGCAAGGAATTTATTTCCTCTTATACATACCAGCTGCGCTTTGTTTAGTAAACGCGTCCGTTTGGCAAGCGTGAAACTGAATCGACTTATTATTTCAAGAATTACATTAAAAAGAAGCAGGTAGCTACCTACTGGTGGTTATCGGCCAACCTTGCAAGTTGTTTATGTGACCACGAATTCACTCACAATCTTTACGACTACCACACGAAAGCAAAACGTCGGAATTTTAGGTAATGCATCACGATGCCATATCCAATACGTGAAAACGTGAAGGACATGGCCGAAACTTGTATTTCGTGCCCTGAAAAAAAAATATGCATGGCCATCGACAAACAGTACGTCATATAAAAACTTATAATTATGTCTTTACAATCGTTTAATTTTTATGATCAGAAAACTTGCGAGAGACATAATATCAGTATAACAACTTGCAACAAAATGCGCCTAAATAATTTTGATAGCAATGATTTTTTATTAAAAAATGATGCGTATTGGTTATAAACTCATTATTTTTCATATTAAAGAGCTTAGTAAATGCGAGTAAGCATTTTGAACAGCATTTATTTCGTAAAAAAAATCATTGCTATTAAAATTATTTAGGCGCATTTTGTTGCAAGTTTTTATGCTGATATTATGGCTCTCGCAAGTTTTCTGATCATAAAAATTAAACGATTGTAAAGACATAATTATAAGCTTTAATAATGACGTACTGTTTGCTAATGGCCATGAAAATTTTTTACGAGGGCAGAATCCGGCCATGTCATTTTTGAGTTGTGCAACTATTTTTATGCAACGTCGTTTACCATTATAAGTAGTAATAATGAAATTTATTTACTCTTTCATCTGTGTCATTTAACGTTATGCAAGATTTTATTGTAAGGATAATAATTTTCCATACTTACACATATTCTAAATGTTTCAAACTTAACTCTGGGAAACTTTAACGCATGTATAATACGAGCCATGTTTGAGGTATTGTTTAAACGTAAGTACGAGGCTAGACAATAAGGCTTTCGTCAGTAAATCCTACGCCGGTGTCTCCATTCCTAATTACCGTAGCGTGTACATGAATATTCTACGCGGCTGCTACATTTTGTTCGAGGTCGTCACAATATCTCACATCTGTATGTATCTCATTTCCACTTGCGCCAACCCGGGTTAGTATCTTAACTTAGAGTTAACACGCTAACCCAAAGTAAGTTGTCAAAATTGTTCAATGAGAGACGTTGACTCTAGGGTTAAAAAGTAAGAATTTAACCCCCGTTTCGCGCAAGTGAAACTTAATTATGTAGGTAGCTACTGTGTTATAGTTTTGTTAAAATGAATTTTAATACCCCGTTTCAAAAGAAAGCTGTCGGATGCACAATAGTCTGATATTTTTATAACATTTTGCGCGAGACGATTTTGGGATATTATGTGAACTGATTCTGTCTCGTTCAATTTGTTAGTTAGCAACCCTCACTGGGTAGTTAACTAAGGCCCGGTTTCCACCAAAGCGAAGCGGAGCGGACCTGCGTTTGAGTAACCAATCAGATTTCGTCATTTCGACATCACCTCTCCCCTCAGTTTAGGAGAGTGTTGCCTGTTGGTCGAGTAATCTATAAAGCCTACAGCTGGTAATCTCGAAAGTTTAAAAAAGAACCAATGAAAAATCTGTAAAGAGTGAACTAAGCATCCCTACTTATCTCGAGAAGTTATTAGCTTTTCTTGGCCAAGTTTTGGCGCAATAATAGCGTGTTTACCAAACTCTATATAAGCTGACTAGTAGGGTGCGTGGGAGCGCGGGCCACATGTGGCCCGCGGGCTGTCTTCTCACCTATAAAAGAATCGCCGTCATCTCCATCGCTAATTGGAATCCGATTGGCAATGGGCTAAAAGAACTACCTCGGAGCACGGTCATGGATTTAAAGATAGTTAAGGGCTGTTTGAATAAAAAATACACTGAACCTCATCCGATGAGGTTCAGTGTATTTTTTATTCAAACTGCTCCTCAATCATCATCCAAATCGTAGACCATCATCTCTTCTCATACTTTTCATAGTTTTTCATAGGCCTTGTTTATTGTAGCATTCACATTTTCCATGGAAAAATAAATTCAACCTCTTTGATTTTTTTCATTCATCCCGTAGACCTTGAGATTCTAATTATGTCTTGCAAAGAAATCACTCTCTTATCTTTTATACTTTCCGAGATAGAACAACACGAAATTTGTATGGCGGCCATCTTGAATCCGCCATTTTGATTTTTTTCAGCTAACTGCCAATTGGATGTCGTTTCGAGTTACATTTGGTCGAGCACCCCCCACCTATCTTCGATACCCTGGCTGTGCTCTTCACCCGTCTCCGAAATCCTCAATCATCAGCTCTCTCCATATTTTTCTCTAGTAACTCTCCGAAAAACCTCATCACAACCTTGCATAATTACCAACTGTTAGTCTCTTCAACATTCCCCATACATTTTCTATGGAAAAATAAATTCCGCCATTTTGAATTTTTTTTTCTATTCATCAAATAGACCTTCGGGTCCTGATCATCTCTTGTCAAGAAACCGGTCTTCCACCTTTTATACTTTCCGAGATATTGACGAAATTCGAATGGCCGCCATTTTGAATCCGCCATTTTGAATTTTTTTTCAGCTCACTGGCAATTGGATGACATTTCAAATGACATTTGGTCGAGCACCCCCCACCTATCTTCAATACCCTTGGCTGTGCTCTTCATCCGTCTTCGATATCCTCAATCATCAGCTCTTTCCATATTTTTGTTCTTAATGAATTTTTTCCTTCTATACGACATGATCCTTTAAAAAAATTGTTTTCATACAAAATTGTTCAGGAGAGGTGATCAATGAGTGAATGAATCAGCACAAGCAGCTATATATATAGTAATAAAAGGGCAAGAGCAGTGAAATTACCATAAAAGGAAAACAACAACATCTAATAGCGAACTAGGTTAGACGCATTGTTATAGGCACTTTCGCAGCGACCCACTTGCTTGAATTAGCCGATTAAATTTAAACTGGCCTGATTTAGGAACATATCTAGATTCTAGATCCAAATCAGTAATAATTTATTTCGCTCACAAACATTTAACTTAATGGTGTTTAGTAGCTTAAAAGTTCTACGACAAATGGTAATGGATGGATTTCTCTTGTTTCTCTTTTCTGGCTTCAGTACATAACTGAGTTGCGTGAAGTTGGAGTCAAGTTCTGTCTTCTTCCTGCATAGAAGCAGAGTCGAGGATCTTAGCGCTAAAATGTAAATGATCTATCCATCTTTTTCATGAAAAAGGAGTAAGACAATTGGCTAAGAACAGACAAACAGATTGGCATTTTCTCAAGATATAAGGGGTCATGATGCTGTTGTAGTAGATATATCAATAGACGAGACGGTAACTTAAGCGGGATTATTTCATGTTGGTCTATTTTTTTTATATTTTAGCGCAACAGAGTCAGAGTAAATACGGCCAGTAAGTAAACGTCGAAGAAGGCAAAGGTCGGGGATCGGACGTTTATGAATGGGGTCGGCTGCTGCATACGTACCATGAGTACCAAAGAAATGCACTTCAAAGTGCTTGAAAGATATATAGAAAACCGTTTATAATAATAATTCTGAAGCTATTCTGCTGCTGAGAGCTTTCGAAATGCCAATTGTTAAAAGAGAATTTCATTAAAAAATTTAATTTTAAAATCAGACCACCAATGCAAAAATGTTCGCCCTTAAATTTTCGATAAACAAATTTTGTTGTAACTAATTTTTTAATACATATCCTGTCTATTAATAAGCCGAAACACTCTTAATTGGATGAACTATTTATTGATTTTCCAATATCACCAAAGTAATGGGCATAGGTGGGTAATTCCATTGCTAAGTCTTGCGAAAACTGTCTCTCGAGGTCGATAAAACATCCAACGGAATTGAAAAAAAAGAATCCCACCAAAAACATTCTGTAAAAAACTAGCCAAAGTCAAAATGGAGCTGCTTGTTTATCTCTAAAAAGTACTGAAATCTAGACAAAGTCGTGCCAAGTCTAAGGTTCCTTACTGCGATTTCTTTATTATTATAGTTAATGTTGCGTGACTTGGCCGTTGAAGGGTACACAAGGGTTCAAACCAGGTGCTCCATGACACCATTGCACCAATCTGTCGCCAGAATTCATCGTCAATGAGTAGCGGTTCTTGGTCTTCAACGGCCAAGTCACACAACATTAACTATAATAATAAAGAAATCGCAGTAAGGAACCTTAGACTTGGCACGACTTTGTCTAGATTTCAGTACTTTTTAGAGATAAACAAGCAGCTCCATTTTGACTTTGGCTAGTTTTTTACAGAATGTTTTTGGTGGGATTTCACTTCTTTTTGTAGAAACTTCAAAATTTTTGTTTTAAAGTCGAGGATAAAGAAAATAACGGGCACGGCCGTACCATCTTTTTCTGTAATGGTAATAATAATCATAAAATTCCTAACCTATTCAAATCTTCGAATTGTTATAATAAGTAAGCTAATTAACCTTAGCAAACCTCAGTCCTCACGAAATAATAATAAGCGAAAAATTAACTAACGAAATGCAAAGTAAAATAATATAATCCCTCCTAATCCCTAGCAAAAATTTTCAAGTGCAGCAGAAGAATGTCGTAAACGACTGTATCGCGGCCGGTTGCCACTTCGCCATATACGGTTATCGGAAAAACAAACTTATGCGCGTTTTAAAATACAGTCAGCGCCATCTAGCGACGTGTCCGGGATCACTGCCACACTTAGTCCAACGCTATTTTGACCAAATTTTAAGCGAAATTAATATTTTAGTGTAATTTGTTTATTACTGTATAATTTAATAATTTGTGTATAGGTACTGTTCGAGTAGAATAAAGTTAATCGTTCGACTATTTCTTCTTGTAAACTTGTAAGTAATAAGTATAAAAGCCAGTCTAGTCTTATCCAGAGTTTTCCATTAATTTTATTTATATGCGTATTAAAAGCAGAAGGGGAGGCATTTGCCCAGCCGTGGGAAGCTATAGGCTAAATTAAATTACATTAGATGTGTCCCACTACGCTGGATTTTTGCAATGATAGTCGATTTTTCGATATTTTTATGTACCAATAGAAGAACCATATCTCCAATACAGCTGAGACCAGCTGAGGGTTCTTCATCAGATACTTCAGACCTGTCCGTTTTTCTAGATACATTAACTGCATAAATAACTTTGTAATCTCATATAATTTATATGGAATTACAAAGTTATTAATGCAGTGATCACCAGGTACTCCAGATCTTCGATTATCCTAGTTTTTATAGTTTTCCCTTTATGTGGCCATTAAACCCTAACTCTGTACCAAATTTCAGCTCTCTGAGTTTATGGGAAGTACTAGTTCTATTTTGATGATCATGAGTGAGTCAGTCAGTCAGTCAGTGTCGAAAATGCGAAACTTTGCTTTCGCATAACTTCGGAACTATATGACCTACAGACTTGAAATTTTGGGTTTTAAGTATGTGATTATAGCTTACTGGATAGCGAAAATTTCAGCGTTCTGGTCTTATCCGGAGGTTCTCAAATAGTAGCCCGAAAATGCGGCGAAATGGTTCCTGTAAAGATGGTACGGCAGTTTTGCTTCGCGCTTTGACTTTGGCGGGGGCACTGCCGTGCCCCCTGATAAGAATAAGAAAAATCGAACCGGCCCGACTCCACACAACTCGTACTTCCCGTGGGCGTCACCCTGGAATTATCAACAAGAAGGTAATAATATAGATAGAGGAATGGGGTCTTACACTACTTTTGAATTTGATAAAAAATATTACTTTATTATAAACTAGGATAAAAATAATAACGTGCAGTGAAAGAAATATTAAAATCCAACGAAGATTTACAAAGTTACAGGCGTTTAAACTTTGGAGTGGGGGGATCTTCTATCCCTTTCTCGCAAAACGAAAATTTGTATGAAGCCGCACGAAGGTACTATGGCATTGGTACTTTGTGACGTCACAATTTCATGTTGCTATCTCTGTCTAATCACAAATCTTTAAATGCTTATAACTTTTTTGTTATTTGATCGATTTAATTAGTTATTTCAGTGCACGTCATTATTTTAATTCTACTTTATAATAAAGTAATAAAAAAAAATTGAGTCAAATACCCTATTCACTGCAGCAAACAAAATAGCAGTAAAAATCTTAAGATTAAATGTCACAGAGGGCAACAAGCTATTTAGTTCAAAGTATTTGCTTTGTTTGCTAGCACTGGCTACACTCTAGAATCTACTTCTACTACATATCTGACTAAAGACGTAAACAAAGAAATGAAAAAAGTAAAATTTCTACAATAAACCACTTTTTATCAACAAATAAATATTACTAACTTATTTTAATCTAAGTTTTAAACTGCGTCTGCGGTTGACTTTTTGTTGTTTATTGGCGTGTTCCATCTGCAATTTCCGAATTATCACTATCTTAGGGAAGTTTGATATATTTCCTTCTTAATAAAAATAGGAATATAAGTCGCATTCAGATTTTTTGATTCATTCATTTCGTTAGAATCTTAGGAAACCTACAGCGAAAACATAAATATCAATCAAATCGTTTATTTCTTGTATTTCCGGAAATCTACTGATAGGCGATTGAATCTTGTAAGTTTTCAACGTCCGCGGCAAAGAAATGTGATCTTGAAAATCATATCACCACTAAAAATGGGCACATACTACATAGTACGTACTTACAGCGCAAAATTCATCAAAATGCAAAGCACATAAATATCCTCTTTGTACAAAATAATTTTAATGAGCGTCCGTAAATAAACTGATTTACAACAAGTAAGTGAATCACGAGTACCTACCTATCACCAGTCACAAACCAAAATTGTCTTCGAACAACGAACAAAGACACGAATGGATTTGTGACTCTCTAATGACTCACAAAAAGAAGTTCATAACCTTCAGACTGGAGGCGCAATACGGTAGTCGGTAGCGTTTATCTGAGGCATTTCAGTAACACGAGTAGAATGAGACTTATAGTGCTCTAATCCAAAATCAAATTCTGAATTCTGTTTGGAACCAATAATTGAAAAAAAATATTTTGAGCAACGATCTGTTCATACAAACACATACCTAGTTACTAGTAACTAGAATTTACGAATCGATCATAAAATTCAAAAATCTCAATGAGATGCAAAAAGAAAATAAAGAAGATAAAATGATTCTTAGGATTTGGACCATATACTATGGAAAAGCACCTATAATTGAACTGTAAATTCAGGGCGATGTCAGAGAGGTATAATTATTTTTAAACAATTATTATCATTTGATCCTCAACAAAAGGTTTCATCTGAAGATATCTCAATCAATTTTAACATCTCAAAACTATCATTATCTGACCCGATGGTCTCACACTTTGCAACAAAGGAAAATATGGCATAGATAAGAGTACCTTTACATTTAAACGTTATAGCTTTTTGGTAGCGTTCATCTCAAGCCAAGCGGGCAAAGTTCCAAGGCACCGCTAAAGGGAGGGGTGGGGAGTTAGGGCGTAGCCAAGATGCCTCTTCGGTCATCTCATGCCAAGTGCCGTCGGCACTCAGATTCTTATGAGGTCTCTAGAATCATGTCACTATTAAAGCCGCCAACTGTATTAGAATTTAACGACATTCTCATTGAGAAGCCCACACCTAAATAATTTTTCCGTAATACTCGTACCTAACTATATGAAAGCAATTTTATAGTGAGCCTCATTATAAAAATGCTTCCTTATTTGCAGTCCCTAATATCCTAGAAAGCTAGATTAGTCCTGAGTGCTGAGTAACCTAGCAGAGATCGCTACAGTAAATCAAAGACAAGCGATTTTTATTCTTCAACTACATATTAAATGTTTCTATAATATTGTCTCCAAATTCATCGATTCATGGACAGCTCTTAAGAAATGCTTATTAAAGTAGTTACTGCTCTTTAATGATAAAAGAGAATACAAACAAAATATCATACTCATCATACCTATTTCATTCAATTCCACTATGTAAAATTTTTAAACCATGTGAAAAAGTAGGTGCGTACCGATTTATTATACATCTACTCATATTTATCCAACACGACAAGGCACAAAATGAAATCCTTGCCTAGATACGTATCCAGTTGCAAAGCGAACTAAGGACGAGTCTCTGGAGATGAAGTTGAACGAGTAACTAAATAGGGAACGGACCGATTCCACCGCAACAGGGACTCTATATAGAGATGGTGAAGCTAGACCGAATATACGTACAGGCTACAGAGTCAATGCAATACAATGGGTAATAGCGGACGCTTGGGAATTCGAAAGAGTTGCAGAAAATTGTAAAATTTTACCTACAGACGTTGGATTCATCTGTATCGTAAAATTTATTAGTTAGCAACCATCACTGAGTTGTTAACTAACAAAACGGAGGAAAACACTATTTTTGCATTTTTTGCACAAGTTATTAACTTTATAGTAGGCATTGTTTCATGTCAACATACCATGCTAGTTGCTAACTTATGCAAATACAATATAAAAATAGAATTTTTGTCTACGATTTCTTAGTTACCAACCCAGCGAGGGTTGCTTACTAATAAACTGAACGATCTAGAATAGGGCCCACAGCTCTGTTGTGCAAAATCTCTTGAGTAAACTGATTTGACGCGGCACTACTGTCTGTTGGTTTGTACAATAATTATTCTAGCGGTTATTTACAATAAGATCCACTAATACTGCGTTCTTAACCACGAAAAACTTATCTACGGTCGTCGTACAAACTTGTCATTCCACAATCCAAAGGCTATAAGAGGTACAATGAAATTCAAAAAAATGTAGAGTTTGAACGACACACATGCAAAAACTCACGTCTACGATTCTATGATCAAGTTAAAAGTAATAAAAACAGAAGGGTACAAATTTAATCTGCCCGAACTCCGGAGAAGGGTCCGGGTCCCCGAGAGGCTGAGCGTTAGCGAAATTGCTTGAATACATTAGCGCGAGGTCCTATCTCAAAAACTCACGGGGTTAAAGCTCTAATGTCCCGGAACTGTGAATTGTCGTATGCTGATAACGAAATCGCTGTTTGCCTCAATGTATTTTACCAATAGGTCAAGGTAGAAGTTAAACCGAAATAAACACGTAATTAACGCTACCATCTTAGAAACTACTAAAGGCGGTTCCCAATATTCTATCAATCCATGGATAGATATTTGACATAACTTGTATGGAGCTTACGTTACATTTATACGAGTATCTCTAGTAGGGCAAATCAATTCCGGATGAGCTTTGGTGTTATTAAATTGTACGAATTAAAATAATAACAAAAGAATGGTCACAGCAGTTTCGAGGTAATTCAATTAATGAAAACAAGTACACGATACAATTTTTATCAAAATCTCGTCTTTTTCGCACATAAAAAAAGAGACTGTCGTACAATAAAGCCTGATATGCAATGACTCCCCAGGTTATGCCATTAGAAGAGCCTAATGAAGTCATGGTATAAAAGCGGTTGTTTACGAGTTACGACAAGATTCTTTTGCCTTAAACATTCAGACGGTACTAAGGTTTAATGTTACACGAAGGTGTTCAAGCTCGGTACACATCTTAGTAATCGTTTTATTAATTAATAGAGAAATAAGAGCAAACATTTATAAATATTGTTATATGGAATATTGCTACAGGAGTAAAACACAGTAAAGATTCATACAATTTACCTGGATAAAGAATTATTATCATTATTAATTAAAGGCTCTATATATCCAACCCGTTGCACAGCCTTTAAACGTTATAGATATAAAAAATCTTAAAATGTTAACATTTATGTTTGGAAAACGTACAACTAATAAATGTGGCGACATGGGTTTAATGAATCATGGATGTAAAACAAGCATATGTTATTATTTTAACTCACATCTATTTGAGAAATTTTCTGAACATGTTGATGGCATCGTGAGATGTGACCTTTTCTTTAAAACTTTGTATTACGAAGCAGCGCATTTTTAGGAGGCCTATGGGTTTGCATTGTGTAGCTTTTTATCTAGAATTCTAGATAAAGTATTTGCGTAACAAATACAAAATTTAAAACAGGTAAAGTATTCATAACAAGGTTAGTTCTCACGTCAGTAACTGTAGTGCATAACAATAAATACAACAACAATTAGCATAAAATACTCAAAATATGTGTTAATTAGTTTATGACTAAGAGAAACAGATTAATAGATATACTAATGTAGATTTTAAAACATTTTATATATTAAGGAACATCGCGGTAGATTTCTTTACATAAAACTTTTAGAGTTCTAGCCTCCAGACTCCAGACAGAATAATAGTGTCGCTAGGATCATCTTAAACAGTAACTCCTCAATTTACAGAACCTTTCATTTGTATGTTTACCAAAACATAAAGCCCGTTTTATTTAAATATTTCCTTACGATCATATTTAATTAGCTCGAATTTGTATGCACGAATTATTTTGAAAAGTTCCTAACTGCCCATCATACACGACAGACATTAACTATAAAACCACAGATAAAATATGATGTGACCCACATGAGTTCACAACTGGTTCTGTACCCGCGTCGCATTAGGTATGGTATGCGTATAAAAAATAGAATACCTCTTCACAGAATGCATGTTTCTTGGATGCGTCACTTTTGAATCTTGCCTCCAGGATAGATACGTAAATTGGAGTTTGTTAAAATTAAACAGACCTTTTCCGAATTATCTGAAAAAGCTGATTGCCTAGCCTAATTACATTTAACAATTTCGCGATCGAGCCTAAGGTCTAAGACGGCGGTTGTTATTTTGTCCTTTTTTCTCTTACGAATACATAGTGACTTACTTGGGTAAACTTTCTATCGGGAAAATTTTATCCAATCGCGTCACTGCTTCTGAGCGTATTTAGATTAAAGATGAAAAGAAATACGTGACATCTGAATCTGTAATTATTTTTATGTAAAGTTTTTAACCTGCTGTCACTAAAAATCGCTTAAATTGTTAGTGACAGCAGGTTGAAAACTTTTCAGCCCGTTAATGCAACGTGATTTTCAAGGGTTGTGATTGGACAACACCCATGTTTTGACATTGATACAGTTATTTAATGGTTGATACATTTTTAGCCGATCGCTCTGCAAAGCAGTCTATGGCTGGGGATGGTTGCATAATGCATTGCTATGTTTGGGTGAAATACAATTATTGTATTTACGAGAATCACCCGCTGTCAATTAGTGCCTGCGTCAGTCTCCATGCACCAGTCATTGTTGTATTATTTAATTCCGTGAAGTGCAATGCTGAGGTGGTCATTAAACTTGTAAAAGCCAAGTTGGCTGCCACTACGAGTGGGCTGTACTTATAATTTTATATTATAGTGGTATTGTAATCGGTGGGCTGTTTGTGTATCATTTAGTTTGCTAGCAACCTTCACTGGTTTGTTACCTAAAAAAAGGGAAGCCAAAATCCTATTATTGCATTCTTATTTCAAAAGTTTACTAACCTAGATTGGTATGGTTTCATGTTAACATACAATGCTATTTGCTAACTTGTTAACTAACTGAATACTAACTAACTGAATCACTAACTAACTGAATAACTAACTGAATTATACAGAATCAGCCCACAGGTTCTTAAATCCAATCCAAATCTGCTGGGTCCGCTAGAAATTTAGCGCTGTTTATCGTAACATTATGAGCTGTGTTTAATCGTCTCCTACTGCCAACCGGTAGTAACATTAACGTTATTACTAATCTTTCCTTTCCTAAACTAATCCTATACTAATCCTTTGTAAATCCAGAATGAAGATGCCTTCTGCTGCCAAGAATATTATTTTATGCATTGCCTTATTTTGATTTTCTTCTGATATGTTTTCTCTTCACATAAGGATTACAATATTGTACTAGATTTAAGCTTTACTTTAAGAACACCTACGTACCTACTGTGGCTTTTCTTATGCCTACTTAATCCATCGATTAAAAATTCAATACATAATAATACGCTATACTTCAAAAACCCATACACATTGAAATACTAAAACTTTGTGCAAGTACTCACATATTAGATATTACCATAGACTGTCAACTTTAGTAACTTTCAGTCAAACAGCATTATAGAATCAGAATATCTCTATGTAATAGGTACTCCTGTATATGCTGTATACGAAGGTACTGGTCAGATAAATTCTATATGGACTTTTGTCGTTCACCGTACATAGGTAGGTTCAGTTATGTTAAAAAGGCAGACTAATATTTCACAGGGAGCCCGTAGGCGGAACCCAAATCACCGGCCATAGGCCCTGCAGTAATTAATGCTACCAGAAGAGAGGCGAGGGGGCGCCGGGTGACGTAGGGGGAGACATCCCTATAAAACAGATAGGTACTAGGGCCTAGTCCGGTATTATTATACCAAATTACCAACATAAATCATCTAAGAACGTAAGCGCATTATTTTTAAGATTTTAAACCTAATCTAAAACCCGATACTCATTTTTGCCTATATTTTTAGCTGTGGTCGTTTGAAGACTGGCCTATAGGAAATTGTTGTAAATTATGTGATGTGATGTCTAAATAGAGAAACTAGGACTAAAAGCCATTTTTTAAAAACCTATGGCAATCGTTATTTGTCGGTTTCACCAAAAGTTTTAAATTCTTCACTCAGGAATCAAAACTTTCGATTAACAGTCAGAAATTAAAACTTTAAATGATTAATTCCTACTGAATTAATACTTTAATTAAAATTATTAGTCCTTGTAAGCAAGCAATACTTGTTGAGGCTCAAGTAAGTTGTAAGGCTAACTACTAGAAGTAGTTCCCAAAGCTTAGTTATCCGAGAACTTAGTTCTTTGTTAACTTCTGAGTCACACGCGTGTTACATTTAATGTAGCCATGTTTCCTGACGATGATTCACGGACATGTCAGATATAATTTAATGGAAACGCTGACGTGTCCTTTTACTTCAAAGTTTGATGTAGGAAGCATCAAACTTTGAAGTAAAATGCCACGTGAACTAACAAAAATAAAAACATCAGATACATAATTTATTTTAGTTGTAAAAGCATCTTAAAAACAATTTACGGAGTGATAAGCTAAATAAAGCCGTATATTATTTTAGCCGTATATTATATAGGCGAAAAACCCAAAGATGTTAAGAACTGACTGGAAAGGAAAGCCAAATTTTGAGCAAAGCAAAAGGAAAGCAAAAGGAAATTCACTAAAATGATTCGGTCATCGCTCCGCAACTAAATGAACGATATCGAGAGTGAAACTAAACCCTAAATTTTGAGACAGCTGCACCAGATATGAGACAGGATAGAATGAGAAAGGGTAGGAAGAGAATATTTTGTCGATGCAGAATTTGTTTCATCACGTAAGTGAACAAGATCGCGACTCGAATGTGCCATTTCAAAACAGATTTCAAAATTTGAGACAGCTGTGCTAGAAGCAAGACAGGATAGACAGAGAAAGATTGGGACAACTTTAACTCACTACAGATTTTGTCGTCTAAAATTACGTTCTTACAGACTACGATAGTCTTTTGTAGCCGTCTATTTTTGACTATAAGTCTCAAATATCGTTTGTTTGCTATAAAACAGGTATTAGAGGGCGAAATACAAGTGAAAAACTAGGTAAAAACAGAGAGGTAGCGGTGAAATGCCGCAGATCTAGCCTGATTTGTTTGAAACCAATAAAAAAATTCAAGCACTAGGTGCTTAATTTAATTGCTGCAAGACTCCATACATTACAATAGTTTAAGTATTAGTAAAATTAATAATTGAATTTATTTCGAACTCCTCAGGGTTAATCCTCTATCATGCCGCATATACGAGCAACCGCTTCATTCAGTTGCATTGCAGACATTTGTTTAAAACATTTTACGTATTTTAATTGCCACAAATCACAGACCTAACATTGGCGCGTAACGGCGAGGTTAAATGAGGTCACGCGCCCACGCGGCTCATTAGGAAGCGCACGCGCAAGGCGCTGCACCACGACGACACTGCGCAAGAGACACGAGACAAAGAACTGCACTTAGCAAATCCAAATAAATCACGTGACGAGTGTTAACCTGATAATGTTTCATATTCTAAAAGAAAAAAGATGTTTCATGTGTTAGTAAATAAACCAACAATTAATCGTATTCGTTTAAGAAATCTGAATAATGATGTCAAAATATAACAAGACTCTTTAATTCAGAAGAATACCTCCGGGTTTTAGTTACATACAATTTACATCTATGGCCGCAAAGAGAATACAATATTGGGATTAAATGTTTAGTGAAACAATAATAAAATAAAATTAAAAAAAAACCTTTTATTTGCCATCACCAGTGAAAGTAGTTAACAATTCAAATATATGATTCAAAATGAGTAAAACATCTAAAAATTAAACCAAAAAATAATTAAGTAAAAATAATCTTGCTCTATGATAAGAATTGAGAACCCCGTTCTCTATAACCTAACCTAATCTATAGGCCTCCTCCAGAGCTTTCCAGTATCCTTTTTGGGAAACAAAAATATAGAAAGAGAAAATGATAAGAAAGAAATAATCTAAAACTAAAATCGACGTACAGGGTATAAGTACGCAAAACTTGCTTCAAAAGAAATAATCCTTACAACACAACACTATATTTGTAAATAAAATATTAATGAGGAAAGAGAAGAGTTTCCTGACAACCCTGCCTCGACAAAGAAATGACCTCAAAATATTACTTAGAAACACAAAGGGAACTATTTCAAAGTCCGATGCGACGAGCCACGAGAGAAAATTCAAGGTCCTCTTTACGATACCCGCTTGCGAAATTGCCGTCTAATATTAGACGTAATATCCATAAACCGACACGCCGATGACTTTGGGGTATCTAAACAAAGGAGTTTTTAAATTATTATTGGCATCTAAAATTTTTGCTACAAAATATTTGCCCGACTCCGGGAATAATAAAGCATAAAAGTTTCATGAATTTTCAAAACGTGCAGTTGTATTTTCGTTTCTGCGAGTAAACTTTAAGGTCATTTTGTCCACCGCACCAACCTCATTGAGAACGAGAAGACGACGACGAAGTAGCGATACATTTATGACATCTATACTTATAATAAAACTGTAAAGGGTCGAATTCTGTACATTGAAGATATTTTGAAAATTTTTGTTGGAGGACACTATTTAGTCGATACTGAAGCCAAAACTGTAATTTGTTTCATTTTTGTCTGTCTGTCTGTCTGTCTGTCTGTCTGTTTCACGACCGCGCATCACGGCTAATCTGCTGGATGGATTTAAATGAAACTTGACATGATTATAGTTCATACTCCGAGGTAGGACATAGGATACTTTTTGTCCCGGAATTCATCATGGTTTCCCTGGAAGACGGCATCAAAGTCAAAATGTGTATTTAGTTATAATTCATTAACCCGCTGTCCGATTTCATTTATTCTTTTTTTGTTAGAAAGGAGGTTCTTTAAAAATTATTCCGTATAAATTTTGTCATCATCACTTTTGTAGTTCAGAAATTATAGTCATCAGAACCTTTATCGATGAGTTCAAGTAGGTGACTTGACACTCGGAATAGACAAGCAACTAGGACTAGGAAGTAAGGGCTCAAGTCAGACTGGAGTACCCTTACAGCCGTAAACAAATATGCTTAGCAGAAGATTTTGTATGGTTTAAAATTTTTCACTTTTAGAGTGAACAAAAATCATGAATTTATCACCACGTTATACCTTATCGCGCCATCTCTACAAATTATGTGGAACTTGAATGTAAAACTTGGAGATAGGTACTACCGAATTTTTGTTAATAAAAATTAATTGTCATGTAATGTACTGTTCCTTGACTTTATATTAAGATGGCACTGTTGAGACATGAACAGATTAAAGTTTTCACTTTTGTGGACATTCCCAGAGTGCCACGTCTTTTTTTATCATCCGTAACATGGAAAGACTAATAATAATGGTTCACAAATATTTTTAACTCTCAGGTCTTAACTGGTCCTATCTGATTAACCGTCATAGGTCTTTTTATACGTAAAGAAATATATAGCCATTGCCCATTCTGATACTTGGGATTGTATTGAGATGAAGCAAAGATTTTTAACAGACTCTTAAGTTGGGCTGGAGAATATTATTTGTAGAGTATTTTATCCCAGTGGTACCTACCCGGCTGAACTCTGAAAGAAGATTTCTACCACCAGTACAACTTTTCACATGATTTAATAATTTTTGACATATTTCGTGGTTCCAGAATAAAAATCACAATGAAAAGGACGATTTTAACTGTCGATATTTCGATACATTGGTACAAGACCACGACCCGTGCCTTTGGGTTGAAATATCGACAGTTAAAATCGTCCTTTTGATCTTTCAACTACGTATTAATGAAACTTTATATTTTTTATTAAAAAAAGAAGTTTTCAAAATCACCACAAGATAACCCGTGTGAAGTGAGAACAAGTTTCTGTACAACATCACACCAGAATCCCGCGAAAATCAAGGAATTCTACGGTATATGTAAAAAAAATCGTAATTCACGCGGGCGGAGCCGCGGGCAACAGCTAGTATTAAAATATATTTACTATAGACATAATATGTGGACACCGTCACAGCACGCCCGCCACATCATCATGATCTAAGCCAGAATTATTTCTCGGTCTCAAGGCGGTGGACAAATGGCCTTATAACATTGGCGTGATCGTGAATTTTCTTAGCTAATATCCAGCTAAGAAAATATGTTTAGCAGTTCGAAGATAGTTCATCATCATTTCTAATTAATGATGTAAGTAACTTCCGTCTTCTACAGGTGTGATAAATTAGAGAGATATCTTGTTACTTCTATGACAGAGAGTAACCTTGACCACATACATCAATTGGAATTTGTGGAACAACCAACTCCTCGCTTACAAGTTACAACCGAGAAATCATATCTGTAAAAAATATGTTCTTAAAAGGTCGTGCAATAAAGTTTCGGGGATTTTTTTGCGTAATTTCCTCTCAATATAGACGGACCCAGAATTCCCGGCTATTTGTACGTTTAAATTTAATATCTAACTTTACAAAGGAGTAAAACTTTAGGTTCAGATTCCATGCTTTATTACTGTAAGGCTGAGCAACATTAATAGAATATTTCTTTGACAAAGGCGTCGCGCGTCGGTCGTAAAGCCAAGGGTACTTAGTGCAGTCATCGCTCAGCCGGTCGTCCAAACTGCCAATTTGCCTTCTTTGTTTTCAAAAGCTCAGGATTTATGCAAAAAGACGTTTCGATTTATCGGGAATTCTCTTTCAAAGTACCACCCTTACTAGTTATTCCTTCTTTTATATCTAAGCTCTGCAAATGGAAAGCTAAAACGAATTAAGAATGTATGAAAACAAAACATCGTTTTCTTGTCAACGAAGGCACCGTTTATGAGGAAGTATGAGAACTTGCTTTTACTAGCAACTACAATAAATAAAGGCAAGAAAATGGATTTTTCGATAAAAAGTAGCTGAACAGTAGTTGAATATATGTCATTTAAATTTTGGTAAAACGTCGATGCTTTTATCGACATCCTTCAGTAATTTTTCTTGTAAGAATAACGATCCCACCCAAAATACAAACATGAAAAATTTCATGGTTTTATTGGAAGGGGACAATCAAACTTACAAGCAAATATCTAAGTAATTTTTTGCGTTATTTATCTAATTTTAAACGTGCAAAGGCCAAAAACGTGTCACAAATATATCACGGCGACAGAGCAACGAACATAAAGACTACAGAGGTTACAAATGAAAACGCATTTCAGTGTCAGCGGACGGAAGCACTTACATCTATTTCTGTTATTCCCCGATGCAACGGGAAAGCTCCGAACAACGCGTGAATATAAACAACTCATCGTGGCGTTTTGAACACACGTATAAATACCTACTACCTGTTATTCCTCTCTTGCGTAGTTGTCTCTTGGGTATTTGACTCAATTTTTTTTTATAAATTCAGTATAAACTATGATAAAAGTAATGGCGTAAACTGAAAAAAACAAATTATATCTATGTATTTTGTCAATATAAAAAATGTAATTTTTTATTTTTTTTTAATATATTGTTCATTGTTGTGCTTTAAAAATAAAAATTACGATCAAATAACAAATAAGTTAGAAGCATTTAAATATTTCTGATTAGACATAGATAGCGACTTTGAATTGTGACGTCACACCTTACTAGTGCCATAGAAGTTTCGTTCGTTCTTTGATGGAATTTCATATTTTTTTAGTGTACGTCATTATTTTAATCGTAGTTTATAAGTAATACTTTATATCAAATTCAAAAGTAGTAATACCCAGTTATTTAAAAATACGAAAATTACATAATGTGTAAAAAATATGTTTTATATCATACTTGCTCAGTAAGTATGGATTACTATGGTGGAAAGTCTCCTTGTAAGTTGGTGTTTGCAATTCAAGGCAACATTACATCGCACTATGCTTGAATTGTAATGTTCACATTACAGTTCAAGGGCAACATTAGGTAGCACTATGCTTGATTTTTTTTTTTTCTCTTCTGTTTTATTTTTTTTTATTATTTTTTATTATTATTTTTTATTATTTTTTTATTTTTCATTTTTTTAATTTTTTTTATTATTTTTTTTATTATTATTTTTTATTATAATTTTTTATATTTTTTTTTTATATAAATACGTTTATTAATTATTACAGAAATTTAAATATATGTACATAAATTTTTTATATTATATTATTTTATTACTTTTTTATTTTTTATTTTTTTTTATTACTTTTTTTATTATTTTTTTAATTTTTTTTTTAATTATTATAATTTTTTTTTTATTTCTTTTTAATTTTTTTTTAAATTTTTTTATTATTTTTTTTTTAATTTTTTTTTTATTTTTTTTTCTTATTTTTTTTTATTTTTTTTTTATTTTTTTATTACTTTTTTTATAATTTTTTTATTATTATTTTTTTTTTATTATTATTATTTTTTTTATTTTTTTTTCTCTAAATTTGCTAATTATTCTAATTAAAATTTCATTTTGCATTACCAATGTTTTATTTACCTCGCAAGAATGATATAAAGTAGAATGCTTACCTCGGTTGCAAGTAGCTATTACACCCTCAAACTATATTCACCCTCGCTCGCTGCGCTCGCTCGTGTGACTAAATATCTCGGGTGCACGCGATCCATTAGCGCCCTTTGCGAGCTGCGCTCGCACTGGCGCCAAATTGGATCTTGTTCTGTAATAGCTTACTTACGTCCCTTGTGTAACAATCTACTATTATAGGGCAATGTACCGGGATTGGTGCAATAGGTGCTCGTATGAGCGACATTGACAATTTTTAGCTCATAATCAAGGTGGTTTCATTAAAAGACACTGGAATATATTATTATGAGCTTCTATTACGGAAGGCTAGTAAATTAACGAAATCGCAACAGTAATATAAGAGATAATATAGAGATATATATAGAGATAAAACGTGTTTGAAGAATTATAATAACATCTCTTATAAACAGTAGTCGTAGAACACAGATTTAATCGTATATGGTAAAATTTTACGAATTAATAGATCCAACTATATTAATTAAGCAATAAATTAAAATTCCAATATCCCAAAGTTACAATGCGGCGGGCGTAAGCTGGAGAAGAGAAAAGACAATTTTCCGCCTCGGTTGGTTTATTAAAGAAACATAAGCGAACAAAATAAATCATAAGTTCGGTACAGCAAGGATCCCGCGCCACTAAGCATCACAAAAAATATAGGATATAGCCAAATATATACTCGTAATAAAAGCAAGTAAAGAAACATGAAGATTAAAAGTTGCATGATTTTCAAGACTGTTTAAACTGTTTTTTGATATTCTTGTTAAATAATAAACGTATTATGTTTACCGCATTTATACGTCTTTCTTCACCTTAAATAGTCTCTTTTTTCACCGAAATCCTTTCATATTAGTCAAAAGTAGGTAAGTTTAAGACATTCGATAATACTCAAAACGAAACGTCGGAAAAATATTAATATACCTAACACAAAATTTGAATACAACTTTCCTTTCGATCTCACAAACTTTTCACAACATTTTGGGACAAAGTTCCGAAGTTTCTAGAAAACTAAAATATTTGGCAATTAGTTGCAACTGCAAAATGGGCAAAAGTTTCAAAACAAAAACAAGCCTAGCGTTAATTTTCTTTTTATATCGCCATAGTTTTACGCAAAGCGCGAATTGGCCGATGCGGAGAGCGGTCCGAATTTCGAATTTCAATAAAAGCAGTAGGGGAGTAAATCGTAGGGTGTTGTGTATTGTGTTCACCAGCTGACTATGCCGCCCCCTCCCTCTTCTCCGCGCCCCCTCCATCACGTGCCGATGGTGAAAAATAATGAAAAAGATAATTACATTAATCGCACACCCCAACGAGTGCAATTGTTCTACTTATTTATTAGCATTTGTATTTGTTTATTATTATTTAGCAGAGAATAATTTTAATACACCGACCATTGATAATAATAGTCAAGATAAGCCAATCCGAACATTTTACGTAAACCTTCTTCATACAAGAAAATGTAGCGCCATGTGTCGAAACTCCTGCGAAATACTGCGTAGGCTTACAGCTTACTACTGACGCCGGAGGGGGTTTTGCTCCCATAAACTGGCGACATTTTTTCGCGCGGTCCGCCCCGTGTAGAGTATACGTCAATGAGACCGACCTACGGGGTATCGAAATCCCATAGGAACGGTTTTCCACACCATTGAGCTAAACCAATTTTTTTTTTATTTTTATACTAGCTGACCCGGCGAACGTTGTTTGGCCATTAGGGATATAAAAATAGTTTACGACCTACTCTCAGACCTACTGAACATACACAGAAAATGTCATAGCAATCGGTCGAGCCGTTTCGGAGAAGTTTGGTAACAAAAATTGGAACGAGAAATTTGTACAGTCTGTCTATCTAACACCTGCCAGCAACTAAGCTTAATATCGGTAATTTTGCCTTATATTCCAAGGCCGAACAAAGATGCACGCATTATAGGAGGGCTATATTCACGTAACGTTTGCACACACTAAGTGATGTGAATCTAGAATAAAATAAAAAATTATCATTGCAAAATTAACTGAACGTCTATTGGTTTACAGTTTAAAATTGAATGTATTTCAACATAAGAAATACAATCTTTCAACCTTATCGCGCGAAGTAAATTTAATTTCACGATTGTCGACCAAGTTACGTTTTCAACTACATTCAATTAACTTTTCAGTGTTCGCAAAAAATGTTTTGATTTCAATATCGTCTTCTAATATACGTAATATCAATTACCTTTTAAAACATCTTATTCACTTCAGGAAAGTATAGCCGACGATATACGTTAATCTCCTACCAGGAGGGCTAATATCCTCAAGAGGACGAGGGTTGGTCACTATTTGTCCTTGGGACGCGCCGGTGTCATCGACACTATCATATGCACTAAAATTGGCATTCCTATAAAGTGCCTTCCTATGCTAGTTATATAAACATTATGAACGTGCTAATTCGATTATTGTATAAAATATTTGACTCAACAAAATATGCATGCTTGGCCGCAATGTTAAATGTTATGCTGTAAAGAAAAAATTAAAGGATACATTTCTTGGAAGAAGTCGAGGCTTGGCGGCTGGAGGATGTCTAGTGCCGATAACACCTGAAAACAAAAAATATTTCAAATTTCGTTCCATAGCGACACATCACAAATTCACAACAACAAGCTCGTCCAGCTACCTAAAGAATATTAAAAATTGCAGTATTTTTCAGTACTCAAACTTGAAAAAAAAGAATAAAGAAAGAAAACCGACTTATAATCTATCCATCTAGTGACACAGGTATATATATATCATATTATTTTCGATCCAATCACCGATCGCATTTCGGAAAGGTTGGTGATGATACGCAATAATGATACGCGGTCTCGATACGCTGCTCTGTTAGCACACAGCGCGCAGCGGTTCAACGCCGAGTTGGCTTCCGTCCTATCACCAAAGTTGATGGTTTATGAATTATGATACAGAATGAGCTCAACGACGGTGTTGCATCATTGTCACGGTACGACGAATGATACGCTGCATGTGACCCGAGTACTATGTTCGGATCGAAAAAAAGATACAAAGCCTGGACGCACCTTTACCGAAAGGGACTTATGTGTCCAATATTAATGAATTCTGATTTTGCAATTATTAATTATATCAGGTAATACGTAATCAAGAAATAATAATTAGAGTGCGGGCGGTGCGGTGGGCAGTGGGCGCGTAATTTATTCATTTTCACTGTTTGCGCTATCGATCAACGTGTGTGTGTAATAAGTATGATATATCTGTAGGTATGTAGTACAGACTACAGACTATAGAATACTGTGTTTGTGGTCTATGGCGCATGTCGCCCGTGTTTGGACAGGATTTGCATAGACGACGGAAAATTGGATCCCACATAGGTACCACCTTACTGAACCAAGGCCGTGGGAGTTATACGAAATACACTTACGTTCTCGTGTTTAAAGAAGCAGAGCATCTTGAGCTCGCGGAAGACGCGCTTGGAGGAGACGAGCGACTGGAACACGTTGGGCAGCTTCTTGAGGGCCACGCGGCGACCATCGCGAGGGTCCGTCACTGCCCTGGGGACAAGGAGACACACTGTTAACATTCAAGATAAGGAAACATTCACGCTCTCCTCTGCTTCAGAATAGTAGGCCTACATTAGCGGGCGAAGATTCGTCGTGCCTGATTGTGTTCTTCTTTGCACAACAAAGAAGAAAACAATCAACGGTACAGAAGACTCATTCACAAAATGACTTTAAGAAACACCGACTCTAGCGCTGACACAAAAAGTGCAATTCAGTTCGCAATAGCGCCCCGCCTCCGCAAACAACACGCAACAAACGCAACGTTGTGGTCTCTGTCTATCGCGTAACTCTATCTCATTCGACGTACTAAGGTTGCCTCGCACGCAGCGCGGGAAATACTTAGATCGTAGGTACAAGAACTAACGCGAGCAAAGTAACCGGCGCGCGGAGGCCGTTTGAAATAAGTACGTCAAGACGGCTATCTGTAGTTTCTCCGATCAATGATAAGTGAACTTGGCCTGGTTGTGCGAAGACGTACTCGTAGGACGACAATAAAGTGACGTAGGTCTAGCCATCCAAGCGAATATTGTTGCGACATAACCATTTGCCTTTGAGACTCCCATTCCCACCAGTGTCTCGATATTATCCCGATATCCCGATAGTACTCACTGTCATTGTGTTTTGTTTTTTTTTTTTTTATTCTGTTTTGTGCAATAAAGAGTTTATCTATCTATCTATCTTCATCGACTTCGCACGAATACTGCGTGTTGCAACGATCTAACCGACCACACTCATCGCGATAGTATTAATATTCGCCGTAACCCACTACAGTAGCACCAGCATGTAAATCTTAACATTCGCCAATTATAACATTTTGACATTTTTAAAAAGAGCAAATGCCGAGTTTCTTGTCTTTTGTTCTGTTCTCGGTGCAATTTGTATTCAGTGCAATTCAGATATTGTAAATTATAGAATACTTGCTGACCCGATCATAATATGGGCTTAAATGAAGTAATGAAGAATTTCAGTTTTCTCGAATTCCGGCGCGTTTTTCTAATATCTTCTTTCCCTTTAAAACTTATCCGGGCTCAAACGAACATTTAAAAAATGTACCTGAATAACATTCGCATGGAAATTATTTTCAAACACAAAAGGAAACCGTTTCGGTCGCTTCACAAAGGTGCGAAAATAAAACCAGCCTCGACAGTCGACGAGCCATTGAAGCGACTCGATGTGGCAATAACAATCGAATGTTTCACACCGAATTCACTGAAATAATTTCGAACAATTTTTCAACGTAGGAAGCAGTACCTGCACTATTTAATTATGAAAAGCAGTATTTGCTGGCGCAATTTAGAAGAAAACATAACTCAAAAATAACGAATAAGTAGTATAACCTCAATTTTTTTAAGAAATTTGATAAAAAGTGTCGGGTTTTTGCTGGATCGACGGACTGCCTGTTGATCGGACGGTCCTGGGTTCAACTACGAAACGGGAACATTTAAGTTTGACTTACAAACATCTACCGCGGTTTGTGCATCTATGGATTAATTAATAATAATAATAGAATTTTATTTTTTACACCTAACCAAAAATTTTGTGGTGTTCTATATACCTAAAATTAATTTAATTCAACTCATTAAACATTTGAAATGCGCTTAAATATTTGAATACGCATTCTAAGGTGCAAGTTGTGCAAACATTTACCTGTCTACATTCAACATTGTAGGTACTGTACAGTAACGCTCCGTCTAAAGCAATGCTAGTAGAAAAGCGTCGCGTCGTCTCCTGAACGAAATGCTGAGAAAACATAGTTTGTGAGACAATAAATATAATTAAGTGTGAAAACTCGCGTTTGCACAGCTTTCGAGAATAACTCGCTTCTTTATGTAGTTGGGATCAGCGCGAGGCGAAGATGAGATGCCCTTTCATCACCTCTTCTCTTCGCGCGTTTCTCATTACAAAGGATCCCGGCTCTACTCTACCTCGCTAGATGATATTTCTCCATATCCTGCGCCTTCTGAAAAGCATTGGAACGAGGAGAATCACGTGGTTAATTCCTCTGTTTTTATGCCAACGGTCACAGTCTGCGTTCATAAAGCCTGTATTCTTCAAACTCCCCCATGAGCATTAAGATAGCATAACTGAGGTCACAGATTATCAAAAAATGTAGATATTGGGAGTTTTAAGTCCCAAGACTAGGCACGATTATCCTATCAGAAAAGTCCACTACCATCATGGACACTGGCGACTGCTTCTGCGGACTGGTGGAGGACAACCTCCACCACGTCTTGAGGAGCGAGAGGAAACAATTTGTAGGGAGTTAAGAAGGCGCCCCGAGAACACGCCAAGAGCAAATACCCAAAGGCAGCCCTCCCACAATTCGGCCACCATAACCGCGAGATTGATTAGGTTACGGGTGGTGGACGGTGGCCCTGGCCAAGTTCGGATTAGCGAGGATTAGGTATAATATCCATTTTATCTACTATTATGTTTACAATATATGAGATGAAAAAAAACCTTATAAGATCACTTTGTTGTCCGTCTGTCTGTCTGTCTGTCACGACCCTTCAGTAACTATGAAAGATATCAAGATGAAATAGTTATAGATAATGATGGCCCGCCGTCATTGCAATCATAAAAATTTAAAATCTTTTTTTATTTTTATTTATAAAGGGGGGAAAAGTGGGTCGTCCAAATTTCATAATGAGATAACAATATTGAGTGGGGTATCATATGAAAGGGCGTTACTTGTGTATTCTAAAACCGATATTTATTTATTTTAATGCCCGATAGTTTTTGATTTATTGGGCAAACTGTCGAAAAAAATACCTTACCCCCCCCCCACCCCTTTTCTCCGAAGTTTACCGATCGAAAATTCTGAAATAATTATGATTAATATACTTATCGATGTATATTTTATGGGAAAAATATGATCTTTCTTTTGTGTCTTTTATACTTTTTTGGTATTAGCAATTAACCTCAAAAAACAAAGTTAAGTTTGCGGTTCGGTAAAAAAGGGATTTTTATGGTTTTACTTTTTCTATAGTAGTACGGAACCCTCAGTGCGCGAACCCGACTCGTACCTGACCAATTATACTACTATTTACAATAATATATGAGGTCTCTGTAGTCTACTTCAGAATAGTTCAGCTAGCTAAGAACAGCTCTGATGAGCTATGATCAATATCGTAAAGTATATAGGTACCTACTAGTTAGTAAGTACTACTACATAGTTAGTAGTTAAAAGGTTAGTAGATGTGTATCTGGCACATAGACAATTCTCGTAAACAGTGGTGGAAAAGCAGACTACATAACTATAGGAGCTGAAATACCTAAGTTAGAGTAAGGCACATCAGATCTTTTGAAGTGCTGCATGCAGCTCAAAAATTTTTGTTAAATAAGTCGAGGAGTCCAGGTACAATTCGTTTTAATTGAAAAATAAATAGGTATTAACAAGGAATTCTTGTGTGCGCTGTCCTCAAGAATATTTCCTCAATGCCGAATGAAAATAACCAACTAGTCAAACAATGTCATAGCTTATGTATTCGTTGGTCATAGTGAAGACACGTAAACGCTAACGACATTGAATCGACAGTGATAAGCTTTTGTATTGTTTAGTTTAAAAATGGCAAAACGTCAATGCATATAATTTGCCTCTACATAATATCTTTCATTTAGTTTGATTTAGTGTACACAAGGGTACGGAACTCGACCAAAGTTTTAAAAATTTTGATCAAAATTGATTATTATTTCGTTTTAACGGCCCATTATCCCGGTTTTTAGCGACTACGCCACTTTTCAAAGCAATTCAAAGTCATGAAAAAATTGTTTTTTTTTCACTGTTAAAAATACATATTAAAGATACATGCTTTATCTCTATAATGGCCTCATGAAAACACGATAAGTTAAACTTGCCTCGATCATAAAAATTTTTGAAAACAGGTCGTTTTTGTTCATTTTTTTAATGGTATTTCCAAAGCTTTGGACTAAATTTCATAAAAATTATACGTAAAGTAAGCTCATTGTATTGCCTATCCATTGAGCAGACAGATATTAAATAAAAAAATTGCTGCAAAATTTCGCCTAACAGAAGTCATAAAATGGTCTAACGCATCGAATAAACGATGTACTCAGTGGCTCACGAGCCTCCATACGAGACGGACCTGCGCAAGTTTTCACGACTCACGCTCCTTTCGCGCTAAAATTATTTATTTTTTAAATGCGCTGGAAAAAAAAACTATCTGACAGGAAGCGAAGGAGAATTTAAAAAAATTATATAGTAAGTGTTTCTTGAGTTTATCAAAATACCTAGTCCTCAAAAGCTCCGAAGAAACTCTGATACGAACTAAGAAAATTATGGTAGGTAGTGTAAATTCCACCACGTGCAAATACCATCACGCGTAACCACAGTTTAAATACTGTTACTGTTTATCTGTTCAACTAAAATAACTCGTTTTTTACTTTTTACACGACTGCCCAAAAAAAGGAGTGTAATGTTTTTAGGGTTCATGTATGTATGTATGTATGTATGTATGTATGTATGTATGTATGTATGTATGTATGTATGTATGTATGTATGTATGTATGTATGTATGTATGTATGTATGTATGTATGTATGTATGTATGTATGTATGTATGTATGTATGTATGTATGTATGTATGTATGTATGTGATGTTTCTTTATTCCTCCATAACTTCTGAACGGCTGAACAGATTTGGATATATGGGGTATCGTTAGAATCCTTGGATCCTCCCGAGTAACAAAGACTATTATTTAAATATGGCCAGGAGCATAGATTATTACTATATGAATCCGAATAACACCACAACATGATCGAAATATGCACGAATTACAAATGATTTGGTATTTTGAATGAATGGAGACATCGTAGTTTACAGGACTCTTGAGAGTGTGAATTTTTAAATCTCACTGACTGAGCGAAATATAAATTCTTCAGATGTGCCCCGAGTGTCTTGCCATTTCAAACTCCACAGTGTTATAAATTTTTCATTAGAGACAAGATGTTTTGTGTTCAATTCACGATCTTTTTAAAATTTAAACGGGACTCATTTTAAGATTTCTAGTGCAACGCTTTTAATAACGAAGCCCACTGGTAATGTATATTTTAATGGAAAGCCAGGCCCGATTTGGCAACGCAACGGCAACGGTATACGATGTATTACGAGAAGCTGGGATGTGGAAATCCCACCGGATTCGATTTACTTCCTTTCCGCACAAATCTGATATAAGTCGCATATAGTATTGGCGTCGCAAATAGTATTGGCGACATTATGTACGAGATGTATCATAAGATATTTCCCCGCAGGTATAGCAAGTCTCGGAGGAATTTCCTTTAGCGTTCAAAGTCAAAATATTTTACTTCATACCCAGGAAATTCGCCTTACGGTACATCTGGACAATAATGGAGTCTTATATAGGTTCTTAATTTTACTAACGCAAATACCTACTGTTTTTCGGAGGTATTTGCGTTTACAAACTATGAATAAATAGTAAATACCACTAGCTTAACGATGAAGAAAAACACCGTGAAAATACTGGCCTGGTTGAGATTCCTTTATAAGCCAGCGTGGTAGCTACGGCCAAAACCTTCTTATTAAGAGAGGAGAACCACAGTACAGTAATGGGTCGTAAAATAGGGGGTGAATGAAGACAAGATTTGTATCAGACATTACTAGATCACTTATAAAGCCAGAATACTCAGTAATCTTTATACGTACCTACTGCAGAAAAATGATTTCGGGACACTACATTCCCTGCTAGTAGATATAGACTCGTAAAAACAATTGTTTGTTAATACTCAGTAAGAACGTCCGCCAACCTTTTATCCGAGTGTATTCGAGCGTACGCCGACATAAATAAAGGACAATGTTGCAAAGATCAGCTCCTTCCACAAATAGAACCGATCGCTTGACTCTACACATGAGTGCACTAGCCACTAATACTCAAGCAAGAAAGTAATACTTAAATTGGGCGATAGGTACTTGGTGACACTAAAAACTGAATCTATTGAAGTACAAAGTTAAAGTTTCTAATACAAACTGGTATAAGTCATCTTTTTAGGGTTCCGTGCCTAAGGAGTATGAACGGGAGCCTATTACTAAGACTTCGCTGTCTGTCCGGCTGTCCGTCTGTCACCAGACTGTATCTCTTGAACCGTGATAGCTACAGACTTCTAATTTACACAGGTGATGTATTTCTCTTGCCGCTATAACAACAAACATTAAACAATAGAATTTTTACACTATTTTGGTCTTGATACCACGGAACCCTCAGTGCGCGAGCCCGTCTCTCACTTGACTAATTTTTCAAGTTAGAACTTACCATCCAAAAGCAGAATCACACGTCATAATGGTCCGGGATCCATACAAATCGAGGGACACTGTAGCTAGAACACGCTAGTCCGCGGACTGCTTATCTTAAAGCTGCAGCAATTGCTGGGAACACTGTGTGGTTCCTGTGTAATCAAACTTCTCACAACTATTCTTTGACTTAAATGCAACAGAATAGTATTATACGCATAGATTCATAATAGATCGTCGCTCACGCTCCTATATCTACCTCTGAAGAAGATCACAACGGTTCGCCGTTTAGGATATTAATCTGTCATCCGAACAAATCAAGGGATTTGCACTGGTCTCCTTAATAGATACCATAGACACGCTAGTCTGTGTTTAATTGTGTGTCTATCTAGCTATTTTAGCATAAGGCCCGTTTTCCACCAAAGCGGGGTGGAGCGGAGCTGTTTGATTACCAATCAGAATTCGTCACTTCGACATTTCCTCTCCCCTCAGTTTCGGAGATGTTAAAATGACGAAATCTGATTGGTTACTCAAACACAGCCCCGCTCCGCTTTGGTGGAAACCGGTCCTAAAGCTGTACTTAACAAACAGAACAACGAGTGTCCATTTTTTTTTAGTTTTATCATAGTAGATACTAGTTTACTAACCTAACAACCATACCTACAGACACGCTGGCTTTTCACGATACTCCAGATGAGTATCGGTGTATGCCTTTTGCCTACGTTGGTATTAAGCCTAAGAGCATGTTCGGCTTCATAAATTATAACTGTGTTATTGTGCATTAGGTAAGTATCTACGCCTAACTATAGTGTAACTATGTAGCATTTCAGAGCTACTACTGCTGTGTTTCAAATCATGCTGTAATATTCATACTCAGTAGTCGCTATGCAGTGGTTAGGTTAGGTTAGGTTAGTTGTCTCAGATAAACCGATGGACACTGCACCACTTACTAGATTGTCCAGTGAATCATTTCGGCTATCAAAGTTTCTGTATAGTCAATGTGAGTTTGGATGTTTGCTTTTGAAGAACAAAAGTTGTTAGTTTTAATGATATAAACGACAAGGACGAGAGCTTTCTGTTATTCTTCATTTAACCCTTTGTATTGGAACCAACTGCAAATCGAGGTCCAGAACAGTTTTTTTTTGTACATCTACTTCTTAGGTACAATAATTATGTGAATGTCCCTGACTGTGAGCAATGCCTATTACCACCCGCTTCCCAATAATGATATAGCCTCCGAATCAAAAAATACAACTCGTAATGCCAAATAAGATGTAGGTGTGATATAAAGGAACTCGTGTACGTTACACAAATTAGTCTAAAACTGCGTTAATTGCTTGTCAAATTGTCACGTGGACTGAGCCCAAAGCTTGGCATCGCCGACACAAAAATTTATAAATATCAGCCATTGTATTCAACAGTACTATTCCTCTTTCCTGTCTCGAAATTTATTTCGGGTGTGGATCAAAACCACGACCTATTTGAATTTAGTCTGCTTCTTAACCTGTGAGCTATTAATGCTAAATTTCTCCTGATAATAACCGGTCTCCTTGTAAGTGAATACTCTTTCTAGTCTCGTTTATTTCAGGTGTCGATCAAAACCGCGATCTATTTATGTAGTGCGAGCAATGTGTGTGATGTTGTCCACTATTTATTTATTTATTTGGATTCAGTCTTCTTAACCACTGAGCTTTTAATGCTAAATTTCTCCTGATAACCGGTCGCCGTGTAGTCCGAGCCTAACCGGCAGGAAGTCCGCGGATCTGTGTCAATGTCGCCGCGCCGGGGACTTGTCGTTTTTGACACATTTTTTAGCGCCCACGCCAATGCCAGGGCATGTATTACTCATTCTCTGTGTCGCCTACGACAAGGCTCTCTTGGCACTTGAATGACATTGTCAGGAGCGCGTTGTTATAGAACAAAGGCAGCCAGGAAATAAAATCTCCTCAATTTTACTTCAATTTTAGTTTTAATTTAGTTAATATTAAGCAAAAGCAATACAACATATAATAGCGATATACCGACAGAGCCAAATATCAAACAGTATCGCGAGATAGCGTCATTAGTTCTGAATTTAGCCGCGCGTCAAGATAGCCTTGTCGCACTAGACATTACTAAGAGTTTAGTTATTGTTAAGTACATAACGTGTTTGAAATGATTATGGTAAATGAGTATCCCATTGTCACACATGAAACGATTTAAGGTCAAGTCACAAATAAGTAAAAAAAAATACATGCAAGTGTCTGATATTCCACGTGTTGTTAATTCAAGCTCGAAGGATTTACGAGGAACCACCCTTCTAGAATAACCACTTTCCACTTACAGGATGCAGCGTCACACCTAGTTTTTTACCAAGAGAAATGTATTAAAATCAAAATCTGTGATTAAAATAATCTAATATATATGCGCTATGTAAGTATATAATTTTCCTCGTCGAGGGTGGGATAAAATCACCCGTCGATAGAACGCCAGCTGATCCAATACTGGACCGCTCTTATAATAACATCGTATTTTTCTCGGCCCTAACACAATTACCACTTATCTCGGAGTTCCTGCATGGTTTGTTCAGCAGCTTATACGGTTAGCTTTCTAGAAAAAATAATATGATATGGGTAGGGTTTTCCACAGCAAAAATTGCACCCGTAACTTGGCGTACAAACTTAGATTATGCACTGGAACTACTCGTATTATACAGTAGTTTATATGTACCTACACTCATAATTAAGAATAATTGTACATATCATGACATTTTAGAAAAGAGACGGGGACAGTGTTTTATTTTCACATGACAATAATTCTCATATTTCTATTAAAAGTCCAAACTGACTACGAACACAAAGTACCAAAGTCTATTCTCATTTAAAAAATATTCCAAAAGAGGCGCATTCAAAACATGAAATCTAAAAGTAAACAGTTGAAATAAAGAAAATTAATAAAACCCAAATACACCATAATAGTATGATCGGTAATTTTTTTAGGGTTCCGTACCCGAAGGGTAGAAAAGGAACCCTATTACTGAGACTTCGCTGTCCGTCCGTCCGTCCGTCCGTCTGTCACCAGGCTGTATCTCTCGAACCTAAGACTTGAAATTTTCACAGATGATGTATTTCTGTGGCCGCTATAACAACAAATACTGAAAAGTAGAATAAAATAAGTATTTAAGGGGGCTTCCATACAACAAAGGTAATTTTTTTGCTCATTTTTGCTCCATATTAATAACGGTAAAAGGTAGACGCTTCAAATGTTCACAGAATATTTAATAATATAATCACTTTCAAAATAAATAGTTATAAATTTAAAAAATAAAGTTAAAAAAAAAAAAACAGAAAAAAGTACTTTATAATAGCACAGTGAGGTTTGAACTCACTAGCACGATTTTTCACAGGCACGCGCCCAGTGCCCACGCCTATTCTATGATGTAGTGGATGAAATCATGGATATGGTAAATATAATATACCTAATCAATAAAAACTAAAACGCATGACTCGTTTTTAGGGTTCCGTATTGATTGTGGTGTTTAATTTACTTCGAGAATTAGTCTTAATAGTACGGAACCCTCAGTGCGCGAGCCCGACTCCCACTTGACCAATTTTCACATTAAAAACTATTTAAATGTATTATATAGCTTGGCCTTTGCATTTAAAATACAGAGCTATACATAAATGGCATTGATGTTTTCCTTTTTAATAAAATGTACCCAGTTTTGCACAGCTGCTGAAAACTTAATTTAATTAAAAATAAGGTTTTAAAACGTAACAAAAACGGATTCTCCTGTTAGGGTACACACTACACAGCCTCTACTCTACTACTCTCTACTAGGCCTCTACCTAAATATGCTCTAGGACGCTATTGCCTATTAGTAAAGCTAAGTCAGCAAAAAATGAGGTGTTGCAAGCCACCCGCACGGCGTGTGTCCTCATTTCACCTTCTATGCCTTACTACACATAAAGTGCTACATCCCTTTTTGCTGTGGTACGTGGTATTTAATGGTTCCCCATAAAACAACAGCAGAAGGCACATCTCACGTGTTTAAATTTTACGAGTTCAATAGCCGCCGATCCATATTTCATTACTGTTTATAGCTATGGGTCATCATCCAAATATGGATCTATAGTTTTTTTGATATATTAATTTTAGTATTTTTAGGATTCAAACCGCTGCTTTTGACATGGTGGATTTTAGAGCCAACAATGTAAAGCAATCCGGATGTCCTAGACTGGGCAGAATATTACTGATAAGTACTTAAGATTTGACCGTATGAATGAACCATATGCACCGAGCGGGAAAACACTCAAAAAATAATCAGTTAAGAACTTTGCTGTGAGTGTGAATTGAATAAAATAAGGGGAATGGGTACCAACCGGGCACAAATATCAAATCTTATTTAGTTTTTCGCTAATAGTGGGCTAATTATACACCTTAGGCTTATGGCAATGAGTTTAGCGGGCACAACAATAAAAGGTGAGTGGGAATTTCCGACAGAGTTAGTAGGAAACATGTAGATGCATAAATATTATACCCGCAAAAATCATTGCCCATAAACCTACAATGTGTAGTTAGTCTAATACATATTTTCGAAAAACTAAAAAAAAAATTGAATTTCGCGGGCTGGCAGGGCCCAAACACCTTGTCACAAATTCACTACCTTGCGATCTTGTTTACGGTAAATGGTACTTAATAGACAATTGCTATTCGATCACGCAAATGTTCGAACAGGTTTCTCTGTTCTTATCGACAACAGAACCCTCTAAAACTTTATGGAGTCTTACAGGAATATATTGTGAAGTTCAACGCTAATTAATATATTACTGCCAGGGTTTCTCGGTCGGGTCTCATTTCACAACTTGCGTGGAAACCGTTCTTAAATGCGTATTAAATAACGATCACATAATAAGTGGCGTATATTTTTAGCCGTCAGCATAAATAGGTCTAGCCCGACGTACGCGTTGCCCTCATTTCACCCCAACGTGGGGCTTCGGTAGTCACAACTCACAGTCACTAGTTATGTGAGTCATGTTCATTTTAATGAATATAAACTATACTTTCACCTTTAGAGAAATATGGGCTAATTTTAATTAATATAGTTTGCAAAATAGAGACCTAAAAGTTTGAGAAACTGAGAAATATCTATGTTGCATACACACCACGGTATTTAAATAATCAAAGGGCTAAACACCCTACTCTTTGCTCTTTGCCCTAATCAAACTAAACTTGCCGGGGACAGTAGCTCTACTTATAAGACATTAAAATTATTAAGCAGCTCCGTAATAAAATTACTAAAATCGCAAGCATCGGCAAAAAATCTATACTAAGATATAGGTACCTAGTTATTAACAAATCTCCTTGATAATAAGATATTTTCAAGTAGGTACTCATATCTTAGACCTTTCCAAATATATCGTAGTCATATTTTATTAATGCTTTGGGGAGCCGCATGGTTCAAACTTCTAGGGAAACTCGAAATTAATGTTAGCTAGAAAATAGTAAGATCTAGTAAGATCTTTTCACCGCCAAGAACATAAAATGAAATGCAATTGAATAAGTCCCCAGTTCAGAATGCTTTTACGTCATACTCGTTTAAGAAGTCTTACTAATAATACTCCTATCAATTTCAGTTACTAATAACAGACATACAAGGTTATGCAAAGAGAGAAATAGACGCTCGGTAATAGACGCTCGCAGTTTTCTTTTCACCAAGGACAAAGTCAATGTAACGTGTCAGCGCGTCAGTCAGTGAGAGGTATTTAGAGGGTATTTACGACTCTGGCAGGTAATTAAGAGGTCATGACTCATGTGTAGGTAGGATATTTGAGGAAGCTCTATAAGGTACGAACAAATGTTAGGTGTAGTTAGTAGTATCATGTAACAATCCATTTTCATTAATGCTCCTGCTGCCATAGTCTCAAAGATAGTTATCAAAAAAATATCAATAGCATTTAATGTTGAATCTTGTGTTACGAAATGCGTCTTTTTATCACAAAATCACAAAACTGCTCGTATTTATATAAAGATCTAAAGAACTATAATAAAATACTCGTAGGTATACAATAAGATTTAAAATTTGCAAAAGAAAAGATAATTTAGGACAGACAGAGTAACAGAAACAATAAATTGTGCAAGAACACCTTTATTATAATGGTTTATCTTACTGGTATATTTAAAAGCACTTGCTGATGACTCGCCTCAAGACAAATGTCTTGCCATTTGACAATGATAACACATCAAAGAAAGAGCGAAGAAAGAGAACAAAAACACATACTAACTACGATAACAAGAACTATATTATTAGGTATGTGCATTTAATAATCAAATTATTTGAAAACGCGACATCAACTTTTCCCTTTCGCGCAGTCGCAAATCGACCGTATCGCATTGGACATTAAGCTGCAATTTGTGTACACGACGAGTTCACACTTACAATCAACCGCGATAGATCATGATGACAAGTGGTTGGTACGTTGGCAGTCGTGGGCGATAGACACACGTCACTTGGCAGTGACGCGCCTCACTTCGCGTCACACTCAGCTGATCGTAGTGGGCGCTGTAAACAAATCATAGTAACTCCTACGCTAGCGCCCGCGGCGTACACGCATTAACATTTTTAAATTAAAGATTTCCCATTCGTGCGGAGCTAGTTAAAAAGAGTTAACGTATTATATATCTATCTTTAGGCAAGACTCAGAAATATCGATACTTAGTGTAAAATATGAAATAACTATCAACAAGCGAGAAATAGCGCCTAATAAATTTGACCAAACCAGAATCTTCGCATAGCTACGCGTACTTTTGTATTTTCTTTCATAGACTGCTGCTTCCTACCCTATAAATAAAGTAGAGATTCAAGCAGATTTTATAATGACGGTCTTTAAATACTAAAACTTAAAACTATGTAAACGACCATCATTGAAGACTTAAAAATATACATTAACATGGGCACAAAAGTTTTAATGTCAGCACAATACTTATACTAGTTCAATAATACTAACAGGTAGAGGTTATATCTAAAGCAATAAAGATCAATTTGCAATACGTGTGCGCCTGACCAAAAACCAGTCCATGTTGCTTTAATTGAGTCTCTGCAAAAATGGCAGTTGTTAAGTCATTAACATTGAGGTCAACGCTTAACAAGGGTTATCAATTAATAATATTTAATACATTAACTTCATAACTTTCTCAGAAGTACGATGTTTTCTCCGCAACCACAATCTGTGTAGTCAACTTTTAACTGCCTTATGTCTTTTAAAGCAGGATGAAGTTATAGAATGTTTTATCCGCCCTTGAAGAGCCCCGTGTTTATAGATTTACTGAAAAACTCTGAAAACTCTTCAGGTGTTGCAAATGTGCTTTAGTGGCGAAAGTACCTACCACAAAAGAAATAATATTAGATTAATAAGTCAACGACTATAAATGTTAAAATTATATGACCTGTTAAAAATATTACGACATGACGAACCTAAATTGATTGGCAACGGTGCTTTGAAACATTGATCAAGGTAAATTGCTGCAATGCAGAGCTGCATTAGTTTCGTTGGATTGCTGGTGCGGTTTAAATAATGAATTAACCCGAAAGAGGCATAAAACGTCGAGTAGTTTTTATGCGGAATATTTTTAAACCGCCATCACGAGGTGAACGTTTCCTCTCACTTAACCCCCTAGGTAACCCCTAGGTGGGTTGATCCCATTTTGCCCGGTGCGTCTGCCCGGTACCGGGCAGGATGGCACAAAAAGTTCCCATCCTGCCCGTTGCGCACCGTGCAATCGTTTGCCGGGCAGGATGGGAATCTTTTTTGAAAAAAGTTTCCCATCTCGCCCGGTAACATTTAGTTATGAAAAAGAAGCCTTTAAATGAAATAAGGATAGTGTAACTCATTTGTATTTATTAATTATTTACCATTCAAAAGTAAAGTTACCGAAAAGGAATGGTCTGGAAATGAAAAGATTGTATAATTATCATTAAAAAAATCCATAGCTTAAACATATTAAATGATCATCACTTAGTGACGTCATTTCTTAGGCTCCGCCTTGAAGCATGATTTTAATTTATCAAAACTGTAAAATGGCGCTAATGTATGCGACCGACAGTGGTATGTGCTGTCAGCGGTCCTGAAGTGTACTGTAAGCGGTACTGAAACTAAACAGAACAGTAAAAAGGAAACAGCCCAATATAATTGAAATTCTAAACGTTTTAAAAAATGACGCCTCTTATTATGAAGTCATTCCGAAAATTAAATCGTCAGCAACAGCATGTTTAAAAGAGTCGAATCTGTGGGATCGATTTTTACTTGGAAGAACTGAAGAACTATTGAAGAAAAAAATTACAACAGGGCATTTCCTAGAAATTCTAAGGTAACAAGGTATCCATGTATTTTTAAGTGTTTATTAATTGATTTTAGAACTAACGAAAATTTATCTATGTATAATATTTGTGATTGTGATTTTTGGACTCTTTGAGTTTTTTATTTTTGCCTTTTTTTCGACATTACTTAATAGAAACTTTAAATTTTGATTACATAACGAAGACTGGGATTATCTTTGACTTTAGGAGTAAAAGTAATATAATTATTTATTTATAAATCAATAATCTGTGATTTTAGAAATGTTAAATTTATTTGTTATGTCCTTTTTATAACTATAATTAGTATGTTTTGTTGATTATTATTAAAAAGATTATACGTATGACATCGGTGATTGTAGGAAATCTTAAGTTATTATATTATGTCTTTTTATAACTATGACTTTCAGAAAAACTTATGTTCTTATTCCGTTGATTTTTTTTACATTTGTAATTTTTGGAGTCTTGAGTTTTTTATTTTGTCTTTTTTTCGACAATATTTAATAGAAACTTTATATTTTGATTACATAACGAATAATGCGATTATCTTTGACTTTAGGAGAAACAGTAATATTTTTTTTATTTCTTAGTCATTAGTCTGTGATTTTAGACGTATGTCCTTTTTATAACTAACTTATGTGAAACTAAGTATATTTTTGTTGATGATTAAGTATAAGATTATTCGCATAACGTCGCATAACTTCATTGTAAAAATCTTGAGTTATAAATGTCTTTTATGACTATGCCTTTTAGACAAACTGTTCTTATTTTGTTGATTAATGGTTAAAATGGTGCTGTGATTTCAGAAATCTAAGTTATTTTTTAAGACTCTTGTTGTATAATCATATATATATGTCATATATTTTGTTTATTTTCATTTATGAACATCTAGTAAAATTTGATTATGATTATTATACAATCTTTTCATTCCTAGACATTCCTTTTCGGTAACTTTACTTTTGAATGGTAAATAATTAATAAATACAAATGAGTTACACTATCCTTATTTCATTTAAAGACTTCTTTTTCATAACTAAATGTTACCGGGCGACATGGGAAACTTTTTTCAAAAAAGATTCCCATCCTGCCCGGCAAACGATTGCACGGTGCGCAACGGGCAGGATGGGAATTTTTTGTGCCATCCTGCCCGGTACCGGGCAGACGCACCGGGCAAAATGGGATCAACCCAAGGTGACTAAAAAGATTTTAATTAGGAACGCTTGATATTTTTGCTATCCTTATAGCGTAGGTATGTTAGAAAGAGACGGCGAAGACACACAATGACATTTTTGATGAGGACGAATGTGGGTCAAACAGCTGTTTCGCTGTCACAGCTATCTCAGCTGATATGCGAGTAAGTAGGTCTGTGACGGAACGCGACAATGGGAAACTCGTGACTTGTATTAAGAAAACTCGGAACCTCGAAAGTAACAATGAACAAAATATAATAAAAACCTCATTTTATTAAACAATCAAATACAACACAATACATGCGTATAATGAGTTAATTGTTTACTAGGTTGGTATTTAGCTCATGAAATGTTCCACGCTACCCTTTATATTCTCCTTGGTGTATCCCATTGAACCCACTATAGGTAAAAGTAAGGAATCGATTCATTGATATTACTATATCTATACTAATATTATAAAGAGGAAGCGTAACGATGTTTGTGAGTTTGTGAGTTTGTGACGTTGTAAGGGGTAATCTCTGGATCCACCGAACCGATTTTCAAAATTCTTTCACCAATAGAAAGCTACGTTATTGTGGAGTGTCATAGGCTATAATAATTTCCAAAATTAATTACGCATCTTTACTAAAACTTGAATAATGTAATCCAAGTCGTAAAAAAATTGCTTTCATCGCGTGCGCTGCGGAAACTATTGAAGATAGAACAAAACAATGTTCTACAATATTAAAGAACGTATCAAAATCTGCAAAAAAGTCCGCGATAGCATATGCCTATCTCCTATGGGTAACTCACAATAACTGCTTTTACTGTTAAAATTGTGGATTAAAAATAAACATATGCCTATCTCCTATGGGTAACTCACAATAACTGCTTTTACTGTTAAAATTGTGGATTAAAAATAAATAAATTTTGTGAAGCTTATTTAGCCCATATGGTATTAATTTATATCTTTGTAAATATGTTTTTTAGAACGGAAATTTAATGTAGAATATTTGTGCCCTTAACTTTATACAGTTTAAACACATATCTTCAAAGATATAAGCAAAACAAAAACGTTTTGCGCGCCGCCGCGGCCGTTGCGTGGCGATAGGTAAGTATAAGCAGTATGATATCTATCCAAATGCCTGGCGTCCTGTGGGCTGTGGGTATAAGGCCCGGTTTCCACCAAAGCGAAGCGGAGCGGAGTTGTATTTGAGTAACCATTCAGGTTTGTCATTTTGACATCTCCGAAGTCTGAAACTGAGGGGACAGGAGATGTCGAAATCTGGTTGGTTATTCAAACAGCTCCGCTTTTGTGGAAACCGAGCCTTACGCGGGACAAACGGGCCGGGGCAAAAATATTTCTAACGCGGAACGGAGTCCGCGGGCACTGCTAGTCATCTTATAAACATGCTACGAACTGGGGTTTTACTTAGGAAAGGCTAGGATTTTTTATGTAGGAAGGCTACAGACTATATACCATCACGCTATGGCTTGTGACCAATACGATCGAAGCAGCAACGAAAAATGTTGCAATAAAGGATAAAAATAGTTCCGTTTGGAGAGTTTTCATTGCGTGCGTTGCGTAAACGGTTAATAAATAATAACCGGATTGTTCTCCTTTAAAAGTTCTACAATAATATCCGCGACACCACATGTCTATCCTTTAAGGTTGATTGTATTATAACGGGTTATGTAGAAACCGAAATTATGCGGGCGAAGCGGCACGCCACAGCTAGTACAACATAATAGTAAAAGAGTCAAAATATCAATCATACATGAATACTAATAACATACAAATTGAACCATTATCGGAGATATTGTCATGTAAATGCAGGCTTTGAGTCATGACTCTCATAAGGCCTCGGGGGAGTATATAGTCAGGTCGTTTCGGTATATGTATACTCCGGAGTGAATGACGGTGTGCACTGTGCAGTAACGTTTACGTTTGTATCGCTAATGACTGTTACTGCATACAAACGGCCGATTGGGAGATGTTTACACGTTTTGATTGTGGCTGATTAATACTCCGCTGATTTGGTTGGTTTGGTTCACTGATGGCTTAGCTTATATTAGAGCTACACTTGGGCGTTATGAAGGTATGTCTATGTGGATCTTTGCAGGCAAATCTGGAATTTCTCTTGGACAATAGAGCTGTTTAATTTGATTTTGCAGTTTAAATGACAGGTTTTGTCTCCATAGCAGATAACTCCTTAACTGATAATAGCTGTAAATCTCCGTTACGGTGCATAGTTTGGGCATGTTTAGGTATACCTGCGATAGTGGAAATTTAAAAATGGTTCTTAGTGCCTAACTCGTTAGAAAGTAGAACTAGACCATGGTCCTTTTCAAACAAACCGCGTTTTGATTTTGGCTTATTAATACTCCACTGATAGATTTGGTTGGTTTGGTTTGTTAACGGCTTAGTTTATATTAGAGCTTCGCTTGGGCGTTATCATGACGTGAACCTTAGCAAGGAAATTCTGGATTTTTCTCTTGGGTAATTTTTACCGAAATTTGATTTTATTTAGCAGTTTAAATGACAAGTCATGTCTCCATAGCAGATAACTCCTCAACGGATATTAGCTGTAACTTTCTGGTGCATAGCTCGGAATGTTTAAGTATAGGTACCTACGATAGTGGAAATATAAAAATGTTTTTTTTTGTGCCTAACTCGTGTATTATAGAACTTCACCGAGGTCCTTTTCAAACAAACCGCGACGTTTATAAGCGTGACACGGCCGCACAGGCTTATCTCGACTCGCAATTTCTTTGTTTGCGGTGTACGCAATTTCCTAAAAAGCCGTACGAGATAAAGCTCCCGCCTTCCCGGGCACACTGAGATGGCAGATATTCTACGTTCACCGCGCTCCGCTATTTCCCGTTTCGTTCCGTGATGCGATTAAGAATTTTGAATTAAACTACATATTATGATTCAGGGGTTAAAAAAATGGAAATGTCGTTTGCACGTAATTTGGAAATTAATATTCATTGTGACGGCGGTTTGCCCATCCGGCCGATTAGTAGTTAGTTATCCGGTATTCGGCCAGATAGTACTAAGGCCGCCGGATAGGCCGGATACCGGATAGTTACCGGATATCCGTTTCAGCTCTCAGATCGTTATTCGTTACCTTACCTTACCTCACCTCACCTTACCTTACCTTACCTTATTCGTTATCGCCGACGCATGAAAGCAGTCAAGACTCCAAGATACTCGATCTCGATACCATGTTCAGACAGACTTTGTATGATTATCAAAGGAGACAAGAAGTAATTAGATAATATGGAAACTAAAAGGCGTCAACGACGTACGAAGCTTGACACTTTGTTACGAATGATACGCTGATCGGATCGGGCTGATGATGCATAATATCTGATCCCATCGTTGACAGTAAGTACCAAATTATAATAACTAGAAGCTACAAAACTATTATAGTATGGAACTCTTGTCTCCCAAGCAGTATGCCCGATAAAAAAAGCTACTACAGGGGAACAATACCTATTTTAGATGTTTTACATTGCTTTTTTCCCCGTGAACAATGGAGCGAAACGCAGGTGCGTTACGGATAAGTGACAACGGCAGGTGTGCCTAGCCTCGGAGACGAAGCACTACCCATTTACCACTAAAAAGTATTATTTATCAGTTTGATAATAGGCACTGATCTCCATTCTTTGGATAGCTGACTGTCAACGTAAAAATGAAGATATTTGATATTCGCCATTTTGGCGCTGATTGTTGCGTAACTAAGATAAAATGAGATTCAAAACAACGGTCATTACCAACAAATGTCAATATAGTACTACGGACGTTCGAAAGTGGCGCTTCAAATGGACACAAAAAAGGAACTGTCAGATGTATTGAACGATTAATCCATATATAGAATAGAGATCAGGGATAATAATTAATAGGTAATCGACGCGACGCGAGTATAAAGAATTAGATACTGCCATAGAAATAAAGTACAAGATAAAAGGTAAAAAAAAAAACATTCCGTATATTTCCTCGTATTTTCAATACATAGTATGTCACTTGGTTAAAACTTGGTGTAAAATTACTTGGTTTTGATTTGCTACCTTTTCAATCAGTGTAAATAAAATGCTCTTATTTTAAAGATGATGTCGTAAACAAACATTGCGCCATGAAAGACGAAACTGTGTTTTAGGGTGTCACGGTTGAAAGGGACAAACGTGCGATAAACTTAGTGAAATTCTAAGCCAGCTTTGTTTTTTCCTTGCAGGTCTTCCAATGTCACGTTTTACGTTTCGACACACCTTCCAAAAAGGTCCGTAGACCGTTATTACATTTTTATGTCGGTCATAATAATTTAATTAGGAAAACATTACAATACCTACATACTCGTAATTCATTTTGGTATGTATACTCGTATCTTTTTTTGGTATATATCTAATATCAGCTGAAACTATTTTGTTCAGTCACTTATTAAAATAGTGAACCTGTTAAGAAAGTAATTCATGAAATGATATCACAAGTTGTATAAAAAATGTAAGATCTGGATAATGGATGTAGGACTGTAATAGGAATAAACAACAAATTTGACTGTTGACCTACAAAACAGGGTCAGATTGCGTAAGAAAAACGTTTTCATTGCTATTGTAATCGTTAGCAAATTCTGCTCCCCGATTGGCTAACGTGAATCAGGGAACGAATCAGCGGGCAGAACTTGCAAACGATTACGATAACGTTGAATAAGTTTTTCTTACACAATCTCTACAGACAGGACAGATCTCTAAACTATAATAGTACTATAATTATCATGAAGTATAGAAAATAGAGACGTATCAAGACGATATAAAAGTTTACTTAAAGAGCTAATCAAACGCTGACCACCCCTTGGAGCTTCATCAAGTTACTAACAGCAGAGGGGACACGTAGCTAGCGGTCGTCGCCAGGACACCGGGGGGGTATAAATAGATGAAACGAGGGGGGCAACAGGGAGGGATGTACGGTTACGTAATATTTTCGCAAACAAGCCGCGAGACGAGAGAAATTTGCAACATCGGCGCCAAGCGATCGTCGCCAACGACACTCTCCATTAAATAAGGGAAATCGAAAAATAAATTCGGTGCCAGTGCTCCTAAGTGCATTAATGAATGAGACTAACTGATGGGAAATTCAAAGCTTTTAAAATAATTCAGTTATGAGTTATTGAGCCTTTTAAATTATTTATTATTTGTGAACCTACAAAGTAGGTACATGTAAGGTAACATATCTAGAATATTTATCATATCAAAGTGAAATGCAATTATGTAGACTATTACGTTTTGTATACGTGAAAGAAGAATAAAATAGACAATGATTAACATCAGACCACTGACCTCAGACGATCTTTCTACATGATAATCATAACAATTTATAGGATAGAATGTTTCCAATAAAGGTGCCTGGTGCCTACAAGCGCCTACAAGTCAATTAATCAGCCCAAAGTTCAAGGAATGCCCTCTGTATTGTGCCACATCGCGTAGGCGCTATAAAATCTTGGGCTTTATTGCTGGCACCTTCAAATCGCGCCACAATAACATACTCGTACTTTTTTGAAAATAAGGACCATTTGAATAGTACTATTGAAGTGCTCCACAGTGGAGCACTTCGATAGTACTATTCAAATGGTCCTTAATTCAAATGGTGTGGGGATAACACTTTATCAAACACAGGACAAATTTTGTCCTATGTGTTTGATTGTGTTACGTGTACGTGTACGTACTTCGATAGTACTATTCAAATGGTCCTTAATTCAAATGGTGTGGGGATAACACTTTATCAAACACAGGACAAATTTTGTCCTATGTGTTTGATTGTGTTACGTGTACGTGTACGTACTTCGATAGTACTATTCAAATGGTCCTTAATTCAAATGGTGTGGGGATAACACTTTATCAAACACATAGGACAAATTTTGTCCTATGTGTTTGATTGTGTTACGTGTACGTGTACGTACTTCGATAGTACTATTCAAATGGTCCTTAATTCAAATGGTGTGGGGATAACACTTTATCAAACACATAGGACAAATTTTGTCCTATGTGTTTGATTGTGTTACGTGTTGTTCTATGACAGGACAGATAAAATGACTTTCTCTATTAGCTAAAGTACAACAAAAAGGGAAAGGAGAAGTCTGTTTGTTGGTTTTGTCCACAAGAGATATTATTTTTACGCGTGCGCGCAAGATCAGAAAGTTGATAGAGCTTTAGGGGGAAACTGTTTTATTCTTTCTCCGTGAACAAGTAGTCCCCGGCCCCGATTGCTAGTGGGGCTGTTTTACTCGACTTAAAAGCAATTTTTAAAAACACCTAAACCTACTTAATTCTTATAGCAGTTCCAGCTGTCGTCGCTAAACACGTATCTACGTATCAAAGTACCAGCACAGCCATTAGCGGTGCCTTGGGCGACATGGCACCGCTCGAGAATTGCATTTCATGCTATAGTGTGACTCCGAAACAAAATCGATTCCGTGTCAGGACCCCTCGACACTTTCCAGCTGTGTAAAATAGCTAGAGATAGTTATGTACGTTTTACAGACATCTTTTGGGATAGCTGCCATCGCGTTCTCAATCTCAACCAAATAAAATAAATATTATCTAAATTATTTATTAACTATAGCACGCCCTCGACTTTGCTCACACAACCTCTTTCTACCGAGGATGAATTTTTAAAAATCTTTTTAGCGGATACCTATTGCCTTCATACACGTTGCTATCGTTTGACCTAGAGTATCCCAATCAGTTTCGTAGTTTGGGCTACAAGTTTGCATTTTATATTACATCCAATAAAAATCTCTCAGTCTGAGAGGAGACCCGTGCCCAGCAGCGGGACATAAAAAGGGGTTTAGATGATGATGATGAGATTATGCATTTCTTGCTCCATCCCTCTCATCATCTGTGCTCGGCAGACGACTCATTGATATCATCAGATCATTTTTGAAATCCATTGAACAAAGTAAGTAAAGTAAAGGAACATTTAAGGAGCATTTATACTATAGAGATTGGTTACGAGTAGATATCATAACCAAAACAGAGCTGTCGTGAAATGTATTCAATAGCTATGGGCTAATAGGCTTTACAGCGATTAAGCTACAGTTCCGAGCTCTGAGCACAATATCTCAGCCGAACAGCCGGTAAACATCCAAGAGCTGACAGTCGAAGGACTCAAGATAACTACGCGAGTTTAAACCGTTCAAACTATCGCCGTGGCTACAACTAGTTTTAAATACTGTAAAGTGAAGTCATAAAGTTACTTGTTTTACAGTAATAATAAGAATTAGACAGGTCTTACAAAAACGGTTTTCTTCAGGAAATTGACATGCATCGATTTTAGATCACAATAGGTAAAGTTTTCTTGATAAATGCCATTACATTAATTAATGTGAAAGGAAACACATTAATTAATGTAATGGCATTTATTTTTATTATATTAGTTAATGGCTACAATACTTTGGTGTAATAGAATAGAACTTTACAATGAAGTTGTCGTATTAGCGGCCTCCCAGGCAGTTAGAATAATACATATAGGTATTGAATATGAGAATATTTTGAAATTATGTATATAAGCGGGATGGGGCTTACAAAATGATGAAAACACTTCAGAATAGCGGTTGTTTAATTAGCAAGGGAAAAAACTTTTACAGCGTAACAATAGGTTAGGCATCGCGGCACCGAGAGGAATTCAAGTGACAGAATACCAATTGTAAAGTTCAAGGGCGCGACCACAGACTACATAGCGTCGCGCCATAGACGAGTTATTCTTACAGACTATATTATATTATACAAACATGACCTTAGAGGTCTTACAGGCTCCCCCATTAGCGCGAATAAAGCGTCCTCGCATTCGCGGTAATCACCTAAATACGCCGTGGCCTACCACGTTTACGTTTTTCCTGCAAAGGAGGTTGGAGGTCGCCTACGAACGGAGTGAGCTGTGATACATGGTACTTCCCTAGCAGCTCACCGTTGCTTACCCTCTCTAGGAGGTAAGTGACGGCGCTTACGGCTTTGCGGATGCGATAAGGTCCGTCTCTCCGCGGGATGAACTTGGCCGTCTGCCCCCTACCGGTATCGTTGAGTCCTTGCGTTTTCAGCAGCACGAGGCTCCCGGCCTCGTAGTCTGGGGCCTCGCGCCGTGCAGCGTCGGCGTGTACCTTGCTGGCGTTCTGCGAGCGCTCGTGTGTATCACGGGCCGCTGCGAGAGCACCTCCCAGTTGACGCAGGTAAGGTGTCACGCTCGCCACGAAGGTGTCGCTGTCGACGATGGCACGTAGGTCGCACGCTGCGTCCGCAGGTGCGCGTAGCTCTCTGCCGAAAGTTAAGAAAGCGGGCGAGTAACCAGTACTAGAAGTTACCGCAGAGTTCATTGCGAAACGGGCAGCGGGTAAAAACACATCCCAAGTGGCGTGGTCTCGGCCTACCAAAATAGCCAGTTGGGGTTTAAGATCTCGGTTTTTTCTCTCTATAGGATTAGCCTCTGGGTGGTACACTGCAGTCAGCGATTGCTTCACTCCTAACACATGGCAGACCTGCTGCATGACTTCGGAGACAAATTGAACTCCTTGATCGCTGATCAGGCGCCTGGCGACGCCATATCGAAGATAGACTTCGGAGATGAGCGTTTTGGCACACTCAAGGCTGGTTGCTTCACGCAGGGGAAACAACTCCACCCAACGTGAACACACATCTTCAGCGATGAGGATCCATCTGTTTCCCCGTTCTGTCTCCGGTAAGGGGCCAAAAAGGTCCACCGCTAGAGTCTCAAATCTTCTGGCCGGGGTTGGCGTTTGCACCAGCCCCGCCGGTTTCCTCGTGTCTACTTTATAACGTTGGCATGCGACGCAGCCTTTGATGTAGTTAGCTACGAAGGAGCGCATACCAGGCCAATAATACTTCGTGGAGATGCGCTGTAGAGTACGCTCTACGCCGAAGTGACCGGCGGTTGGAGCGTCATGATACTCTGTCATTACCTTGGCGCGTTCGTGCTCTGGGACCACCAGACACGCGTCGTCGCCATCGGTCTCGGGTGTGTATCGGTACAGGACTCCGTCTGAGAGGATGTATCCACGATCGGCCCACTGTCTCCCCCTAAATGGTGGGTCGTCGGCTTCTAGGTCGTTGATAATCTTACTTATCTCAGGGTCCTTCAGTTGGTTGTCGCGGATCTCGCTGGCAGCACGCGCTGGGAAATCCGCAACGGCGTAGCAAAGATCGCAACGAGTTCGCTCCCCCTCGTCGCAGGGTGGACGCGATAACATGTCAGCTATGACGTTTGACTTTCCAGGTGTATACTCGATGTGTAGGTCAAATTCCTGTAGAGTAAGAGCCCACCTGGCTAGTTTTCCACTTGGTGACTTCGTTGACATCAGCCATCTCAGGGGCTGGTGGTCGGTTCTGACCTTAACATGCGCGCCTTCTATGTAGCCCCTGAACTTCTGTACGGCCCACACTATCGCTAGCGCCTCGCGCTCGACAGTTGCGTATTTGACCTCTGCGGGGGTCAACTGCCTACTTGCGAACTCCACGGGACGTTCATCTGCTCCCTCCCCCTGGAGCAGACAAGCACCAAGACAATACCTGCTACTATCCGTGTTAAGGACGTATGGCAGCGAGTCATCAGCCTGCCGCAGGATTGGTGCCGTGGTCAGAAGGGTTTTGATTCTTTCGAAGGCCTGCTGCTGTTGCTCTCCCCACTCCCAGCTCCTGCCCTTCTTGAGCAGTGCAGTGAGAGGCCTGGCAACCTCTGCGTAGCCCGGGATGAACCTCCGGAACCAGCTGGAAGTTTGCAGAAAGCATTTTAAGTGTTTAGTGTTCATTGGTGCGGGCATAGCAGTTATAGCAGCTGTCTTATCGGGGTCAGTATGAATACCACCCGGTATTATGACATGGCCCAGAAACTTGACGGAATTACATGCAAAACAACTCTTGTCGCGGTTCACTCTTAGGTTGAACATAGCTAGTCTGTCAAACACTGACTTTAAATCTGCCATATGGTTGTCGAAACCACCTGGTGATAGAACTATTATGTCATCTAAATATGCCAGCACTGAGCCATTCAGTGCGGTGAGGTTTGCCTTGAAGCGATCAATGAGCCTTTGGAACGTAGCTCCTGAGTTACGCAGTCCCATAGGCATACGAATAAACCTAAACATACCAAACGGGGTAACAAAACCAGTTTTATCTCGATCATCTGGATGCACATTCACATGGAAGTAGCCAGAATGGAGATCAAGTGTGGTCATGTAGGTGCAGGTCTTCGCAGCATGGAGGACATCCTCAATCCTCGGCAACGGGTATCGGTCAGGCACGGTAACCTCGTTGAGCTTGCGATAATCAATACAAAGACGCATACCTCCATCCTTCTTAGGGACCATGACCACATTAGCGGCCCACGGAGACTCACACTCCTCGATGACACCTGCAGCGAGTAGCTTGTCGAGTTCCGTCCTCAACGCCTCTTTCCGGTTGGCCGACATCCGGAAAGGCGGGCAGGCGATAGGCGATTGGTCTTCTCTGACCTTGATGCTGTGGGTCGCATACTCTGTGGCAGGACCTTCCTTGGCAAATCGCTCCGCTCTGCTGAAAATGAAATCATTCAATATTATCCTCTGTGCCTGAGACAGGGCTTGGCCCTCATCCGTTCTCAGACCCAAGTCGCTGGTCTGTAGGTTAGAGTGACCTTCATCGCTCTCTTGTGAGTGAGACGGACCTCCAGTACTCAGCACAGATGCGCTAGTGTGAGACAGGGCTTGGTCCTCATCTGCCCTTAGACCTGACTCGCTAGTCTGTAGGTGAGAGCGAGGTTCGTTGTCCTCCTGTGACCGAGACGGACTTCCAGTACTCAGCTCAGGGGCGCTAGCGCGTGCCTCAATCCTAGGTTCATTGCTCTTCTGCGACTGAGACGGACTTCCAGTACTCAGCACAGGAGCGCTAGTGCTTGCCTCAAGATGGTAGGCTTTTATGAACTCAAACCGCTGATTTGGGTTATCGAGGAAGCTCCATGAGGCTTTTGGGATGTTTAATATGATCCCTGCTTTTGAGATGAAATCCTGACCTAACAATGTCCTCCCCTCTGAACCAGGGAGATACATAAAATGAGTAGCAACATCACGTTTCTTGATACCTACTGTGACAGGGTTACTAGTAATAAGTACATCACATACCTGTGCTAATCCAAGTGCTAACCCGATTGATCGCTGAACCTGCGTGAACTCAACACCTGCCTCTACCAAGACCCTGTACAGCATGGGGCTGGCCAGGTTCTGAGTCGCACCAGTGTCCAGGACAGCTGCGCCCTCCTTGCCTCCTATATCCACCATCACCGTGGGGAGATCTCTGCAAGATTGTATTACATTAAAACTAGCTGAAGAAGTACCAGCACGAGGCTCACCCTTAGTGCTGCAGTCACACTTGGACTTAATCACGCCGGCCTTCCCACATCCGTAGCAACGGAGGGGTGGCCTACTCTCAGTACCAGTAGGTCGGACCTCCTCCTTCCTAGACGCAAGTTTCCTACATTCTTCCTGACTATGGTTGAAAGCACGGCAAAATTTACAGCGAATGCGAGAACACTTTGGGGAGCCACTATCAGATTTAAGTTCTGAGGACGGCGGAAGCAAGACCTTGGTTTCAGCCGAAGACTCTTCGACTTCCCTCGCCTTCATTATAAGTTCATCTATAGTACTTACAGAGATTCGTGGTACATACTTTCTTATCTTTCTACTTAAGAGTCCATAGACTATGTCTAGTTGCACACACATATCTAACTTGTATGGTAATTTCACTATGAGGGCTTTGACCTTTGGGATAAACACTTCAGCACTTTCATTACACTGCTCACGGGAGAAAATGTCACGTAGCACCTTGTACGCGGGGCGCGGGGCACCATACATGCTGCGAAGTCGCGCTTTTGCTTCCGCCCACGATGATATTTCACCTTTGACGCCACGCCACCAGATCGCGGCCGGGCCCTCGAGTAACATCGCTAGGCCGCGCAGCGCGTGATCGTCGGTCACGTCGGCGCACTCTTTATACACCTGTACTGCGTCTATAAATGCCTCGACGGCGTCGGATGACGTCTCGTTACCAGCGAAACGCGCCGTACACCTCGATAGGTTATTCGCACGTGTTCCGGTCGATGACATATTTAAAGTCTCCTGCATAACTTTCGCTATAATGCTGGATATTTGTGATTCACTTATCTGCACTGGCGCGGTACGTCTCTCGCGCGTTGTCACGCCTCCCGTCGTTGTCTCGTCCTCGCTGCTCGAACTGCTGTCGGGCTCGACGGGCTGCGCACGCGACGCCATGTTGCGGACGGCGCTCAGTCAAGCCGGCGCGGTTGCGCGGTGATGGAATTCCTTGGGCCGGCCTCTGGATGAATGCCCAAGCAGGCCGTCGGCGCTCGAAGAAATTCGCAGACGAATTTGCGAAGTGCCACGATGCTATATCTGCCACGCCGGGTATTGCGTCATCCGGCGTGAGTCCCTTTTACGCGTTTGATTTTAGCTATTTCACGAGCCCCGCACGTTGGGCAGCCACTATAAGCGGGATGGGGCTTACAAAATGATGAAAACACTTCAGAATAGCGGTTGTTTAATTAGCAAGGGAAAAAACTTTTACAGCGTAACAATAGGTTAGGCATCGCGGCACCGAGAGGAATTCAAGTGACAGAATACCAATTGTAAAGTTCAAGGGCGCGACCACAGACTACATAGCGTCGCGCCATAGACGAGTTATTCTTACAGACTATATTATATTATACAAACATGACCTTAGAGGTCTTACATGTATGTATTATTTCTAAATTTCAGATTTTCTTTTAGACTCGTATCCATAGTATTATATGACTTTAATTAAGCATTTATCAACAAATTTTCTGCAACTGGCCACTCGGAATATTGAGCGTTCATAAATTTCAATATAACTCAGTTACCCGTGAGAACGGTGGGTTAGTGTCAAATAACGTTGTAAAATAAACCGTTTCAAAATACGGCAAGTGCGCGGGCGCTTGGGAAACGCTGCCCAATGTTTTAAAATACGATACTTGTCATACCCACTGATAGAACAGTTTAATTGCAAACAGATTTCTTTTATTTTTCCGTCCTTGTGATCGATCAAGTATATTATTACGTTGCTAACAGTACATTATTCCCTCATCCATCTATGAATATTGTTACTATGCGGTAGCTTACTCCAACCAATATATTTATTTATTTACATCCTTTTTGAAACTACATACTTAATACATAATATTCAATTTGCTATAATCCGCTACTTAAAAAGATTTTCTACAGAGAGCTCTACGATTTCGCATTGTGAAGTCAACATCTCGTGAGGATGTCCCGAAACGTTCGTCGAAGAAAGTGTTGGAAAATTGTGTGTGGTGTTTCATTTGGGTTGTGCATATATGTTACTGTAAAAGCCCAAACCACGGTAAATCTTAAGATTTTCCAGTAAAACCTATGATTTACCAACCCTTAATGGTAAAAGTTCGAATCGTTATAGATTATTCGTTCATTCCGAACTTTTACCACCATTCACTTGGCAAAAGTTAAGATTTACCTCTAGGCACGGTATATGTTGAGAAAGGCAAGTCATAACGTGTTCAGGGTATCGTCTCGTACTCGTGGGCAGTCTACAACCCCTCGCTACCCGTACATTCTTTCGTTCCTGCATATTGTACCATACAGAATCTTGTCAAGTAGCGGATTATAGCAAAACAAATTAATCTGTCCTGCTAATTATGGATTTCCGCAAAATAACGCCAGCTTCCATTCAATATATTCAATAGTTAGTATTATACATATTTTGAAAAACAAATGAAATCGAACTAATAACGAAAAAGTTATAAGCAATTTAATAATTCTGATTAGACAGAGATAGCTATTATATCGGTCAGTGACGTCACCCTAGTTTATACTATTAAAGCATAAAAAAATGAATAAACTATAAATAAATATTGTAACGTGTCCCTAGTTGGGAGTTAAAGGAAACCACGTTAACAATTAAAGATTATATTGATATAGGATTGTTACAATTAGGTATGGGTCGTGGGTAGTGGCCGTCATATGCTTCACAATTCCCGGTTTTTCGTACTGCCCTGGCTGCACGAAGCGCGGCGGAGAGCGGCGCTCAGGTTCCGAAGCCAGAGGTCGGTGGTCGGTGGTTGGCCACGTGCCAGCAGGCGTCAAGAGGCCGGCACGGAAGAGGCGGCCGAGATGACTAGCCCGCGTAGTGGAGCCGTCACGCAGGAGTGGCGCGACGTTCGGGTTGGCGGCTGACACGCAGAAGAAACGTGATGCGCCGGAAGGCTAGCCCTTAGGTAGCAGCCGTCACGCAGAAGAGGCGTGACGCCTGGGTTGGCTAAGCCGTAGATTGAACCCTGGAATCAACCTCCAGCTCATAAGGGAGTGTCCTGATCACGTCGTCCGCTCGCGACCACGTGGTACCAAAAGCATACGTACGGAAAATGGCGTGGTACCTGGAGGCGAGCAGACGTCGTTTTACAGGGGAATAACGATTAAATAATGACACTCACCCTGTATTGGGGTTCCAGTAGCTTTAAAAATTCACCGGGCGAGAAGATCGCTACACTGGGTGAAGAGATTAAACAAAAAAAAATTAGACTGACTGACGCGGGCTATGCGCTCGAGCTGGTAATTGCGACTGCCGAGCCGCGAGCTGCGTTGAACGGTCAACGCGCAGGTGCCCGCGCATGCGCCCGCGCATGCGCTGTCTCCTTTCTGCGCGCGCGATTAGGGGTCTGCAGTGGTTTTTTAATTGCGAACCTAACCGACGCGCTCGAAAGATGTATGCTAAACGAAACAAAACGCGCACGCTGCGACCGTGAGAGTATATATTATGTTACATATCCCCCTCTCCTAGCGAAGGATTTTATTCTTCTCAAAATAAAATCCGCTTACTATCTTAGCTCAGAAATGTTAGTACAAAATCACACATACTGCCTTTCAAAATAAAACTGACATTCATCACGCAATCATAATAAGCCACAGTAACTAGAATAATTGTATACTGCTGCATCCTAGTAAAGTGAGTTATTGGTATTAATAAAACCTTTAACTCTTGAACTAACTAACCTTAAACCATTAGGTGACATTAATAAACGGAGGGTGGATTGTAGGTAAGTATTATTATTATAGAAGTATTAAGTACCTATTTTAAGATAATTTAAGTATTATAAAATTAAATTAATTATTATTATAATATTTTGTAAATAAATTATTAATATTATTAATTTAGAATTATTATTTATTATTATTATTAGCTATCGGTTTTAAATCTTTTATATGCCAGGTACCAAGATCTTTGCCAGCCATATTCTGTAAAATGTAAACTAAGGGGGATTTTTTAGCAATTATTCGGGCCTTTATAAATTTCGGGGCTAATTTACGAGAAAATTGATTTTCCTTATTGCTTAAAAAATAAGCTCTCTTCATAACTATATCACCTACGTTAAATTCTGCAAATTTACGACGTAAGTTATAATGAGAAGTATTTTTAACGTGAGATTGCCAAAGTCTAAATTGTACTTTATCGAAAATTTGTGCCAAATTACCTAGGTTTTCAGCATGATATTCGCGGGGTACGAATAAAAATTCATCACCGATATCATTATCAATATAGTGCGAACCGCAAGGAACTAGTTCACGACCGTAAACTAAAAATGATGGTGTGAATCCGGTGGATTCGTTTACAGAATTATTGATCGCAAATTGAATTTTGGGAATAAGTATGTCCCATGATCTATGATCGTCATCCACGTACATAGAAATGCAGGTAATTATCGTTTTGTTGTACCTTTCGACTAAGTTGACTTGAGGGGTGTACTTAGGAGTATAATAGACATTAGGGATTTTATACTTTTTAAAGAAAGCATCTGCTACCTTTCCACAGAATATGGAAGCATTATCCAGAAAAATAAACTGAGGCACTCCATGAACTAGAATAAGCGATTCTTCAAGAATTTTTGTTACGACTTCTGCAGTGGCTTTCTTAATAGGGAATATCAAACAGTATTTCGAGAAACAGCAGGTAATGACGAGGATATAAGAATTACGTAATTTAGTAGTCGGAAGAGCTCCTACTAAATCGATTGAAACCCCCTGAAACGGACGAGAGACTTGTTTTGGTCTACCCATAGTGCCTAAGGTGCCCTGAGTAGACCGTTTATATGCCTGGCATTTATCACAATTTGAGATAAAATTAACCACGTCAGAGTGAATTCCAGGCCAATAGTAACGAAGAGTAATACGCTTATAAGTTTTAAATATACCTAAGTGACCGGCAGTTGGTTCGGAATGGCAGTCAGCTAAAATCTTCTGACGTCGCTCCTCAGGTACAACTTCCTTCCACTCGAATTCTTTATTCAAGGTGCATTTAGATTGCATATAACGATATAATTGATTATTTTTTACTATATAATTTGGAAAAGAGACAGGATTATTTTGGCAACCATTATAAATGTTAAGATACCAAGGATCTGATATTTGTGTCAAGGATGCTACTTGTACAGCACGAGAGAGAGCATCTGGAATGATATTATCTACACCACGGCGATGTTTGATTTCAAAATTAAAGCACGATAGCCTCACACCCCAACGTGCAAGACGACCAATAGGGTTGTTAAGATTAAGAAACCATTTTAACGCTGAGTGGTCTGTATAAACAGTAAATTTTTGGCCGTTATCTAGATAGCATCTCCAGTGTTCCAAGGCTACTAGAACAGCGAGAGTCTCACGCTCAGTGACACTAAAGTTGCGTTCACTAGGTGATAAAGCTCTACTCATATAGGCAATGGGATGTTCTTCATTGTCTATGGTCTGGGAAAGTAAAGCGCCAATTCCGATATTCGAAGCATCGGTATGGACCTGAAAAGGGAGATCGTAGCGAGGGCAAGACAAAATAGGAGCTGATATTAGGTATTCTTTAAGTTTATTAAAAGATTCATCAGCTTCTTTTGTCCAAACAAAAGGTTTTGCATTTTTTCCTGAAGATGTTAAACGATTTAAGGGACCCGCAATAGTGCTAAAATTAGGTACAAACCTACGGTACCAAGAGGCTGTACCTATAAATCTTTTAACGTCTCTTTTAGTTTTAGGTGTAGGGAAATTGAGTATTGCACTAACCTTACCGGGATCTACATGCAATCCTTTAGAATTAACAACATATCCCAGATACTTGAGCTCTTCACGAAAGAAAACCGATTTAGCCAAATTTATCGTGAGGTTTGCAGATTGAAGCTTCTTGTATACTTTAATTAGTAAAGATATGTGAGTATCAAAATCTGGAGAAATTACTATAATGTCATCAACAAAAACAAATACCGAGTTCTCAAATTCTGGACCATAAAATAAAATATCGACTAACCGTTGCTGTGTCGCAGGCGCATTAGTTAAGCCGAAGGGCATAGTGACAAAGCGAAAGGTACCTCGACCAGGAACGTAAAAAGCAGTTTTGTCCCGATCTTTAGTTTCTATAGGTATTTGCCAGAACGCCTTAGACAGATCTATACTAGACAAATATTTTGCGTTTTTCAGATTGTCTAATATTTCAGCGACATACGGTAGTTTATACGCATCTTTTTTGGTGACAGAGTTTAATTTACGGCTATCAAGACAGAATCTAAGTTTGCCGTCCTTTTTAGGTATAAGAAGTACTGGGGAGGACCAAGGGCTCTCGCAAGGTTCTACGACTCCTAGTTGTAGCATATTATCTAATTCTTCTCCGAGTATGCGTTGTTTTTCAGGTGACATACGGTAATAGCGCTGACGGATAGGTTCTGCGTCTCCCGTATCGATCTTATGAGTGATAAGGTTAGTTAGACCGAGACCCTTCTGTTCAAAAGATATGTCATTATAAAGTTTGATGACATTATCAGCAAGCTCTTTTTCAGATTGATTTAAGTTAGTATAAGGTTGTATAAAAGTTGTATTAGAGGAATCAACTGTAGACTCAGAGACATTTTTGGAATCAGATATACGAACACTGTTAACATATTTAGGACAAAGTTGAAATTTCCTCCAGAAATCGACACCTAAAATGAGATCTGGCTTAATATCAGGTACTACAATAGCTTTTAAGATATGGAATTGACCTTCAAAATTGACAGGAAGATTAATATAGCCGAGGCTTTGTAAGGATTGGCCTCCTGCAGACTTAATATTGATGTAGTCTTCTTTTATTAAAGGAAAACCAAGTTTCTCTAATTTTAGGTACAATTCGTTCCCTAGGATCGTGACGTCAGATCCGCTATCCAGGAGTCCGGATAAGGTAAGATGATTGACTTGCACCAGTGCGTATGGCCTATTATCAGATGTATACTCTTTATTCAGAATTGTGTGAGTTCTATAGGTGTTAAAGTAAAAATGAATAGTTTTAAGCCACTCTTTCCATTCATTTTCATTAAATTTAGCATGCACACAATTCTTAGATGCTAGTTTTTTGACTGTGACTGCTTAGTTTTGGCACACTCGGGACAATCAGAGGATTTAAAATTTTTAAGGCCACAGACAAAACAAAAGATCTGGCTGCGATCAGCTGTACAGCGTCTAGTTGAGTGCGAGTCAGTTTTACAACGAATACAATAAGAGGGTTGTCTATTAGGAACACGATTTGGAGTAGTATTAACAGCATGTACGTAATTACTATTTTCCTGATTTGAAGGTTTATTAATTGAATATTGAGTTTTGTTAGGAAGTTTTTTGTTAAAGTTATTATAATTATTGTTACTGTAATTATTTTTAAATTTAATATTGTTATTAGCGTATTTTTGAGAATAAATTTGTTTGTTACTTGAACAGCTGGCGTAAGCAAGATCAGGAGCCAAGGTATCACTGTTTGCTTTTGGTGGTTCTTTAAATTGTGATAGACGAGATTGTATGTTTTCATAGTTCCGGCATAGGTTTCGCAACTCATCGATTGAATTAATAGATGAAACTGAAGACAAGGTAGTAGCATAACAAGGTCTAATATTATGTAATAGGATTTCCAGTTTGTCCTCTTCAGAAGGTTCTTTAGTTAACCGAGCGAACAGACCTGACATAATAGATAGATAGATAATAATACCCTCTTTCTCACCTTGCGTGCGCGCTTTTATTTCAGACATCAATCTATAGTCATAGTCGGACTGACTGAAGTCGCGTTTTAAGAGAGTTTCGAGCTGGTCCCAAGTAGAAATGGTATCTTTGACACTGCGGTACCAGTGTAAGGCGTCGCCTTGAAAAATTTCGGTAGCGTTTTTAAGTACCTTCTCGCCCTTTAAATTTTTAGCGTGACAAAATTCATTCACCCTTTGCAAGAAGGCCCTAACACACGTCTTGCCATCATATTTTATTTTAGAAAATAGATTCAAATTATTTGCTTCACAAGTAACCTGCACATTTAATGGTAATGAAGATGAGGTACTAGGCGTATTTGCGTTATCGCTATTAGAAATGGCTAAAGGATCCGTGGCCGAATCTAGAAGTTGGCAAAGCGTGGTTCGATAATCTCGGTATAATGCGACACACTCATTATAATCGTCTTTAGTTTTAGGTGTAGTTGTAATTCGATGTAACCGGTGATATATATGGTTAAGTAAATTTTGAGATCGTAACAGTGCGTTTTTATCTGCCGGTGACACCAAAGTAGCATTGACTTTAGTGAGTGCATCGAGTACGCCTTCGAGGTCAAGAGCAGCTTCGAATGGGCTAGTTAGAATGTCCTCCGAAGGATATAAAGGACCACACTTTGCTATTTGTTTTCTTAATTCCTGGACAGTTGAACCGGGAGTTTCCCCTCGAATAGCGACCTCATATTCAAGTTCGCCTTTTTGCAAAGACATGAATTTTATCTCGTAAGACATGGTGATATTCATATATAAAACTCGAAAGAAAAATTACGACGGGTGAGTGTCAAGCGCAAAAAAAAAAAAAAAAAAAAAAAAAAAAAAAAAAAAACAACTAACGCCGTCTGTTACAATTAAATTAGAAAAATAACGTTTGGTTGTTTTTCTTTAAAAAAAATTAAAATGAATGATGAATGATTGATTGAGAAATGATTAAAATAAAATAAATCAGCAAAAAAAATTATAAGTCGCAACCAAAAATAATAATAGTAAAATAAGCAAAACAGTATGCAACTAATGTGTACTTTACAATATAATTAAATTTTTACACAAAATTAAAAAATTATTTTTTTTTTTTTTTTTGCAAAGCAAGAGAATGCAAAAGTAATTAGGCGGTAGGTACTAATGTCAAGTAATAATAGTCAAAGCAACTTGATTTTAAATAATTAAGCAAAAATAATAGCTGCGGAACCAATTAGCACTTAAGTAGTAGGTACACTTTAGTTGCTGGCAACCAAAAATAAACGTTTTACAAAATAAGCACACACACCAATTTCACCAAGGAATTATGAAGCAAAATGACATGAAACCACGTGAGAGGCGCCAATGTAACGTGTCCCTAGTTGGGAGTTAAAGGAAACCACGTTAACAATTAAAGATTATATTGATATAGGATTGTTACAATTAGGTATGGGTCGTGGGTAGTGGCCGTCATATGCTTCACAATTCCCGGTTTTTCGTACTGCCCTGGCTGCACGAAGCGCGGCGGAGAGCGGCGCTCAGGTTCCGAAGCCAGAGGTCGGTGGTCGGTGGTTGGCCACGTGCCAGCAGGCGTCAAGAGGCCGGCACGGAAGAGGCGGCCGAGATGACTAGCCCGCGTAGTGGAGCCGTCACGCAGGAGTGGCGCGACGTTCGGGTTGGCGGCTGACACGCAGAAGAAACGTGATGCGCCGGAAGGCTAGCCCTTAGGTAGCAGCCGTCACGCAGAAGAGGCGTGACGCCTGGGTTGGCTAAGCCGTAGATTGAACCCTGGAATCAACCTCCAGCTCATAAGGGAGTGTCCTGATCACGTCGTCCGCTCGCGACCACGTGGTACCAAAAGCATACGTACGGAAAATGGCGTGGTACCTGGAGGCGAGCAGACGTCGTTTTACAGGGGAATAACGATTAAATAATGACACTCACCCTGTATTGGGGTTCCAGTAGCTTTAAAAATTCACCGGGCGAGAAGATCGCTACACTGGGTGAAGAGATTAAACAAAAAAAAATTAGACTGACTGACGCGGGCTATGCGCTCGAGCTGGTAATTGCGACTGCCGAGCCGCGAGCTGCGTTGAACGGTCAACGCGCAGGTGCCCGCGCATGCGCCCGCGCATGCGCTGTCTCCTTTCTGCGCGCGCGATTAGGGGTCTGCAGTGGTTTTTTAATTGCGAACCTAACCGACGCGCTCGAAAGATGTATGCTAAACGAAACAAAACGCGCACGCTGCGACCGTGAGAGTATATATTATGTTACAATATTTATATTATTCTACACTACCTAATTAATGTCTGAAATATTATGAACACATCTATAAATTGGTGAGTGGTTCATGAATCAATATACATCGTGGCGAGACCCTAAGCGTATCTTAAGCCTAGCATTCATTTTTCAAGTAAACTGCAAATTGCAACGATTTTCTGAAAAAGTTGGTTGTAGAAGAAAAAATAGTTGGTAGAAATAAGACAAAGACACGTTTGCTAGAATAGATCGTCTTAATAATAGCTAGACATGTTTAAAAAAAACCAGTATCAAAGCAGGAACTATCTTACACGTGTCATTCTATTTACCTAATAAGAAAACCTATTTCAATATCAATTAAAAGCAATGCGGCAACAGATTCTTTCGCAAGTGCAAAATAATGTAAAAATATAAAGCGTTATGGTCTACAATGTAGTGTTTTTGTTTAAACCAGAATAATCGCCAGTTTTACGAGTTCATTTCGCATCCGCAGGAAACGGGTCGGATCGTGCTATACTTACAAACTATAGAGATGTCACGAGTCGATTATTTTGTAAATCGATTGGAGAACTCTCAAAATCAATTTTTTTATCGTTTCATAAATACAATCTAATTCTTACATGCGCATTATGCTTGGTATTTGGATGTAAGTACATTTAAATTGATAGAAATATGTACAAGATAAATATCAGAGATTTTTTTACTACTGGTAATTTAATTCCTTCTCCGTTCAGAGCGCGTTAGAATCCTCGCAGAGACGTAAAACAGTTATCACTAAAAATAAAAAAGTATAATCTTATTTTACTGACTATTCAAAAGAGCCTGCATGTTAGGCTTTTATGAAATAAATGAGTCCGCTTTTATCAATAACGTCATTACTTACATTTATTGTACCTCTATTTATTATTTGTAACTAGTCCTTAGACTGTTTTTAGTCTTACACAATAAACGAGGAAACTAAACGCTTGGTGCTAAATAGTGCGAGGACGACAACAGGGCGCGTCTGTAGCAAGAGCGTGGTAGTCGATAATGGTGCTAACTTGGATGTGAACGTAAATATAAATAGCAGGTCACACGCACACCTACTTTGAGTAGCTTATAGAAAGTATTATCTTCTTTTTGTAAAGGTTTACAGTACAATTATTCGCACTAATCATAAAGTGAATTGTAAGAAAGAGATGTGTCAATTTTATCTATTCTATTTATTTTATTGGAATACCCCTTGATTCTGCAAAAATACGCGAGTACGGTAGGATTCTTACGGCAAGGTAGTGAGAACAGGAGTTTAACGTCGGTTCCCAATATCCTATGTATCTTCTATTTGCCCTACTAGATATCAATGTGACATAAGCTCCGCTCCATACAATTTATGTCGAATTTCTATCTCTAGAAAGGCAAACCACAGATAGATAGGATATTGGGAACAGCTATAAGGCAGTCTGTCCACTGTTCTTTATGTTTAATCTACTACTATTTTCATTAGTGACTTGCAAATGTAGCGCCACGTATTTATTAGCTACTTGTATCTTTCTACCAAACATTCGGAATGTGCCTATCGAATATGACAGTGCAAGAGAGGCGCATCACTACTGGAAAGGTCCCATAGAGCCTGGTAGCTGAGCAGATGGGCAGGTGCGCCGCGTGCCAGCTGTCGCGGGTTCTCTCCCGCACATCGATAATAAACAGAAAGCTATTTTTCTTTTTTGCTGTATCTAGATGTATACTTAAGTAAGCTATTTTTAAACGCTCCGATACCCGTCGGAAATATGCTGGTCTAAGATTTACCTACACGTTTAGTTTGAAGATTTTATTATGTCTTTTTATTTGTTTTTCCACTAACTAAAGATCAGTAAAGAAAATCATTAATAATAATACTGTAAGTCAATTATCTGTTCAAAGGTTCTTTACTTTGTTTTATTTAATTATACTTTTAGTTTCTGAGATCAATTTTCGTCAAAATGTTTTAAATAATAACAATTTAGCTTCTTAACCCGTACTTTAGCTACCCGACTTAGGTAGGTTAGATATTAGGTCTGAAGCAAGTAGAGTCTGGGATGAAATTGTTGCTGTTTATATATTTTGCACGAGTTGCAGCTGAAATTCGTTAAAACTTGTCACGTAAAATCTTGAATATTTAATCCTAAAACATTTTTAAAAGGAATTCGTTAATGAACTTACGAACGCCAAGTTTTCTGAACACACGTAAATGATTTTATATTTAAGAATTCTCGTCTAACTAAAACATACTGTATCAGCAAACAAGATCAAAGAAAATTTTTTTTGTTACTTATTACGTCTACAAGTTTTAAAATGCTTATTTGACTATTGAAACGACCACGTTGAAACTTAGTTACCACTCGAAATTAAAGAAGAATATGGAGTGCATTGATGAATTACCTGTAACAATAAAAAAAAAGGAAATATTAAGAACGATGAATTTTTCATAATGGATTCGTAAACAAACAGTAAATGTATTAAAAAAACCGAAGAATAAAAAGCGGAACGACAGCTTTCCAAACATATAGGGTCAGTGTCACCCATCATTCACCGACAAAAAAGGACCGAGGACAAAAATGACAGGGTACGCTCAGGCTCAACGTTTTTGTAGCTCGGCTTACCGTGACAAACAAGCTTATCCTGACCACAGAGCAAAGGAAAAACGTTGCTGGAAAAACTCCTAACCAAACATGATAATAAAATACATAACCGTCATTATAAAGCCTGTTGTGTTCCTGTCACATAATTATAAAGATACCTAATTTTACCACGAAAAATAATTAAGTACGGGAGAAGTGGCATCCTGTGGTTGATGTCCAGCAAGCTCAAACGAAACGATTTTCTTCCACGTTTCTGATACGTACTGGTAAGGTGTGGAACACCCTTCCAGCTTCTGTGTTCCCAGCCAAGTACAACCTGGGTGCCTTCAAGAGTGAATAGGCATTTTGTAGACAAGCGCGCTCTGTCCTAGACCTCGTCATTTCTGTCCATCAGATATGATTGTAGTCAAGCGCAAGCCTATCTTTAATAAAAAAAAAAACAAAATGGCACCCTTATCTTAAGAGAGTGGGATGGATATACGGGTATAGGTACAGCCACTGGTACGGCCGAATTCAGAAGACTACAAGCAATAGCTTGTTGTAGTCTTTTGAAATAACACCGAGGCGGTTTTACAAGGTGAATCAGATAGAGCACAGTGGACATACTCGTATTATATTGAATACAGGTAATACTTAGGTTTAAATAATCCAAAATGACAGTATTGAATAGAAGCAGCCATTACATTTCAGAAAACTATAATCCCACCAAAAACATTCTGTAAAAAACTAGCCAAAGTCAAAATGGAGCTGCTTGTTTATCTCTAAAAAGTACTGAAATCTAGACAAAGTCGTGCCAAGTCTAAGGTTCCTTACTGCGATTTCTTTATTATTATAGTTAATGTTGCGTGACTTGGCCGTTGAAGGGTACACAAGGGTTCAAACCAGGTGCTCCATGAAACCATTGCACCAATCTGTCGCCAGAATTCATCGTCAATGAGTAGCGGTTCTTGGTCTTCAACGGCCAAGTCACACAACATTAACTATAATAATAAAGAAATCGCAGTAAGGAACCTTAGACTTTTTTAACCTTAGATTTAGAAAATCTTTAAATATGCAGTAACATGGAATAACTAACCAAACACCGCCCGCCTTTGCACTCAGGCACGATCTATACAATCACGCGTTGTGAAGTCAACATCTCCTGAGGATGTCCCGGCGTCAGGGCGAAAAGTGCGTCGAGTATCGTAAGATTTGTATGAGGTTTTGTGGGTGGTGTTTCAGATGGCAGATTATTATAGCAAGATAATCTTTCTAGCCTTAAAATAAGATTCCGACGAATTGAGAACCTCCTCCTTTTTTTGAAGTCGGTTAAAAATGTTATAAATAGAACTCTGGGCGCTGAAATGGAACTCATCCACCCTAAAACAATAAAATCGATACAACGAGTGCTTAACATACTGCTGGGCCGTTTAATGTCTCTCATTACGTTCACTCTGTGACACAGATAAAGCGATTCATACATAATATAGGCTGACAATACTCGTGAATAAAACCGCGTGCTGCGTCCACATGACGCTAATCGCTTGAGCACGAAGGTTTCAGTATTATTTACATGATATATCATACAATATTTACTCAGTACTCGAACAGCGTACCTATTTGTAGCCGGGAGTTCTTCAGTCACCGATTATTAATGCCGAAAGTTAGCCAATTGTTTAGAAGTAAATGAAATTATAATCCCCCTCTGAATGCCTTTTTATATCCCACTGTTGGGCAGGTCTACTCTTAATAAACATGGGTTTGGCCAAAGCCTACTCTGTTCAAGCGCGGATCATACACCTCAGAGATCAGATTTCCTCTCAATGTTTTTCCCTCTCCAAGTGATATATTTAGTTACCTTAAAACGCACATAACTTCGAAAGTCAGAGGTGCACGGTAGGGATCGAATCCCTACCGTGCCCTGACGCCCTGGTGAAAGGCGGAGGAGATAAGAACTACATGCCGCAGGATATAAGTACGGTTTTACGATAAATATGAATATTGAAGAGAGATATAATATGAATAGGTTCTTAATTCCGATTTCAGGGATCCATCGTTATTGGATAGTAAACGGCAATGCCATCGAGTACTCCCATCAGCAAGAATAATGGAGTGTGATTTGTGAACAACTCTAGACATCTAGACTAGGTCCCGTAGCTACGGCCTACGCGTGATATCGGTGTCAGTCACAATCAGTTAATGGGTCGAACGCATTAAGTACTTAGCCAACAGCAGTGTAGCTACGCATTCATCGGTACAGCGGAAGGTGATGAGTGATGATCTAGTTGCTAAAATTTCGGGGTTAAGAATAACTGATACAAACAACAATAATGCTTTGAATGTTTAAAAATTTTGAGTTTTATTTCTTTATTTAAATCACCATCAACATAATCACAAGTATCACATTGATATTACGTAACTCTAACTAAGACACCCACTCAAAAAATTATAATTCTTGTAACTTTTAATTTCTTTGTCGGATAAAAATTTAATTTTCAATGTATTATTTTCTTACTTTTTTTACAATAAAAGATTTTTTTCGTAATATACCGTATTCTAAACTGGCATACCAGGAATCGAACCCGCGACCTTCCCAAACTAAAGACCATCAAGCATTTCTTCCCCTATGATAAACATTACAAAACCGATTAATTACAATACTAATCTAGCTACTATAAATAATAGATGCTTATGATTCAAGTTAAAGGTAAATAATAGTTCTAGTTGATGCTAAGCAAAGATGGAAACTATAGTTATTTCATAATACCTATACACCACGTACGAAAGTTGGCCACGTACAAAAGTTTCTATAACTGGCAGGGTACTACGCGTGTCAAACGGTTCTACACATAAGTACAACGAGTGTGTCCATTTGGCAGAGTGGTAAATCCGTCATCCACTCTAGTTGAGTACTCAATGATAAAGCATTGGCTGCCAATGTGCAACGCCAAGCATTCATTTGACGATTTACAAAGGTCTGTAGGTTAATGACACAATTTAACTCAGGTCCTACGGTTCCGTTTGAACCACTTTGGCACAAAGTAACGAAGCTGTAGCCTGCAGGTACAGGAAGTAAGGGCAGTTTTCTCTCTGCAGCTCACAGCTAAAAGGTCGGTACCTACTTGGTTCTCAAAGAGATGGATGTCGCGGTCGTTACGTTTCTAGAACGGATTTCGTGGTAAGGCGATATAATTGTGGAGTTAATAATTTGGAACCCGATTTGACCATACTTTTGATTCATATTACAGATAATTATTACTCCTTGTAAAATGGTTGAAATTGTAATAAGTTTAAACTAAATAAAAACTAAAAACCTTTATTATCTTACAGGTCCGCAGGTATCTTGTCTATGAGACAAAACCAAATTAAGGCCTGCAATGCAGCCTTAAGCAATATTAGAACGTTTTTGGTCGAATATGCCATTTCCATAAGTTTTATTATATTTCTTTCCATAATCGTTCTACTAAAAGCATCAAGCAATCTTAAAAAAGAATGGATAAGTCTACGGCTATGGCTGCTAAAAATAACTAAGTAAGTATATATTCGTAATCTTAGCTTTAATATTTAAACTCCTTATTTACATCGTTTAGAAATAAGATGATAAATAATAATCACAGTGCCATCTGCTCGTTTTCTCACTTTTTAATGCAAAAAGCTCATATTAAATGTTCGAGTCATAACTTAATGTAGGATTATAAAATTTATTTAATTGCATACTATGGCAGTTCTCATGAAGCTTAATTAATAATATAAGTCGTTAATCATTGGAAGATTAAAGTTACACCAATATGTATTAGTGAATAAGTATAAGCGGGTAAAAACGGACGAGGCCCCAAGGGTCTTGATTGTGGTTATAGCTTTATACACATAGACATCTCGGGTTTCTGGAAGGGAGAGATGATTGATGTATTTGCTTACGTTCATTTTATCTGCGCGCGTTTTTACAAGCGGTTTTTACTTGAAAAGACGTAAGCATAAGCTAAAATATCAGTTACTCGTAAATGACATTTAATAATTTTATTTATAAAACCCAGAATTGCAAAAGAAAATTAGTTGCTCAATTGAGAAAATTATATGAATTGAACAAGCAAATTTTTCGTAGATATAGGCAGAATAGATATTCTCACGAATATAAAGATCGTCCAATCTAATAATGAACGCCCCTCTACGTGTTTACACGTTGAAAGAATATTGTACTTACAGGAGGATATGAATTTTAATTTAGACGATGTCTACCTTATACTTAGATAAGAAAAAAATCATACTTATACAAAAAATATATCGATTTGATTTGATTTATATAAAAGATTTGTATAGTAATTAGAATAAGCTAATAATAACTTTTATTGTAATATTTCTTATAAAAAATATATATTATCAAATATTTTTTGTCCTCTTTTTTACTAAGATTTTATTTTAAGTGTTGTATATGTTACGGCTAAAACCCGAAGCGCGGCTGCACCTAGTTTTAGTCGGTTAGAACTAGGTGTAGCCACTTTCTCTTGGTTAAACCTAGTACGACCCGATAGTTTTCGGGTAAAACTAGGTCTAGCCTTCATTATGCCGGCTACAACTAGGTACAGCCATTCCCTGTTGGATAAAACTAGGTCCAGCCGATATCATTCCGGCTAGAACTAGGTCCAGACAATCCCTGTTGGATAAAACTTAGATGAGTGACCCACCGTGCCTTCCGCCCCGCGTCACACTCATGACTCACAGCATCTGCATCAGCGGCGCGGGGTGGAGGGCGTAGCGTGGCACGCGGCTTTGCAGGTTGTTAGCGCCAGGTGCTGCTGATCTTCTGCAGGTCCTATATGTCATTTCAAAGCCCCATGTTGTGTGTATGTTGCGTAATGACATATGTCATTTCGATTGTTTTAATGACTCACAGCTTACATTGTTTCTCCTCATTCTGGTCACAGAGCCCGCAATATGTCATTTCGATTGTTTTGATGACTCTTTTGATGGCTCATTCTCTCAAAGCGCAAGGGCAAACGCATGTGTACGGGTGGCGGGCGGCAGGGGCGCACGAATCGCGTGAGCCAGGCGCCTGTTACTTGTTTAAAGTTGTTTGCATCTAGTTTTATCCAACAGGGATTGTCTGGACCTAGTTCTAGCCGGAATGATATTGGCCAGACCTAGTTTTATCCAACAGGGAATGGCTGGACCTAGTTGTAGCCGGCATGTTGAAGGCTAGACCTAGTTTTACCCGAAAACAAACGGCTAGTACTAGTTTTAACCAAGAGTAAGTGGCTACACCTAGTTCTAACCGGCTAAAACTAGGTGCAGCCGCGCTTCGGGATTTAGCCGTAACATATATATATACAACATATATACCTTATATTCTTGAATATAAGGTATATATGTATATATATACCTTATATTCTTGAATATTATTTGTAAATAATTATAATAGGTACAGAAAAGAATTAGGGCCGGCTTTTCATGTACATCACTATGACGTCAATCGTAACAGTCCACATATTTTATGATCCGCTTATCTATAAAAAATCTTTTTTTATAAATCTCTACAAAGCTCTGGTTAACTAAGAGGCATCGTCTTCCTAACGTCTCAATGCGAGTGCTGAGCTCAGAATTAATGGTGGCTAATAAACATTAGATATACCGCCGGGCGTAACGAGCAACGCATTAATTATTACGGGCATCAGTAATTGTTAGTAGCTCGGGTATGCACTGCACTGTGCACTGTGAACACTGTACTATGTGGCACCTACACGTGACTTACCAAGTCTCGAGACTACACAGTAGGTACAGTACTTACTGTACAGTAAAGTACCTACAGTTGCGAGTTGTGAACAAAACGTTGAATCTTTTATTAATAGTCGCTTATAAACAATGGGATCCGGAATTAGAACAGCATATCATGTTCAGTTACTAGTAGCTCGGGTATGCACTGCACTGTGCACTGTGAACACTGTACTATGTGGCACCTACACGTGACTTACCAAGTCTCGAGACTACACAGTAGGTACAGTACTTACTGTACAGTAAAGTACCTACAGTTGCGAGTTGTGAACAAAACGTTGAATCTTTTATTAATAGTCGCTTATAAACAATGGGATCCGGAATTAGAACAGCATATCATGTTCAGTTACTAGTAGCTCGGGTATGCACTGCACTGTGCACTGTGAACTCTACTAGATGTTGCACCTACACGTGGCTTACTAAGTATCGAGACTACACAGTAGACAAATTCAAAAACTTACTCGTAATTACTAAGTGGTACTTAAACAAAAATAACAAGACACGTCAAAAATGTATGGAGTCTTGGCGCTAGCGATTAAATTAGTTTATTGTAACACTTTTAAATAACTTATTTCGTACAACTTAGGCTTTATGCACGTAGACCTAACAATTTTTGCTCAAACTCTAAATTGTCGGGTATTGTCTGTAATCCGCAACAAAAAAATTGTATCTAGAACTCACTATCAAAATCATGTTAACTCATTACTTTGCTAAATGTCTCAGTACTTAACTAAGACATGAAAGTAATTTGTTTTATAATATAAAAAAAACTACGTTCGTGCTAGTTTGTCGGGACTTGCGTGATAACTATAATAACTAGGTACGGTGATAATTCACATATAGCAGCAGGTAACATGTTATTACTGTTAAAATATACTTAAATGGGTTTAAATAGTCGTATCGTTTGCGTTTTATACATTGTACCGACTCACTACCTACCCTAGCAGATTAATAAATAAATAACTAATTATTACATATTTTTCAGTACTATTACTATCTTTCCTTTTCTATTTAATAAATAACAGCGTTTTATGCTATCGAGCAATGAATTTATATTTAAGTTTTATGTGGCGTTTTTATTGCCTCCAACACCGGTAGAGTTGTAAATTGCATAGATTGTACTTATCTTACTTGTAAGTTAAATGATTATTTCTAATTTGAAAGTTTTGCATTCAATTAGAGATGTTTGCCTTTACTAAAACCCTTGGGGATAAGAATTGCACGCTTTCTATTACATCACAATAATTATGTACTACAGCTGCATAAAATAATTCAATATCTGGCATCATATACACACGCCCGGTTTCGTCCCATTTAATCATACTTTATAATTACAGTGAATTATTTAGTATACAAGGTCTCTACCTGGATACGATCGCATCGCATACAAAGGTCGACGCTCTACCTTTCATTAATTGCCTTTTAATACAAAACGTCACTCTTAGGCATTGACCTATGCAGTGTGATCTTGGGCTCTTTGAAATGGTTGATTCTTCCAAGAACAAACCGGATTTTAAATTAAGTATTCCGACCGCGGTTTCTTTGAAATATTTTATTTCAGCTTAGAGGCAATTTGGTCTTTTAAATGCATTACTAGTAAGAAGAAACCACTATACCTAGATGTACTTACTCTCTATTTAAAAAAAAAGGTTCTTAAAAATTGATTCGTGTAAAAAAAATTGCTTGCCTGTCAATTGCCTGTAAAGTCGGTATACGGGCGAAAGTTTTACGTGACAACGACTTTGAGTTGCGAGAGAGTGGAAGGGACGCGTGCCTCTCACTCGCTCTCATTGTGAGCGCATAACGTAAGCGGAGCGTAATGCAGTTTCTTGAAGTGTCACCCGGCAAACCAATTTATAAGACGTTGTCACGTCAAAATAATGCGTCTCAAAGTTTTCAAGATCTTGATTATGATCATCTGTGCTTACCTAAACCTAGTATCGTTATTTTAAATGCATTAATTATAAAGCAAGTTTTTGTTACAAAACAATGCCTAAATTATTTTCAAACAAAATTCTCAGGAACCTATTCATTCTAGGCTAACCAAGGCTATGCTAAGAACACATCAGTAGTAGATACACAAATAGTTGCAGATGAAAATTTAAACCTACCCAAAACGCATATCTTTATTGGACTTAAGAAGTGTCTGAAAACGCGAGACAACAACTATTCTCCGCCACCTTTCCCCATGTGTTAAGAGTGATACCCTAATCGAACATGCCATATCAGTTTGCCCACCTGTATATCGTTGGGGGTGTTGACGATTATTTTTTGCGACTGCACCTTCTTAATTGCCTTGTTAACGAGCATACGTGAGACACCTCGCGTTGATAAGCGAGTTTTTGTAGCTCGGGACAACTGAATTATTACATCCTTTTTGGCTGTCTGGCATGCCTGAGGGAAATATCATCGACCTTTGTAAATTGCTCATAATCGATTTTAGCGATGTTTTATTTTTTATTGATAGCATTCTCATACTTATAGAAAGCGAGGAAAAATACGGGACAGGATGTTTTTCTTTTTAGTCCTTTTTCAAATAACCGGTAGTTGTATTCCTATAGAAACATTTGTGGAAAAATCCATAATTCTATTAATATCTTTAATAGCGACGAAAAGATGAAAAATATCTGAAATTTCATACACACATCTGATATGATAGAAGTACGTCGTGCATGTATACCTAATGAAATCATTTTGAAGAAAAAAAAGGAATTGATCTTACCCAGACATTATTCGTTCCTTCACAGGCTGCTTTCTATTCTCCATTTACTTTAATATAGTTATGAATAATGAATATCAGCCGATGTGTAAAATTGGAACGACTACTTGGTTCGTATCAGTTCGCAGTCGCAAGGAGACCACTAGGGTTAGTAGTTTTTTTTACGAATTTCGAGTGGAATCGCATCACACAAACGAATGGAATTCCTCCATACATTTACAATCAACTCCATCTATGGACAGTCACTGACATGCGGCTGTCAATAGATGGCGCTGGCTGTAAATGTACGGAAGCATTCGTATGTGCGATGCGAGTCGACTCGAAATTCGTACCCAAACTTGTACTAAACCACTACGAGCAGATAACAATACTGCATAACCGCTTTGTTATGCCGACGTCAGTCCCAAGGAAATGGGTCGAGCGGTGCAGTGGCTGCCAACGTTCTATAAGAGCTGTCGGACGATCACGATGCCACGCACAAAGGTCTCTGGGTCAATGGAGCGATCATACTTATAGACCCCATGCGAACCGCGAAGTTTGGCCTCTAAAATAGATTTCGAAGGGCATGTACCTAACATCCCTGAGGCAAGTGAGTTTACTAATTTGATTAGGTACATTCAGACTGAAACTAACATATGTTCCGAAGAGTTTTAGTTGAGACAAAGCTTATGTCCACATAAGCTTTGTCTCAACTAAAACTCTATCATATTATACTATATTATAGTCTCAACTAAATCTCTAAAAAAAAAATCTTATTCAAAAATTGATATTAGGTTCACCATTTATTGGTTGCCAATTTCTCTATTGCAATTTTCTATTTCAGAAAAATTGTAGGTATTATGTATTATGTATTGCTGAATGTCTAGCCAATTCTATTAAACCTATTCATGTATCGGCCTCGAATAAAGTTTTCGATAACTCGTTTGAACAGGGCCTTTGAGAAGTCTATTTCTAAGTTACTATAACGTGCACGCAATCTAAGAGTAGATTGAGTTCAATGTGGAAGCCATATTTGTAGAAAACACGAAGAAACTAACACAGTATTTAACAATACTATACTCTGTATGTACATACTAAATACATTCTATAAGTACATTGTTTTAATTCTATCGACGCAACGTAAAGAAAGCTAAGTGATTTCTAAGAGATTTCTGCCTATTGCATGTTAGATAAACAAATTTGATCACAATAAATGTCAAAAAATGTAGTATGGTATGGAGTAATGCGATTAAATAATTTTAGATAGCACTTCAATTCTTGACTTTATTTCGGTCAACTCAGTGTTACTTACTGAATAAATTGCAATTTTTCTAATGAGATGAGACACGAAATCTTGAATTTCGGTTAGCTCATATTCCATTAGGACGCCAATGTTCGAAACTACTATGACTGTCGTTGTTGTTTGGGATGTAAAATCAATCGGTGCCAGTTTGGTGCCGTTAACCCAGATTAGCTTTCGCCAGCATCTTGCCCGGAAGGGTGGTAGACCAAAGACTTCTATGTAGGTATAAGTCTTTGTGGTAGACAAGGCGCAAGTTCCTTAAGAGGATAACCACAGATTACTTTAAACAGGATAACATTGAATTTATTTTTGTCTTTCTCACTCTCCCGAAAACGTTAATGGGTGAATATAGTAGAAAAATGACGTTTCACTTAATTCCTAAAAAAATATAAGCCAGTGTTCAAAAATCCGCTGAGAACGGATTTTAACGGGTTTTTTGGGTATTATTTTCGACACATTAAAACAAAAATTACAATTACACCCATTGTAGTTTCCGATGAAAATTAGAAAAATGAAGATTTTGGACCAATTTTTGGGAGAAATTCCTATGGAGAAAATTTTATCCAATCGTGTTTTTGCTTCACATCGAATTTAGCTGTTAAAGACCCAAAATACATGACGTTTTAATTTGAAAAAAATTGTCTTTACAGTTTTTAAACTGCCGATCACTAAAAATTGCTTGCAACGACCGTCTGCGCTGTTAACAAGTTGTGACCTGAAATTCTTAAATTCCCCGCGAACCGGGGTATGTTTATTATCTTTATCTATATTGCAGGTAACCCAGTTTGTCTTCCGAACGAATGCCACATGGTTTTCGATGACGATCGAAAAGTCGAAATCTTTAGATGTTGAAATTTAGAATGAAATTTAGATGTTGTTTAGTTAAAACTATTATTATTTTAGATTATTACATCACAAGGGTAGTAAAAACAATTTACCAAAAACAGCAGAGTTACCTATAGTGTTTGAGCTCATTGGAGTTGTCCCAACACTTCAATCATATTGCAAAATCATGATTAACCTGTATCAAAAGCATAACCAGGATTCGTATTCTGTGATATTGACACTTCCAATGATATCACTGTTGTCAATAGCTGTACATTGCTGGTTTATTAAGTGAAACGAAAATAAGATTTTGCGGTGAACCTTCATTGGATAAAAAATATATTATGTCAAATGAGCTCGTTGAAGGTCACTGAGTGAATATCACTGAGATACAGAATAAGGTCACAGCCCACAGGTATCTTCAGGATAGCCAACCGCTCACCAAAACTGCATCATGTCTGGACGTATTTAAATAATCTTAAGGAATGAGTTATGGGTAGACATAAGGATCTTATGATTGACCACGAAAGATATCCTGCCTACCCGGTCTATTCTATAGTTATGAAGGTCTGATGTTGAAGAGGGAAGGTGGTGTATAAATTTCAGCCAAAGTAGTTGCGGTGTGAAAGAGTAACAAACATCCATCCATCCATAATTACAAACTTCGCGTTTATAATATAAGTAGGATTTCTATATTATTTTAGTTTACACTTCTCTCGGAGTGGGACAGATATTCTCGTGGAAATTCCCTCTCATTAAAATTGATAAAATCCACCTGATAATTTAACAAGTATGCTAATGAATGTGAATATAACAACGTCAAATAAATTCGTAATAGCCCTAAGCTAATTACTTACAGTAGGCACCGGCACAAAATTGCGAGCTAACTGAAACATTTGACTGCGATAAATAATAACCGTTCATGTATTTACTTATCCAGTTACAATAAAGCCTCCCCTTTTAAACTCATATCCCCCACCCCCTTCGAGAACACCCACTAGCAAAATCGACATATTTCATAGCCAGTTTTGTCTGAAACTCGACTAAGTTAAAACTATCTAACAAGTATGAGATAATAATAATATTACATATACAAAGGTGATAAAATTCTCATCATTGTATTTGTAGGTAATTGTGTGTTAAATTAATACTATAATTTGAGTACTCTATCACGAGTCACAGAAATTCTTACTGACCACGGTATTCGCGTAGGTTTCCAAAAACAATGAAGTGTATAGGTGAAAACATACCTAGTTTCTTTACTAAATTAGGAACATTTGGAGAGGAGAGAAGCGTCTGCTATGCGCCAGTCTGAATCTTCTTAAATCTATACTTTAATCTATACTTTATCTTGAAATCTAATCTAAGATGGAGTTCACTAGCTTTTCTGACCTTTAGAAGTATCTTAAGTGCTTTCTATCTGACTATCCCAGTCTATTGGGATCCCACTGAATTGTTCCGACTCCACTGATCAACCAATATAATACCTAAGCAATCTTTATGATCAGGACATTATAATGTCAAGAAATGGCCCAATTACGATTTGCCTTATCAGCACTTTACCAAACATCGTGAAAGTGGTGCCGATAGCAACATTATTATAATTCCAATATTACTGGTACAATAGCACGGCAAGCTTGACTTACCAGTCGTGATGATATTGTTTGAAAAGCAATTGCGGATCATCAACTAAATGTGTATTCTGACCAATCACGTATGTATTGAGAGTTGCAAGTTGCGAGTTGAACTTTCGCCGAAATACGATAATGTGGCCTTAATATAAGAACTACGTTACAGCTGATAAACGTTTAAATCTTAATTTGATTCGCGCTATTACAGTCTACTTTATTCTATTTAATTTTTATTTTTAATTGATTTGCCGTTTCGGCTGTTGTAACAAGATTAACGTAAATAAACGTCGTCGCTGGCGTTCGTAATCAGTATAAAGAGTGGCAGCAAACCCCATGCTGGGTAGGAACTATTAAGCAGAGCTCATATTATTAGCTATTATAGAAATATTTATTTGTAAAAGCGTGAAGTAGTGATTTCATTACGAGGCTATTTTCGTGACTTCTGAGAAAAAAATATGATCAATTTCTTAATTTTATAAGGCAACAACGTTTTACCAATATCTGAAAGAAATAAGATTCCGCGCCTGTTCCACGTACCATCGAATAGAGCCTTCATACCTTAAACAATTAAATTAGCTTCAAAATCTAGCTACAGTAGGTACTCAAGAGTCCCATGAAATACGATGTCTCCATTCATTCGAAACACCAAATGATTTGTAATTCGTGCATATTTTAATCATGTCGTGGTGTTATTCGGGTTCATACAGTTAAATTCTATGCTCCTGGCCATATTTGGTTCGGAAAATTCAAATGATGACTAGCCAAAAAAAAGCTGCTTGTTTACCGAAAACAAAATTAATATAGACGCGGGCGGTGGAGAAAAGTAACAGGGTGGAAAAAAGACACGAAACCATTAGGGGCCCTATTTCCGTTCAATAGTCGTTTGTCCTTCCCTCCATTCTTGCTTGGCAAAGGTCGCGAACCCGCGAAGGGCGCCGGGATGAATGGGGCTCCCGGGGCCCGGGACGCCCCCCCCGCGCCGCCGCCCCTCCGCTCGCCACCACCCAGCTCCCCAGTCGCGCGGAGCAACAACCCCGAAACCTTATTCGAGATAAGCACTGGAATGAGGATGCGATTTTTGGTGTAGGTACGAGGGGCGGCTGAAAAGTTCTGAGCCTAGGCCATTAAAAGTCTAGATAAAAATCTAAATAAAATTTATTTTTCAATATAGTCCCCCTGGACTTCAATGCACCTTTGACATCTTTTATAGAGGGCTTGTATTCCTGATAAAAAGTAACCCGCGTCTTTGGCTAGAAAATGTTCATTAACGGCCGCCTTCATCTCTTCATCATCCCCAAATCTTCGTCCCCGTAGGTCTTTTTTCAAATTTTTAAATAAAAAATAATCGCTAGGTGCCAGATCTGGACTATAGGGAGGGTGGTTCACTTCATCGAAGCCAAATTCTCGCAAGGCTTGCCTCGCAATGCGCGCCGTGTGAACCGGCGCGTTGTCTTGCAAAAACAAAATTCCTTTGCTGATTTTGCCTCTTCTTTTTTCAACAATGGCTTCGCGAACTTTTTTTAAAAGCCCAGAATAATACTCTGCATTCATTGTAGTTTTTTTTGGAAGATAATCTAGGAGCAAAACTCCATTATCATCAATCGCGAGATTTAGGCACGATATCCACCAAAGCGGCAAAAAGACGAGAGGAGAGGAAATGTGTTCTGAATAATCAATGAGATTTCGTTAATTCCACATTAACTTAACACTTTTCTCCGATTAGCTTCGGTGCAAAATGGATCAAGCGGAGGATTTTTATAGAATTTTGTGCAGCGAGCGAGTCAGCGGCATGAGCAGAATTCCCCGCCGCCTTCTCAGTTCTCAGCGCGCCTATAGCACGCCCGAAAACGTCATTCGGTTGTCGCTACGCACGGCTCACATCTCCCCTCCGCACACCTCACATCTCCTCTCCGCTACGCATCTTCTCTCCCTTCCCTCTCCGCTTTGGTGGAAACCGGGCCTTACGCTTGTTGCCAAACCTGGTAAATAGGAATATTAAGGTATGACCAAAACTAACTAGCATTCGGTTGAATGATGACAGAATACTCTCGATTCTTTAATAAAAGATAGATTCTTGAACGTTTCCAAATAATCGAAACTTAATAAATATTCAAGTACCCACCTAATATTTTTCTTGAATAAAGCAACGGCGTCGGGCACCCCGACGAAGGTTTCTTATTGAAATCTCGGACGCTCTTCAATTTAAGTAAGGACCGTTATATCGCCTTAGAGCCGTGGGAACCGAGTTACAATGGCGCGTGAAAATCAATTACTGTAACGACTGTAAGTAATAAATATATATTGGAAATCCGGCGGAAATCACTATTTTCAGGTAACTATAGACAAAATAAAAACAATAAAAGCTGTTCGGATATTATGTCTTATGCATGGATATTATTCGGAACAATAGTAACAAAACTTCATTCATAACCTAGAGTAAGGAGTTTTGATAATAATTTTTATTGTTTCTATGCTGATGAGAATTCGATAAGTGCTTTTTACTGTGTATGATAATAATTAATAATCATGAGCGAGAAAACCAAATGGTTTTGTGAAAATAATAACGCCCTTCAAGTTATACGAGTTACTAATTCAATAGCTACACTTTATGACAAAAGCCTTCTTGTACATAAATAATATCGTGTTATTCTAGTAATTTATCTAAACAAATAGAATAAGTGTTTTAATTTTTATAACCGTCGATACAAAAAGAAGGGTGTTATGAAGTCTTTCTCTAGACCTCATCCTATTAATAGAATTTTGATATACCAGGATTTTCTAAGGGTGATTAAATGGAGTTGGTTCTAAGAAATATTACAAATATCATTCACGGGAATTGCGGAAACAATTTTATTTCAGGAGATTTATTATAATTTATTTTATTTGTTTAATTTTTTTTGTTAATTAATTTTAATTGTTTAATTGTTAATCGTAAATATACTTTTGTTTCCTTATATCATTTTCAGGCGTGACTATAAACAAGTACAGTTTAATAATATTGAATTGCTTCAAAGACCTTTTATCTTCCACGCCATTTACGTTCAAGTATATAAATGCGTTTAATGTGAACCAAGTTACAATGGAGCATGAAAATTAATTACAGTAACTAACACACGATAGCCAACACACGCTGTAACTCACGTAACGGAACATTTACTGATACCATTAGTTTTTAAATGTAGATACACATAGACTTTAGGGAGTTCCATTAGCTCTGAAATTAATGCTGACGCTCAACGAAATAATTTTTAATCTACATGTCAAATATCTACAACTTAAATGTTTGCAAACTACAAAATAACAATAGTTATCGTACTACGTACAAAATCTACAAAAAGTCTATGCGTAAAAGGCAAGCAATAACTAGAGAATAGAGATATCTTAATGATATCACAATTAATGCGAATTTATTTCTGTTTTACGCTGAATCGCGCCTCAGTCGCGCAAAAAATTTTAAAGACACTGTATTTTAGCATCCAGAACATCAAGCGAAAAGTATCTTTGTTTGGAAAAATAAAAATGAAATTAATTTAAAATGAAAAATTCATGTTTAAAAAAACACACAAATGGCGGTTTCGCGGAATGGTTAGGTATTCTATATTTATTTAGATATCTGGATACTCAAATTCCAAGGTACATTTTTAACTCAGAAAAAAATGCATTCCACGCGATTTCACGTCACCGAATTCCATGGGGACTAGTTCTCGAGCAAAAGCCAGTCGTAAAAGATAACATAAAAATCCAACAAATAGAAGGTAGCCAAGCCAACGTAAATCTAACAAGGCCATGACCATAGGTTTTGTTTGTATCTTAAGATCAATGGTACACGTGGAGTCAAGTAGCCCATACAAATAAGGCCAAACGCAGACTATCTGATAGATGAGGTGCATTTAAAAGACGATACTTCTCAAGTAAAAGCCAGTCATAAAAGGTAACATAAAAATCCAACAAATAGAAGGTAGCCAACGTATCTAACAAGGCCACGACCATAGGGTTTGTTTGTATCCTCAGTTCAATGGTACACGACACACGTGGAGCAAGAAGCCCATACAAATAAGGCCAAATGCAGACTATCTGATAGATGAGGTGCATTTAAAAGACGATACTTCTCAAGTAAAAGCCAGTCATAAAAGGTAACATTAAAATCCAACAAATAGAAGGTAGCCAACATATCTAACAAGGCCACGACCATAGATTTTGTTTGTATCTTCAGATCAATGGTACACGACACACGTGGAGCAAGAAGCCCATACAAATAAGGCCGAACGGAGACTATCTGATAGATGAGGTGCATTTAAAAGACGATACCTCTCGAGTAAAATCCAGTCATAAAAGATAACATAAAAAATTCAACAAATAGAAGGTAGCCAACGTATCTAACAAGGCCATGACCATAGGTTTTGTTTTGTATCTTCAGATCAATGGTACACGACACACGTGGAGCAAGAAGCCCATACAAATAAGGCGGAACGGAGACTATCTGATAGATGAGGTGCATTTAAAAGACGATACCCTACAGCTACACAACGGAGCGTGACCGCCGAGACACGACAAAAGCATTATCGATTCTGAGCATCGAAGCGCGGCTCCTTCGTTGGCCCATTATCCCGGTTTTTAGCGACTACGCCACTTTTCAAAGCAATTCAAAGTCATGAAAAAATTGTTTTTTTTTCACTGTTAAAAATACATATTAAAGATACATGCTTTATCTCTATAATGGCCTCATGAAAACACGATAAGTTAAACTTGCCTCGATCATAAAAATTTTTGAAAACAGGTCGTTTTTGTTCATTTTTTTAATGGTATTTCCAAAGCTTTGGACTAAATTTCATAAAAATTATACGTAAAGTAAGCTCATTGTATTGCCTATCCATTGCGCAGACAGATATTAAATAAAAAAATTGCTGCAAAATTTCGCCTAACAGAAGTCATAAAATGGTCTAACGCACCGAATAAACGATGTACTCAGTGGCTCACGAGCCTCCATACGAGACGGACCTGCGCAAGTTTTCACGACTCACGCTCCTTTCGCGCTAAAATTATTTATTTTTTAAATGCGCTGGAAAAAAAAACTATCTGACAGGAAGCGAAGGAGAATTTAAAAAAATTATATAGTAAGTGTTTCTTGAGTTTATCAAAATACCTAGTCCTCAAAAGCTCCGAAGAAACTCTGATACGAACTAAGAAAATTATGGTAGGTAGTGTAAATTCCACCACGTGCAAATACCATCACGCGTAACCACAGTTTAAATACTGTTACTGTTTATCTGTTCAACTAAAATAACTCGTTTTTTACTTTTTACACGACTGCTCAAAAAAAGGAGTGTAATGTTTTTAGGGTTCATGTATGTATGTACGTATGTATGTGTGTATGTATGTATGTATGTATGTATGTATGTATGTATGTATGTATGTATGTATGTATGTATGTATGTATGTATGTATGTATGTATGTATGTATGTATGTATGTATGTATGTATGTATGTATGTATGTATGTATGTATGTTTGTATGTATGTATGTATGTATGTATGTATGTGATGTTTCTTTATTCCTCCATAACTTCTGAACGGCTGAACAGATTTGGATATATGGGGTATCGTTAGAATCCTTGGATCCTCCCGAGTAACAAAGACTATATTTTTTTGGAAAAATCAATATGGCGGATGTGAGGCGCCATTTTCAAAAGTGGAAAAAAAATTTTTTCTTCAACTATCATAATATGGGTATCAAAATGAAGGTATTGGAGAGTAGTAACAGAAAATACCTTCACATAACTGCTGACCATCAGTAAAAAACATAAAATAAAAATAAGTAATTAAAAAATGAATGAAAAACATAAAAAAAAACCGGCCAAGTGCGAGTCGGAGTCGCGCACCGCTTCCATACTATAAAAGAAGTAAAACATTAAAAGAATCACTTTTGTTCAAGAATTTACGAGTATAATTTACATGTACCTAGGTACTTTTGTTGGCGAACCGCAAACCTAACTTTGTTTTCGGCGGTTTATTGCTATTATCAAAAAAATTATAAAAGTTAGGGAGTTGAGTTTATTTTTCCTGTAAAATATACGTTAATTTCTATTGATCATACTTATTTTAGATTTTTCGATTGATAAACATTGGAGATAAGGGGGGGGGGGCTGGTATGTTTTTCGACAGTTTGCTCAATAAATCAAAAACTATCGGGCATAAAAATAAATAAAAATCGGTTTTAGAATATACAAGTAACGTCCTTTCATACCCCACTCAATATTGTTATCTCATTTTGAAAATTCAAAGCCCTGGTTTTCCCCCCTTTTTAAATAAAAATAAAATCAATTTGCAATGTTTTATAATTGCATTGGCGTTGGGTCACTATTACCTAAAACTATTTCAAATTTCAAGTCGATAGCTTTGATAGTTGCTGAAATAATCGAGTGTGACAGACGGACGGACGGCCGACGGACGGACGGGCGGACGGAGAAAATCTCACCATAAGGGTTCCATTTTTACCAAATTTGTATGGAACCCTAAAAACACGAGTGCCCTGTTATAAAACGAACTAAAAAGTAAAAAACGAGTTATTACTTCGTTTTATAACAGGGCATTCGTGTTTTTTAATTGTTGAAACTGAAATTATTTTTTTTAGAAGGCTTCTATTTCGATGAACGGTCTCATTTACAACATTGGAGATCACACAATGATTGGAGATAAATGTCGACTCGACATATGTAAGGATACTCAATGCCAAACCATATGAAAATCAAAATGTAAGCGTTGAAAAAATTGAGTGTCGCAATCACATATTACGCAACTTTTGTAAAAAACTACGCAGACTGGCAGCAGAAACAAATGCCCTGAGACATCGAAAAACACTTACCAACATAAGAATTATGATAATGAGAAAAGCTATCGTGAAATATATAAAACTAGCAGTGCCCGCGGACTCCGTTCCGCGTTAGAAATATTTTTGTCCCACGTAAGGCCCGGTTTCCACGAAAGCGGAGCGAAGCGGAGCTGTGTTTGGATAACTAACCAGATTTCATCATTTAGACATCCCTCAGTTTCAAAAATATCAAAATGACGAAATCTGATTTGTTACTGAAATACAGCTCCGCTCCGCTTCGCTGTGGTGGAAAACGGGCCTTATACCCAAAGCCCACAGCGCTGGACGCGAGGCATTCAGATAAATGAATGATAAATGCCTATCCTATCGCCACGCAACAACCGAAGCGGCTGCGGCGCGCTCCTGCATACCGCGCGTTTTTGTTTTGCTAATATCTTTGAAGATATTTATTTAAACTGTATAGAGTAAGGGGCAGAACTATTCTACATTAAATTTCCGTTCTAAAAAACATATTTACAAAGATATAAATTAATACCATATGGGCTAAATAAGCTTCACAAAAATTATTTATTTTTAATCCACAATTTTAAAGTAAAAGCAGTTATTGCGAGTTACCCATAGGAGATAGGCATATGCTATTGCGGACTTTTTTGCAGATTTTGATACTGATTTGATGATTTTGATTTTGTTTTGTTCTATCCTCAATCGCAGCGTACGCGATGAAAGCAATTTTTTTGCGACTTGGATTGCATTATTCAAGTTTTAGTAACAATGCAAAGTTTATTTTTGAAATTATTATAGCCTATGACACTCCACGATAATGTATTGGTGAATGAATTTTGAAAATCGGTTCAGTAGATCCAGAGATTACCCCTTACAACGTCACAAACTCACAAACATCGTTACGCTACCTTTTTATAATATTAGTATAGATATCACAAAATATCTGGGAACCCTAAAAACGTTGCCATATCAGTTCTGCACAACGATATTGTTAAACTCAATGCCGCACTCTTATGGTGATCACAGAATGTGTCAAAACTACTACTGTGAAAAGAAAGATGCGGACGGTAGCAAAGAAGATTAAAAAAAATATAAAACTCTTCATTTCCCTAATATGTACAAGAAAAATTTCTACAGATCCTGCTACTTTAGTAATACATAATTATTATAAATAAATACCTCGGTTGATATTATCGTTTACCATAAAAAAGTCAAAATATACGTAAAAAACGCAACTTCCAGCATATATTTCGTGAAGCGAATTATAATGACAAATAGTCCAACTGTAACAGCACACTACTGCACAGTACTGTGACGCAAATATTTATGAATAGGTTCACGGAGTTCATTCTAACTTCTCGGCTCACGACAATGGTCGCTAGGTATCGTAGAGCGAGTCTGAGTGTGCGACAAATACCTAAAGTGCTGGGATATAGTCGCCTTAAGTAGATAGGGAGCAGGGACTACTACGTAGCTACGACTCGCAAGTCCAGATTAAAAAAGAAATTGCACAAAAGAAATAAATATACTTATGTACATACAGGAGCATATTTTACAATATATTAAAACTAGCTGCCCCGGCACACCTGGTTTTGCCATTAGGGATATAAAAAAAATACCTTACGATCTACATACACAGAAAAATTGGCACGAGAATTTTATGTTTGAAAAGATTAAACTAAGCCTATAACAGAATACGTAGAATAAATAATAGTAGTTTATGAAACGGATGCATAATGGGGGGTATTAAAGCATGAGTGTGAGTTTAAAAAACGAGCCGCAGGCGAGTTTTTTAACAGTATCACACGAGTGTATTAATACCTAATTATGTAGAGTTTCATACACTACTTTATCTACGGTCTTATTATCATAAATCCAAACCATAAAATCTTTGTTGATAAAAAATTGTGGGTCATTTTTGTTGCAATTACTAAAATGTCAGTAGGAGTTAAATTTTCTTAAGTAGGTTCTGTAGTAGGTACTGCTAGACATTTTTCCGCGCAAAGTTTTGACTAAGTATCTAACAAAAATAACACATTAAATGTTAAAAGTTAGGTACCTATGACGCCAAAATTCAGCTGTAAACTGCGTATGTGCGCGCAGAACCATAGACACTAGACATTGTTGTTGTTGTCTATGGTCAATCATGGCCCACCTATTGGCCCATCCATACAATCGGTAATGACTACCAACTAAATATTGGCTGTGGACTGCATATATATGTACAATAAATTAAGGAGGCTCTACACTCTCTTTTGGCTATGACGACACATAAAAATACAGGAACCCAGAGTCCAGTATCGTAATGGAAATTATTCAACTATCTTGAGATATTTCCATAGTACAGCGATGTTATAATGAAAAAATTTTAATAATTATAGAAGTCTGTAAATAAAGTAGGTCAATACGTGACACATTTTGATTTCATAATTCGAGAGTAGATAAAACTGTTTAAGAAGGTACAAGATTGTGCGTTATATAAATGTAATTCTGCCATAATATTGCTGAGTATATCATACAGTAAAGTATATACCTACTATAGGAAATGCACGATAGGACCATTTAAGTATTACAAGGACCCTTACAAGAAACCTTTTAATCCATGTTTGGAGACGTTGTATTATTTCTGGTTAAATCGTTAACTATTTTGATTAAGAATATTCACCTAAACGATTTAAGTACCCAGTTACTTAATTTTATTTTCAATTAGGTCTTAAACTCATGTTTTGTATGTCCACAGACACCAATTACCTTTCAAAACTAAAGACTACTGTATCCTAATAACTTTTATAAGTTTTCTATTAGACGACATAAAAAATGGATTATGGCGACTAAAGGCTCATTTTATACGTGCTTCGCACAAAACGTAACCCCTTTGTAAACCACTCAACAATACTCTCCTCAGGCACGTCTTTTGTTAGGGACGCGCAGCAAAAGGAATAACGTCTTTGTGGAAAGGACTCTATGATAAACTTAAGGTGAAGATCAACCATTTCGTCTTGGTATAATTTATAAAAGTTTACCTGTTAACAAACCAGTTTTGGTCGTACGTCGCGTTCGTAGAAATGCACAGTATTCGAGCCGTTTGTGAAGATCATTGAGATTACTGCTCTATAATTTTACATCGAAACTTCAGAACCGTAGTCTACTTCAAATTGTAAGGTGAAGTCTCAACTTTAGAATACTGAGTAGACTCAAATCACGATACAATTTTCGTATTTCAAATTAGGTATACTAGATCGCAGTCCTTGGTCTAAATTAAACCATAAGTCAAGATCAACTTTAGTAGTTTTTAAACAACTTCTAAATTATATCAAAATGACACAGTTTATAACAGCACACTCTTCGTTTGATCAAACAATACCTATGCATGGATACGTAATATGTACGTACAGGTACATACGTACAGGTTGATATAGTTATTGGCTTATACCAGAAAGTGATACCGATAAAAACTGCAATGCCGAGAGAGAAGTGGATACAACACGCCATTTTTTGATTGGATTTGTGACCTTAGCAAGGTAGCCACAAGATTTGATTAGCAATTGCCTCTTTATTATCCAAGTAAACATTTTCCTCGTAATTTTTAAAATAAACTCTCCACACGTCACATGGCGATGGCGATTGGCGACATAAAGGATGCGAGCGCATCACAGGCCATTGAAAACATTCTTCGCACCTCGCGCTTCTGCACGATATTGACTCAAATCGATGAGTAAGCGTTCAAGAAATCGCCTCTTGCAGGTTGCATGTTATTGGAAACATGAGATTCTAAAACGTATAAAGAAAATACCGGCATAGCGAGATTGCCTGCAAATCGAATACGAAAACGACACCTAGTTAGCTAAAAAACTACTAGCACGAACGGTTTGGCATAGCGCAGGGGAGGATAAAAAAGCGGATCGAGCTTAAAACTTTGCTACTTGAAGGAAAATTTTAATTGAATTCCATTTGGGCGATGGTTATTCATTTCTTTCTATAAACGGCGAGCTATTCAATGAAATCGCGTTGGATTTTAGAAATACTCTCTTATTTGTCTCTCTTGTCGCTCTTTGCATACCTATTTCCTTTCTTTTTTAATTTGAAGGCGCCCAGGTTGTTCGTGGCAAGAAAGTCAGTGCCTAGGAGGGTATTCCAGACCTTTGCAGTGCGTATCAGGAACGAGGAATCACACCGCTTCGTACGCGTCTTTGGTACGTCAACTATGGGTCGAACCCTTTCCGTTGCCTTGCCGTTCTATGCATTCTTAAAAACAGATTAGGAAACCGAATTAATATAATTGTGTCAAGATTCAGTCGAAAGTAAATTGATTTTTATACAAACCATGGTAAGTTTCCACAACGTTTTTCAGAGCAATATAATATTAGTGTGACCAAAGCCGTGACAAATCTCTATCTAATGATGAAAAGAAAACATGATGTTAAGTGGGTCTGCACTTTGGGGCCGGATCGATCTCGAGCGGTGAACGCACCCCAAAACTGAGCGACGCACCCAGTGACGGTCCGACGAAAAATAACACTCATAATTCGTATTGTCAATAATAATTGCAGTCTGCCGTTGCTTCAACCCCTTCTGATGGCCCACAACATGGAAACTGCGCACGAGTGGCGAAGGCACTATCGTTGGCGGGGCATATCCAGTGAATACAAAATGATTTACAAGTATTAGCGAAAAACAAGAGTTTTTAGTGGGTTGTTACTTGCTAGCTTCACATATCCCTGCCGTTTCATTTGAAGGAGAGGTATGTTTTTATTCTGTGGTGCAGTGCAATAAAGAGTTTATCTATCTATCTATACTTTAGGCATTTCAGTCTATAAAAATAAGGCTTCAAAGATAATAATATTTAGCCATTTAAGTATCTTCTAACGACAAAAGTTACAAAGATAAGCTTGCTGATGCAAACAAAGCGACTTTTTATCGAGCAGTGTGTTCACATACTAAGCAGCCCTTGGCTCTAAAGATGAAATGAAAACAGATGATGTTAGGTGGGTCTTTGCACTTTGGGGCCGGATCGATCGCGTGCGGTGAACGCACCCCAAAACTGAGCGGCGCACCCGGCGACTGTTCGAAGGAAAATAACACTCATAATCAATTCATAATTCGTATTGTCAATAATTGCAATGCAGCCCGCCGTTTCCTCAACCCTTTGTGATGGCTCACATGGGCACAGCACGGGCAGTGAAGGCGCAAGCGTGGTAGATGTGTGGAGCGTGGTGATACAAAATAATGCACACATATTAGCGGAGCACAGAGTTTTAGTGGGTACTAGCTTCACATAACCCTCCAATTTCATTTGTAGGAGAGGTAAGAGTTAGGTTTTCGATCTATAAGAAAGAAAGGCTTTAAAGATGATTTTTAGCCATTTGTGTTCTAACAACAATAGTTAGAAAGATAAGCTTGCTGATGCAAACAAAGCGACTTTTTATCGAGCAGCACGTCGGTAGTGTGTTCACATACTAAGCAGCCCTTGGCTCTAAAGATGAAATGAAAACAGATGATGTTAGGTGGGTCTTTGCACTTTGGGGCCGGATCGATCGCGTGCGGTGAACGCACCCCAAAACTGAGCGGCGCACCCGGCGACTGGCTAGCGGGGGAGAGCTGAGCTCACGGGTATATTACACACAATTCTTTTGTAGCTGTGGGTACCGTTAAAGAATTAGGTTTAAGGCTTTTGTGAAAACTTAAATGCCAAGATTAAGACGAACAACGATATTACTTTGCTAATACGACGCTGTTATACATATAACATATAATTGTGTATTTGAATCCTGGATCCTAAAAAGCTGCTTTTATGACTGCTTATAGAAACTCAAAGTTTTCAAAGAAAGGATATCAGCCTGATAACAGACGGGAGGACGAACGGTCGGTCTTAGAAATAGGTCCCCGTTTTTAACCTTTGGGTACGGAACTCTGAAAAAGTGTGAATAGTCATATTGTTCCCATGAAAATTGAAGAATCTGACATTCTAATAAAGACTTTAACTACGCACGTTATGTCGGTAACTCGGTAGTTTGGTACCCGCAGTTATCCACATTCATCACGTTTGAACATTAAAGGAATGCATAATGGCGTTATTTGTGACAAAGGATTCCTGAGCCATTCCGAGTGGATTCGTATAGGGTTAATGGCGACATGTGCCTGTCCCCGTGCCTCTAATGACCACTCCAAGTAGCTGGGGAGATGGTGGGAAAAGAAGGTAACTACCTACTTCATAAATCGTTATACCCTCAAGTGAATAATGTCATCTGTAAAGTTGGCAGTCATTTAATCGTTGAGCGTAATCATGACGTCAAGATTGACTGATGACTGAGTTGGGAACCCCAGATTTTAACCACGTATCAATTTTGTGTTGACTGTTCGCCTGATATGTCAAACCGCAGACCACCCTAAATAAGTTAGCGGTAAAAGTGTAAAAATAATTAAAAGCTTTTATACTTCAACAAACCATTCTACAAGTTTTGCTGACATCCTTATAGATATATGGAGAATATTATGAAAAGGTTGCACTTATTAGACACGACAGTTAAATTCGAAACAGAAATTGTAATAGAATTGATAACAGTGGTTTTTATTAATCAGCTTTAATTTTTGTTAATATTGAGTGGCCTTCCAAGTATACACTTATATGGATCGAGAAAGACTACTAGAGAATGAGCAATTATTATATAATTTTTTTTTACGCTATACAAGTTAGTATACTTGACTGCGATCTCACTTGCACTTACCATCAGTAAGTGATGATGCAGCCGAAGATGTTAGCGTACTAACTTGGAAGGGATAAGTTATGTCACCAACAGTTTCTACACAGCATCGTACCGGAACGCTAAATCACTTGGCGGTACGTCTTTGCTGGTAGGGTGGTAACTAGCCACGGCCAAAGCCTCCCACCAGACTAGACCTAAGCCAATTTAAAAATTATAAAATTCCAAAGTGGGTCCGTGGCGGGAATCGAACCCGCGACCTCCCACTCGAATCCGAGCGTGCGTCCCCTGCGCCACGGAGGTCGTCAAAAATTGTTTATTTACTGCGTTTATTCTCAAGTTCAAACTAGAACTTCATATTGTGATCACTTGTGTATCAAAAAATGGGAAATGCTTTCCAAAAAACCAACTTCAAATGTCACTACAAAGAGTGAAATAATTTTTATTTAAATTTTAGGTACCTACACCAATTTGAAGTCGGGCAATGTTTCATACAATCCCTAATAGTCCTTCTTACTTACTTGATGTGCGAAGAAATGACGAAGTCATAGACAATCGCCCGACTTCGAATTGGTGTAGGTACCTAAAATTTAAATAAAAATTATTTCACTCTTTGTAGTGGCATTTGAAGTTGGTTTTTTGGAAAGCATTTCCCATTTTTATTTTATACTTTTTAGTGAAAAACAATAAAATGCACAAGGCGTTGTAAAAATATCCAAATTGCTTGAGGTGTGTTCATAAAATCTGAAGAGATACCTCAAATTCACTAAGATCCCATCCTCAGACCCTGACTTGATGACTTTAGTCATCAAATCAGTATCTGCTAGCAAATGCACCAGTAACTATAAAAAATACCCAACTCGCTTCAAGTATACTAGCAAAATTTGAAGAGTTCCCTCGATTTCACCAAGATCCCATCATCAGACCCTGACTTGATGACTTTTTTCATAAAATCCGTATCTGCTAGCATATGCACCAGTAACTATAAAAAATACCCAACTCGCTTCAAGTATACTAGCAAAATTTGAAGAGTTCCCTCGATTTCACCAAGATCCCATGATCAGATCCTGACCTGATGACCATAGAACAACTTGGAAAATATTACTCTTTCTAATAATACTCAAATAGTTTCATGTGTCCATATAAAATTTGAAGAGTTCCCTCGATTTCTCCAGGATCCCATCATCAGATCCTGACCTGATTAAAATGGGACCATCTGGAAACAAAACCCTGTTAAACAAAAAAAGAATTTTTCAAATCGGTCCACGCGTCTTCGAGTAATCGGGGAACATACATAGAAAAAAAAAAAAGATTCCGACGAATTGAGAACCTCCTCCTTTTTTTTGAAGTCGGTTAAAAAGGCTTAAAATGTGTTGTGATAAAACACTTCAACGACACTATCTGTGAGCATATTAATTATCAAATACCTGTTACATATTTCCCACTACCTCTCGGAGCAAAACGGGAAAATAACACCGCGCTGTGACCGCCCAAATAGATGGACCCGGTCACGACGCCGCTCCGGTTACAGATAAAACTAAAAACTACGGTTTATTTCATAACAGAGATAAAATTACACGTTCATATCGAGAAACGCGCTTCTATATCATCGTAAATACTCCTATATAACCCGTTCTGCTACCCGGGTACACTGGGTACGAGGAACGGGTATAGTCTTTCGACTGTACTACGTTGACTATGATCACCCATTCTTTAGGGAAAACAAAAACAACAACAACAAGGACAGAAGATATTATTTGTCAAATGGGCACCAACAAAAAACTCACGTAGGACGGTAGATCCAGCTACTACCCCGGGTACACTGGGTACGAGGTACGGGTATAGTCTTTCGACTGTACTACGTTGACTATAATCATCCATTCTTTAGGGAAAACAAAAACAACAACAACAAAGACAGAAGATATTAGTTGTAAAATGGACACCAACAAAAAACTCACGTAGGACGGTATTTCCAGCTGCTACCCCGGGTACACTGGGTACGAGCTGCGGGTACAATCGAGTGAGTCAGTGACCCCGAGCACATCTGCCGGCTGCCAGTCTTCCCCAGGCACATAACGACCTCGCCCTGCCATTGCAATGGTTTCCGACGAGACGTGTTAATGTTTCTTTATTACAGAACGCCCGATTGTTTGCTCACGAGAAAGAAACCTGTAATATATGACGATCAAACTACCGACAAATTAGCATTTACAACACACGGAATTCATACTTAAAACGTACGATTTTACCTGAATATCACATACCAATTACCTACGTACCTATACAAACAATCAAGAAGCCAACACCCAACCAGCAAAATACGAATGCAATGAATATAGCTTAGTATAAGTTATTTACGAGATAGCCTAAACCTATCGACTAGAAACAAACGATAAAACTATACGAATACAAACTGAAAATTTGTGATAGTTAATATAAAATCAGCAATATATAAGACAAACAAGCGAAAAACCGACCAGCTTCAACTCAAATAAGTAAGGTATTAACTGTGTCAGGAATTTTCTCTCAATCCAATAAAATTTTAACAACATTTTCTACGTAAGTCAATTATTTATTTATATTTTACGTTCAAGAATTTAATAAATAATTGGCTTATAAAATTACTATAAACTACTTTCGCGAAGTAATGAACGTCGACCACAGTAATTAAGTAAGCAAGGTTTGGCGTGACCGCGTGAGATAGAGAAATCAATATACGCAGCGCTGTTTTAAAAAGGTTTATTTTGCCAATACTATGTACTCGTACCTAACTTAAACATGTGTTAAACGAATGCCTGTGCTAATACCATATAGTTACATTATGAAGGGCTGAATACGTCTTATCTTAATGATGGCATAATAATGAAAGTTGTAACTAACTGGTTCACGTGTTTAAATTAATTATGGCTAAGAGCTAAGACATAGCAAATATAAACGATAGATTGAATTTATATTCTATATGGCTAGGGAGAAGTATCTAGGTTTTGATCAGTATTCCATTCTTAGGGTTCGAGGCGAGCGGCGCGCGGCGGTGTAAATTGACCCTTAGTGGAGAAATTGAAAATTGCAGTAAGTATGCCAACATTCTGGATTGTTTGAATTTACCTACACTGTATAAACGCAGGCTGCGTATACGAGAGAGCATGAACACGGGTGTAAGCCTAGTATCCTGGACGGCGGTCCATGCAGCCCGCGCCTAAGCCCTCAGCAAGGATCGTAACCGGCTCTAATCTGATCAATTCCGGCTCTCGTGCATGCATGCAGGCGCTATCTAGTTTCTACGGTGTAGGATTTCGGGCGACGCGACGCGGACGCCGTACAAAGGAAACCCGCTCTCCGATGCGGTCTCGCCAGATGTAATGTATACTACTGTGCAGTTGGGAAAATCTCGGTGCCTGAAGCTCACAGATTGTGTAGCATCGGCAACAAAAGTGGTTTGACTATCATTAATTACTCTACAAATAAATTGGTGCCAGCGTATTATGTACTTACCATGGAAAGAAAACCTGATCGTACGAGTACACAAAATAGTTATCATTATGTGTATTACGAATCAGTCAGATCTTTAGAAAACAAATATTACAGAGGAACAAAAATTGTTGCTTAAGAGTCCCGTGTACAACGATGTCTCCATTCATTCGAAATGCCAAATCATTTGTAATTCGTGCATATTTCCATCATGTTGTTGTGTTATTCGGGTTCATATAGTAATAATCTATGCTCCTGTCCATATTTGTTTCGGAAATATTTCTCTAAAACGAAATATGCACGAATTACAAATGATTTTTGTACTATTACGAATGTATGGAGAAAACGTAGGTCAGCGCATTCAAATTAAAATATCCATCTCATTTGCAACACCTTTAACGATATATTTAAGAAATTAAAAAAATCAAAAAACCCGACTGCAAAAATGTCAACTAAAATGCAATAACTTAAAAGACTGAAACAAGGCGGACAACGAAAACAAAATTATAATAAATTTAAAACGATGCAATTTTTACTTCATTTTAACAAACAACATTATGAGCTGAAAGCTTTAGTTAAATTTTCGCATTCAATTAAAAAATATAGAAGGCGGGACCTATTTTCGCAAATTATAAATTAACATAGAGAAAATTAATAGGTCCCGCCTGATTTATTTTTAAATTGAATGCGAAAATTTAACTAAAGCTTTCAGCTCATAATGTTGTTTGTTAAAATGAAGTAAAAATTGCATCGTTTTAAGTTTATTATAATTTTGTTTTCGTTGTCCGCCTTGTTTCAGTCTTTTAAGTTATTGCATTTTAGTTCACATTTTTGCAGTCGGGTTTTTTGATTTTTTTAATTATTTATTTTATTTCAGGCTTTTTAGTTGCCACACTTTACGAGCGAAACCTAAGCACTTTTATCTACACAATGTCAAAGACGTAAAGTGGGTATATTTGGTTATATATTATTAGATTAAAATATCTGATCGACAAAGTGGAGCGCGTCGTAAAGTACACACAGCGCCATCTAGGGCGAGTAGCGAAAGTACAGATGTTAAATAATTGTTTAATGATTATATTAAATTATGTTTTCGATTTATGCTATGATATACCAAGTAAAAATGCACAATATAAAGTACGACACACATTTAGTAAATACAAGATTAACGCTATCAAAAACTACAAATATTACCATTTTGAACGCATTGATCGACTGTTTATAATTCCAAATTAATTCGAAACATATGACTTATATATATTTTTGTAATCTCCTTGTAATTCCCTTCATTTTGATACCCCACTCGATAGGTTTGGTTATAAATATTTTGTAAATGACTGACAATTTTAGGCCCAAAATCCGCCATTTTGCTTTTTTTTTTTCAAAAACCTATCTAAGAACACTTGGGTTAATGAGACGAATCTAACGATACCATTAACGTCAAAATCCATCCAGCCGTTTGGAAGATACGTGGTCATAAAGAAATTTACATGCATACATACAAGATACGCGCGAAAAACATAACCCTTCTTGCAGTCGGGTAAAAAGGCAATAAACTTAACATCATAAACAAGTGCTTATTATATGCACTAATGTCTAATATTGTAAAGAAGTGATTTGAGTTAAATTTCTATGTAACGTAAGGGTTAATCTCTGGTTCTACTGAATAGGTACAATCGATATCAATCCCGGCTATTTTTATCCCGGAAATGGAAACCTATTTGGAAATCAGACGAAGACGCGAGAAACAACTAGTTTTAAATAAAAAAAGAGAACCTCATTTCATTCAAATTAGCCGGAATAATATTGTTGGGTATAAAAATGCTCCGGATTAACGCTGTCGAGGCTCTATGGAGGTAATTACAGGCCGTTGTCGGCGCGGGCGAAGGAACAATCATTAATTAAACACCTGCTTCACCACCAAATTGCCGCGGCATAAAAAGAACATTGTTGTACTAAAAAAATCACAAGAGAAAATAGAAACACGAGTCAAAATCATAGATTCAATGGAAGCAGGCGTTATTTGTCAGATATCCAAATAGCAGGACAGATTCATTTGTTTTGCTTTAATCCGCTACTCTATAAGACTCTAGGAATTCGCATTGTGAAGTCAACATCTCCTGAGGATATCTCGGTGTCGGGATGAAATGTGCGTCGAAGAATTGTATGAGGTGTTTCATGTGGGCGGTGTTCCTGTATATTCTACCATACGAATCTTTTCAAGTAGCGGATTATAGCAAAACAAATTCATCTGTTCAGATAGATTTCGTTTTAAATGAGAACCTATAATTTACGAGTATATGTTTTGTCGCTTACCATATCTATTGAGTTTAAGATCTCATCATACAAATCCATTAATTTGATGCTTACCTGTAACAAAATATAACATCAAAATTACGATTAGGCAAATTCTTGCTTGACCAATATCAACTCAGTTCATTCCTATGACTTATCTCTAAATTAACAATACAAGCATGTCTGATTAATCGCGTTTGTAAGATTTATTTGAAAAGCAAGAGTTAATTGATGGTGCTAGGTCACAGACTTGTTACATACTAAAGACAGGGCGAACAGCGCGAAAAAATGTCGCCAGTTTATGGGTGTCATTAGTACCAACAATATAAGGCCACGCGGTAGTTCGGCCAGCGGCGGGTATTTTGACAGATGACGCTACTGTTTGCTTGTATGAAGAAGGTTTACGTAAAATGTTCGGATCGGCCTATCTTTACTATTTTTATCTAAGTGCTAGGTACATACTTATTAGGATTGAATGAAGTTAACCAACACGACAACGCAACGCGGCGGCAACAAAGATATTCGTGACATAAGGTAGTTGATACATTAATTCATACTAAATTGGGTACAATTATGGTTCAATAATTAACTATGACATTAAAACTCTCAAAAAAAACTGAACGTCTGCATCAATTTTCCAAAGCCTTATAATTCAGTCTTAGTCTACGGGTACTCGCAGGTCATAAGAACTTAAGTAGCCCAGGAGATTTATCAACATAAGACGCGGCGTTAAGAGTATAGACTAGTGAAGAAGCGCGACCTGAGTAGTTATTTTCAAAATGTTATGTATGCCGATATATCCCTAGATATATATGCAAGTGGCAAGTTAAGAGCTAGGCCTTCATTTTGTTCTTAAAATATTATAATTTGTTTAAAAAAACTCCAAACGTTTACCAAATTGGAGGATTTTAGTCTCATTATAATTTGATTCAGTACACCTCAATCTAGGCTCGTTCGTTTAATTTTTTAAGTTTAGTTAAATAAAAAAATTAAAATACTCGAGGAAGTTTTAAGGTCAATAATATGGATATTTAGACGCCAATAACTTAAGATTAGCAATATTTCTTAAAGATCAAAACATACAAGCATGGTATATTCTTCATTGTATCTGCAAACATTTCTAAAAAATACAAAGATCGGACTACATTTAGTACGGGTGGGAAAACGTTATCGCTTTTTGTATGATGAAAACTTACAGCTAGACGAATCTCTAAGTAGCCCAGGAGATTTATCAACATAAGACGCGGCGTTAATTTGGAGTCACGGCGACGGCCTGGCCACGTGGATCGGCGGTGCGAACGTCGAAGCGAGGGGCGAGGCGACCATTCGCGCGGCACCGTTTGCAGGCCACGGGCAGTCCCGTTCGCCGCCGCGACCATTAAGGAAGTCCGAAAGCAAAATGTCTGCATCGAAATTATTTCAATATTGCTTAGAATGTAATAGTTTTTTGAGAGAAAGAAAGAAAGAAATACTTTTTATTTGGTCACAACTTAATGGTCACAAAATAATAATTATGACTATAAGGAAGTTAAAAAAAAAAGATTAAATGAAAAAAAAACGATAACGACGATTTTGGTTCAATACCTAATATTTGGAAGAGATTGTGGAGTACATGTTTTGAATAAGAATCGGGATATAGATGGAGAATTCCACAAGAAGTACGAAAAATACAGAATATATCCAGAAAATTTTTTTGAGTATACCAGAATGAGTATTGAAACCTTCGATTTTTAAGAATACCTTATGAATATTCAACCAGAATTGGAGAAAAAAAAGTTCTCAGAATCTGGAAATCTGGGGACACGGTAGTGTCCCCGCCAAGACGAGCCAAGCGAAGCGCGAGGGCACTACCTATCTTTTCTCGAAGTGTTTCGCCGTATTTTTAAACCCTTATAACTTAGGCCTGAATTATTTCAGATAATCAAAATTCTCGGAAAATGATGTCGCCAGTGAACTTATTAAACCTATAAAGTTTCAATTTTATAGGTCTTATACTTTAGACTTTATTGACGTCTAAAAAACCCAAATTTCGTCACTGACTGACTGACTGACTCACTGATGATCATCAAAATTCCTAGGTACTTCCTGAAGACCTAGAAAGCTGAAATTTGGTATATAAGCTAGTATTAGCACACAACCAACAAAAAAATTCCAAAAGTTGGAAATTTAAGCCCCCAACCCCTTAAAATAGGGGATGGAAGTTTGTATGAAATTACCGCAAATATTTATGCTAGAGGTCTCAAAATTGATATAGGGACTCTTTGTAATAAACAATTAAATACGTGTTTCAGGATTTTTAGTTAATCACCCCACATCCATAAAATTAGGGGGTTGGAAGTTCGTATGGGGTTTCCCATAAGTATATAGGTATAATAAAAACTTAATTTCTGAAATTTGGTATATAAGCTAGTAATAGCACACAACCAACAAAAAAATTCCAAAAGTTGGAAATTTAACCCCCCAACTCCTTAAAATAGGGGATGGAAGTTTGTATGATATTACCGCAAATATTGATGCTAGAGGTCTCAAAATTGATATAGGGACTCTTTGTAATAAACTACAAATAAGGAAAAAAATTAACTAGGTGAACCAAGGAGGGTTCCTTCATATAAATGATAGAAGGGGGGATACTTGATTCGGACAAATATCCACCTTGCAATGATATTCAAGAAATACACCAAAGAAAAGGAAATTAACCAAATAAAAAATATAGTCGTAAACAACTTACAAAAAGAAGTGAAATCCCAGCAAAAACATTTTCATGTAAAATGTTGCCAAGACGAGAACATGTGGCTCACACTATCAAAAAGTTATCAGATCTCATGTAGAGCAAGACTTCTAACTCTACACGCCCTAACTCTATAAATCTTAACTTTATAAACTCTACACTTTAGTCAAAATATATTATGTCTTGGCTGTTTCGTTACTGTCACATGGGTGTAAAGTAAAAATATTATTCACTGACTTTGTACTTTTCTGATATACAATACCTAGTTTCTGTAGTAACGATTATTTATTAGATAGGTATTGAGTCTCCTCAGAAACTGCACTTAGGTTTTACTAACTGCATTGGTTTCAAATACTTTGCAAATGTGTGTTCCTTTGCTTTAGAGGATATTTTTAATGAATGGAAGTTTTTTCCCATAACAATGGTGATACCATTTAATTTTAATGTGAAATTTCTTGAATTTTGCATGGTCCATTATGCCTCTTGCAAAACTCTATTAGAAAAGTACTGAACAGTGAATAAATTCTTCACTTTACGCCCATGTGACGGTACCGAAACAGCCAAGACATAATATATTTTGACTAAAGTGTAGAGTTTATAAAGTTAGGATTTATAGAGTTAGGGCGTGTAGAGTTAGAAGTCTTGCTCTACATGAGATCTGATAACTTTTTGATAGTGTGAGCCACATGTTCTCGTCTTGGCAACATTTTACATGAAAATGTTTTTGCTGGGATTTTATTTTTATTTCTTCCCACAATCTCTTCACTACATGTTTAAACTTATGCTGTGGATGGCCAGACTTCCAAATAGCTGGTCTAGCTAGTATTTCAGCAATAAAAGCCTCTGTGTTCATTTTTCGCGGCGAAAATGACTAAACTCGTTTGATCACTGCACTATTCGCCGCGACTATCGCTCGACTCCGTAGCTCGCGCCGTACTGTTTCATGCCTTTGTTTTGCTCGCCCGCCGCGCCGCAAGTCGCCGGCGCGGTTCGCTTGGTACAATTCGCCGGTCGCCGTTGCGCGTGGCTTGATCAGTACATTGCTATGCGTTTATTTCAGTCGCTAGACGCTTCGCCGTTCGCACCGCGCGAATATTCGCATCGGCGAATGCCCCGTGGCCAGGCTGTTAGGGGAGAGGCGCGGCAGTCTGTGCACTGCGAGTAGATACGAGTAGGAACGAATGCAATCACGCGCGGGAAGCTCATTTCGGCTGCATCTCCGGGCGCCGGGCGCGGCGCTGCAGATAAATTAAGGATTCCGACTGAGCTCTCCGCCGAGAGATGACGAACGGCATCTATGTATATTTGCATTCGTCGTACTATAGATTCAGACACGGCCGCGACGAAAGTTAAAAAAAAAGGTTTATACAGAAACAACTGCGTAATGGTTTTATAGTTTGTATCTAGCTTGGAACGACGCAACGTGCTGCATTGGTTTATTTCGGCGAGAGAATTTTGGACTTTTTTTCTAACTCAATGACTATTAGTTATCACTTTGACTTTTTGTAGGTATAATACGTATACGCAGTACACTCACCCGCGTCTAGCTTTGAACAAATAATAAAAACTTAAATATTATCGAATAATATCGTACCTCATAAAAGCAACATTTCTGACCAGAAATCACTGACTCGTTATAGCCCAGCCCAAAGGCTTGATCCATGTAGTTTCCCTATATTATGATGCAGAAAGAAGATAAGTATGCCTAATTTATAAGCTGCGACCGACGAAAAACTCTATCTTGTCTATCAAAATAATCATTAATATTAACCAACACACGTAAATTTAAAAGTAAAGAAAATAGTAATCATGGTGGTGGTATTTTTTTATATTATTTTGACTAACTTCTTGTATTATTTTGTGACTTTAGTAATCGCCTATCGTAATATCGAGATACACTGGTTAACGGCATTCGATAGCGGAATTGAGAGATATCAGTTTAACACGGTCACATGCAAAATGCGCCGAGTTATTTATCACACCTAGTGTCAAGGCCGAGTTCAAGCGAATGACCATGAGAAAAAAATATAAGAGAGAAATAATGCGCCAAAAACGCTAGTTCTTTGACGTTTAAACTTTAAATCATGGAAATACCACGTTAAAAAAGCTGCTATGATAAATAACATCTTCGGCTGCATTATCAGTTACGGGTAACATCAAATGACATTTCAGCATTTCTAGCAACTTGTAACGAGTAAAAAAAGGTGAAACTGTAGAGTTTTGCGACCAGTGAAATCAAACTTATTATTTGAACAAAGTTATTATACCCTTTTTATATGGAAACTTGCAAGACGCGAAAGTATTCTACGGAAAATTCCCTAAAAGATAAGTTTACATGGACATAGCAAAGGGAAAATCGATCCTATTACATTGTCAAGTTTACAAATGCCGAGTTTTCTGCCCAAACTTACTGTGCTAAAACTATTTATTTTCCACCTAATTAGAACCAAAGAAGAATGAAAGAAGCAAAATTGACAGAATCAAAGCCGGGAGCCGCAGCTGAAACTGCTGAATCCGGTAAGCGTCGCAAATATGCCTCTCTATTAGAGAGTTACATATTTGTCCCGTTTGCCGTGGAGACCCTGGGGCCATGGAGTCATAGTGCCAAAAAATTCCTTTGAGAACTTTCCCCGCGTTTAGTAGCCTCAACTGGTGACAGAAGGGCTGGCTCATTTTTTTCGCAACGTATCAGCCTAGTTCAACGCGGAAATGCAGCCAGTATTCTTGGCACCATTCCACGCGGGCAAGATTTGTATAGTAATTATTGTAAAATTTTAATAAAGAGGATTAGAACCCGCATAAATGGACTATCGGTTCTAAATTAATCTGTGCCTATTTAAAATTGCGCGACGCGTATACATTATGACCGGACTGACGTCATCGGTCATACTGAATTTAAGTCGTTGACCCCCGCCAGTTAGGTTTCTCTAATGAACTAAATCCAATTAAATGTAATGCCCTGCGGTTATTACTGCGTTCATGGAATCGTAACCTAATTCGAATCAACGTGGTGATATCCAAAGTATTTGCAGTTTTTGGTTGTCAACGCAGCGTCCTACAGCAGGTAATTAAGTCTTCGGTGATTCAGTTTAATACCAACCAAAAAACAAAATGGGTTCTACATACTTTGTGATTGGTTGGGTTGTACATAATTAGTAGGTATCTACCCGGAACTTAAAAAAAAAGTTAAATAGGTATACTTAATTACTTACCTGTAATATCATTTAGGTCCGCTTACCAAAACTACGAGTAAGATGTTACATAACAAAGGTCACTGAGTAGGCACCTTGGCGATACGGTATTAGAACTTACAAAAGATGATTTCGTAAGGTGACCCGAATGGGAACAAACGCAGGACCTTTCGCTTCGTCACGGCTGTTTCATCAAACTGCTGACTGAATAGTTTTAACAAACCGATCAACCGAATCATATTACGTGCTCGACCATGAAGAAGTTAACAGCTTAATTAGCAAGCTTACTTGGTATATTCACTTAAGCAAAGATAACTATATCCAATCCTAAAGCGAGGTTTGCATTAGCAAGAAAACTTGAAAACTTGCAGATGTTGACTTCTGAAAGCAATTTCAACAGTCACGCAAGCTACTAAATAAAGGAGGAATAGCTTGCAGAATTCAACTTTTGCAAGTTTTGTTGCTTATCTGAACCTCGCGTTAGGTAGGATAAGGATACGTTGCCAGTTTCTACTGAAGCGGAGAGGCGATCGGGATCGATGCGGACCGCGAATCGGCTATGGAATGGACCGTGAATGAAGAGCTGATGCCAGCGGAGATTTTGGATTGGCCAATTCACAGTACGCTCCGCTCCGCCATGCTACGCTTCAGAAAAACCCACCCTAGGATCGACTCGATGAAATTTCATCAATCTCTCCACATGACGTTAGTAGGTTTAGTAGGTAGTTATAGCTATAGCAGGCATAGTTTAGCCATTCGATTAGTGTAATCGAATGACTAAACTACTGTCTATTAAAAAACCTTTACCATTTATAATTTTAATAGAATTTACATTCTCTACATATTATTATTGTTAGATAGAGCTCTTATTGTTATATTGAAGTTAAAAATCTTTCACAAACAGTAGAACAATATACAGGTCAAGTACACTCACTGGTCGGCATTGTGATCAATAACGCGCGGAATACCGCGAGGATTGGATTTCGGGATAAAACGTATCTCGTGTTGGTCTGGCTTGATTAATTGTCAAGGTGTCAAGTTACAGTGGCCTCTGGTGCTCAGCTATGTAGTATAATAAACCTTAGACTACAGTTACACTAACAAATTAGAAGGTAATAGTAGTTTATGAAACGGATGCATAATGGGGGGTATTAAAACATGAGTGTGAGTTTAAAAAACGAGCCGCAGGCGAGTTTTTTAATAGTATCACACGAGTGTTTTAATACCTAATTATATAGAGTTTCATACACTACTTTATCTACGCTCAAATTATCATAAATCCAAACCATAAAATCTTGCTAACGTTTGTCGTAAATCCTTCACTTTGTTGGTAAAAGATTGTGGGTCATTTTTGTTGCAATTACTAAAATGTCAGGTGCAGTTAAATTTTCTTTAGTACGTTTCACTGCTAGACATTTTTCCGCGCTAAGTTTTGACTAAGTAACAAAAATAACACATTGAAATGTTAAAAGTTAGGTATGGCGCCAAAATTCAGTTGCAAACTGCGTATAGTCTGTTAAAAAAGTCATGAAACAAAAAAGAGTAGAAAAATATTTATACAAGTCAGATAAACTATATTTATAGTGGATAATTAAATAATCAAAAATTATACATAATTCTTTTTAATATTCTGTATGAACACACTTTTTAATCAGTCATATAAGGCAGGGAAAAATTATTGTTTCCGTGAATTAATTGTTGTCTATGGTCGATCATGACTACCAACTAAATGTTGTCTGTGGACTCCTTATATAAAAAAAAAAACAAAATTGAGGATTGGCTCTACACTCTTTTGGCTATGACGACCACAGAGAAAAGAAAGTTATTCCCTGGTCTGTGATGACGACACACAAAAATACAAGAACCCAGAGCCGCGTATCGTAATAGAAATTATTCAACAATCTAGAGATATTTCCATAGTACAGCTATGTTATAATGAATAACTTTTTAATAATTATAGAAGTCTGTGCATAAAGTAGGTCAATATGTGACACATTTTGATTTCATAATTCGAACTTTAAGCAATGAGCGTAGATAAAAATAATTATAAGTTTGAGGCTGCCATCAAAAAGACCGGGCATTTGGGTGACATTGAGTTTATTCCCCAGACAGCAGTTTTGGTGGTTAGCGGCAAGTCGCGAGGACATCAGCCGTCATCTGCTATTCTGTAATGCCGGATTAAGTAATCTTGGATGCGATTACCATAGTAATGACTGTATTTTAGGCTAAGATTTCATATAATTCATAATGAATTTATTGGTTACTAGCTTTTGCCCGCGGCTTCGCCCGCGTGAATTTCGGGGTTTTACAAATCCGGTGGGAGTCCTGGATTTTCTGGGAAAAAACAGCATATGTGTTAACCTAACTTCAGAAACACGACTGGATAAAAATTTCTCGCCAAAAAGTTCTCCCAAATATTGCTCCAAAATCTCCATTTTCCTAATTTCCATCGAAAACTACGATGGACATAATTGTAATTTTTGTTTCAATGTATCGGTAAAAAATAATTCCCAAAAACGCTCAGAACGACATTTAAATAACTGGCTTAGTTTTTGAAGTAATTAGGTAAAACAACGTTTTTCTGTTATATTCTTCCGCAACGCTGCATACTTACCTAACCTAACCTAACCTAACCCACCAACGTATTCATAAGAGTGAGAAGGACGAAAATAAAATCAACGTATCCGCTTATGAGTGAAATAGTTTCAGAACCTTTACCTTATAGGTATCCATTTTCGCATTTATAGCATAATTACTATCACATATTCTATTGCTCAACTAAAACACATATTTAACCTGTATCCCATTGCTTAACCAAAACACACATTATAAATAGCGAAACAATTGTACTTTCAGAACCTTTATGGGTAGGTACCCATTTCCACATTTATAGCATTACTAATTACTATACCATATAACATAGCTCAACTAAAATATACATTGTAAGTAACGAAACATGTTAGTTCAGAACCTATATCATATAGGTACCCGTTTTCATAGTTATAATATTATTAACCTGTATCTCATTGCTCGACTAAAACACAAAATTCTAATAGCAAAACAGTTGTAATGTCGGAACCAATAATACTTGTAGGTACCCATTTTCACATTTATAGCATTATGCATTATTTATAGCATTATAGTATTATTATTTATAGCATTATTATCCCATATCCCCTTGTTCAACTAAAACACACTTGTTAAATGCGTACAGTGCTATGTTCAGAACCAACATAGTGGCCATTTTCACATTTATAGTGATAATAGATTCAGTTTTTGCCCGCGGCCCCGCCCGCGTCAAATACGCTTTTTCATGAATCCTAAGGGAAACGTCATTTTCCCGTTATCGTTCCCTATTCCAACCTTTAAACATGCTTTCAAGCAAGTTCGCTTGAACAATCTATCTATAGATGTAGCTATAGATTGCTCTAGAAAATTTGGTATTTTGAGTATCCCACGGGAACTACGGATTTTTTCGGGATAAAAATTAGCCTATGTTTTAATCCGGGTTATAAGCTACCTATGTTCCAAATTTCAGCTAAATCGGTTCAGTAGTTGAGCCGTGAAGGAGTAACAAACATACACACACACAAACTTTCGCCTTTATAATATTATTAGGATCTTTCTCTTAATCGGATTCCCTTCACGCAATTTTGTTTTCGGGTTTCGGCCGGACAATGTCAATTGATTTGTCAATCTTTTCCGGACGACCCCTGAGGCCTGAACGCCCTCTAAAATAGGAACTCTATACTATAAAATGGCATATATTCTAGGAAATCTGTATATATATAAAATGGAAGAAGATTAAGATCTTCCAATCACAGACTAAGAATCTAGTCTTCGAATACCAGACGTAACTAACGCCTATCGTGTGACCTTATACTACAGCATTTTAAGTCTCGCAAATTAAGGTTCAATATTCTAAAATATTCCATCGGAAAGCTATTAAGACGGCAAATAAGACAAACTTCTTGCAATAGGTGTGGGAAATTGGGCCTTGAGTGATAATATTTTAAAGACTCATTTGACGGATATAACTATTGGCTTCAAGAGCAAAATGGCGATGCATGATGATTGCATTTAAAACGAATTCCGTTGATTGTAACTAATTGATTCGTCGATCATGAGTCTTCAATAATAACTATGGTTTAAGGAAAGGTATGAACTAAACATATTTCATAATGGTAAGTTACTCAAATGAATGTATCCCAAATTCGATGAAGTTCTCGAGCAAGGACGAAGCTAAGTTTCAACGAACCCATTCGACGACACAAAAGGATATCTGGCAAAAACTAGCTACACAACTAGGACCGCATAGCTCGCATGAGGTATTTATACAAAGCATCCCGGGTACAGTTAGAGATGGCCATATTAACGCGGGTTAGAAACAGGTCGGCGGACGCCGGACGGCCTCGGGAGGAAGGCCGATTTCGCAACGCAGGTAGATGTAGACAATTTGTCGTAGTTAAAACGTTTTCACATGGCCCGGGAATGGGCCGCTTGCTGAATACGAAATTTAACGAAAACCACGATATATGACAAAGATGCTTTAATTGGTAAATCATCGGACATAAGGTGTTAGGACAATCATGTATCAATCAAATTGCATGCAATTCGTGCCACAATAAACATTGCATTGTTGACATGTGCTGCAAATCCAGAAGGTCAATTAAAGATACCAATTAATAATAACAGCTTATTATTAATTGGTATCTTTAATTGACTCCGATACCATAATAAAAAGTTAGTAAATTGTGTCACACACAAGCTATTAACTTTTACTAAGTTAAATACAGTTAGTTGTGTACTATTTAAACTCCATTCAGGCCGCTTAGTTAGGTAAAGTGGAAAAGTTACGTAATTACTCAGCGTACAAAAACGATTGCGCGGCGCTATCGCGAGCAAAAAATGACTGAATTCAGAAACAAAAGCGGTACACAATTCAATGTTTCCCGTCCTTACTTTCTCTTTAGTAATGACCATGGTTTGAAATTGGAATACCGTTATTGTACAATATGAATGGGTTTCCTTCAAAATGACAGATGTCTGCCACTTCATCTTCATGAGTCTATGACGGCGGAACAAAATATCTTTATGCGCCACGGCACGTACGAGTATTATGATCTATTACAACGGTAATAACTTCAAATAACTTGTTAATACAATAATTCTACGCTTTAAAAACTAAAGCTTAACTTTTTAATACAAATCATAAATATAATTCGACAATTGAAACTATCTCACACGGTTGTTACTTATTGGGAACAAGTAAATAATTTAAAAATTGAAAAACACAGCTGACCTGTGGTAAAACGTCTTTTTCCTAAAAAAAATATAGCCTATGTTACTCGGAATCATGTGAGCATACTAACGATACCCCATATGGGTAAATCTGTTCAGCCGTTCAGAAGTTATGGTGGAATAAAGAAACTCACATACTTACATGAACCCTAAAAACATCACTCCTTTTTTTGGGCAGTTGTGTTTTTACACGAATTTAATTAAGTAATATCTGTTTTTACAGGTATTAACTTCAGCCGCGGGATTTAAAATATTATACAACAACTTGCCAACAAGGCTGTTGCCTCCATGCTTTGACATTTGGAAATCGCATAAAATTGATTATCCATAGTATAGTCTGCAAGTTCTTAGTCGATCAAAGACGTCCTCACCTCGACCAATAATTTCACCTAGGAATATAAATTTGTTGTAACGTCTAGGCTCAAGGCAGGGCAGGTGGATACGCAGCAGAGGCACTCCGGCGATCATAAACTCGATTAGGAAGTGATTGATGGTCCATCAGAGCCGGCACAGCCCGGGACTCCACGCACCGCGCCGGGGGAGCGCTCCGGATCAATAAGAGGGGTGCGTAAGATATTTTCGGGCCTTTACTTTTAGCGAAACAAGAGTTTTCAATTAGGTGATGAGTTGTTGATCCTGGCTACAAATTGCTTTAAAAACCTGAGCTGCGGGAATCGCAAACCTTTTTAAATAACCTACTTTCATTCAAAGCGATTCGTTTCATCTTCGTAGAATAATACTGAAGTTTGAACTGACCAATCACAAATACACGTCATCAGGTGACCCAATAATTAAATAATAATAAATACTTATTAAAGACGAAACTATCGGGCTGTTTGTACACAAGTACACACATTCTACAAGAGGTTATTAGATGTAGGAACTAGGTATTTTCCTACGATATCGTTAGATTTTGCAACCCCTATACGACCAAATATAAAGGGTAAAAACGGGACCCTATTACTAATACTTCGCTATCCGTCCGTCCGTCTGTCTGTCACCAGACTGTACCTCTTGAACCGTGATAGCTACAGACTTTTTTTTATTTAGTTTACTTTAAACACTATTGAGAATTGGTCTTGATAGTACCCTCAGTGCGCGAGCCCGATTCGTATTTGACCAATTATATTATTAATAGTACTAGTTCCCTTGCGGCCCACATTCAAACAGTTAAGTTGCAGCCTTGCAGGTAATGTAATAAACGTATGATTGTATTTCCCAAAACAGTACTCACAAACTAATTCCGTTGTGCGTAACGCACTCCACTAGTCGTACTGGGTACGAACAGAGGCCGTCAATCACGTCCTAATCGAGTTTATGATGGTTTGAGTGCACGTACCACGTACCCACTCAACCCTCATACACGCTCTTCATAACCAACGCTTAGGTGCAGTTGATTCCCACACTAGATGGTTCTCATACCACTCAACTTGCTATAAATTTAGAAATTGCCAGCAATAATAGAACTCTTAATTTAAAAAAGCTCTCAATAGGTTTTTGGTCTGTGGGATCGAGATGATGGCACTCGTAGTTTCAAATGTAAACAATAACACTCTTGTAAATGTTATAATATAGTCAACGCAAAATATCGCTAAACGTGGTGCAATAAAAAGGAGAAACAGACGGCCTGTTGTGCTCTCTGTCGCACTTTACGGCTTTTTATCGGCTTTAGGCTACCGGGTACCCTGGACAGGGCAGACGAAGCGATAAAATGTCGCCAGTTTATCGGTGCCAGAAAGCTTGTTTTGCCACCAACAAAGTAAGGTCACGCTGTAGTTCCCTCATAGCAGCCACCTATAGAACTTTGACAGATTGCGCTACTGTTTACTTGTATTCCGTACAAGGTTTATGTAAATCGTTCGGATGACCAAATCCTGAGGTTTTTTATCGGTGGTTAGACTTGGATAGTAAATAGTTACAGAAAGCAATATGTTTTGATGGCTCTACCGGTCCTATGCAGTAAACTAGCTGTAGTAAATCAACAATGGAGGATTATGCCATTCAGTTTGGTAGCGCAGATGTGTTTGATATAAAATGTGTATTGCTTATTTATCGCAGGACAAAGTTTCACACATACTTGTAGTTCAGTGTTCTGTATTGTACAGCCGTCTCACTTGCCCTTCATGGCTTTAGCAATGGGATTACGTTACGCATAACGGGGAGGAGCGGGATCAATAGTTTCGGAGCGTTGACATTTTAGCTCTTTCCGTTTTATATTTAACTTCGTAATAGGCTAATAATATTACTATAATGTCATTTTTAACACGCGCAGTATTCATAATATGAAGACGTGAAGATCTCTTTTTTCGTAGTAGGTCTATGAAAGGTCCAGATTTTTGTCAAAAAATTAAAGCCTCAAAAGTTATGGCGAAAATTGTTAAAATAATCCTCTATTTGGGATACTCAAGAAGTATCCAAAATACGTAGGCTGTAGTAAAACACCAACTTCTCTGAATTTATTTATTTTCAGTTTACATTTAGAAACATAAAGTGTCGCTTTGTACTCATACTCGTAGATAACGTTACTATCAGTCCCATAAAGTTTACATCTCGAGTCTTGTTCTTGTCTTGTTGGTGTATTACTATGTCAAGTTGTTAAGGGAATTCTGCCATCGGATATCTTGACCTTAGGTCATCCATCTATCTCATAAAATGTAGGAAGGTTAATGGTTATATTGTAACGTGATCGGTGTAGTAACAGAGTTATTTATAGTGGGCGTGTTATTTCATACTATGTAATATATATTCGTTGGTAATACATTTTGATATTTTACAAACTACAAGTCAATAAGTACTACTTGACTGCAATCTCGCCCGATGTTAAGTGAGACTGAGGCTGCAGATGTTATCGTACTTAATTGGGAGGGAGTGTAAGCCACTAACGGTTGCTACACAGCATCGTACCCGAATGCTAAATATAAATAATTGGTACCTAACTGGTAACCAGCTACAGCCGAAGTCTCAAACCAGACCAGAGTTAAAATGCTAAGTTGACGAGTGCCGGGACTCGAACTCTGAGACCTCCAGATCAGACAAATATCATTTTGATATTTTACAAGAGCCTGTATGTTAGGCCTATGTGAAAGAAAGATATTTTGAGTTTTGAGTTTGAGTAATGATTTCTTTTTAGGGTTCAGTACTAAAATGGTAAAATAGAACCATAATAGTGCGACTTCATTATAATCCTTTCTTTCTCCGTCCATTACACTTGATTATTTTAGTAACAATGAAATAGCGTTAGCATTAGCGTTATATTTAGATTAAATAAGTAATTCTTTAATTTCACATAGGCCTAACATACAGGCTCTTGTAAAACGTCAATGTGATATTTTTTACATAAGTATGGTGATAACTACAAGTCGACTTAAAACTAAGTTTACGAGGGTTCATAAACGCGCCCTGCTGCTGAGAAGAAGCCACCAGATTATCATCATTTAACAAAATAAGTATACTTAAATACTACTAGTAACAACAACAGAGCAATTTATTATTTATCAGTCACGTTCCAATTAAAAATCACAAATGGGATTCGGGAAGGGGTTTTTTCGTGAACTACGAGAATCAAAGTTGCGGTCGTCGCACCGCGCCCACACTAGATGGCAGCACGGGCGAGTTAAAACGCGTTACAGTTGTGCTGCTCCGTAACACCTATATAGGACGCGCGGTTACCTATTCAGTCGTACGAAAAAAAAGGTTTACGAATCGTTTCGGAGAAATATGAAATTTTTGGTAAGATCAATGCGTTGCAAAAACGTATGATCTTAATAAAAAATAAAAATAAAATAAAATAAAATAATAAAAAATAAAATATTAAACATATCATTCCAAGTGCGCAAAGTTCGTCGTTTCTTTACGAAGCCCGGTTTGTTGAGGACATGCCGAATAATAACTGTCAAGTATCAACAACAGCTAGCGGACCCGACAGACTTCGTCCTGTCAAAAAGATTTTTATTGTGGGAGCTCCTACCTATTTTAGAGTCGTGGCAAAGAAATCTCCTGAACAGAACCGTCACTAGCTTAGACAATACATAAAGGTATTTTCCTTGTCTGTGGACAACACAGTGAATGCTTGTAATTTAATATGAACTTGATGCAATAGCAATAAAGCTCAAAATTGACTCTACGCTTTAGTTAGAAAACGTTTGTATGGGAAAAAGAAAAGGGCTGTTTTAGGAGTTTTCCGGCAATTATTCGAATTTTTCTCGCCGTAAAAACCATCCTTGAACTTCAACGAACATTAAAAAAAAGGATTGAGTAAATCGGTTCAGGCGTTGTTGAGTTATGCGCTTACAAACACATTTTGCGATTTATTTTTATAATCATTAGATAAACCCGAGTGGAAATGACCATTCCGCACGTGCATTGAACGAAGTTTTTCAAAACATTCAGTCAGCCTCGCGCGCCGACAGAATAAATGTCCACTATTTTTTTAATGTAATTGTACCTACGCGATACAGTGATACCATCAATCTTGAAAGTGACATATAATTAGATTACTGATCGTACTTAATTCCACGGGGAATCACTAGCGGGCTGCGGCCAAAGCCCCAGATATATTATGCAGTATCAGTTATATGGGATAGACGTACTAATATTGTACACATTTCGCTAACTTTATCAATATGTTTTTTAGCTTTAGCAGATAGTAAACTATTGGAACTCTGATATTTAATTCAAAAAACGGATAAAAGGTGCGACGATGTCGGATTTCAGAAAAACATGGCTATAATTGGAAAGCTCAGCAAACAAAATAAGGGTTCCATTTTTACCATTTCGGTATGGAACCCTAAAAATGAGTGTCGTGGCACACCCGGTCGGAACGAAGTTCTTTTCGTAGACCCTTTTGTAGACGTAGTTACGAATGAACCATATGACAAGCGGAATAAGGTTCATCAGCAGGTGTTTTACTCCAAATCCTCAAACCAACATAACAATATTATACCTACAATAAGAGTCAGAGATTTAAAAAGGCGTTCATTAGCAAAATTCGTAGCTTCCCAGCTACGTATCGCGTTGTTGAAGACGTAGCGGTTCGAACCACAGATACAAATTGTTGAATTCTTTGTTCAAAAATCACGCGCCCGTTGAACAAAACATATTTTACTTAAAATTTCAATTAAAATATGTAATGCTAATATTTGCAAATTAAATGTGCTGGTTGTACTGAAAAGAATAAAATGCATAATGTGGGTTCTCTCCATGTCGGGATTTTCGTCTTCAGGTCGTGGCTCGCGCTCTGGTACTCGTACTACCTACCTGTGAGCTGTCACGTAGAAAACATACGCGTAGGGGCATTCGTACGTAAACAGTGAATTGCAGACTCAATATGGAGCAGTGTGAGGACATGAGCGATGACAGGCTCGAATTGACCGATAACGGCAAGGTGATTGGAATAACTCGAGTTTATTAGCCTAGCCTAGCGGCTTGCACGTGTGTCAACTGTCAGTGTGAATATTATTCGTGCTGAACACAAATAAAGCCTGACAAGTATATTTTCAAATATCTAGAAGATCAGAGGGCCTAGACATTATATTAGCGATATCGCTATAGCGACATAGAATGCCAAAAATGTACGAGATCCACGTTAGCTAACGCTTTGCATTAGCTAATGTCGATCCCATACATTTTGGACTTTTCTATTCGCAACATCGCTATAGAATGTCACTTTGTGTACTGGTGCTGATCTCTATTCTTAGGATCTCAAACTGAAAAGGTAAAAAATTAAGATCCATAATTGTCGCCATTTTGGTGCTGATTGTTGCGTAACCTGGCGAGAGCGTCCATAGAACTAAAATAAAATGACATTCAAAACGACGGTCTCTAGTCTGTACCAATAAAATTATGTACATTTAGTACCGCGAACCTTCTAGGGGTGCGCTTAAAAAATATAAAACTGTCAATTCTATAAATTGTTCGATCCAGTGTATCAGTGTGGGCAATTATGATTGAAAATTTTATCAAACCCTTTTCTCATTTAGATTTTATAATTTCCTCTTTCCAAATGAAAAATCATAATGACACACAAATGAAATAAAATAGATAGATAGATAGATAGATAAACACTTTATTGCACACCACAGAATAAAATATAGAAAAGAAATACTTAAATTAAATACAAACAAACTTAGGAGTACAAAAGAAATACTTAAATTAAATACAAACAAACTTAGGAGTACAATACTTGGTGCTATTTAAAAATACTCTTTAAAAAGATAAATTTATTAAGTCAAAGTGTATTAAAAATGTACAAACACATAATTAAACATAGCAGAGATTTATGAGACAGAAACAGAAGATGGAAAAAATATACCGACAAGGAAAAAGTCCTTGAGCTTTCCTAAAGATAGATAAAGCTTTGAAGTAAATAACATGGAATCCTACTTTGCGAGTAAAGTACTTTTTCCGGTGTCCGCGAAGCTCGAAATCAAGAGTCAAACGACCTCGTCAACCGTCATTTATTAACACGGTGCACGCGTGTGCCTTCTTGCGGACATCCGCAATAAAAACATACAAACAGAGATCAGAATGACCGGCTAAATAAAAGCTCTATTTTAGCATACTACCTATACCGTTTCGCCACGTATACAAAACCGTGTGCGGAATATCAATTTCTTTAACGATGTGCAACTTGCTTTTGGCTTTGAATGTATAAAGGTATAAAAATTAAAATATCATTGATAGGAGTCCCAGTTTTAGATTTTTTATTCAGTCACTAAGTGTCGTTTAAAATTTTAATGGCCCAAGATAGAGCTACTTTTTCTATTATAATATGACGGGGAACGCCCCCCTCCTAGATTACATATTGTTGGAAAATTTTAGAAAGAAATATCGCTGTATTTTTAGGTCTCTATTTTAATGCAAAGATTTTTAAATACCTATCGTCCTCAAATCTACTTCAGATTCAAACTATCGAGTTTAAGCTTTGGTGTGAAGTCTCAAATCAAATCTTTAATCTCTTACTTGATCTGCCTATAGGCATCACGATTCACGTCAACATAAGGAGACTAAAAACTTATTAACTACAAGAAATGTAGTTAATAAGTTTTTAGTCACGAATTTATTACTAGCACACGAATTTATTTAGTCCCGTCCTCGATACGATTCTGTCTTCACGAATAATAATAATAAAATTGTAAACCTTTCCCGCAGATCAAAAACATCGAATTCTATCAGAGAAAGATTTAATTAATCAGTAACGAAATTAATTTTGTGTATTTACTGAAAGCACTATAGATACTCAGATAATTGGAACGATGAAATATCGGAAATAAAGTTGTGATCTGTTTTAAAAATAAAAAGATTTTTAAAAGCTTTTTTAAAGAGGAGAGCGCTTCCCTCTTGATAATACAAAATACATAAGAATCCAAGAATCACAACTCCATTGTATGTATTATCAAGTACATTCTTTTTATGATCATGACGTGTATATTTGGGTCTGAAAATTAGATTTCTTTTTCGCAGGATATGAACTATACCTACTTGTATGTAGGTACCTACTATCTACATAATATAATAACACCTAACTCGAAACATAAGGAACTCGTTACATTCTAAATCCAACTTTCTCGTAAAAGCTCAGGCTGCTTTACGAGAAAGTTGGATTTTTGATAGATTAATTGTTATCAGATAAATAGATACATGTCATATATGACGAACAAAGATAATCTATATATATAAAAGAAGAAACTGACTGACTGACTGACTCACTGACATATCAACGCACAGCCCAAACCGCTGGGTCTAGAGACTCCAAATTTGGCACACATGTTCCTTGTGAGGTCTAGGGGAGCACTAAGAAAGGATTTTTCAAAATTCACCCTGTAAGGGGGTGAAATGGAGGTCCGAAGTTTGGATTTTATCAAGTTAAAATACGTCTTCACGCCGCAACTACTGTACCGATTTGTCTAAAATTTGGAATGGAGGTATATTATATCTTGCATTACCATATAGGCTACTTTTTAACCCGAAAAAATTCATGGTTCCCGTAGGATAAGTTAAAAACCGAAATACACGCGGAAAAAAAATCTCACGCCGCAAGTAAACAACCGATTTGGCTGAAATTTGTAAAGGAGATAGATTATATCCTGGGTTAATAAATAGGGTACTTTTCATCCCAGAAAAATCCATGGGTTTTGCAGGAAAAGGGAAAAACAGATATTCACGCGGGAAAAATACTACTTCCCGCCGTAATTACTGCACTGATATAGTTGAAATTATGAACAAAGATAGATTATATATTGGATTAATACGAAGGCTACTTTTATCGCGAAGAAATTCATGGTTCCCGTGGGATTAGTAAAAAACCGAAATTCACGCGGAAAAAAAATCTTCATGCCGCAAGTGCATAACCGATTTGGCTGGAATTTGGAATGGAGATAGATTATATCCTGGGTTAATAAATAGGCTACTTTTTATCCCGGAAAAATCCATGGTTTTTGCAGGAAAAAGAAAAATAGATATTCACACGCGAAAAATACTACTTCACGCCGTAATTACCGAACTGATATGGCTGAAATTCGGAATAAAGATTGATTGTATCCTGGATTAATATAAAGGCTACTTTTCGTCCCGGAAAAATCCATGGTTTCCGCGGGAAACCTGAAACATTGATGTTCACACGCGAGAAATACTACTTTACACTGTAATTACTAAATTGATATGACTGAAAATCGGAAAGGAGATAGATTTTATACCGGATTATTACAAAGCCTACTTCTCATCCAGGAAAATTCCGTGGTTTCTATGATAATAGTGAAAAACAGAAATCCACGCGTGAAAAATATTCCTTCATGCCGTAATTACTGAACTGATTTGGCTGAAATTTAAAATCGAGATGGATTATAATCCTGATTAATACAAAAGCTACTTTTCATCCCGGAAAAATCTATGATGTCCACGCGAAAACTGAAAAACTGATATTCACGCGGTAAAAATACTACTTCACGCTGTAATTACTGAACGGATATGAATGGAATTTGGAGAGGAGATAGACTTTTTCCTGGATTAATATTAAAAGCCTTCTTTTCATCTCGGAAAAATCCTTGGTTTCCGCGGGAAACCTGAAACATTGATTTTCACACGCGAAAAATACTACTTTACGCTGTAATTACTGAACTGATATGACTGAAATTCAGAAAGTAGATAGATTTTATCCCGGATTATTACAAAGTCTACTTTTCATCCCGGAAAATTGCATGGTTTTCTATGATAATAGTGAAAAACAGAAATCCACGCGTGAAAAATATTCCTTCATGCCGTAATTACTGAACTGATTTGGCTGAAATTTGGAATCGAGATAGGTTATATCCTGGATTAATACAAAAGCTTCTTTTCATCCCGCATAAATCTATGGTGTCCGCGGGAGAACTGAAAAACTGATATTCACGCGGTAAAAATACTACTTCACGCTGTAATTACTGAACTTTATATGACTGAAATTCGGTGAAAAGATAGATTTTATCCTGGAATAATACGTAGGCTACTTTTCATCTCGGAAAATTTCATGGCTTCTACGAGTATGATCATAGTGAAAAACAGAAATCCCCGCGGGAAAAATATTAGTTCACGCTGCAACTACTGAACCGATTTAGCTCAAATTTGGAATGGAGATAAATTGTATCCTGGATTAGCACAAAAACTACATTTTATCCCGAAAAATTTAAGGTTCCCGTGGGATTAGTTAAAAACCGAAATTCACGCGCAAAAAATTATTCACGCCGCAACTATTGAATTGATTTGGCTGAAATTTGGAATGGAGATAGTTTATATCCTGAATTAATGCCTAGGCTTCTTTTTATCCTGGAAAAATTCATGGTTTCTATGATAGAAGTGAAAAACAGATATCTACGCGAGAAAAATATTCCTTCACGCCTTACTTACTGAAGTGATGTGAAATGCGGAATGAAGTTAGATTTTATCCTGGATTAATACAAAGGCTACTTTTTATCCCAAAAAAATCCATGGTTTCGGCAGGAAAACTTTAAAATAGATATGAACGCGGGAAAAATACTACTTCACGCTGTAATTACTAAACGGATATGACTGAAATTCAAAAAGGGGATAGGTTTTATCCTGGATTAATACATATACAAATTTTTTTCTTTCTTAGTTTCTGAGAAAATAGTTAAATAGCAGATTTTCATGAGGGAGAAATACTCCATCGTGCCGTCTTCTGAATCGATTGCGCTGAAATCTGGAATGGAGATAGATTATATCCTAGAATCAACTACTTTTTTCTCTCAAAAATCTATTGTTTTCGTGATAATAGGGAAAAACAAATATTCATCCGGGAGAAAATTTATTCCTTCACGCACAACTACTGAAAATTTTTGGTTTAAAGTTGAAATGAAGATAGATTTCATGTAAATTAACACAAAGGGTACTTTTTATTCCGGAAAATGGATGGTTCCCGTGGAATAGTTAAAACTTAAATTTACGCGTGCGAAGCCGCGGGTATCTGCTAGTTGTAAATAAAGGTAATTTTATCTTCCTATTCAGCGTGTTTGGTTTTGTTTCAGAAATGAAATCAAGGTTTATTTTACGTCTTTTATTATAAGCTCTGTTTGCTAAACAAAACTGTTCCTTCTGTACATTTGTAACAGGAGTTGATAATGCATTTGTTTGATAATTTCTTTAACAGAGTTAGCAATGAGAAAATCATTTGTTTGAAAACTTCACTTAAAATAACTTTGGATAAAAAGAACAAAATAATAATAACCAGAACCGCAACCAAGTGGCTTTTTAACGTGTATTGCTTCTTTATCAAAAGAGAATACGGGTACTTGCGAAATGTCTGACTCTACCGCCACGATCGGAAAGCAGTATGGCACCGAGAAGAACGGGCAATAAACTCGGCACTTGCTCGAGCTTGCGGTGTGATAATTCAACTAGTTTATGCCCTCCGTGTCTGATTGGTCTATTCTTCGCTAACAAGTATTGATACTTTGATAAACAAAAATAACATTAAGTACTGTAGGTATGCACTGAGAAGCTACTGTAAGAAACCCAATCTCCTTAAATTTGTCACCATGAGATTCTCGAGACTTTAGTTTATAATATAACCCTGACAGCTCTTTTTTGCGAAAAGAAGAGATTGAATGTCAGCAGCATTTCTCCATACAAGTTAAAATAATAATGGTTATCATTCTAATATTATAAAGGCGAAAGTTTTTTGCGTCGTCACCCGGCGCTAATTGGCGCCTCGTGAAAGGAGACACAAGATATACGCAAACGTTATCGGGTTGAGATCCAAATAATTCTGATGCGTACGTCGCACTCGCCACTCATTGACTTTCTCATTACTTGCAATTTGCAAGTACTCGTAAGTACGGTGAAATTAATGTTGATGCTCATTTCTTTTTAGGCCATAACTTGTAAACGTTGTTCAGAGCCTGTAGACAAAGCGACATTCTAATTTAGCGATGTTGTGAATAGAAAAGTTCAAAATGTTATGGGATTGACATTAACTAACGCTGTGGCATAGCGTCAACCCCGTACATTTTTGGCATTCATCGCTAAATATAGCGATATCGCTAAAAGAATGTCACTTTGTCTAGGCTCCCATATCGCTAAATGAATGTCACTTTGTCTAGGCCCCCATATCGCTAAATGAATGTCACTTTGTCTAGGCCCCCATATCGCTAAATATAGCGATCGATATAGCTAATAGAATGTCACTTTGTCTAGGCCCTCTGCACATGTTTCTAGTTAAACCATGGCTCTGTCTGATATCAGAAAGGTATCGGTGGTGAAAAGGGTTCCATTTTTACTACTGGTGTGGAACCATTAAATATCAACAGATAAATAAGAGTTTAAGTCGTAAATATGCATTCCTACTAAACTTATAGGAACACGTCTTCTGAGTTCTGATACGTGTACATTTAATCTTAATTAGTACCTGCCATGGTGAGATTTCCGCCAAGTAGGTATCATACAATTACTTGCAATTAAATGTAAAAAAGTTCAACGACTCTCCGTAAGTAAGAAATTTCACATGCATTCGTTGTAATTTATGGCACTCGAATTTTACACGACAGCAAGGCTTGACCTCCTTAGTAATAAATATGTTAATTAGGATTTACCTCCACTTTCCTTGCAGACGCGATAACAAGGTAATCTCAACTCAATGTTCTCGACAATAAGGTGTATTGAAATCTGTGAGTCAGTATCAGGTTGTCTAAATTATGTCACGTAATGTAACGCACGGTGGAAGCGGTTCGGGTTCCCATGACCTGGTTAAGAGCGATCAGCGAGTGGCTACGGGCCGTTATCTACACTGAAACGCTCTCCCGTTCCGACGTCCCGCAACTGTTGCTGATAAGCCGGTAGAGCCTCGCCCAATATCCATTATCAACTCTGTGTAAACAAAAAACGTATGAATCATCGTGCTCAGCAACAAATTCTTCTCCTGATTGGTTGAAAAGATGTGCGCGACGAATCCAGCCAATGAGGGGGCAAATATATTTTTTCCGAGGTCCTGCAATTGTTGCTGATAAGCCGATAGGGCCTCACCTAATAATAAACCCATTTTAAACTGTGTTTAAAAAAAAGGAGGATTTATCGTAATAAGCAACCAATTCTCGTTACTTGCAATTTGCAAGAAAGTACGGTGAAATTAATGTTGATGCTCATTTCGTTTTAGGCCATAAGTTGTAAACGTTGTTCAGAGCCTGTAGACAAAGTGACATTCTATTAGCGATGTTTGCGAATAGAAAAGTTCAAAATGTTTTGGGATTGACATTAACTAACGCTGTGGCATAGCGTCAACCCCGTACATTTTTGGCATTCCAGAGCCTGTAGACAATGTGACATTCTACTAGCGAAGAATTATCGTAGTAAGTAACCAATTCTGCCCGCGATTGGTTGAAAAGTGCAAGTGACGAATCCAGCCTATGTGGGGTCAGAATTTATTGCAAATTACGATGAAATACCAATATTTGGACTCACCTCATACCCATTATCAACTCTGTGCACTCTAGTCAACGCGATATCTCGCTGTGCGCGTTGCGATAAAACGCTGCTTAAGCAAAGTAAAGCGGTAAAACACTGCTTATGTGAAAGAGTGCAAAACTGGATTGCGTAGCGTCCTTTTCTGTAATTACTTCAACCATTACAAACGTGCGAACTGAGTCGTTAATTATTAATTATTTTAATCGTTTCTCTCGCTCGCACTTATGCAGGCTTATGGAACTTAAGAGAGTAACAGTAAAGAAAGATAGAAATAAAGAAAGGTTTTTTTTATTTCTTGCCAGGTATACCTCTGCCACACATTAATACTTATGTACTAGAACGATGCCTGATGCTTCCCCCACCTGGACAATTATAACCAATTATTTCCTAAGGGGCAGAAGCCTGAAATGGTGCTGTGTACGGTGTACCCCAAACCTAAACCTAAAATAAAAATATATTGTCGATAGGTAACAATTCAGTTATTAGATAATAAAAAACTTCGATCTCTGAAAATCCCTCAGAATTTAATTAATTTAAGACCTGGGGCCTTATTCTGTATCGTTCACTTAGTTAGTTAGTAACCCTAACTGGGTTATTAACTAAGAAAACAAAGGCAAAAATCCTATTTTTGCACAAATTACCAACCTAGGTCGGTATGGTATCATATCAGTATACCATGCTAGTTGCTATCTTGTACAAAAAGAATACAAAAATAGGATTTTTGCCTCCGTTTTCTTAGTTAATAACCCAGTTTGGGTTACTAACTAACTAAGTGAACGATACAGAATCAGCACACTGGTACTACATGCCCTAAATCCACTCTTACGAGTATGTACTCTTATACTGCTAAATATAATATGAACCAAATCAAATACGCGAGTCGAGGAGCCAAAACCCATGGGTAACTAGTCACAATCAGTAATCAGTAAACAGTAATCAGCACGATTGTTTGTACACGTGTGGGACTGTATCCTTGATAACCCGAACAACGCCGGTCATGGGAACTTTAACGATTACAAATGTAAGCTATATACACTCCTGTAACATTGTTGTACTTATTACATGCATAAACGTTTAATTTACAGCACCGCGCGGCTGATAGAGTAGTAACTAGCAACCGTGCCCGCGGCCAAAGTTTCCAAACAGACTAAAATTGAGTGAATTTAGATTATGATAGCATCCGTACCTGGCCCATACCAGGAATCAAACCTTCACTTTAAACAATGTCCTCCGATCCGGCCATGGTAGTAAAAAATCTGCATGGGAGATATTATAATACGCCAGTTTGTGGGCTCCCTATATAGCCCCGAAATGACTGAAGAGAGATCTGTTAGAGGCCCTTAGAGGCAAGCTAAACACCGTAACATTCCAAACTCCGAGCTGGCGCTTAAAATTTCCTGATAGAGAAACCAAATAGAAGGCAGATCGTGGTTTGTCTGTCAATTATTATTTATAATCATTTGCCCAATAATATAAAGGAAATTAAAAATATAATGAGTTTTAAAATATCCCTTAAGACATTCCTTATTAATAAAATATATTACTCCTTAAATGAATATTTTAATGACAAAAATAAAAACTAATATTTACTTTGACATGCTATGGGTATTGATTATATTATAAGTATTGACATTCGTTTTATAATTATTCGGGACATAATTCAGTGATAATGATTATTAGTATTATTATTCTATAATTTTTATGACGAGAAGGCGTCATTGGAAATTTTGATATGACCAATAAAATGTCGCTGCATGAGGATTATTTTATGTTGATTGTCTGGTTTGTGAGTAAATTATATTGCATGCCAAAAAAAATAATTAAATTGTAACATTTGCATACCCGTATGTGGGTAAAAAAAACATTCGGTTTCCAATTGTGTACTCTTCCACCTATTTTGACCATGTTTTTGAGCAAATAAAGAATTACTTACTTACTTACTTACTTACTTACTATAAATATCTTGATCCACAAAGAAATCGCGGTAAACAGGATATTTTATTCCTTTAATAATTAATAATGTATCTAACTTCCACCTGTTCTTATTATAATATGCATAATTGCATACCTATACCCAGTAACATCGACAAAGCTATCGACATAGGTAAAGGGACCAGGTAGATATTTCTCAGGTAGGTGGGTTGGTAATACTGAGAAAAAGTGAATCTTTTGCAACGTGCAAAGAATTTTTGGATAACGTAATGAATGAAGTTACGACTTTATGAGTAGAGCCGCTTTTCTGGTCTTTTTTTCAAGTTGTGTACCTACAAAAGAGAAGGTAAGGTACCTTTGTAAGAATAATAATCATACTGAGAAAAATAACAACAATTATTGTATGTCCTCAATTCTATCAATTATCTAATAATGATAATGCAACAATTACTGATTTAACTTGATTGTCTTGTCATTTGTTAACAATAACGTCTCGACAAGCCGGGAGAAGATTCGCAAGAAACATCTTCTGTGCTCATTTGGAATTAGTAAACACAATACCAGCAAAAAAGGAGACTGGCTTGGAATAGAATTCAAGATGAAATGGGTAAGTGCGTTTTCAAGAAAGGCATACGAAACAGACGTTACGAAAATAACAATTTAGTACCTATAAATGTTACTTACCCTGTACTTAGTACAGTACGTGTACTATTTGTATTTTGTAGAGGAAAAGGGGACAACCAAATCCTCTATGATGATTATTTATAACTAAGTATACTTACTAAGTATAAAATATTCTTTGGAATATGGAATATTCTATGAAATGAGAATTGTGTTAAGTAAGTTATGAGCAATAAAATCAAAATATTGTATTAATTTCTTAAAAAATTAATACCTACTTCATACCTAAATTCCAGACGTGCTAGTAGATTGTCTGTTGACACGTTTCGAGCCTGAGCAAGATTAAATAAAAATAAAAATCAGACAATTAGACTTTATATTATTGTGTATTATCAGTTTTGCTTCGACATACAGTTACTACCAGTAAATAAACCGAGAACAATTGCCGAGTTTCTTGCTCGTTCTGCTTTCCATGCGAAGCGACTGGCGGTAGAGAATGACATGTCAAAAGTGCCTGTAAGGTTAGGGCGATGTGAAAGAAATATTTAGATTTTATGATTTAATTTTGATTTTGCAGGAAAAACGTTTTATCCTACCCGGCAACGAATTTTCTCTTTTAGCCAATTAGGGAGCAGAAATAATCTATACGTAAAAAGTTGCCTGCCAACACAAGCTTAAAAGTTGGCACGTCTGTGGGAACCGAAGTAAAATGCCCCCGAGCACGGCTATGAAATAAGTTAAAATGTTAATTTTAAACGAGTCCTTATTTGCATTCATCGGGCGAGTGTAAAACTCCTCCGTTGAACAGCGGATGCGAGCTCGGTGCAGACTCTGGCTCTGAGTTTAGGGCCCTCGACCCGCGATTGAGATCGACGCGATTTCGGAATAATCAAGCGCGCCTCCCCTAGTCCAAAGATTCTCAAACTTATTTCTTTTACCGCCCCCTTTGAAAATCAATTGTTTTTCAGCGCCCCCTGAACTTAAAAAGCACAATTTCAATACTTTCATTAATTTAGTTATGGTGTGCTATAGGTATAAGTCGTTTTTTTTTTTAACTTACATTCTAAACTCTGCCCTCGTAATTGAAAACACAGTATCTCCAAAAATTGCGTTTCGAGAAAAACGCGTTTAAAGTTTAATAGATAAATTGATATGTTATGAGCCAACTATATACGTTAGCGTGATAGGGGTTTTTTTAAACTACGAAGAATAAATAAAGCTTTCATTATACGTACATGAAGCTCTTTTATTATTGTTCTTTAATTAATTAAATTAGATAATGTGTTTTAACATAGTAATATAATTTTTTAAAGTAAATTTATTTTACGCTTGAATCCAGTAACTTGATAGTTACTGTATTCTAACGTACTTTTATTTAATACTGTGTTTTAACCATGTAAAGATACAAACACTCGTGATTTCACAACACAGTAACTATACATATACTGTGTTGTAAGGTAACAATACCTAACATTTATTTACTAGATGGATTTCTAGTAAGTAAGATACTGTGTTTAAGATTAATTTTGCAATATGTTAACTCTTAGTTGCCGTTATAGCATCTAACGAAACTGCGTTTTAAGTTAACCTTTTTTTCATATGTGTAAAAACACCATGTGTGCAGAATTTTGCTTCTCCTTAGATTTTTCAGATATCCCAGCTGATAATGAATGTATTTGTGCTGCTGTACTTATAGTTATATTCGTATCTGATTCCGAATTTTTATTCGCTATTTCGGTATTCTTTAATTTTTAGGTATGTATAACATAGATATCATCAAGACATCCATACAAATAGAAAAAATGAGTTATGTCTGTGATTTTTCAATGAATGCTTATAATTTCGTCTAAAGTCCTGATTATTCCGTTAGATTAACTAACTTAAATTATTGGATAAGTGAGAGTCTGAGAGTTGGGTTTATGAAATTTTCATTAAATCTTTTCAGGGGGTAAAGTCGAAAAATTGCCAAAATCAGCTTACGTAATTATGCTAGCTCAATTTATTTTTAAGTGTCATTGTGAGATGTGGTGATAACAGGAAACAAAACCCAGCTGTGTTTGTAGTGGGCTTCTTCTCAGGGAAGGGCGTGTTGAATCCTCGCGTAAACTTAACTTTAAGTCGACTTGTAGTTATCACCATAAGTATATTATATGTGACAAATATCATATTGACTTTTTACAAGAACCCGTACGTTAGGCCTATGTGAAATAAAGATATTTCGAGTTTGAGTTTAGAACTGCTAAATAATAAATTATTAGGACTTATACAGTCTAGTTAGAGATTCTAATCGAGGCTACTTCTTTGTAAAGGGTTATCACGGGAATTATCAAGTAAAGGAGTGTAACAAAAGATGCTGATGTCTGAAGCTGATGTTGTAGGTAAATTATTATTTCGTAGTTTATTATTATTTATATGTAAAATTATTTTCTGTTTGAATTAATAAATTGCATAGCTTAATGAATGCTTGAAAAGTGCAATTTAGCTAACATTATGGGTATAAGTATTTAATAATTTTAAAAAGAAACTTTAGTTACATCTTTTAAATATATAAAAGAAGGAACTGACTGACTGACATATTAATGCACAGCACAAACCGCTAAGTCTAGAGACACCGAATTTGGTACACAGATTCCTTGTGAGGTCTAGGGGTGCACTAAGAAAGGATTTTTCGAAATCCACCCTCTAAGGGATTAAAACAGGGATCCGAAGTTTGTATTTTACTAAGTTTAAATACTCCTTTACGCAACTACTTAACTAATTCGGCTAAAATTTGGAATTGGCTGGCTCTGGCTTAATACATATGCTACCTTTTATCCCGATTCACACGGAAAATTCCCAATTCACACGGAAAATTATTCACACCGCAACTGCAGCTCTGGAACCGATTTGGCTGAAATTTGGAACGGAGATAATTATATCCTGGATTACTAGATATCCTGGAAATCCATGATTTCTGCGGGAATAGAGTATCAGATATTTATGCGGGAGATATACTCCTTCACGCCGTAATTCATGAAAATTATTGGCTGAAAATTGGACTGGAAACAGATTCCATCCTACACACACACAACAAACTATTACTATTACAAACTACTACTTTTTATTCCGAAAATTCGATGGTTCCAGTTTGTAGGGAAAACTAAAATTTACTTGGGTGATGTCGCGGGTTTCTGCTAGTTAATTATATTTCAGTCATTGATCTGGTTTTAACAGAAATATTTCCGTAAAAGCCGCCAAAAACTTCCAAGCGCGCAGTGCGCACGATTTAGAAGTACCTTCCCCTCTAACCTCGCTCCACGAAAAAAGTTAGTTTAAAACACAGTAAGTCGATAGTTACTGGGTTCAAGCTAAGTATTTACTGAAGTTAATATTAAAACTGCAGACACTTAAATCACAGTAATTCAGATACTGTGTTTAATTTATGTAAAGTTTTAAAAGATTCCACGAAATGTTTACAAATAAACACAGTATTTTAAGATGCCGTGTTGTAGCCAAGGAAAATTTATTTATAAAAAATCGATAGACATACATTTAAACACAGTAAACAAAAAATTACTGTGTTCAAACCTAAAAATTCTAAGTTACTGTGTTTATTATTAAAAAATTAATTTTTTTTTTCGAGTTACTGTGTTTTTACTTTTCGTATCTCAGTAATTATACACGCTACAGAAAAATCGAAAAATTTCCCAGATAGAGCGCAATCGCGCGATTCTAAAAAGCTATCCAAAGCAAAAACACAGTAACTCAACTTACTGTGTTTTCAATTACGAGGGCAGAACTAGACATTATTACTAGTGAGAGATGAATTTGATGATTTGATTTTTAACAAGTTTGTTGATATCATGTATGATTATACTCAAAAACTGTCTTAAGTCGCCGCGTTCGGTAACATGCAAACGATTTCTGTTTTTAGTAAGCAGCGTTGTCACAGCGCTAAATCCACGTTCACATAAATATGACGATGGGAATGCTGTTAAAAATCGTTGAATCCAGGGTACAACTGCGGGATTGACTTTTGCAGCTACAGTTCTTGGTAGCCATTTTTAATTTCAATTTTATTTCCCCGTTCGTTGTCAGTTCTAAAGTTCTTCTTCCAATTGGGGTGATACTGCTCGCCATCGCCCCCGTAAAATACGCCAATACCTCCTATTTTTTCTGGGCCCCTTAACGCCCCCCTTCTAGGTGTCCAACGCCCACAAGGGGGCGTTATCGCCCACTTTGAGAAAGACTGCCCTAGTCCCTTCGACGCGGTCGTTCACACACAAACGACGCGCGTAGCGTTGCCCTACCTACGCATTAACTACAGGGTTGCTATGCTCTCAAACATCTTTTTTTTTTTTTAATCCCAATTTTAACTCACTTAAAACCCCTTTGCTGAACATTCTCATCGCATGTTGGAAGCATTCGGGATCTCATAGAAATGCACTAGAGGCTCCCTTGCGTAACCCGTTGCGCTCGCTTATACTGCTGGCATTGTCAGTCAATCCTAAAATGCCAGTTAATTCTCGTGGTTAAGATGATGAGCACCAGCCCAGGTCCCGGGTTATAATGGGGTTCCGGGACTGTTATTTACGGGGTGTGCATGAGGGGTCAGATAACTCAAATATACCAATCAAATAGCTATAAAATTATTTTTTCACTATTATATCAAAGTTATAGTATAGTAGAATTTGTCTGCAGTCACGTCTGATGGTTAAGCGAAGATGTTGTTATATTATTTGGAAGAAGTAAGTAAGTAAATAGGCCCTATCGGTTGCTACAAAACGCTAAATCCAGACTGAATCGCGGCGATACTGTACGTCTCCACTGGAGCCTGGACATTCCTTAACGCTCTCGCTATCTTCGCTCGCACCTTGTAGGAAGGCGGGCAAGCTTGTTCGGGGCTGAGCCCCCTTCAAGCGGGTTCTTCGTAAGGGGAATGGGGATGCGGATTTGTGTGACAGAGCGGCCGCTGATCCGTCGCGGTACTGCCTCGCCGAGTGAGACCCGCTCCGAAGATACGGGAGGCCCAGCGAAGCGACCAGCGGTCAGGAGTGGCGGACCGCTTCGTGGCTTCTGTGATACTAAATCTATGTAGTATGAATCACGCACACCTCCGTGTGAGCTACTACATTATGTAGGTAAGTATCGATCTGGTATTGGTACTTATCTTCTGATCTAAAGCTTGGTAGGCCCAGTTTGAATCAGTGTCAAAAATATTCGTGAATACGAATGTTTGTGTACACGTAAAATTTACTAACTAAACTTTGATGCTAGGTCACAGAATAATAGTTCCTCATGGCTCGGTCTTGAATAATCTCTATAGTATTGATAGTGATAACCCTAACGCTGGGTCCAAACAACGCATCCACCCATACAGAACATCCCTATCCCTCATCGAACAATGCAATAAAAGGTTGCCTGCTATTGACAAATTCAACCTTAAATACAACAGCATAGGTGTTACATATATAAATGAGAAGTGCGTGCAGGACTTGCATCCATGCTGACAACGGGAAGTTTCGGGCTTCAACGAAGCAAAAACGAGACAATACGCCAGATTCAACGAAGGCAGTGACTGCCTGACTGGTCACAACAAACTCGGATTTTCGGACCTAGTCGCTGGCTGGATACACGTGGATGGAATCGAGACTCGAGAGTATGTCAAGCAGTTAGTAGGACAAGCCACTGGGCCCGAAAATAGACGGGTGCGGTTGTCATCTAGACTGACTTGAAACTTGTGTCTATAAGACAAGCAAGACCTAGCAAGTAAGCCCTGGAGTGTGTCGCTGTACCTTCTACCACAGAATAAAGTGTTACTGCTATGTTACTGACCCCATATAATAACGCGTGGCAATATAGCGCAGAATCGGTCAAAGTGTGACGTCTATGTCGATGCGTTTTGTGTCGAATTGTGGAATTGTCGAATGATGAAAGCCGCTCTTATATGTCTTCCGCGGAGGTTCGAATAATCGATGGCTATCATCTCTAGATTAGAAATACTGAACTGAAAGTCTGCACACATGTTTTGAAACAGAATTTTAGATAGGTACTTACTTGAAAAATCAAGATAAAAAATGCTAAAAGCAAAAGTAAATTGAAACCAGAGTTTTCATTATTCTTGCACAATGTTTTATCTGCACAAGGTTTTATTAAGGTTGCAACCATTAAGCATTAAAAAACCTTTGTAGAAACAAAAATACTTTTTAGTCTTTCTAGAGGAAAATAATTACCTATAGTAGTTAGTAAATAATTACCAGCAGTTAACTACTATAATTAATAGATGTATTTCTTATTCTTGTTCTATACCTAAAACTTACTTGATTACTCAAAGTAATAAATATAGCAATTAATATTGTTTTTCATAACATTAGCAAGGAATAGGTATGTCAGGTATGTTTGCTTTGTTGGCAATACTTACCTAACCTAACCTAATAAGTAGTAACCTAGATTATTTAACTCTACATACTATGTATGTCATACATATATGTATTATTTAAAGGTACGGGTATAGTGTGATGAGCAGTATTAATTTAATTATTCTCTGTACAATAATACTCGTATATAACTACAAACTTCTAAATAACTATGTATTATGTAGGTATTTCTTCTAATAGAAACTAGGATATCTACCTACCACTTTAGAAAAAAACTGTTAACAAAATAAAGTAAATTAGGGGCAATTTTCTACAAGAGAGTGGAGAAAATATGAAGTCGGTACATTTTAAAAGAAATAACACTGATTCTAATTTGTCCATTTCCAAAATAGCTAAGCTATAAATTTATGAAAAGGGTGAAATTTTCTAATGGACCTACCATCTGAGGACTTCAGCTAAAATCTAAATGATGACTTTGGCCTAAACTTAACCTATTGTACCAAGTGGTAAAACATCATTTAGGCTAAAATCCTCACAGGCTGAGGGAGCTATGGTAAGCCATAAATCCCACATTTTTCTCTCAGAAGGGACAGAAAAATTAATTCTCTGGTGTGAAATATAAAAAAACTAAGTCCCAATTAGAGAAATATTTATGATTAGGAAACTATCACACCAAACAACATTTTGTGTTACATATACTTATTCATATAATTTTATTAAAGTGTCAAAGTTATTAGACCACTAATAGCTTCATGTTTTCATTGCCAAGAGGAAACTATTAATTTCTCAACAAATTAACAAAGATTACAATGTTCGCAAAATATTCCATGAAGTTTATTAAACGCAATATCACCAGTAGAGATGGAAGGTCTTTGAAAGAAGGTTATTACTAAAATAACTATTCATTGTGATATAAAAGGTTCATGATTTTGTTGCTAAGATAAACAATAACCTACTAACAAATTAAAAGTAGGTATAATTTAGGTAGGCACCAATGTTGCAAAATTACATTTTTGTAGATAGGTAACTCCATATCTCAGTATGTATAACATATAGTCTTAATAAAGGCTAAACAAAAAGTGTTATGTTGTAGTTACTTAAAATATCAAACATTTATTATTATTTACCAAAAAATTAAACATAAGTAATATGACTTCCTCTTCTATAGCTTAAAAGTTGTAAATAAGCTACAGCCACGAGAACAACAATTTAAGCTTGATGCAAACACAGGATGCAAAAATGTTAAAATGTTTCATTGCAGGTTTAATTGAATTTTATTGAAAAACATACTGCTATTGCAGTTTATTGAATTTGTATCACCAAACTGGGTTCAAGGCAAGGCCACAAAATATTTCCCTTAGATGCCGCTTTAAATCAGCTGTTTTATTCAGGGTCACTGATCATTGATGAACTTTTTAATCAATCGTCTGTATCAAATTAAATGTTTTAGGAAAGGTTGCAATACAAGTTCGAAGTAAGTAAAGATTTTAAGAGCTCTTCAAACTAAACAAATTGTAAAGGTCTAAAGTAGGTAGGTACTTAGTCGTCATATGAACTTGTGGACGTCCATTGTTGGACCTAAAACTTCTCAAGTGAGCAGTGAGCACCACCACACCCTGTCCTCAGCCTTCTTTATCCAACTGCTCCCAAATAGATTAACCAACGATATAGGTCCAATGAGCATTCGGTTATACTTACTTAGGTTCGACTTTGTTGCACTAGGCAACTAGGTACTTTGTGCAAAAGTTTTTAAAACAAAAACTTATTGAGCTAATCAGTTAGTAAATAAAGTGTACATGAAAGCTCAAGACTCACCATACGACTCCGAAGGCGCCGTAGCCGATGGGGCGATCGGGCTGCACGTCGGTCGGGATGGCCGGCGTCTGGTAGTAGGGCGCCGCCGCCGCCAGGATGGCGCCCTGAGGAGCGCTCTGCGTACCGCCCTGCATCAGCGACATGGACACACTCATGGAGACGCGAGAGTGCCGTACCGCCGCCATCCAACCGCTCAGCGCGCCGTCACCGCGGACGCGGCATCACACGGCCACCTCGCGCGCCAGGGCTCCGCCACCGGGCACCAGTCACCACGCTCCCGGCGGACGCGCGACGCGACGAGCCTGTGCTGCGGCTCCTTCTTTATTATTCATGCTCGAACGACGATGCGGGAACACTCGACACACGACGCACTCGACGAATACAATACACCACGGCTCGGGACACCTGTCAATTTCACCGACTGTGTAAAAAACGCACGGAAATCGACCACTCGTCAATTATACTATAGTTGAAGTTTCCTTTCTATTCCCGATGACCAATATTTTGAGGACAAAGGAAGTCCGTGGTGAATTATTATTTTTATTCTTGCACAACACACGATCGTCCACGCGCCACGAAAATCGAGCGAGACTGGCGGCCGCGGGGGGAGGGATCGGTCTGGGGCGGGGGGCCCGGGCGGCAGAGGAAGCGGTGAATGAGCGAGATAGAAAACAACAATGGCGGCGACGCAATGAACAGCTGCTGCTCCAGGCCTTAGGTACCTACTGAAACTTGGTTTGGCACTTTGCTTGGCTTGGCTCTGCGTTCTATCGACTTATCCAATCTTTTGACTTATTTATTTATAGACAAGGTTCCTAAAAAAAGGCGTGTGGCACTCGGAGACTGCCGCGGTAAAGCTATTGCATAGAATTTGAAGTTATTTTTAGTTTTGCCATCAATAGAAAAGTAGAACTTTTGGTACCAGGCTAACTTCACACTTTTTAGTTTTTAGTTTGCCATCTATCGAAAAATAGCAGAAATTTTTAATGACTTTTTGAAATATCACGTGCGTGATATTTCAAAAACTCATTAAAAAGTTCTGCTGTTTTTTGATAGATGGCAAACTAAAAACTAAAAAGTTGTGGAATTGCGCTCCTTGCTGTCATGCTAGCCTAGTACCAAAAGCTTTACTTTAGGAGTGCCAGGTTATTTTCGTTACGGTTTTTCTGGATTAGGTCTGCACCGTCAATGCCCGCGATAGAAGCTATGCAATAGCTTAATAAGAACTTTACGGTTGATTTCACATTTAGTAATAATTTTCTTCTAGAACACTAACATTCAAATTTCGCTATTCAGCCAGTACTGCACATAACATATCTATTAAAGTAAAATAAATACTGTTGGAACTTGTGACGAATGTTTTTATTTTACAGTAGTATGACAAGTTATATAATAATAGAAAACTGTTGCTATGGAGACTGAAGGTACAGTCCTCCTAACATCCACTCCTCTTTTAGAAACTGAGGCCAAGAGCTTTAGTCAGCCTTTCCAGCCTGGGTGCATATAAGGGCTTTGTGAAACAATCAGCCAGTTGGTCCTCAGTAGTAACTTGCTTGACCTCAAGTATGCCAGCTGCCACACACTCTCTGACATAGAGATACCTTCGTTGTATGTGCTTGGTTCGGCTACGAGTATGTTGCTCGTACGGCGGATTGTATGCTAGCTTTATTGTTGACTCATTGTCAATGTAAAGAAGTGGTGGCTTTTCAGTTTTAGTGATTTCCTCCAACATCTGTTGTAGCCATATAATTTCCCTCCATGGAATGGTCCTCCAGCCTTCTGCATTCACTGATAATATGTCCTTTCTTCTTGCAAAATTTGCATGTTTTTACGAAATTTGTCTCTTCTTCGTGTTCATCTTTAGTGTTGGTAGTATTGGTGTTGGAACCATTATTAAATTGTCTGGCTTCTGATTCTTCTAAAATTTTTACCTTGAGTTCTTCAGGTTTCGGTAACGTGTCTCTGGATTCTATCGCTACACGAAAATTTTCGTAGTCAGGTGGTAAGCTGTATAGCATCATAACAGTGAGCAAATCCTCATGAATACAAATGTCCATATCCTGCAATTTGTCTACCACGTCCATGAACTTATTTAAATGCTCTCTAATATTGCCATTTTCCATTTTGGAAAATATTAACTTCCTATTAACTAAAAGAGAGGTCTTCCTAGCCGGTCCCTTACTGGCATATATAAAATCAAGCAAAGTCCAAATCTCGTGAGCTGTTTTGCAGTTTTTTATTTGCTTCCATTCAGAGGGTGAAATTAAAAGTACTAACTCAGATTGAGCTAAAAGATCCTTCTCTCTCTTCTCTTCATCAGCTTTCTCAAGATTCAGCGGCTTCTCAACAACACTCTATAATTTATTTTTGATGCGTACGGCCCTTGCTTGAATTCGCCATGTGTCGAAATTTTCTTTATTTAAAGTCTCAATTTTTGTACTTGAGCCCGACGCCATCGTGATCAACGTATTTATCGCTTTATTTTTACTCTGCTACCATATTAAAGTAAAATAAATACTGTTGGAACATGTGACGAATGTTTTTATTTTACAGTAGTATGACAAGTTAAATAATACTTAATAGAAAACTGTTGCTATGGAGACTGAAGGTACAGTCCTCCTAACAATATCGATAAAACATTATCGACTGTTCCGCGTATAGACGAATCTGTTCAGAGTAATCTTAGGAAGTTTTATCACTAGGTACTATAGAAAAATGGCTTTTCATTGCGGTAATAGATTACAGTAAATTTATTGAAGAATTAAAGATCTTACTATTTCAGTTTCTTAAGGGAGCCAATTTTAAAAAAAACATGGACCTAAACTACTGGAAGGCTACATAAGTTCCCTTCAAAAACAAGTACAATCTGCTCCGAACAGGCCTAGAATCACGTGATTCTAGGCATGTTCCCAACAGTGTTAAATTAAGGTTGACACTTGAGTGACAGTGTGATATTTGAGTTTTACTTTTCCTCATAATATTACATGAAACAATGTTTTGTATTTCAAATCGGTCTTTACTCAGTTTATTTTTTGGTGAATATAACATTTTCTGAAAATAATCCCAGCTAGATCGATTTATCGTCCCCGAAACCTCCTGTATACCGTTCATGAAAATCGTTGGAGCTGTTTCCGAGATTCAAATATATACACGAATTGCTCGTTTGAAGACATAAGATTAAACAAAGTTTTGTATGTAGCAACTTATGAGTAAAAGTTTTCTCAAATTAGGTAATAGTAAATTCTTTTCCTTCAACAGTTCTCTGATTGGCCCATTGTATCATTTTATGTGATTTTTTATGACTTAGAAGAAATTAATTAAATTTGATTTTTTCATAGTGATTTTTTCAACTTTATCGATAATTTTACAAGTCACGGTTAAGGTGCATCACTATACTTTGACACTTATCAAATATTAAAGTTTATTCTTTGCCATTGAAATTTTAACCTTAATTACATAAAAACAGAGTTCCTAAAAAAATCTTTAAAATACGAATCAACTAGCGCTGGTGCGGGCACAAGCGGAACTATAGGTATATTTTAAGTCAATTTTTGCAATATAAATTATATGCCTGTGACAATAAGGTTGACTTTAATGTTGGCTTGTTGGTTGGCTAAATTTTTTCGTAACGGTTTTTCTGGATTCGGTTCACCCGTCAAGGCCCGCGATAGAAGCTATGCAATAGCTTAAAAATTAGGGGTAGGCATGGGGTAGGTATGGTTTGGGGGTATGGCATGTGGTCTGTGTCACGTCGTGACTCTCGTGACTCGTGTATACCCTGTGTGTATAGTGTATACCCATTACCGGTTCCTGGTCTGTGCCCATTACCCTACCCGCACATCGTCAACGTGCGTGCATTAAAATTAGCCTGTGTTAATCCAGGGTAAGTATAAATCGGTGCAATAGGTTGACGACTTCCTTGGCGTAGTGGCGCGTGCTCGAATTCGAGTGGGAGGTTGCGGGTTCGATTCCCGCCACGGGATACTTTAGAATAAAATGTGTGCTTTAGAACTTTGAAACTTTTACTTACTGAATGATACATTTTGACTAGGTGTAGGCAAGAAACCTTTTATATAGGTATATTCTTCAAGTTAGAGCATCCGAAATAACTAGAACGGAGGGCCTAGACAAAGTGACATTTTATCGCGATATAGAAAGCCAAAAATGAATAGGATTGACGTACGCTTACGCCTTACGCTATGCCACAGCGTTACCCATACATTTTGGACTTTTCTATTCGCAACATCGCTCTAGAATGCTATACATAATCAAAGCTAGAATGCCACTTTGTTTAGAGGCGGTACAGAGAATTAGGGCTACCACAGACTGCGCACGGGACGGATTTCTACTTTTACCAATGGACATTCAGATTTCAGACGTAATTTGATAGAAATGCGATATAAATTACTATGTTTTAAAATAATACCGATTCCCGTGATATGGCACGGCATTGGAAGACGTGCCCGCCACGAGGACGCCGGCGTTGGAGCTGGGACGTACGTCACGTATCGCTATTAGGTAAACTAAGACATAAATTGCTATGCTTTAAAATCATGCTGTGGACTCCTATTGTTACCCCGGCTCCAGAGTCCAGGCGTAGGCAGAGTCGAGGCGAGCAGCTGCGAGTGCGAGAGACTCGGCCAATGTGTGGAGCCAGGGTAGGGTATTACGATAAGACGTTACGTTAGGCCTAGGTATGTGAAATAAAGATATTTTGAAGACTACTACAGGTTGTATTGAGTATGTATCTACTCTGTACTCCATTTAGTTTTGATATATTCTCTTAGGGTAAGTATGTTTCACTATTTATGTTGCCTATTCCTACATGAAAATAAAATTTTAATTTTGTGTCTAGCAGTAGGACAATTCCGGTAGTACTTAAAGTAACGATGAAACATAGAGATAAGAGAACTAAGGAGGCGCCCCATTCATTCATTCTAGCCCAATGACGAAATACGCTACGTTCTAGCCTAGCTTTGCGTGACATGCGGCGCCATATAATGAGCGCCAAGTTTTGCAATCAAATGTTCGTGTACTGAGTTTACGCCATCTTATACGCCACTTTACAGATTAAAAATAGTCAAAGATGGCGTCACCTAGGGTACGTCCTTAGCAAGGGTCCTTACTCCTTAGGGTACTGTACTGTACTGTACATGAACATATTTTGACAAATCTTGGAGCTCATCATGGCGCCGCATGTTACGCATGTCCGCTAGAACGAATGAAATGCCATCTCCATAGTTTTGTTATCTCTGTGGGGCATGTAGGGCAGGAATGAAATGAAATGTCAATTTATAAATATCAATTGTTTTATCACAGAGAATCACATCGTGTTATATATTATTATTTACGTGGCTAGTACAAAATATTTCTTACAACAATCTAAATGTATACAATATAAGTAAATAGTAAGGTATTTTCCGGGTCTGTGCAGCTCTAACTTAGCGCATAAGGGTGCGTTTCCATTAGTCGGAGTGGAGAGGAGTTTGACAGGTGACTCGATATTTTTATCACGTTATTTCCCGCTCGTGAGGTCGTCGCCTAACTCCACTCGGCTCAACTTTATTAGTCACACCCAAAAACTTAAGCCAAGCCCGGTTGCTTGAGTTAGCTTTTAGCCGAAACGTTATAGTTAAATATGACGGTCTGACCCTTATTTCGAAATACATAAGAGTCAGGCCACCATATTTTACTATAACTTTTCGGTTAAAGTTAAGGAGCACACCACGGCTGTGCCCGCGAAATTCAAAATTTTCGTGGTTTTTCGCGATTTTTAAGCTAATAAGACATAATAGGCTTATGGCCGTCAAATTGCGATAATCCCAATATCTTCTTCACGTGTTTATATAAAAATCTCTGCTCGAAAGTGTCGAGTTAAGGAAATTAGTCCGAGATTTGCGAGTTACTCACATAAAACTCGATACTCGGACTAATTTCCTGGGATACACATTTTTATGCAAAGATTTTGATATAATCATGTAAAGATGATACTGCCATCCTCGCAAATTGATTGCCATAAGCCTATCATGTCTAATTAGCGTACAAATTGCAAAAAACCCCGAAAATTTTGAATTTCGCGGGCAGACCCGTTGATTTCACGTTAAGTCAAGCAATTAGGCCTTGTATGCACAGTGCTAGCTAGGCTATCAGCCCAGATGCGTGATTTAAGGTTGAAGCATCGTTTTAGCCCATCAATTCCTGTGTTGTTTGGTTTTTCGCAAATTGAACAATTATTATAATTATAAAACTGGGTTTGTTGAATTTGTAATAGAGCAAATAACAGAACTATATTCACAAGCTTTAATAAATTTTTCCTTAAAATTGCCCATTAATAGCTAAAAGTTAGAAATCAATAGAGGTTTTTGTTAATAATACCTTTGAAAATATAGAATATACAATTAACAATGAATTCTAATTTAAAACATTAAAAACCTAGAGACCTTTTATGTTATTATTGTGATTCTAAACCCTTTAATTAAAGCTTTAATTGTCTACAATTTCCGAAAACCCAAATAAAAAATTGCGGCGCATACGTGCCGTAAACCTTAAATCACAGTGAAAATGGAAACACCACTACAAAATACGCACATAATCTTTGCTCAACATTAAAATTTAAGATAAAGTTAGGTTATAGACGACGAAAATAAAATTGCACTAAATTATATTACAATAACAGAACGTAAACTTTCTTAGTTTAATATAAATAGATCTAAAAACTACATTTACAAATTACATACAACACTGAGTGACATTTGAAGAGGTTACATGAATAATTCGTTTTTTCCCTGACATTATAAATTAAGGGCGCATCTCCACTGAAGCGAAGCGGAGCCTAAGAAATAATCTTAACAGTTAGGTACTACATTTAACTGTGTGGAACAGAGTTAAGATCACACTAATGTTATAAGGGCGATAGATTGCGTGTCTATGTTTGTTACTCACGCCGCATTACTGCAAAATAGAAATAGATTTAGCTGAAATTTGAAATGGAAATAGATATGGTTCTCCTTGTCAGGTAATTTATGCAAACCTGAAATTTACGCAGGCGAAGCCGTAGGCAACAGCGTGTATGATATTTCAATACACGATGATGCCCCATCTCTGTCAAACTCCATACAAATCGAATGAAACATAAGAGATTTTGAAAGAGTGGGTGCGTCTTCATGGATTGAAATATGTATCTATCTATAATTAACAAAATAAACGACGAAAGTTCGATCACTCGATGTACATTATTTCTATTTATTTTAAATTAATTGAGTACTTTACTCGCATTTGAAGGCCGTATTAAAGGCTTTTTTTCAGTCAACTTTATCAATTGAGAATCCTCAACCTAGTTTTAGCACATGATTTATACAGATGCAAGGAAGATTTAGACTTATGCTTGTTTTCATCAACATTTTAAGAGTCACCTTAGCCCTAAGGTGACAGTTGTTGTAGGTGAAAACTGTCATCGGCTTAAGCATTCGATTTAGGCGTTTCCTAGGGATAGTGAAAACGGCTGTTAGTTCCAAAACATACAAAAATGGGTATCGCCCCGCTCCGTTCATTTTCGCTTCAGTGGAAACGCACCATCGACTATAGACTATAGACTTTTTGTATTAAAAAAAATCGGAAGAAATTTCCAGACTTAAACAAATCACACATTCGATAGTAGACAGGTCTTAAACCAAAGGAGATCATTGAAATATCTTTGGCGACTTTCGAAAAACTGGCGCTATTATTATGTTTCGGGAAAATTGACAGGACAGATCTAACATAACTATCTATAAAATAAATACCCCAGCGAGTTTTATAATATTCATTATAGCTTGGCAAAAACGTCTTGCACCAGAACTTTTTTTATTTTCTGATACGAATTTTACAATGAAACTGCTGCTTCTAAAATCATTGCTTCACGAAGTATTTAAAAATCGTAAACATTATTATTTAGTATTCACCATAGAGTAAAGTAGTATTACTACTTTACTCTATGGTGAATACTAAATAATACACACGGTAGACAATGGCTGTGGCACCTCCATTTTTTCTGCTTTTGCCAAACTACCAAACTATCTTCTAATTTATTATATTAAACATCTATGAATTAAAAAACGAATACTTCATTACATTCAATAGATTTTGTGCGTCTTAAGTCTAGACCGCAACATTATGCATCGAAATTACGCAAGCGAGACTTTTGTATGAAATGTGTGCTAGCATTGGCGCCGCTATATTATTATGAGTAGTAAGTACTTTTAAAAATCCTTAATTTTATATGGAACCTATTTATTACGACAAAATTTTACACCAATAATAATGCATTTGAAATTTTTCTATTCTCTATACTTCACTAATAGTGACGGCCACAGACCAAAGAATAACTTTATTATATTGATGAAAAAGGCGGCGAACAAGTGATTTATTTTTAATGCAAACGAAAGGGGTTCATTATGAGAGTTTTTAACCTTTTTAGGGTTCCATACCAATTTGGTAAAAATGGAACCCTTATGGTGAGACTTTCTCCGTCCGTCCGTCCGTCCGTCCGTCCGTCCGTCCGTCCGTCCGTCCGTCCGTCCGTCCGTCCGTCCGTCACACTCGATTATTTCAGTAACTATCGAAGCTATCGACTTGAAATTTAGAATAGTTTTAGGTAATAGTGACCCAACGCCATTGCAATCATAAAAGATTGAAAATTGTTTTTATTTTTATTTAAACAGGGGGGAAAACCGGGGCTTCGAATTTTCAAAATGAAATAACAATATTGAGTGGGGTATCATATGAAAGGGCGTTACTTGTGTATTCTAAAACCGATTTTTATTTATTTTTATGCCTGATAGTTTTGGATTTATTGAGCAAACTGTCGAAAAAAATACCGTTCCCCCCCTTATCTCCGAAGTTTATCAATCGAAAAATCTGAAATAATTATGATCAATAGACATTAATGTATATTTTACAGGAAAAATAAAATCAACTCCCTAACTATTACACTTTTTTTTGATAATAACAATAAACCACCAAAAACAAAGTTACGTTTGCGGTTCGCTAACAAAAGTACCTACATGTAAATTTATACTCGTAAATTCATGAACAAAAGTGATTCTTTCAATGTTTTACTTCTTTTATGGTATGGAACCCTCGGTGCGCGAGTCCGACTCGCACTTGGCCGGTTTTTTGTTTAGTGGCAACAAAGCTAAATGCTCTGTGATGGTACAAAAATTTCCCCCGCTGTAGTGCTTTAAGGGCGATGGGTACCATCCGGGCGCGAAAATTCAAATTTTATTTAGTTTTTCGCTCGTAGTGGGCTAATTATACATCGAAAGCTAATGGCAATGCGTTTTGCGGGCACAACATTTATGCATGTACATGTTTTTAATAAAAACTCTGCTTAACAACACTCATTTATTTCATATTGGTTCCCGATAGCTCGAAATCTGGGAAACTGCAAAAAATTATCTTTCGGGAACCAATATGAGGTGAGTCGGAACTTTCGAGCAAAGTTTCTTTTAAAAACATGTAGATTCATAAAAAGTAGGCCCGCAAAATGCATTGCCATAAATCTACAATGTGTAGTTAGTCTAATATTTGCGAAAAACTAAATAAAATTTGAATTTCGCGGGCTGGTAGGGCCGCAACACCTTAAGGCGGAATCAACCAGTCAGCCCGCGTAATTCAAAATGTTCGTGTCTTCTTGCAATTAATACGCTAGTTACATAGCTAGGCTTATTGCAGTCAATTTGCGGGAATGGCAGTATCATCTTTACATGTTTATATTAAAATCTTTGCATAAAAATGTCTATCCTAAGTAATTCGTTCGAGTATCGAGATTTAAGTGAGTAACTCTCAATTCATGACTAATTTCTTTAACTCGACACTTTCAAGCAGAGATTTTTATATAAATACGTGAAGACGATACTGGAATTGACTTTTTTTGCCCTCAATTTGACTGTCATAAGTATTATGTCTTATTAGCTTAAGAATTGCGAAAAACCACACAAAATTTGAATTTCGCGGGCACACCTGTGGCATGCTCCTGAAGCTTGTCTGTCTCTTTAGCACAATTTCATACATAAATTATTTTGATCGCGTCCCTCCGCCAATAGCGCAGTGAGCAGTCTAGACTTATTAAGTAAATTAAATTTAAAGTACCTAGAATATACATATAATTATAGTGATTATGCAAATTATTATCTAAGAAGATTTGCATGTGATACTAATAAGTATATATTACATATTATGTACACAACGTCAATATTATGTACAAACTAATCTCTTCCAAATTAGCGCCCTTTTAGGAAAACAGCAGATTTGCACAATATATCCAGTAAAATTTAATAAAAAACCGATTGCATTTAAAAAGTCAGTTATCACTGACACTCTTGACTACCGCATACTGGGCACGGCATGGCAAGGGTTTACAAGTTCCGAGAAATTATACCGCATTTTATATTTATTTTAAAGCAATTCATGTAAACACTTGAAATCCCTTGCCACATCCCTTGCCCAGTAGCTATTTTATTCGGTTTTGCGAAATCTAAGCAATTCATGTAAACACTTGAAATCCCTTGCCACATCCCTTGCCCAGTAGCTATTTTAATCGGTTTTGCGAAATCTAAACTAAAATGACAGATCTTATACAGTATTCCTTTTAGAACTGATAATTTAATTTACAGAATACAGATTCTGTTGTACAAAATCTATAAACAAATACTAAATTGACAGTCCTATAAAAACGCTTCATTAAGCTTTTTATTACGTTTCATTTAGATAAGGATAGAAGATAACGATTTTGTAATCTGTAATTCTAAATATAAACATTGCGAAATTATGTGTAGATCAAACATACGTATGTCTGCATTTGTACATTTTGAAAAATTACGAATTGATCACGACTTATAAAAAATAAAATACAAAAATAAAGCTCTTTCTTTACAAAAATAAATTGAGGATCATTTACCAAAAAATTTCTAACATATTTTTTTAAATACATAAACGAAAAAAGTTTCTAAAATTCTAGGGTAGGAGTTAATAAAATGGAAAAATGTTTCCTAAAAAATATTGTTTTTATATGATATTATACACTAAAATATTTGAATGATGTAGAAAAATTAAACAGATTTCAGGTGTGGGTAGAGGGGTACATACATCTAAAAACTAGTGACTTTATAAATTACAAATGGTCAATATAGTGCTGAATGCTTCTACACAATTCAAAATACCTCCGAATCTATGTTTATCATTATTTAACAAAATGCGCTCAAAATAGAAGGCCGATTGCTAATAATAATATAAATCTCGCTCTTCTGTACATTTATGTCATTGCTCATTCCATATCTTAGCAAAAACAAATTAAAAAAAATATATATGGGGATGAAATCCGATCGAGAAATTGATCATGTGACTGATAAAAGACAACAGTCTTTCTCATATATTTTTTTAACTTCGTTTGATTTACTAATTATGGAAGAGAAGCTTTGCCTGTTCCCTTACAGCTCATCGCCTTCTTTCGCGCGCATTGTATGTAATTCACGTCACGAGAGTAAAAACTGAGCATTATACATCCATCAATCCATCCATTAGCATCTATTGCTAAGTTGAAGAACGCCCTCTCGAGGTTATTTATAATTACAAATGTTGAGATGGGACTGTGTTGTGTAACTACAGTACAGTGGGTGGTACAAATTGCATGTTCAGGATTTCCTATTCGTAGTATACCTACAAAATATTATTATCAAATACACGTGCGCAAAAAAACTGTCAAATCATCATAAGCTTCTCAGTCAACCCCACGTTTAAGTTTTTTTATTAATAAACAATATCAAGCAAGTCAACAGATGATGTCTTTGATTAACATTACCGTCGCAAGCGAAAATCTGTAGCGACAGAGGCGCCACCCGCGCAAATGCTTCTAACGGCGGGATAGCGCAAAAATGGCGTATGACAAATTAATAAGTGATCACTGAAAGAAATCGTTTGATCCGTTGCAAGTTTGCTTAACTAACTTTAAATATCACTCAAATAAGCACTAATGTATAACAAACCATAGACAAGGGCGCACACTGCTCAGTGGCTTTCATCTAGTGATAGTGAAAATCACTGGTTAGCGCATGTAGCTCCCGTTTTAACTTCAGTGACGCATTACCCATCGATATATAGACAAACACTAACTATTACAACAAACAGTTTATTGTCTATGTACAGTACACCTATATAAGTTAAGTATATTTGGACTGAGGTCTTAATTCTTTCATTTTTACAAATTTAATTTTTTTCGTAATTTTTAATAGTTTATTTACCTAGCTGACGTTCGGGTATAGATCTATGCACACAATATTTTTTGGTCATCTAAAATCCGGCCCCCTTATTATGGTGCAATCTCGCAATCGTGGCTGTCAAATGTCACTTCCGTAATTTTTTCTATTAATAACTGACATTTGACAGTAACGATCTCGAGGTTTTCGTCTATCGCTCCTTATAAAAAATGACAGAGTGAATGGGTGCTCCTAACATCGATGGAAGAGAAATGTGAATGGTTATCATATTATAGTGGACAGTTTATAGTGGCACAGTGATTTAGAAATTCTAAACTTAGCGCGTCTAAAAATCTAATATCCCTATCACCATGGTACTGTACCTACGGTAAACCATGGTAAGGTAGGAACGAGATAGAACTATTTCTGAAGACTATTGTGCTATCCCTTTCTAGCCGCACTATAGTGAAAGGGATAGTAGATTTTTAGACGCGCTAATTTAAACTCTAAAACAGAATCGCTACCAATACCTTGACACTGCATTAATATCGTTGGTCAAGGTAAGAAAGAATTATTTATATATTTTGACACAGGAACAATTAACTGCTTTACACAAATATTTTGTTTACAAATTACACTAATTAGACCCTAGTTGAACCAACCATTTAACATATAATTATAGATATAGTTAAACATATTAAGGTGGACTGCAATCTTTGGCAGATGTCATAAAATTATGCAATTTTCAAAAAGAAATATTAATCATAATTTCACTGAGCTAGTTACTACGTTTAAGTTAAGGTGGATGCCTGATTGGGTACCATCTGGGTGATAAAATTTTAAACTTCATTTACTTAGTTTTTCGTAAATAATGGACTAATTACACATTGTAGGCTTATGGAAATGAGTTTTGCGAGAATAAAGTTTATCTACATGTGTTCCATAAAAACTTTGGAACACTCATTTACTCATTGGTTCCCGATAGATCCAAATTTGGGAAACTGCAGAAACTAATCTTTTGGGATCCAATATGAGGGGAATAGGAGTTCTCGAGCAAAATTTTTATTAAAAATCATGTAGATACATAAATGTTATGCTCACAAAACTTATTTCCATAAGCCTATGATGCATAACTAGCCTACTATTTGCGAAAACCTAAATTTTAGCCGTAGCTAGTTACCACGTCCTACCAGCAAAGACGCGCCGCCAAGTGATTTAGCGTTCCAGCGCGATGCTGTATAGAAACTTATTATGATTTACTTGATTGATTACTTACACATTCAGAGTTAGTACGATAGATAGCACCTTCGGCTGCATCATCACTTAACATTAGAAATCGCATTGAAATACTAACTCACAAAGTGTTACAAGTACATAATTTAAAAATTAAAAAACACGACTGCCCAGTGGTAAAATGACTTTTTCCAAAAAAATATAGCCTATGTTACTCGGAATGATGTAAGGATTCTAACGATAACCCATAATATGTCCAATTCTATTCAGCCGTTCAAAAGTTACGGTGGAATAAAGAAACGCTCATACATGAACCCTAAAAACATTACACTCCTTTTTTGGGCAGTCGTGTAAAAAATGTAAATCATCTGCCAAAAAGATGTCGCATAACATTGTTTAATTAAACAGCGGTTAAACACTTGGTTTAATTGGATCTCAGTCAGTCGCGAAGTGATTGACATTGACAGCGACTACGAAAGCTCGAACCCAGTGTTACTATTGACAGCGTACCGTAGTTTGTCTCGCAGCGTACTCCGTTTTTGGTAGTTGGGCAATTTGAGAAGGTTGAAACATGTCGACGAAGTTGGTAATCGATTCAGCGGATCCTTCTTTCTGATTGTGAAAAATCCGCGTATGACGCTACCTGCGAAGAAAAATAGCTTCAAAACAATATGAAAGAAACATCCTATACTTATATCATAATGCTTATTGCTTGGTGACACGACGTTTAGATTCCTTGTAGTAAGAAGCACGGTTGCTAAATACACTTAGCAACAAGTGTTTCACAAAGTAATTACTAGTTGGAAATAACGCAAGAATAGATGAAATGAGAACGTCGTTTGTGAACGCTCTTTGTAGTTTTTGAGGTCACTGTCACTACTAATCAAGCTATTACTCAGCTCAGGACTAGATTTGCGTACTAGTTGGAAATAGCGCAAGAATAGATGACATGAGAACGTCGTTTGTGAACGCTCTTTGTAGTTTTTGAGGTCACTGTCACTACTAATCAAGCTATTACTCAGCTCTGGACTAGATTTGCGTACTAGTTGGAAATAACGCAAGAATAGATGAAATGAGAACGTCGTTTGTGAACGCTCTTTGTAGTTTTTGAGGTCACTGTCACTACGAATCAAGGTATTACTGACTAGAGACTAGATTTGCAGAGTCCATCCAGTGGGTACACTGTAGCGACAAATATTCCGCAGTAAAGCAGTAATTACAAAGCGTTACTGTATTTCGATTTGAAGGGCACTGTAGCCAGCGACATTTAGGAGTATAAGTCGACTTTAAAACTGATGTTTCAGGATATTAATTAAATTACATTGTAAAGTTTTGAGAAGCACTATATCTGTAATTTTCCCCATAAAACTAACGTCGGATTGACATTATTGCTTCTTAACATACATTGCTATAAAATAATACGATCCATACAGTAGTCGCATATACGTGTGATAACTGTACTCTATGTTGGCTGACAGTACCTACGTCGTGGTACCAACTTTTAACGCAAAATGGCACACATACATTTCCGTTCATTTTACAAAATCACTCCCATAAAAAAAAATATCCAGCAATCGAGAGGGATACATGTTTTATGTATCCCTCTGATGTGCATGTACATCAAAAAAATTACCTATTGTGTCTCCCGTGTCTTCGTCGTCGCCCACTTCGACGCATCGGATCGAGAATGGAGGCTTGAGGTGCGCGAACCCGAGCACCGGCGGCTTCGAACACGATGTCACGAACTAAAGCAAAATAATTCATTGACGCTGGCCATAATTAATTACGTCACACGTTAAGAGGGTGGTAGGGGGGCGAGGAAGTGTGACATTGTGTGACAAGGGGGTGGGGAGGGGTCCTCGTGATTTCAAATTCTGTTAAGACTTCTATATGACCAGCTGTAACAAGGACGGGGGAGAGCAAAAAATCATGAAATTCGTGTTACGTTATTTACTGATGACCCCTTTTGTAAAGTAGTTTCTGCTCAATTTTGACAGTTCAGGGTAAAATGATGTTTTTGTCTGTTAAAACTGTTGTCTGTCCGCTCGCTCGTCACAATACCTTAAGGAACATGGCGCGCTCGTTCTCGGTGAAGTCCCTCTGCAGCACGTCCCACAGCCAGCACACGACGCGGTGCGAGTCGTGGAACCCGCCGTAGTACTGCGTGTGGCGGCGCAGGTCGCGCAGGTCCAGCGGCACGTTGTCTCCTTGTCTGTTTGTCTGTTCGCTCGCTCGTCACAATACCTTAAGGAACATGGCGCGCTCGTTCTCGGTGAAGTCCCTCTGCAGCACGTCCCACAGCCAGCACACGACGCGGTGCGAGTCGTGGAACCCGCCGTAGTACTGCGTGTGGCGGCGCAGGTCGCGCAGGTCCAGCGGCACGTTGTCTCCTTGTCTGTTTGTCTGTTCGCTCGCTCGTCACAATACCTTAAGGAACATGGCGCGCTCGTTCTCGGTGAAGTCCCTCTGCAGCACGTCCCACAGCCAGCACACGACGCGGTGCGAGTCGTGGAACCCGCCGTAGTACTGCGTGTGGCGGCGCAGGTCGCGCAGGTCCAGCGACACGTTGTCTCCTTGTCTGTTTGTCTGTTCGCTCGCTCGTCACAATACCTTAAGGAACATGGCGCGCTCGTTCTCGGTGAAGTCCCTCTGCAGCACGTCCCACAGCCAGCACACGACGCGCTGCGAGTCGTGGAACCCGCCGTAGTACTGCGTGTGGCGGCGCAGGTCGCGCAGGTCCAGCGGCACGTTGTCTCCTTGTCTGTTTGTCTGTTCGCTCGCTCGTCACAATACCTTAAGGAACATGGCGCGCTCGTTCTCGGTGAAGTCCCTCTGCAGCACGTCCCACAGCCAGCACACGACGCGCTGCGAGTCGTGGAACCCGCCGTAGTACTGCGTGTGGCGGCGCAGGTCGCGCAGGTCCAGCGGCACGTTGTCTCCTTGTCTGTTTGTCTGTTCGCTCGCTCGTCACAATACCTTAAGGAACATGGCGCGCTCGTTCTCGGTGAAGTCCCTCTGCAGCACGTCCCACAGCCAGCACACGACGCGGTGCGAGTCGTGGAACCCGCCGTAGTACTGCGTGTGGCGGCGCAGGTCGCGCAGGTCCAGCGGCACGTTGTCTCCTTGTCTGTTTGTCTGTTCGCTCGCTCGTCACAATACCTTAAGGAACATGGCGCGCTCGTTCTCGGTGAAGTCCCTCTGCAGCACGTCCCACAGCCAGCACACGACGCGGTGCGAGTCGTGGAACCCGCCGTAGTACTGCGTGTGGCGGCGCAGGTCGCGCAGGTCCAGCGGCACGTTGTCTCCGCTTATGAGACGCTGAAGCTACAGGAAAAATTTCTTCTTGAAAACTATTATAATATTAAAGTCGACGACGTTTAGAGGCGTGGAAAGCCGCTATACACGGAGATCCCTTCAGGGGACTGTCTCAATGATGATAACCACTACGGTAGCTTAACATACTTCCGCTTTATCATTTAGTTAGATGCTATGAAGACGGCAGAGAGCTCACCAAATTGAAGCCAATGCCCAATACCTAGGTAGCCATTTCTGGAGATTAAGCAACTGTATGTATGTGCTGGTGAAACCTTGCCTCTGGTCAGAAGGTTAACAGAGTCACTATGGCGTCGGTCACTTTTTCAAGAATAATAAAATCTTAATTAATACTTAATATTAATTATTATTTGACTAAACAATTTGATTAAAATATTTTTTGATTGAAAAATTGCTACTATAAAGTTCGTAGCAATCCTCCGGTGGATTAATATTAAACTTTGTCAAGTGCACCCAGAAAGTAAGGTAAAAACTTACCTCAGGAGTAGAAAATAAAGACAGCCATTCCGGATTGATGATGGTCCTGAATCCTTTGATGAACGCATTCGTCTGATCCTTTATCTGCGTATGCATGCGGAAGTGTGCCATCAGGTGTATGTAGTTTATTCTGAAACGAAATCCACGAATTTCCTAAATTCGTGTCATCAAAATGATGGATTCCTAAATTTTTTAAGTGTGAGTCGGGCTCGCCTACTGAGGGAAACTTAACACCTCTGCCTGCAAATTCAAAAACACTTGTTGATTTTGGAACACCCAATGGTTTAAGAGTTTTGATAAAAATAACGGTTGTTACTTGTTTTCATTGGTGACAGGTATCGCCTTCCCGCCCGGCACCAGCTCGTGGGTGACAATCTCGCCCAACCGCTCTTCGTCCACCGAGAACGTCAGCTCTAGTGTGGAAATGTCGCCCTGGAATTGAATCATTGTATGAACTATATTATGTGAATAGGCACTGATATGTATCTCTGGATTCATGATTCCATAAGTTTGACAGTTCATTTTTTGTGCCGATTTGAAGCGCCTGCCCCGAGCGTCCACGGTACTAAATTGACATTTATTGGAAGTGGACCGTCGTTTTGAATGTCATTCGATTATAGTTCCATAGACGCTCACGCCAGGTTACGCAACAATTAGCGCCAAAATGGCGAAAATCAAATGTCTTCATTTTTACTTTGACAGTCAGCTATCCAGAGTATATTCTATATACTCTATGGAGGTCAGTGTCAATAGATATGCTTATCTCATCTTCTTAATTATTGTAGCTCTTTTGTTTTTGAAGGCAGAATCTGAAAGAAAAGTCACAAAATACTTTCTTGTTTTTATTACTAAAAAAAACTTCTAGTACTGTGTTTTACTTTAAATAAAGAAATATTATTTAATATTATAAAAAGGGAACCTCTGTGCAAAATTTCAGCAGGTGCGGAAACGTCTTGTGTAGAAAGAAACTAATAATTGTCTATGGTTAGAGATACCTAATATCAAAATAATATCAACATCACATCAAGTCATATAGGTCCCGCAATCGATGATCAATTTATAATCTATCGACAATAAATAGTGCATCTTGGCTAACATTTAGCATTATTCGTGAGAATAGCGTAAAAAAAGTATAGCGTTAGTTCCGTGGTTAGTGACGGCACCGCAATCCTAGGAAACCAAAGCTTAAACTGACCATAATTTTCAAAATTATTGACCATTTACTGGCCTTTATTCGGGGGAAAGAATTTTTTTCTTGACAGTTATAAAATAAATAAAATAAAATATCTTTATTTACCAAAAATGAGAATACATACACAATTATTTCTAGCGGTCTCCAAACTAGGAATCCTGTATTTTGGAGACCATTTATTACGCTTACCTATCTAAGATTATACTAGGGCTATGTAATATGTATTCCTGAAAGGATTATGATTTTACATTTCTACTATACCTATTAACATCATCATCTTATACAAAATAAAAGCAAGAGTATATTAAGTAAAAAATAAGTACATGGATACAATATATAAAACATAATTCACATATATATATATTTTTCATATATATATATTAAGATATAAATAATAATAATTGATATCATTATTTGTTTCCCGCTAGTAAATCCTCAGTATCCGCATAATTTAAAGTTTTTAACCAGTTTGTAATTAAGTTTGCCCAATAAAACAAAAACTATCAGGCATAAAATACCTAAATAAAAATCTGTTTTAAGAATTTACACGTAAAGTCCTTTGAAATTGTACCATACAATAAGTATCATATATTTTATCTCAGTTTGAAATTTTCCCCCCTTTTTAAGTAAAAATAAATATAGCTTTTATTTATTTTTTTCAATGATGTTGGATACAATTTCGTGAAGATAGTTTTAATAGTTTCTGAAAAAATCGAGTATGATAGACACATGGAATTGTACCATTTTGGTATGGAACCTTAAAAAAGATATCAAGTATTGCTATTTGTGATTGCGAATACCATCGTCCTTCCGTAGTCTCATCAGGCACTCTTGACCTGAGTTTCGAAAATTGATGTTCGAAAATTTATATATTGTATTTTTTTGGTCGCAGAGTGCTCTCGCAAAGCTATATGAGTACGTCCTACATTACATATTGCCGACGACATGCTGAAATACTGACTTTACTGACTTTTTTTTACGAAAAACTGACTTTTACTGACCGACTTCAAAATAACTGACTTTTACTGACTTTAATGACTTGTTTCGGCCCCTGCCATTGCTACACGTCGTGACGCAACGTTATTTGTCACTCGGCTCAGCCTGCAGGTCCACGTCCAGGTCCAGGTTTGTCGAGGAGATGGTCACTCATCATGATGTCAGGATACGAGTCAGGACATTTTGTGTATGGCCACTGGTTTTCTATACGCCTACAGATATACCTGGAAGTGCTTGATGTACGTGAGGCTGCGGTAGAGGTCGCGGTCCAGCGAGGGCAGCTCGTCGATCCAGCTGTACAACGCCTGCTGCGTCTGCCCCAGCACCTGGCTCAGGAAGAACGACGCGAACGGCACGTCCACCACTATACCCTGAAACAAACATACAGGCAGGCATTACACTAAAATTACAACGGCGGCCGTTTGTTTGTCTGTGTGTAAAAACCTGTCTGTGCCTTAGTATGCGTGTGCGTGCGTGCGCGTGAATGTGGGTTTGTAACTCAATTAAGCAACTACTTCTCAATCGATTTCGCTCAAACTCGAAATTAAGATTACATCCTGAATGCGTAGGCCTGTTTTTATCCCTTGAAAGCCCGAATTTCACGCGGGCCAGTTATAGAATCGAATACAATTACTTGAAAAAGATCTAATTATTTTTGTTAGTCGTGTGCTGTGAGCGACTAGATTATTATTTTTGCTTCTAACTATAAAGGGTTACGAAATTTATTAATAATTTGTTGGTCCTATATATTCCAATGGTTTTACCTCGTATACAGCTTTGCCCAGCATGCGCCCGATGAACTCGAACAGCTGCAGTCGGTTCTCCTGCAGACAGGACGTGGGCGACGGGTACAGCCATTCCTCGATCGTCACGCGGAACAGGTTCAGCGACGGATCGAACACGCGCTTGATCGTCTCCTCGAGGAACTCTGCAAACAGCTTACCTCGTAAACTGCTTTGCCCAGCATTCGCCCGATGAACTCGAACAGCTGCAGGTGGTTCTCCTGCAGACAGGACGTGGGCGACGGGAACAGCCGCTCCTCGATCGTCACGCGGAACAGGTTCAGCGACGGATCGAACACGCGCTTGATCGTCTCCTCGAGGAACTTAGCAAACAGCTTACCTCGTAAACAGCTTTGCCCAGCATTCGCCCGATGAACTCGAACAGCTGCAGTCGGTTCTCCTGCAGACAGGACGTGGGCGACGGGTACAGCCATTCCTCGATCGTCACGCGGAACAGGTTCAGCGACGGATCGAACACGCGCTTGATCGTCTCCTCGAGGAACTCTGCAAACAGCTTACCTCGTAAACTGCTTTGCCCAGCATTCGCCCGATGAACTCGAACAGCTGCAGGTGGTTCTCCTGCAGACAGGACGTGGGCGACGGGAACAGCCGCTCCTCGATCGTCACGCGGAACAGGTTCAGCGACGGATCGAACACGCGCTTGATCGTCTCCTCGAGGAACTTAGCAAACAGCTTACCTCGTAAACAGCTTTGCCCAGCATGCGCCCGATGAACTCGAACAGCTGCAGGTGGTTCTCCTGCAGACAGGACGTGGGCGACGGGTACAGCCATTCCTCGATCGTCACGCGGAACAGGTTCAGCGACGGATCGAACACGCGCTTGATCGTCTCCTCGAGGAACTCTGCAAACAGCTTACCTCGTAAACAGCTTTGCCCAGCATTCGCCCGATGAACTCGAACAGCTGCAGGTGGTTCTCCTGCAGACAGGACGTGGGCGACGGGTACAGCCGCTCCTCGATCGTCACTCGGAACAGGTTCAGCGACGGATCGAACACGCGCTTGATCGTCTCCTCGAGGAACTCTGCAAACAGCTTACCTCGTAAACAGCTTTGCCCAGCATTCGCCCGATGAACTCGAACAGCTGCAGGTGGTTCTCCTGCAGACAGGACGTGGGCGACGGGAACAGCCGCTCCTCGATCGTCACTCGGAACAGGTTCAGCGACGGATCGAACACGCGCTTGATCGTCTCCTCGAGGAACTCTGCAAACAGCTTACCTCGTAAACAGCTTTGCCCAGCATTCGCCCGATGAACTCGAACAGCTGCAGGTGGTTCTCCTGCAGACAGGACGTGGGCGACGGGTACAGCCGCTCCTCGATCGTCACTCGGAACAGGTTCAGCGACGGATCGAACACGCGCTTGATCGTCTCCTCGAGGAACTCTGCAAACAGCTTACCTCGTAAACAGCTTTGCCCAGCATTCGCCCGATGAACTCGAACAGCTGCAGGTGGTTCTCCTGCAGACAGGACGTGGGCGACGGGTACAGCCGCTCCTCGATCGTCACTCGGAACAGGTTCAGCGACGGATCGAACACGCGCTTGATCGTCTCCTCGAGGAACTCTGCAAACAGCTTACCTCGTAAACAGCTTTGCCCAGCATTCGCCCGATGAACTCGAACAGCTGCAGGTGGTTCTCCTGCAGACAGGACGTGGGCGACGGGTACAGCCGCTCCTCGATCGTCACTCGGAACAGGTTCAGCGACGGATCGAACACGCGCTTGATCGTCTCCTCGAGGAACTCTGCAAACAGCTTACCTCGTAAACAGCTTTGCCCAGCATTCGCCCGATGAACTCGAACAGCTGCAGGTGGTTCTCCTGCAGACAGGACGTGGGCGACGGGTACAGCCGCTCCTCGATCGTCACTCGGAACAGGTTCAGCGACGGATCGAACACGCGCTTGATCGTCTCCTCGAGGAACTCTGCAAACAGCTTACCTCGTAAACAGCTTTGCCCAGCATTCGCCCGATGAACTCGAACAGCTGCAGGTGGTTCTCCTGCAGACAGGACGTGGGCGACGGGTACAGCCGCTCCTCGATCGTCACTCGGAACAGGTTCAGCGACGGATCGAACACGCGCTTGATCGTCTCCTCGAGGAACTCTGCAAACAGCTTACCTCGTAAACAGCTTTGCCCAGCATTCGCCCGATGAACTCGAACAGCTGCAGGTGGTTCTCCTGCAGACAGGACGTGGGCGACGGGAACAGCCGCTCCTCGATCGTCACTCGGAACAGGTTCAGCGACGGATCGAACACGCGCTTGATCGTCTCCTCGAGGAACTCTGCAAACAGCTTACCTCGTAAACAGCTTTGCCCAGCATTCGCCCGATGAACTCGAACAGCTGCAGGTGGTTCTCCTGCAGACAGGACGTGGGCGACGGGTACAGCCGCTCCTCGATCGTCACTCGGAACAGGTTCAGCGACGGATCGAACACGCGCTTGATCGTCTCCTCGAGGAACTCTGCAAACAGCTTACCTCGTAAACAGCTTTGCCCAGCATTCGCCCGATGAACTCGAACAGCTGCAGGTGGTTCTCCTGCAGACAGGACGTGGGCGACGGGTACAGCCGCTCCTCGATCGTCACTCGGAACAGGTTCAGCGACGGATCGAACACGCGCTTGATCGTCTCCTCGAGGAACTCTGCAAACAGCTTACCTCGTAAACAGCTTTGCCCAGCATTCGCCCGATGAACTCGAACAGCTGCAGGTGGTTCTCCTGCAGACAGGACGTGGGCGACGGGTACAGCCGCTCCTCGATCGTCACTCGGAACAGGTTCAGCGACGGATCGAACACGCGCTTGATCGTCTCCTCGAGGAACTCTGCAAACAGCTTACCTCGTAAACAGCTTTGCCCAGCATTCGCCCGATGAACTCGAACAGCTGCAGGTGGTTCTCCTGCAGACAGGACGTGGGCGACGGGTACAGCCGCTCCTCGATCGTCACTCGGAACAGGTTCAGCGACGGATCGAACACGCGCTTGATCGTCTCCTCGAGGAACTCTGCAAACAGCTTACCTCGTAAACAGCTTTGCCCAGCATTCGCCCGATGAACTCGAACAGCTGCAGGTGGTTCTCCTGCAGACAGGACGTGGGCGACGGGTACAGCCGCTCCTCGATCGTCACTCGGAACAGGTTCAGCGACGGATCGAACACGCGCTTGATCGTCTCCTCGAGGAACTCTGCAAACAGCTTACCTCGTAAACAGCTTTGCCCAGCATTCGCCCGATGAACTCGAACAGCTGCAGGTGGTTCTCCTGCAGACAGGACGTGGGCGACGGGTACAGCCGCTCCTCGATCGTCACTCGGAACAGGTTCAGCGACGGATCGAACACGCGCTTGATCGTCTCCTCGAGGAACTCTGCAAACAGCTTACCTCGTAAACAGCTTTGCCCAGCATTCGCCCGATGAACTCGAACAGCTGCAGGTGGTTCTCCTGCAGACAGGACGTGGGCGACGGGTACAGCCGCTCCTCGATCGTCACTCGGAACAGGTTCAGCGACGGATCGAACACGCGCTTGATCGTCTCCTCGAGGAACTCTGCAAACAGCTTACCTCGTAAACAGCTTTGCCCAGCATTCGCCCGATGAACTCGAACAGCTGCAGGTGGTTCTCCTGCAGACAGGACGTGGGCGACGGGTACAGCCGCTCCTCGATCGTCACTCGGAACAGGTTCAGCGACGGATCGAACACGCGCTTGATTGTCTCCTCGAGGAACTCTGCAAACAATGGCCACTAATTTCATTGCTACTAGTACATCAGCTTTCATAGCGAAATTTTGTGTGTATGTTGTGTTTATTTTATTATTCCTTCACACTGCAACTACTAACTAATCCCATTTGGCTAAAATTTGCAATTTTATATATAGGAAAATCCTTGGCTCCCCCACAGGATTTGTGAGAATCCTCTGAAATCCAAGCGGGCCGATCCTCGGGCAAGTCCTTTTTGAAATGAAAAAACTATGGAACTCGTTACAGTAACGTAACCGACACCTCAAACTGTAACCGTAACCGACACCTATATGTATAGCTAAGTATTATTATTTTTTTTAGTTTTTACCTTCACTCACGGAAAAACACGTCTTTTCAAAGTAATGTTACCTTTGAACACTCCATCCTGGTCGATGCCAGCCTCATCCAAGCCCTGCTCGTTGATGAACCTCACTCGCACCACGCCCCGCAGCGCTCTGCTGGGCAGCGCCGCCAGCTGTCGGTAGCCGTCCTCCACCAGTCTGTTCCGCCGGACAGTCACCAGGGTCGACCGACCGCCGCACGCGCGCTCTGTCAGACCCAGCACCACCTGGTAACAATCCAACCATACTGATACTATTAGTATGCGATAAGTATGTAAACTCTGTAAATAGTTAACTAATTATGCCGCAATTATATACGTCCTTATACGTTATTCGTGTTGGTTAGTCCGCTCAACCCTTAGTGAACACGCATCGTAACTACAAGACAGTCATGCAAAAATTATCAGTATCCAAAATAAGAAGCTAAATCAGCAACTGATTTTGGATTTTGGATACTGTGGGTTTTGTACGACGAGTTTGTCGGCGTGTATTTCAATCTTAAAGGCATAGACGGCATGTTTAAGCGATTTTCAGTGAAGACATTGACATTTCAATTTAAACTTTAAATATTTTGGGTCTTTAATGTAAAGTCGCTGTCAAGCAGAAACAAGATTGGATAAAATTTTCTCGATAGAATGTCCTCCCGAAAGTTGCTCCAAAATCTGTTTTACTACTTTTTATCGGAAACTACAATGAATGAAATAATTGTAATTTTTGTTTTAATGTGTCGGAAATAATAATATCCAAAAACGCTTAGAAACCGATTATACATAGATAACTGACTTAGTTTTTTAGAAATTAGTAAAAACGTAGTTTTTCTGTTACATTATTCCGCGACGCTACATGTCGCACCCACCAACGTGTTCATGCAAAGACAAAAATAAATTCGATATATAATTTTAACAAATCTCGTGGGATTGTGCCATATCCTATTCGATTATAATGGGATATGGTACATGTACATATGGTTTGGATGTCTGTCTGTGGGAGGCTTCGGCCACGGCTGGAGTGTTAAATATTGTTACGAGTATAATTGTATAACTAATTTCTTTGTTTTAACTTTTTCCCACACGTTTCTATTTGTATCTTTAGTTCGTGGCGTCACCCTGTCAAGAGCTCCAACTGAAAATCAGCGCTGTGTGCTCTCATGCTTGCATGGGGCGCGCAGCACTATGCTGAGTTGGGGCCCATTCCTGGGTCGTGCCACACATAACAGGCGGTGTCTGGTGCTTCCGTCACTTGGGCAACAGTCTAGTATTTGTTGCCCAGGTGGTGGAAGTTTCAGACATCGTTTTGGTACATAAGTGTGTACTTTGTTTTATGTGTGGCATAATGTTTGGAAATAAACATATTTTTCTTTATTTATTTATTATTTGTCGAGCATGTTCTTACCTTTTCATCAGCCACCGCTCGTCTAAAGAGCCTGACGCGTTCTCCGTGAGCGATCATGTGAGGAGTCTTTTGTACCAGGACCTGTGTAGTAAATAATAATTCTTATTAATTCAATGTTCGATTGTGGATATGATTGGCTTCATGGTTACCTGTGAATGGTACGGTACATATTCTATAGAATACTATCTGACCGGACAAACGTTATTTTGTCATTAGGGATATAAAAAAATAGCTTAAGACCTATTCTCAGACCTACTGAACATTCACAGAAAATTTCATAACAATTAGTCGCTCTCTTAAGACTATATCACCACTTTCCATCAGGTATGATAACAGTCAAGCGCTTGCCTATATAGTTAAAGAAAACACTGCGACGTGAACACCTCGTTGCTCTGTATCGTGTTCACAGTACTCGCCTGCTGCGGTTTCTTGCCCTTCTCGAGGTCGGCCATGAACTGCGAGTCCCTGATGTCCCGCACGAGCCAGTGCTGCGCGGGCGCGTACGCGCGGCGACAGTCGCGGCGGTACAGCGCCAGCAGCAGCGTGTGCAGCGACGTGAACACTTCGTTGCTCTGTACGTGTTCACAGTACTCGCCTGCTGCGGTTTCTTGCCCTTCTCGAGGTCGGCCATGAACTGCGAGTCCCTGATGTCCCGCACGAGCCAGTGCTGCGCGGGCGCGTACGCGCGGCGACAGTCGCGGCGGTACAGCGCCAGCAGCAGCGTGTGCAGCGACGTGAACACTTCGTTGCTCTGTACGTGTTCACAGTACTCGCCTGCTGCGGTTTCTTGCCCTTCTCGAGGTCGGCCATGAACTGCGAGTCCCTGATGTCCCGCACGAGCCAGTGCTGCGCGGGCGCGTACGCGCGGCGACAGTCGCGGCGGTACAGCGCCAGCAGCAGCGTGTGCAGCGACGTGAACACTTCGTTGCTCTGTACGTGTTCACAGTACTCGCCTGCTGCGGTTTCTTGCCCTTCTCGAGGTCGGCCATGAACTGCGAGTCCCTGATGTCCCGCACGAGCCAGTGCTGCGCGGGCGCGTACGCGCGGCGACAGTCGCGGCGGTACAGCGCCAGCAGCAGCGTGTGCAGCGACGTGAACACTTCGTTGCTCTGTACGTGTTCACAGTACTCGCCTGCTGCGGTTTCTTGCCCTTCTCGAGGTCGGCCATGAACTGCGAGTCCCTGATGTCCCGCACGAGCCAGTGCTGCGCGGGCGCGTACGCGCGGCGACAGTCGCGGCGGTACAGCGCCAGCAGCAGCGTGTGCAGCGACGTGAACACTTCGTTGCTCTGTACGTGTTCACAGTACTCGCCTGCTGCGGTTTCTTGCCCTTCTCGAGGTCGGCCATGAACTGCGAGTCCCTGATGTCCCGCACGAGCCAGTGCTGCGCGGGCGCGTACGCGCGGCGACAGTCGCGGCGGTACAGCGCCAGCAGCAGCGTGTGCAGCGACGTGAACACTTCGTTGCTCTGTATCGTGTTCACAGTACTCGCCTGCTGCGGTTTCTTGCCCTTCTCGAGGTCGGCCATGAACTGCGAGTCCCTGATGTCCCGCACGAGCCAGTGCTGCGCGGGCGCGTACGCGCGGCGACAATCGCGGCGGTACAGCGCCAGCAGCAACGTGTGCAGCGACGTGAACACCTCGTTGCTCTGTATCGTTTTCAGATCTACGGTGACACGAAGAAAAATTATAATTAGACCATTGTCGATTGTGCTTCGTCGATTGTGCTTCGTCGATTATAGCAAGGCTTTCGACTGTGTCGACTGGAGCTGTTTATGGAAGGTTCTTTTAGAAATCCAAAACACTTGGTAATGCAACCCAGGACACTATAACACGACAGTGAAGGAGTCGTAAGGATGAATGAAACCCTTCAAATTTGGTAAAGGTGTAAGACAAGGGTGTCTGCTTTCTCCTATCCTATTCAATATCTACGGGGAATACATCATGAGGCGAAGTCTCGAAGACTGGGAAGGTGGCGTCAGTATCGGTGGAGTAAAACTAACCAATTTAAGATACGCTGATGACACGACGCTCCTAGAAGCAACTGAGGCTGAGATGGCTTCTCTGTTGGGTAGGATGGACGAAATAAGCAAAGACATGAGTTTCTCCATAAACAGATCTAAGACGAAAGTTATGGTTGTAGATCGTGGTAAAAAACTGGAACTCAGGTTTACTAAATCTGGTCGAAATACGAAGGCGTATCGGAATGGCCAAGAGTGCTATGTCTCAGCTGCATAAGACTTGGAGGGATAGACACATGAGGAATACGACACAGAGAGACTTAAAACCTTAGCTACTTTAAACTTAGGTATGGAATCCAACTGAATCAAATCCAAACTATATTTTTATAGACCAGGCCTCCAGTCCTGCAATTTTTTTAAATAAAAATCCGGATTTAAATAGTTGACAAAATGTAAACATTGTAAACATACAAGTATATTAAAACGCTTTGGCTTTAGGATTTTTGTCCTACAGATAAGTACAATAAAACAGAATTTTTTACTCACCAAATAATTGTGTTATTATTGATTTATAGATGAACATGTTCAAAAAGTGTGACATGTTGACAAAGTCTTGCAATTTGAAAGGTTCCTGCTTTTCATACATTTCCATGTCATCCAATATCCTGAAACAAATCGTTTATCCTATATCTTTGTAAACAAATCCTAAAACAATACACAGTTGTGGGTAATTTCAACAAAACGTTTTAAAATAAAATTGTCAGTTTAAAACAAAGATTTGCAGCGTGCACAGGAACTGCCACGCTCACATCATACTTACGTGACGTAATGCGTCATGCAGTCACTGAACAGAACGAGCATCTGGAACTCGGGCGCCGACGCCTTGGTGTTGAGCGCCAGCAGTTCGAGGAAGGCCTTCAGGCCGCAGGTGGGGCCCAGCGTGCACAGGAACTGCCACAGCGAGTACAGTATTTCATCCTGGTTGCACAGACCTGCAACAAACACTCTCATATAACAAGTTAATACTTGACCGCAAGCTCATCTGAAATAAGTGAGATAGAAGAAGCTGGCTTAGTAGTGACTCTTTGCTCATAGGGTGGTAACCAGCCGCGGCTGAAGCTTCCCACCAGACCAGACCTGAGATAATGTAGAAATGATAAAATTCCAAAAGTACCGGAAATCAAACCTGGGACATTGAAACGTTTATGAATGTTCCAGGAGGATGAATAAAAATACACGTTGTAATGTCAAAACTCCACCGCCAAACAATTTCAAGTTTGCACTGAGCAGAACTGGCAATCAACTCGTTGTTTTATAACAAAAAATCACTACTTACCAGTTAGAATATCTAATTTAACTTGCGACATGGTCTGCATCGCCGTGTGGTACATGGAGCATATGAGTGCAACTTTTGTACAATCCGGCGATCCTAGTTTTCTAAAGTTCTTGCTTGAATATGATCTGAAATAAGTGTAAGGTAATTATTTTAACTGATTGCTGAATATAAGGGAAACTTGGCTTACCAAGGAGGTTAGACACTTGATTTAAAGTTAAAACCTTACCCTCAGGCGGTTTATCTACCGTAGCCGTTACCTGATAGGGTTAGATGTGCACAACGAATATTTGTTTTCAAATTTCACTTCGATCACTTTTCTTTCTAATCCTTTTTTTTTTTCTTTTTATGCTATACAAGTTAGTACTTGACTGCGATCTCACCTGATGGTAAGTGATGATGCAGTCGAAGATGTTAGCGTACTAACTTGGAAGGGGTAAGTTAAGTCACCCCAACGGTTTCTACACAGCATCATACCGGAACGCTAAATCGCTTGGCGGTACGTCTTTGCTGGTAGGGTGGTAAGGGTAACTAGCCACGGCCAAAGCCTCCCACCAGACCAGACCTGAGCCAATTTAGAAATTATAAAATTCCAAGGTGGCCCGTGGCGGGAATCGAACCCGCGACCTTCCCACTCGAATCCGAGCGTGCGTCTCCTGCGCCACGGAGGTCGTCAAAAAAATCCATGTAGAAAGACAGAGAAAAGAGATGTTGCGCGCATCTACTGAACTTACCGAGATCGAGATAATTTCTGAATAAGATCTAGATGACCTGATGGATGGGCGATGGACACGAATCTTCAAGGTCTTCTCGCTCCCGCGGTGACGGATATGGTAGACAAACGGTCCCCCATTCTATTGATATCTACAGTTGAAAGAGGCCTCCTCTTTTATAGTAGAGATTATATACACAGACCCATAAGTCCTTGAAATTCTGGATTAAGAGAGCTTTAACGTCAACTTTAACGCGCTCTCTGAGGCACAAACATGTAACGTTTCCAGCCTTTTCATAGATGAGAAACAAAAGTAACCAATTGTAGAATTATTAGTACCTACTCACCTATTAGTTCTAGCTTCTATAGCCCTCCTAATAAAGGAGGCGGGGTTACTGCTGGACACAGGCGTAGAGGGCTGAGAGGGTCCCGCCCCCTCCTCGCCCGTGATTCCTGCTTCCTGCATCTCCTTCCGACATAAAACGCAGGAATTATAGACACTGCGCGTAAGGAATCCTCGAGGCATAAGCAAAGTAGAGGTGATAGTCGTTTATGCGTAAATGACATGGCCGGATTCTGCCCTCGGAAAAAAATATTCATGGCCAATGTCTTTACAATTGTTTAATTTTTATGATCAGAAAACAGGCGAGAGACATATCAACATAACAACTTGCAACAAAATATTTTTAACAGCGATGAATTTTTTGTTAAAATATTGTTATTCAAAATGTTTACTCGCATTTTCTAAGCTTTGTAATATGAAAAATAATTAGTTCATAACCAATACGCATCATTTTTTAATGAAAAATCTTTGCTATTAAAAATATTTAGGCGCATTTTGTTGGCAAATATTCAGGCGAAAGTTGTTACTCTGATAATATGTCTCTCGCCTGTTTTCTGATCATAAAACTTAAACGATTTTAAAAACATAATTATAAGCTTAAATATGACGTACGTGACGTGTTTGTCGATGGCCATGAATATTTTTTTTCCAGGGCACAGCTCCATACAAGTTTCGGCCATGTCCTTTTTGTAGTATTCGGGATCCATGCTGGAAACTTGTTGTAATTTCATTGGGTATAGAGAGAGAACGCCTGGGCAAGTAATTTATGATTTTTTTAAAACACTCACGCTAAGAGCATGGGAAAGATATCTGCGACGCGACGTAACGTTGATCACGTGCCTCATCGATTTTTAATTACTATCAAAGATAAATGTCAATATCTGGGTGACCGAGCTTCGCTCGGTAGTTTAACTACTGGCTAATAGATGGCAGCAGAAGTGCTTCGCTCGGTAGTTTAACTACTGGCTAATAGATGGCAGCAGAAGCCATATTTTTATTATTTTTTTTTTGTAAATTCGACATTTTCTAAAAATGAATCCCAGCTAGATCGATTTATCGCCCCCAAAACCCCCTGTATACTAAATTTCATGAAAATCGTTGGAGCCGTTGCCGAGATCCAGATTATATAGAAATATATATATATATAAGAATTGCATGTTTAAAGGTATAGGATATCACTTTATAAAAAAGTAGTGGACTCGGCAAACGTGGTTTTCCCATTAGGGATATAAAAATAAGCTATTTTTTTCAAACCTACCGAACGTACATAGAAAATTTTATAACATCTGTGGACAATTCATTTTGAAGGAGTTTGGTGACAAAACTTGGCACGAGAATTTTATATATTAGAAATATAAATAAGTCTACCTTTCCAGTACCAAACAATGAACTGATACAAAATGGGATCACACTTCTATGGAATTTGATATCTTTTATTTCAATACCAAAAACATTTTGTGTAATGTTAAATTTTCTATTATAGATGATGTTGAATGGGACACTACCTTCAATGGGGTTCCAAGTAGCTTCTTCAATAGCGGAGTTCCCCACAACAATGATAGCTGTGTCCGCAGATTGTTCATAGCGGGGGGCAGGTATGCGTCTAAGCCTTGCGCGAACCAGCCCAGTATTGGGTGCCAGTTGCTCAGGTTGCCCTTTTTGCATACCACGTACTGTTGGCAGCAATCCAGGAAACGGCTCACCACCAACTGTAAGAGAAATTCTTCGCTATATACAAGATGTGGGTTAATAGCTATAGTGTGCCCATAGCTAACCTTTTAATTTGATCCCAGAAACATATAAATAGAGATAAGAAGACCCAATTATTTATTTTCAACACAAAACTTATTGTTTTTAGCAACCCCAACTGTGATGTCAATGAAGCGAATACTTTTCATTATTTCCAGTTCATTCATATTGAATAAGCTATTTTTAGGGATGTCACTAAAAATTTATGGTACATTTTTGAACTCTCTATAGTATAGAGAGTTCAAAAATGTATATATATATAGAGTCTATAGTATCCCTCAGAATATGAGCTAGACTTCCTGTGATATTTTAGAGAGAGAGAGAGAGAGAGCATATACAACACGTTGTATATGCTCTTAGAAACTCTCTTTTTAGTTCTTTATGATCTGTGTTTCACAAAGTCATTTGAGGATAAACTACTGTCGCATATCTTAGCTCGGCATCAACTCTGGCGTGTACCATAGTACATTTGGTATAGTATTCTTCAATTGAAATATGCAGGGAGCTTAGTATAGGTTCTCTTGCGATACAAACTATATTATGTGCTGTATAAATGCTATCGAGCTATTTACGTTATTGTATTTTGTACTAGCCATGCTAAGCATTGTCAAAAGCAAACTTTTCGAAAATTCAGAACACTCGGAAATTCCAACCCCTAGAACTCAATAAGGAACAGTGACTATCGAAAAGGCATTGGCAATGGTCAACGCTACTTACCACGAATGTAGGATAGTACGTGTTGGGCTGCGCGTGCTCTCTCTCGCAGTAGGCCAGATGCACGAGGTTGGCGAGCAGGCACAGCGCATAGTTGCCCTCCAGCGTGTTGAACACGATGCGCATGTTCTGATCCGCGCTCAGGAACTCCACGCACTTATCGAACATGCCGTGCGACCTGAACGCTGCTATCGACTGCAAAAATGTAAGTTACGAAATTTAATACAACAGTTGAAATAGCAGACAAAGATCGAAATAAATGCTATAGTTCAAACTGCACATACCTCTGGCGATATCTGTGTCATGTGGAAGACCAGGGTGGGTACAGATAGTATTTGTATAATGTACATGGTGAGCAGCTTCTCAGAGAACTGTGCGGACACCAGCGGCCGCAGCGTGAGTGTCACTATAGCTGTCAGAGATATGTTCTTCAAATACACTTTCTCACGACACAAGCCTCGGAGGAGAAGGGACTGCAAAACAGATAATGTCAATATATGACATTGTACCCCTTTAAATTCACATAGAAGAGAGTAAGATGACAGTTTGTTAATAAGGATAAGGAGTGCAGAAAGTGCAAATTAATGAATGATGGTCAAACTTCTGCCACTTGCAAAACAGTAAAGCTTGCTAAAATAGATGAACAAATTACATATTGTAAAATCTGCATTTTTACAATATGTCATTTGTTCATCTATTCTATTCTTTGAGGCTATTTACTTATTGAGCAGTTTTAGTACTTATATTCTCATATTATATAGTAACCTATAACCTATACAATATTCTCACAACTGAGTTTTCAACAAAGGTCTTGAAATTGAACTTTGTTCTCTCAGTGCATGTATATTTATTTATTTATTTAATTTAATATTATATGCCTTTAAGCAGTTGGAACTCCCCAAAATGCGAATCCCCTCACTAGTCTCACCTTCAAAGTCAAATAATAGCCTCTATGAAACAGTGAGCCCATCACATTGGCACACAGCTGTGTCATGCCTCTCCTGAGCTTCTCAAAGTTCTTAAGCCTCGTCAACGCCCACATGTTGGTTGCAGTGAACGCCAACAGTGTGTGCAGGTGTATGAGTATACTCTGCATGTCTATGGGCGACTCAGGTTTTAGCTCCTCAAGATATTGACAGCATTTGTACAACAGGTCTTTTATGTGGGCTATCCATCGGTAACTGAAAGTACACATTTATTTTAATTTGTGTCATTGAACTATGATGTACTGTACTGTACTGTAGATACATACAGATGGAAAAATCAAACTTATTAATTTGACATTAATAAAACTCATTGATACAGTCTCTCTAAAATATAAATACCAGTATGTTTATACTAACTAGTTCGGGAAAAGTGCCACCGAGAGGTCTTATAGTGCTCTTGACAATTTTACAGGCATATACAGTTTGACTCTAATAAGATTAGTAAGGCTACCCCATGATAAAACTTTGTAATATAAGTTGGTAACACAAAATGTATGTGTGTGTGTATGTTATATAAATTCTTGCCATAAATACCTGTTTTAAAAAACCCTGAATAACATACCTGTATTCTTTATTGAGAAACACACCCACATAGGATATTTTAACAGATTCAGAATGCAAACTCTGTACAATATACTTGCAGAGCTTTTCAAATCTCTTCTTGTCTCTTTGCTGCTTGAAGACAAGGAACAGGCGGCAAGCCACTCGGTACACGTCCAGTGCTTGCGCCAGCTCCAGTGGTTGATACTCATCCTGGGATCCCAGACTTATAGGCTCTGGAAGAAGTCTGTCAAAGTCATCCCTAAAACAATAATTATTGTTAAAATCTAAAAAGCTATTTATTTCCAGGGGCTTTAAGTAGGTAGGGTTAATATAAGGTCATTGACCAAAACCATTCATTGATAGATAAATTATGAATTATTAACATCACTGTTTCTACTCTATAATCATGTCACATTACACAGTAAAAACACATACAACACATAATATTAAATAATAAAGTTAGTCTACGCCAGAACTTTGCAATTTCATTATAGGTTATGGGCCCAGCATGCTTCCACTGTTTTATCATAATGGTCAATTGGTCATGAAAAATTTCCCAATTCTATTTTGTAAGCTTCTTCCTATTACCTTTGTAGGGCTTACTTGCGTCACCCCAATTAGGGTGTTAACTTTGAGTACACACTAACTCTAGTGTGATTTGTAAAAATTATCAAATTGGCAAACTCTGGTTCAAAAATGTAGATATTTAACCTACTGCTACTTGATGCAAATGGGCCCTAATAAAAAATTAACACAAATGCTAGTTTTCATCATCATTTTCATGTCTGTGAGCACACAGATTTGTAAACGCTGAATTCAATGTAGATATTACTGTTTAAGATCTAGTATAAACATATTTTGCCTTTGCAGAGACCTATCTATAACCTTTTTGATCTCATGGACCTACTTATACTCAATGAAGTCTCCGCTTGACCCAAATAAACTACGCACAGATGTAGCATATGGCATAAGCCAATTAGACTAATTAAAGCAAGCATATTTCATCTAATATAAATCAGTAAACAAATTTCTATAAAAATTAGATTTTTGAATAAAAAACTTCTTACCTACTGTGTAATCAAAAACGACCCGGAAAAGTTGTATACCGACAGAATAATTGTAATTTATTGGAACTAATTATAGTTGAGATAATTTGGTCAGTAGTCTGCTAGGTATAGCTCTGGTACAGCTATACCTTGTATAAAGAAAATTCTATGTAGCACCGATATGTAATAAATGGAATTAGGTCTACTAGGTATATCGTGTACTTACAAAATAAGCTTAACGAATCTATGCCTTGCGAGCCAACCCCGTACAATCGCCTGGATTTTAACAGCGGACTTTTCTCGCTTCTTTTCCAACGCTCGCTCCTCTCGAGCCGCTTTAGTCTGTTCTAGGAACGTATCCTTGCTGGTTAAAGACTTGGAAAACATCTTCAACCGCCTGTATCACACACAAGTTATAACGCTTTGTTTTCTTTTCGGTTTTATCTGTCAGGACGTGCCATTCTTATGCAAAGCAAATTCACAAACTTATCGCGGCAACAGAAGCATGTTTGATCTTCAAACCCATAAAAAAACTCCTAATAAACACAATTTAATAACAATGTGAAAGGTAATATTAATTCAATTTCATAATATGTTCATAATTTAAAATTTTATCAATTTTTACTCTAGGCTGGGGCTCTCTCGTCAAATTATGTACCTATCACAGGTACCTATATAGCCATAGACAAAACAATTTGGTTTGATAGTGACAGACGACAGTCACAGATGACATAATAGTTGACTAGCATAGAGATGACCTAACTATGGAGGCGCCCCATTCATTATCCTAGCCAAGCCTTGCGTGCTATGTTGGCAATGAAGAAGTGATAAAGTATGTTGGTGATATGATGAGCATATCTCTAGTTTTGTGGTCTGTGATGATGAGCGCCAAGATTTGTTGTGAAATGTTCGTTTACTGAGTTCCTATTGTCTATGGTTACTACCCTAGGTGGCGCCATCTTATGCGCTTTTGTAGACGGGTCCTATCGTTAATCGTTATTGTTTCCATGTTGTTAGGTCTGTAGTTGACTCTACGAGGCACGAAACTAATGGAGCAGCTTTAGTTTTCTACACATATATATGCGTTTATATGTTGTATAATAAACATCACATTGTCTCTTTCTAACTAATTCAGAATAATTGTTTACGTTAAACGAGATAGCAAAATATTTGTTATTTTCTGATTTCGGCAACACTGAAGTCGTGACGTCACGAAAGAATAGCCGGGTGGTAAATTCCTCCATAATTTGTAGCATTTTGTAGATTCGAACATGTTGAAACATGTATTCAAAGTTTATGCGTATCATGTTTTTTGAAATATTAGACAATCTTATAATTATTATTCTAATTTGCGTGGGGATTATAATTAGTATTCAGGTGTGAAAGTGCCTACTCAGTGTTGTGTTGTGCAGTGCAGATCGCGGAAAGACAAAAATAGGCCACATTTGACATTTCATAGGTCAGTATTCGATTTCATTAATTATATCGTTAAATCGTTAAAAGTTATGCGTGATTATGTGTTATGATCATATTACATGCACTTATATAATGTGTAAAAGGAGAAATATTTCTTTAGGATTGAAATAAATTCGATATAATTTTTGTTGTTATGTTAATAAAACCAAAACAAAGTATTAATGATGCGACCGCTGTTATGCCGACATTGATAAAATTCATTCAGTGACTACCAATTGGGTACTTCGGCTGCCTCTGGAGGCTCTTCGCAGTCCTTAGCAGAGGACTGTACAGGAGCTGTCTGCGATAACACGGTTTTCGACACTTCCCAGCCATTGGACTTATGTATGGAAATGCGCCTTTTCCGTGAGGAACTCCGAGAGGTCAGGAAGGAGGTGAGGGAGTTCCGTACAGAGCTGTTGGACATGCGAAGCGTCATCACTGAGTTGAAGGAGGCCAATGATAAGTGTGCCCGTTATCAAGCTGAAATTGAGTCGCTTCGAAAGGAGTTAAAAATCCACTCGAATACTAAGCGCAACAGGACGCGGAATGAACATAAGGCAACCACCGAGCCCCCGGCAGAGGGCAGTCAGCAGGCTGAGGCATTGGAGTGCGCCGGCGCAGGCTCGGGCGCGCAGGCCGCGCAGGTGACCGCCGAGCCCGCCGCGCCGCAAGTGCGGCCCGCGGCGCCCAGCTATGCGGCGGTGGCTAGGAAACCGGAGGTAAATCCACGCGTGGAAATACGGCATGATCATGAATCGGAGCATATTAGAAGGAATAATAATGACGAGAGCTGGATGGAGGTGAAAATTAAGAAGATGCACCCTATAAAAAAAGGGGGAAATATAAACATTATTCCCATCAAAGCTGTCGAACGGAAGAAATATCTACATATATGGAGGTTACATAAAGAAACGACGGAAGATAGTCTGAAGGATTATATTCAATCTGTACTCGGAGATAGCAGTGACATTAAAGTAGATAAGATAGTACACAAAACGGAGCGAGGCTACTCTTCGTTCAGGGTATCGGTTTCGGAAAGTGACTTCGAGAAACTCAATAACTCGGATATTTGGCCTAAAGACGCGGAGTACAGTGAATGGACTTGGTTTCGTGGCCCAACCAAAAAACCTCAAACATAAAAGTAGACCTCCAGACCACAGTGATGTAAACATATTCTATCAAAATGTACGAGGTCTTCGCACGAAAACATCAAAGTTTTTAACTTTTGTCGAGTCATCGGGAGCAGATATATTCGCAATAACAGAGACCGGCTGCAATGAATCAATTAGCAATGCAGAGATTGCGTTACCCGGCTACCCGGTATTGCGATACGATCGCGCGGACGGACGCAAGCAGGGCGGAGTGCTGCTCGTGGCCACGCCGCGGTTCCAGCTGCGCGAGGTGCAGTTGCCCGACGGCGTCGACGTGGATGAGTACAGCTTCGAGTTGATGTGTGCGACGGTACATTTGAGGAATAGATTTCTGTTCGCGTGCTGTGTGCTGTATATACCGCCACAGGCTAACCAAAAAGACTACATGGTCATGTTTGATTTGTTAGAAAAATTATGCATTAGATATAAGAGCGGTGTGATTATACTAGGCGACTTTAATTTATTTTCGTGTAATACCGAAGTATGTAACTATTATAAGTATTTTGTGGCATACTGTGATCTCGTTCAGCACAACTCTGTACCTAACGGCAACAACAGACAGCTGGACTTGGTGTTGAGTGCGTGCGGCGCCGTGCGCGTGTGCGCCGCGGACGAGGCTTTGGAGCCGGTGGACGCGCACCACCCGCCGCTGGCGGTGGCCGTGCCGGCCGCGCGCGCTCGAGCCCTGCCGGAGGAGCTTCCCTCCACACCTTCCTCCCGGGTGTACAAGCAGTGGAACTTCGCCAAGGCCGATTTCCATCAATTATATCATCTAATAGGTGCGACTGACTGGGCCGAGATGTACAGTTTGAGCGATCCGGAATTAGTTTTGAGCTATTTCTACACGAAAATTAATGACATTTTTGACGCTTGTGTTCCTCTCAAGAAACAAAATTCTATCGATAACAGATACGCATACCCGGTTTGGTACGATTTAGGTATAATTAAAGATATACAGTTGAAATATATTTTACACAAACAATATAAGCGAAGTAAGTCACGAAATGACTATGAGGCGTTCGCGCGGGTCAGGGCGAGAGTGAAATCTGCGACGGCGGTCGCGCACGACCGATACCGAGATCGGGTGCAGGCTCACTTGGCGACGGATCCAAAGGCGTTTTGGAACTATATGCGATCAAAGAAAGGCAATTCGAACCGGCAAAGGTTAGTTAAACAAGGCCGAGTACTATCCGATCTAGAGTGTGCAGAGGAGTTTGCTAGGTTCTTTCATTCTGTATATAGTCCGGAGCCGCCAAAGCTGAGCGTATCGGCGGCGGACGTGGAAGGTGGCTCGGGCGCTCCGCGCGTACAGCTCGATAGTTTGTCGCCGCGGGCGGTGAGCAAGGCGCTCGCGCGGCTACCGGCGAAGCGTTCGGTAGGGCCGGATGGAATACCTCCGTTCATCGTTAAGGATTGCCGTAGAGTGTTAATGGGACCTCTGCTGCACATATATAACACCTGTATTGCAGCCGGAAAATTCCCTGATCGATGGAAGCTGACCAGAGTCGTGCCGGTGCCGAAAGGTGGAGGAGGTCCAGAGCCTAGTGACTACAGGCCCGTGGCGGTCCTGTGCACTCCAGCGAAGGTCTTCGAGTCGGCTATACATAGCAGTTTATACGATCAGGTAAGTGCACAGTTATCTGACGCGCAGCACGGATTCCGCCCTGGGCGAGGGACGGCTGGCAATCTAATGCACCTCATGACTCGACTGGTGCCGGCAGTGGATGCTGGATTGCAGGTGGACGTAGCGTACTTCGACTTCAAAAAGGCATTCGACACGGTCGACAACGACGTCCTCCTCGCGAAGCTCGCCAGAGTAGGCTGCACGCCGAAGACGCTGGCCTTTTTCGCCAGCTATCTAGGGGATAGACGCCAGTATGTCGACTGCAATGGACATAGGTCGGAGTCGTACTACACGAGATCGGGCGTCAGTCAGGGCAGCAATTTAGGACCCCTCCAATTTATCATAATGGTAAATGACTTACCAGAAGTGGTAACGGAATCGACGTGCCTTCTATTTGCGGACGATCTAAAATTGGTCATTGAAATAGGGAACATCACGGATCATAAAAGATTACAGCGAGACATGGACGCAGTCTGGGAATGGAGTGTGCGGAATAGGCTGCTTTTCAATGTGTCTAAATGTGCCATGATGTCGTTCAGTCGCGCGCGAGCCCCGCAGCACCACCAGTACCAGCTGGGGGGCCAGCAGTTGCGGCGGGTCAAAGAGGTGAGGGATCTCGGCGTCCACTTCAGCACTGACTTAAATTTTCGGAACCACGTTGTCGGGGTTTGTAAAAGAGCCTATCGTAATTTGGGATTCGTCCTGCGACAGGCTAACTCTTTTACAAACATCGCAGCATTACGTGCTTTATACGAGGCCCACGTGAAAAGTCACCTGGAGTGCAACGCCATGATCTGGTCACCCAATGAAGGTAAGTATAGGATAATGCTGGAACGCATCCAAAACAAGTTCTTGCGGTTCCTGTATAGCAAACTGTACGGCGTATACCCGGGATATCCGCTGATGTATCCCACGATGTTCGTCATGGGCATGGTGGGATATAGCACACTGGAGGTGCGAAGGGAACTCGCCTTGGCATCTTATTTACTTAAAGTACTAAGAGGAGTGGTGCACAACCCTGCCGTCCTGCAAGAGCTGCGACTGTGCGTGCCGGACGGGAGCGTGGCGCGCAGGCGCAGACCGCCGCTGCTGGCGCTGCCGCGCGCGCGTACGTGCCTGCTGGAGCGAGCGCCGCTCACGCGCGCGACGCGCACGCTCATCGCCATGAGTAAGCGAGTTGACGTATTCAGTTGCTCGCTGAGCGAGTTCACAGTGGCCACAACAGTTTTTTTAAGTTATATAAATAAGTAGGTTAAGATTAATTAAAGTGTGACTTATTCTATCGTATTGGGGTAACCTGTAAGATAGTTTTAAGGTGTACGAATAAATAAATAAATAAAATAAATAAATAAAAAAAATATAATATGTAAAGTTAAATGTTGATAGATAAGTAGGGCTCCTAATATAACTACCTTCTATTACACCTCTGACTTCTCGTAGTTATTTCCGCTTTAAGAAAACGGGCCGCGGATGCGAACATTTACTATAGGTACAATCACTCGTATCAAATGTAGTTTGGTCTCACGGGATAAGTCAAAATCCTAATCTGGAAACATAATATGCACCGCTGGCAAAACCTAGTTTTACTATAAATTAACTTTTAATGGTAATAATTCATTCATTCTTGCTAAATATTTAATTACTAACCACAAATTACATCGATAATATTTCCATATCGATACATAGCTAGAGCAGCCCTTCTGATGAGCTGACTGGTGCCTATCTGTGATTGGCTATTTTTGATGCGACACAAGATGGCGGAAATGCCCAGCCAAAAAGACTCACTACCTTGTGTCCATTACTTCTTTAGTCATTGAGTTGACTTGAGAGTTGAGGCTTTGTCATTTGTCGTTGTCGTTGATTTTCATGTTGATTTAAACAAAAACTAGTTTGGAAAACATGAGCATGAATGAAAAAAGGGAAAATTTTGTATTTCAATAAGCGTAATTGTGATAAGTTCGCTGCGTAATACATTTTTGAGAAAATAACTAACCCAACTAACCTAACCACAGAATGCTAATAAAAAAAAACCGGCCAAGTGCGAGTCGGACTCGCGCACCGAGGGTTCCATACTATAAAAGAAGTAAAACATTAAAATAATTACTGTTGTTCATGAATTTACGAGTATAATTTACATGTAGGTACTTTTGTTGGCGAACCGCAAACGTAACTTTGTTTTTGGTGGTTTATTGTTATTATCCAAAAAAGTAGGTATAATAGGGAGTTGATTTTATTTTTCCTGTAAAATAAACATTAATGTCTCTTGATCATAATTATTTAAGATTTTTCGATTGATAAACTTCGGAGATAAGGGGGGGGGGGAACGGTATTTTTTTCGACAGTTTTCTCAATAAAACAAAAACTATCAGGCATAAAAATAAATAAAAATTAGTTTCAGAATACACAAGTAACGACCTTTCATATGATACCCCACTCAATATTGTTATCTCATTTTGAAATTTTGTCGACCCGGTTTTCCCCCCTTATTAAATAAAAATAAAAACAATTTTCAATGTTTTATGATTGCAATGGCGTTGGGTCACTATTACCTAAAACTGTTCTAAATTTCAAGTCGATAGCTTCGATAGTTACTGAAATAATCGAGTGTGACAGACGGATGGACGGACGGACGGAGAAAGTCTCACCATAAGGGTTCCATTTTTACCAAATTGGTATGGAACCCTAATTAGCAGTAATATGGCAGTAATATATTTTTATTACTCATCGAGTTATCTGTGGTTGACAGAATTTGAATTTTCGGCGCACCTGGCGCCAATCACAAACCAACAATGTGGCGCAATAGATAACGTGATTCGTGACGTCATGCCAAGTCTGAACATGAATCTGAATGTTTTAGCGCGGAATTTAAGAACCTAACTTGCGATGTGCACTAGTCAATTTATATTGTCACGGGTACTTTTCTTTACTTGAATCTATACGTACTGAACAAAAAAAATACCATTTGTTTATTTTAAAGAAAGTAGGTGCCGTGCGTGGCCACGACACCACGTCATATCTTGCCCTGGCCCGTACCTAACGATCTCATACGAGTCGGATTTCCATGTAAAACTAATAGAAACCAAACTGTAATTTGGCATGTGTATAATAGGGTCACTGGGAGAAATCTCTTAGAGATAAGTGTATCCTTGCACAAACACTTTTTTTTACAAAAATTTTAATTAGGTAAGTACCTCTACTAAACACATATGTAAATTATAAAAAAAAGACGTGTGGCACTCGGAGACTGCCGCGGTAAAGCTATTGCATAGCATTTTTTATCAACTTCTAACACTAATAGGTTATTTTCGTTACGGAATTTCTGGATAAGGTCTCCACGCTCAAGGCCTGCGATAGAGCGGCCCGGTCGGAGTGGGGGGTGTTAGGTTATTTTCGTTACGGAATTTCTGAATTCGGTCTCCACGCTCAAGGCCCGCGATAGAAGCTATGCAATAGCTTAATAATAATAATTTTATTATTAACCAAGTCAATAAAGTGATGACGTAAAGTTTAAAATTAAATTTTTTTTAGGGTAGGCCGATGGTCTCCGATCCACAATATGTACTATAAAGTGGCGATGATTTTTTATCCCATGGTGGGTACACCCCACGGCATCCCATGGGATTTTTGTCTTTCAAAAATATCGTGGAGGGTGGACTGCGGCTGACATGACTTAGGTATACGTGGTGTTTTCTTTTATTGATAAAACAATAATATACAACTTGCCGCTTTCAGTGAGGCGACATTTGACTCCAAAAGTGTAGGTAACATAAATATTGTAACTTATCTTGTGGTATAGGTGGTGTATGTATACTTAGTGGTGGTGTACCTATAGGTATGTGGCGAACTGGCTGCTAGAAATATCAGGAATAATAATTGATGTAAAGGGACGAATAAAATAAACTACGGAACTCTACACTACGCGTGGTTCGACATTAATAATTCCTTCGCAGAAGCTTTGCCGATGAGTCGCGCGGTAGGATAGGAAAGGAAGTTATCGGCAAAGCTTCTGCGAATAAATTATATAATTATCTACATTCTACATATTATATAAGTAATTATACCCGGTATGCCAGATCCTTCTTTCCACGCACATGCAAACTATGGAACCAGCAACAGTGTCCCCTCAAAACTATAACATGGGGTTATTCAAGGGGCGGATAAAGAACTTAAGAACCGGCTACGCATTTGCAGTTCCTCTGGTGCTTCAAATGTCCCTGGGCGGCGGTGATCGCTTACCATCGTGACCCGCCCGCTTGTTTGCTCGCGTTGACTATATTTTTTTTTATCTTGACATTTTTAAGACGAGCCAGTATCCAGTTACTTTAAGGAGCACACCACGGGTGTGCCCGTGAAATTCAATATTTCTGTGGTTTTTCGCGATTTTTACGCTAATAAGGTCCACTAGCGCGAAACGGGGGTTAAATATGTACATTTTTAACCCTAGAGTCAACGTCTCTCATATGGACAATTTTGACAACTTACTGTGGGTTAGAATTTAACTCTGAGTTAAAGCACTAGCTCGAGTTGGCGCAAGTGGGCCTAAGACATAGGCTTATGGCAGTCAAATTGCGGGAATCCCAATATCATCTTCACATGATTACTTATATAAAAATCTCTGCTTGAAAGTGTCGAGTTAAAGAAATTAGTCCGAGATTTGCGAGTTACTCACATAAAACTCTATACTCGGACTAATTTCCTAGGATACACATTTTTTATGCAAAGATTTTGGTGTAATCATGTAAAGATGATACTGCCGTTCCCGCAAATTGACTGCCATAAACCTCTGATGTGTAATTAGCGTACAAATTGCAAAAAACCATGAAAATTTTGAATTTCGCGGGCAGAGTTGAAATCATTTGCACTACTTACGTCCCACAGCAACGGAACTATAAAGGCCACAGTTCTCGGTTGCAAGTTGCAACACGAGTCGCGACGCAGCGTTTTTGCGTGTTATCATTTCAAAGATTACTATCGATAAGATCGGTCGTTATCATCGGTCATCATCAAGAATGCTGCTCCGAATGTGGCGACTGGAGAGGGAAAAACATAACAACCGCCATACGAGCCCGATCTCGCGGTCACAGCTAATTGGTTTTTCGTAGAGTTTTAACATTTATACACCCCTATATAGATAGTAAGTGGGTAATTAGGTACAGTAGCTAAATGAGATTTAGTACCTTTCGTGTATTAAAAGTAAGTATATAAAGGGTATAAAAATAAGTAGTTTATTATAATACCTTATAAATAATTTACAAAATTCTGAAATTAGGAAATGTACTGTTGTGTATTCTATGCCAATGTATATAGGAATTATAGGTATACCCATGTACTTTGGAAAAGTCATTTTACCACAGGGCAGTTGAGTTTTTAATTTTTAAATTATACACTTGTTTTATTATAATAAATTTTTAGGTAGGTAATTATAAGTGGATCCATTTGCTTATACGTACGTGCTACATTTTATAATAGGTTAGATTTATAGCGATAGGTACCTACTCGTATGGAGTATACGGATTCTTTGAATACAAAGAAAATTTTATATACTCGTAAGCACTTTTCTTCGGCTTACATTCAAAGAATTGCCTCACACTCACGGTTTTTACCTCACGTCACAAGGCACCTCACAAAGTAGATGTCCTTTCGTAGATACAAATCGATGAATTAAACTAAAATGGCTTTAAACGATTAAACCGCGTCAGATAAATGGGAACAGGATTTTATATCTTTATTTAACTTCGACAAAATGAGGCGCTTGTACCAAATACAGTAACTCGTTGCATTTTATCAAAATTAATTATTTTAATTCAATTAGCACTCTTTTCCTAATAAATTTACATATAAGACGAATTAAAAATACTTATCTATCTTAAAAGTCTATTAAGTAGGTACTTATGCCACTGAGGGAATTGTTCCGAAAATGCAACTTTAGGTTAACCAACCTAAGTATATTATCTAAGTATTTTTTTTAGATAAAGTCATTTTTTGCTAAGTAAATCGTAAATATCTCAACCCCTTTATATAGGTACTAGTAGGTCGCGTGAGGGCGCGGGCCACATGTGGCCCGCGTGCCGTCTTCCCCCTACTTGCCTTCCAACTTTTAGTCCCTTATCAACATTCCCCATACATTTTCTATGGATTTTTTTTTCCGCCATTTTGGATTTTTTTTCTAGCCATCAAATAGAGCTTTTTTTCCTGATCAACTCTTGTCAAGAAACCGTTCTTCCATCTTTTATACTTTCCGAGATATCGACGAAATTCGAATGGCGGCCATTTTGAATCCGCCATTTTGAATTTTTTTTCAGCTCACTGCCAATTGGATGACATTTCAAATGACATTTGGTCGAGCACCCCCCACCTATCTCCAATACCCTTGGCTGTGCTCTTCATCTGTCTTCGATATCCTCAATCATCAGCTCTCTCCGTATTTTTCCTCCGAATGAATTTTTTTCTTCTATACGACCCCATCCATGAAAAAAAAAAATTTCATACAAAATTGTTCAGGAGAGGTGATCAATGAGTGAATGAATGAATCAGCACAAGCAGCTATATATATAGTAACTAGTAGGGCGCGTGGGAGCGCGGGCCACATGTGGCCCGCGGGCTGTCTCCTCACCTATAAAAGAATCGCCGTCATCTCCATCGCCAATTGGAATCCGATTTGCAATGGGCTAAAAGAATTACCTCGGAGCACGGTCATGGATTTAAACATAGTTCAGGGCTGTTTGAATAAAAAATACACTGAACCTCATGATGAGGTTCAGTGTATTTTTTATTCAAACAGCCCTTACCTATCTTTAAATCCATGACCGTGCTCCTCAATCATCATCCAAATGTAGACCATCATCAGCTCTTCTCATACTTTTCATAGTTTTTCATAGGCCTTGTTTATTGTAGCATTCACATTTTCCATGGAAAAATAAATTCAACCACTTTGAATTTTTTTCATTCATCCCGTAGACCTTGAGATTCTAATCACGTCTTGCAAAGAAACCACTCTCTTATCTTTTATACTTTCCGAGATAGAAAAACAGGAAATTTGTATGGCGGCCATCTTGAATCCGCCATTTTGAATTTTTTTTCAGCTAACTGCCAATTGGATGACGTTTCGAGTTACATTTGGTCGAGCACCCCCCACCTATCTTCGATACCCTGGCTGTGCTCTTCACCCGTCTCCGAAATCCTCAATCATCAGCTCTCTCCATATTTTTCTCTAGTAAATCTCCGAAAAACCGCATCACAACCTTGCATAATTACCAACTGTTAGTCTCTTCAACATTCCCCATACATTTTCTATGGAAAAATATATTCCGCCATTTTGAATTCTTTTTTATATCCATCAAATAGACCTTCGGGTCCTGATCACTTCTTGTCAAGAAACCATTCTTCCATCTTTTATACTTTCCGAGATATCGACGAAATTCGAATGGCGGCCATTTTGAATCCGCCATTTTGAATTTTTTTTCAGCTCACTGCCAATTGCATGACGTTTCAAATGACATTTGGTCGAGCACCCCCCACCTATCTTCAATACTTTCGCTGTGCTCTTTACCCGTCTTCGAAATCCTCAATCATCAGCTCTCTCCGTATTTTTCCTCCGAATGAATTTTTCTCTTATATACGAAGTGATAATTAAAAAAAATTTTTTTCATACAAAATTGTTCAGGAGAGGTGATCAATGAGTCAGTCAGTGAATCAGCACGAGTAGCTATATATATATTAACTAGTAGGGCGCGTGGGAGCGCGGGCCACATGTGGCCCGCGGGCTGTCTTCTCACCTATTTAAGAATCGCCGTCATCTCCATCGCCAATTGGAATCCGATTGGCAATGGGCTAAAAGAATTACCTCGGAGCACGGTAATGGATTTAAAGATAGTAAAGGGCTGTTTGAATAAAAAATACACTGAACCTCATCTGATGAGGTTCAGTGTATTTTTTATTCAAACAGCCCTTAACTATCTTTAAATCCATGACCGTGCTCCTCAATCATCATCCAAATCGTAGAACATCATCTCTTCTCATACTTTTCATAGTTTTTCATAGGCCTTTGGGTTTATTGTAGCATTCACATTTTCCATGGAAAAATAAATTCAACCACTTTGATTTTTTTCATTCATCCCGTAGACCTTGAGATTCTAATTACGTCTTGCAAAGAAATCACTCTCTTATCTTTTATACTTTCCGAGATATAACAACACGAAATTTGTATGGCGGCCATCTTGAATCCGCTATTTTGATTTTTTTTAGCTAACTGCCAATTGGATGACGTTTCGAGTTATATTTGGTCGAGCACCCCCACCTATCTTCGATACCCTGGCTGTGCTCTTCACCTGTCTCCGAAATCCTCAATCATCAGCTCTCTCCATATTTTTCTCTAATAACTCTCCGAAAAACATCATCACAACCTTGCATAATTACCAACTGTTGGTCTCTTCAACATTCCCCATACATTTTCTATGGAAAAATAAATTCCGCCATTTTGAATTTTTTTTCTATCCATCAAATAGACCTTCGGATCCCGATCACTTCTTGTCAAGAAACCATTCTTCCATCTTTTATACTTTTCGAGATGGACACCGATGAAGTTTGTATGGCAGCCATCTTGAATCCGCCATTTTGAAATTTTTTTCGGCTCACTGCCAATTGCATGACGTTTCGAATGACATTTGGTCGAGCACCCCCCACCTATCTACGATACCCTTCCCGTGCTCTTCACCCGTCTCCGAAATCCTCAATCATCAGCTCTCTCCATATTTTTGTTCTTAATGAATTTTTCCCCTCTATACGAAACAATCAGTAAAAAAAAATTTTTTCATACAAAAATGTTCAGGAGAGGTGATCAATGAGTCAGTCAGTCAGTGAATCAGCACAAGTAGCTATATATATATTAACTAGTAGGGCGCGTGAGTGCGCGGGCCACATGTGGCCCGCGTGCAGTCTTCCCGCCTATAAAGGTATCGCCGTCATCTCCATCGCCAATTGGAATCCGATTGGCAGTGGGCTTAAAAAATGACCAAGGAGCACTGTCATGGTTTTAAAGATAGTTAAGGGCAGTTCGAAAAAAAAATACGCTGAACCTCATCGGATGAGGTTCAGCGTATTTTTTGTTCGAACAGCCCTTAACTATCTTTAAAACCATGATAGTGCTCCTCAGTCATTATCCAAATCCTAGATCATTGTCTCTTCTCATAGTACCTATGTACATTTTCCATGGAAAGATAAATTCCGCCACAGTTAATTATTTTCCATGCATCCCGTGAAACTTGAGATCCTGATCACCTCTTGCTAAGAAACCACTCTCTTATCTTTTATACTTTCCGAGATAGAAAAACACTAAATTGTATGGCGGCCATCTTGAACCCGCCATTTTGGTTTTGTTTCAGCTCACTGCCAATTGCTTGAAGTTCCGAGTATTTTTTGTTTCAGCAGTCCCCACCTAACTACAATACCTTGCCCATGCTCCTTGACTGTCTTCAAACCCTCAATCATCATCTCATTCCATATTTTCTTTAGTAATTCTCCGAAAAATTGCATCAAAACCTTGCATAGTTACAAACTTTTAGTCTCTTCAATATTCCCCATACATTTTCTATGGAAAAATAAATTCCGCCATTTTGAACTTTTTTTTCATTCATCAAATGGACCTTTGAATCCTGATCACTTCTTGTTAAGAAACCGTTCTTTCATCTTTTATACTTTTCGAGATGGACACCGATGAAGTTTGTATGGCGGCCATCTTGAATTCGCCATTTTGAACTTTTTTTCAGTTAACTGCCAATTGCATGACGTTTCGAATGACATTTGGTCGAGCACCCCCCACCTATCTTCAATACCCTCCCCGTGCTCTTCACCCGTCTTCGAAATCCTCAATCATCAGCTCTCTCCGTATTTTTCCTCCGAATGAATTTTTCCCTTGTATACGAAATGGTTGTTGAAAAAAAAAATTTCCATACAAAATTGTTCAGGAGAGGTGATCAATGAGTCAGTGGCCAATCAGCACGAGCAGCTATATATATATTAACTAGTAGGGTGCGTGTGGGCGCGGGCCACATGTGGCCCGCGTGCTGTCTTCCCGCCCATAAAAAATCCCTTCGAAATTCGCCATACATTTTCTATGGTAAAAAAAAATTCGCCATTTTGGATTTTTTTTCTAATCATCGCGTAGACCTTCGGGTCCTGATTAACTCTTGTCAAGAAACCGGTCTTCCATCTTTTATACTTTCCGAGATATCGACGAAATTCGAATGGTGGCCATTTTGAATCCGCCATTTTGAATTTTATTTCAACTCACTGGCAATTGCATGACGTTTCAAATGACATTTGGTCGAGCACCCCCCACCTATCTTCAATACTTTCGCTGTGCTCTTTACCCATCTTCGAAATCCTCAATCATCAGCTCTCTCCATATTTTTGTTCTTAATGATTTTTTCCCCTCTTTATGAAATGATTAGTAAAAAAAAAAATTTTCATACAAAATTGTTCAGGAGAGGTGATCAATCAGTGAGTCAGTCAGCACAAGCAGCTATATATATAGTAATACTAGTAGGGCGCGTGGGAGCGCGGGCCACATGTGGCCCGCGGGCTGTCTTCTCACCTATAAAAGAATCGCCGTCATCTCCATCGCCAATTGGAATCCGATTGGCAATGGGCTAAAAGAATTACCTCGGAGCACGGTCATGGATTTAAAGATAGTTAAGGGCAGTTCGAACAAAAAAATACGCTGAACCTCATCCGATGAGGTTCAGCGTATTTTTTGTTCCAACAGCCCTTAACTATCTTTAAAACCATGACAGTGCTCCTCAATCATCATCCAAATCCTAGATTACTATCTCTTCTCATAGTATGTACATTTTCCATGAAAAGATAAATTCCGCCACAGTGATTTTTTCTCCATGCATCCCGTAGAACTTGAGATCCGGATCACCTCTTGCTAAGAAACCACTCTCTTATCTTTTAAACTTTCCGAGATAGAACAACATAAAATTTGTATGGCGGCCATCTTGAATCCGCCATTTTGGTTTTTTTTCAGCTCACTACCAATTGCGTGAAGTTCCGAGTATTTTTTGTTTCAGCAGTCCCCACCTAACTATAATACCTTGCCCATGCTCCTCGACTGTCTTCAAAACCCTCAATCATCATCTCATTCCATATTTTTCTCTTGTAACTCTCCGAAAAACCGCATCACAACCTTGCATAATTACCAACTGTTAGTCTCCAACATTCCCCATACATTTTCTATGAAAAAAAAAATTCCGCCATTTTGAATTTTTTTTACTATCCATCGAATAGACCTTCAAATCCTGATCAGCTCTTGTCAAGAAACCATTCTTCCATCTTTTATACTTTCCGAGATATCGACGAAATTCGAATGGCGGCCATTTTGAATCCGCCATTTTGAAATTTTTTTCGGCTCACTGCCAATTGCATGACGTTTCGAATGACATTTGGTCGAGCACCCCCCACCTATCTACGATACCCTTCCCGTGCTCTTCACCCGTCTCCGAAATCCTCAATCATCAGCTCTCTCCATATTTTTGTTCTTAATGAATTTTTCCCCTCTATATGAAACAATCAGTAAAAAAAATTTTTTTCATACAAAAATGTTCAGGAGAGGTGATCAATGAGTCAGTCAGTCAGTGAATCAGCACAAGTAGCTATATATATATTAATACTAGTAGGGCGCGTGGGAGCGCGGGCCACATGTGGCCCGCGGGCTGTCTTCTCACCTATAAAAGAATCGCCGTCATCTCCATCGCCAATTGGAATCCGATTGGCAATGGGCTAAAAGAATTACCTCGGAGCACGGTCATGGATTTAAAGATAGTTCAGGGCTGTTTGAATAAAAAATACACTGAACCTCATGATGAGGTTCAGTGTATTGTTTATTCAAACAGCCCTTACCTATCTTTAAATCCATGACCGTGCTCCTCAATCATCATCTAAATCGTAGAACATCATCTCTTCTCATACTTTTCATAGTTTTTCATAGGCCTTGTTTATTGTAGCATTCACATTTTCCATGGAAAAATAAATTCAACCACTTTGATTTTTTTTCATTCATCCCGTAGACCTTGAGACTCTAATTACGTCTTGCAAAAAAATCACTCTCTTGTCTTTTATACTTTCCGAGATAGAACAACACGAAATTTGTATGGCGGCCATCTTGAATCCGCCATTTTGATTTTTTTTTCAGCTAACTGCCAATTGGATGACGTTTCGAGTTACATTTGGTCGAGCACCCCCACCTATCTTCGATACCCTGGCTGTGCTCTTCACCCGTCTCCAAAATCCTCAATCATCAGCTCTCTCCATATTTTTCTCTAGTAACTCTCCGGAAAACCGCATCACAACTTTGCATAATTATCAACTGTTAGTCACTTCAACATTCCCCATACATTTTCTATGGAAAAATAAATTCCGCCATTTTGATTTTTTTTTCTATCCATCAAATAGACCTTCGGGTCCTGATCACTTCTTGTCAAGAAACCATTCTTCCATCTTTTATACTTTCCGAGATATCGGCGAAATTCGAATGGCGGCCATTTTGAATCCGCCATTTTGAATTTTTTTTCAGATCACTGGCAGTTGGATGACATTTCAAATGATATTTGGTCGAACACCCCCCACCTATCTGCAATACCCTTGGCTGTGCTCTTCATCCGTCTCCGAAATCCTCAATCATCAGCTCTCTCCGTATTTTTCCTCCGAATGAATTTTTCTCTTCTATACGAAATGGTAATTGAAAAAAAAAAATTTCATACAAAATTGTTCAGGAGAGGTGATCAATCAGTCAGTGAATCAGCACAAGCAGCTATATATATATTAATTAATGGTAAGTACTAAGAAAGTATATAGATAGGTATACGATCGAATATCGATTCGAATCTCGATTCAATATTACCGTAGTAGGTACAACTTAGTTTAGAAGGAGTACCTTAAATTTTAAAAATTTTATTTTTATCTTGTACTAGCTGTTGCCCGCGGCTCCGCCCGCTTGAATATGATTTTTTTACATATACCGTGGAATTCCTTGACTTTTCGCGGGATTCTGGTGTGATGTTGTACAGAAACCTTTTTTTACTTCGCACGGGTTATCCTTTTGATTGTTTTGTAAAGTAGCCGTGGAATGTTATATCCATTATTTTTGTTCTGAAACCACGAAATATGTCAAAAATCATTAAATTATATTTCATACATTTTATTCTTCAATAATAATAAACACAATCAGGTACACTTTCATTGTACTGGCAATTTCGCACTTTTATTTATTTTGTTTTTTAAAACTGACCACCCTGATGGACACGCTGTCCCAGCCTACGTCCGGGCCAAGCTTCATTCTTTTATTGTGCGCGGCAATGAGCACTCGACTACAAAAACACGTCTCGTTTTTGTTAATTTAGGTTCAAAGTAAAAAAAATTAAGTGTTCAGTGTTAAAACTTGCTTAATTTTCTATACTGATAATGCTTAGACGCTAGTAAAATTTATTATTATAACAAAAATAAAATCAAATCAAATCATATAATTGTGCATTCATCTTCGTCAGACTCCGAGGAAAGAGGGTAAGTGAAAATTAACCTTTTTTCCCAGATATCACATCAACTCAAATATCAATGCTGACGAAAGTGTGTCCAAAAATTGAAATCCTAAGGCATCTCTAAGCTAACTTGGAGGGTATCACATTGAGGTTATCACGAAAGTATAGCATGATGCGCGAAATAGTCCAGGCATCTCTAAGCTAGCTTGGAGGGTATCACGTTGAGGATACCACGAAAGCATAGCATGATGCGTCAATGCTCCTGGAGGTTGACTGCGGGTCAACACGAAGGATTTTAAAAAAAACCTCAAAGAACTTTGCGGATACCAACGGGGGACGATGTCGGTGTGGCGCTGTTCTCGGCTTCACTACAAGTGGCTCCGCATGACCTCCCGGACTTTGATCCCGAATTGCTATCGGCGCTCAGTCACAAGAACTATATTAATGGTTAGTCCCGACAGTTGTAAAATTCTAGCCGACCTTCATTGCAAAGAATCAAATAGTTTATTTGATATACTTGCCTGACTTATGAATAGCCAGTTAAACGTTATAGCCTTTTATCAGTGATAACTATTTCACGACTTAAAAACTAATTCCACGAGGGTACCAACGCGTCGAACTTTTCTAACTATGTACCATTAGTCTGAAAGTTTCATTGAAGTGAATTGTTAAATTCTTTCTGAAACTAATAAAAATCTTAAACCACAACGCGTCCTGAACTGAGAAGAAGCTTAAGTATTGACAAATGACATTTTGTTTCGACAAATGACAAGTAATTAAAGTTCACGAACGGGACCAGATGTTTTTTCGGAGAAATAGTTTCGGGCATTATACTAGTTTCAATGGTTACTGATCGTCAGGTGTTGTAAATAAAGAAACCAGCAGGGCGCGGCGGGCGACTTTGCTATCGACACCCACCGCTGGGACAGCGCAATCTCGTTTCTCGAGAAACTAGCTGGCCCCCTCTCGTTACGGCTCGGCCAGCAGGGGGGGGCGTGACACACTTGAGTATTGGCGATCAGCCGCGAGGAAGATGCGACGTGGCAGCGAGTCTCCAGCATCAGCCACAACAAGGACCAGGTTCAGCGACGACGCTAGACATTAAGGTACCTATATGCCAGTTGTCTTCAACATTTTGAAGTTTGTTGGTTACATATCACTGACAAGGAATCCGTCACGATCTATAACATGATCTAGAATTTCGGGAGTTATAATAAGTGAAGACTATTTTTTGACTTTCACTAGGTGTACAAATGTACGTACATTCAATAAAATATTTTAATGAATTGAACAAATTAAGGAACTAGCTCCAAAAAATTATTATTACATAATACCATTTTAAAAATCGTACACTAACACAGTGTACCGTCTTACACGTTCACAACAAAGAAAAAGCGACAAATGTCTTTGACAATCGACATTTCTTTTTTGGGTGAGATAATGTGGGAGTGAGTCACTGCATGTTCGATTATAGTTAAGATGTGTCTAACCTCAAAATCTTACGTGGTAAAAGATACATTCTAAATTTAAAGGCGTTGAATGAATTTGTAGTTCAAAATCCTTTGAAATTGATAGTTCATAGAACAGCTTACAAGCGAATACTTAAAAAGGGTTTTATGCCTATGAACTGAAGAATCTTATTTTAAAGTACCGATTCATCCTTGGTAAAATACATAAAGAAGTTGTGACTCATCTCAGATACTTACCGCGGTTTTTTCATGAGGATTTGTTAGGTGTTAGAGTGTTAAAGTTATTTACTACCCTCAAAACATGCTCAGTTTCCTGGTTTTATTTTATTTTAATTTCTGACGATATGGCAGTATCGTTACCCAACCGCAAACTATGACGTGAATTATGTAACAATTCAAATTCTGTAAAAAATTTTATACGCTTAACTCGTTGTATCATCTAAGAGTTAAGCTTAATTCCGATTAAAAGTCCTAAAGTCCACTTCTCCAGCTATTAGGTATGGATGGGGTTACACAGAACGTCTGTAGAAACAAAAAATGTAGCCCGTAAGAAAAATTAGACTTTAGACGCAGCTGTTCGTCCATCATCGGTTATCCTATCAGATGGCCAGTGGTTACAACACATTTTTTAAGTCATCTAACTCCCTTAAACCTAAAAGGTTGAACTAGTGATTCACACGATTTCCCGGTCTAGATGAAGACTAATTCTTTTCATTAGAGGGATTTTTGTTTTTGTAATAATTAACGTTAAGATGAATCGAAATACCTCTTTACAGAGTTGATGGCCATATTTTTCGATACATCTATTTTGATACACATGATTTACATCAGTTGCATAGAGGATATCAAATATCCTCATTTAAACGATTGGGTTAATTGTTTCTTATATGGAAATTAAAGATAATCAAAAGCTGACCAAGAGTTACATCCAGTTAATGGGATTAAGCTATCGCTGTAAAATTATATACTTCAAAGTTATTCAAAGAGTTCAATCCTGTTATTGAATTTATCGCTTCTTGCAATAATGCGAAATGTAATCAATATGAACCCAGACGTCTTAGAAACAGACGCATTCTGAACATTTTGGAACACGAAGTTTACCTTTGCTCTTCTATACATTCTTCTAGAGGTAGAATGCTTAAAAATACTATTATAGACAATGCTTTAGGCATACATCGTCTAAGGACCTCTACAACTTTGGATTTCCTTCTTTTACATAAGGTGTCAAAAGACTTACTTCTTATAGTACATTTATTGATGATAAATAAATAAATATGGTCTTTCCCTAGAGAACCACAATTCATAGGAATTACTGGAGGAAGTTCTCTGAAGGCATTAAAAAAAAAAAAAAAAAAAAAAGGACATTTTGTTGGAATTTTTAATAATCTATATGTTTCAAAAATTTTGTGTTATTTACAAAGTTTTGTGGCAATACTGCTTTAATAACGACTGAGATCCGTACAATCCGTACATTATAAGTCAACCTCGTAATTTCCAACAGAACAACTTGTTAACGACGTAGCATATGGTACGATTTCTTGTTATCATTCGGCATTGAGTTTAATTTCTGCTGATGATTTTGGGTCAAAAAAAAAAAATATATATATATATATATATATATATATATATATATATATATATATATATATTATATTGCGAAAATGAATAGATAAATTAACATCAAACACCACATAGTAGCACACAATATAGTATGCTAACACATTGCTCAATGGGCCTTAATAAGAGTTTATTCATTCCGTAACTTTGCTTTGCTGATCTTGTAACTTTTTTAGCTTTAGGCAGTAGATACAGCACAGAATGAAAACATTAGCATTAGTTAAAGTTAGTATTATTGTTTTTATATAATTCAAGGGAATTATTGAGTTTATACAACGCCAGCTACTACTCAGGGCGAACCAGTTTTAATTATACCATAATCAAAACTGAAGAGAAAGTATAAAAATTTGCCACAGCTTTGAAAAACAAATCGATATGTCGTTTACAAAATCTTAGACCAAGATATATAATAGACAACCTCCTGATAATGTTGAAGCGACCTCATAAGGTCGCCTGCAGGCAGACCACCGTGAGAACGTGTCTACCGAGGAATATAATCTCTTACGAGAGAGGTCTGCGTTTCAGTGTACTCAGCACCAAGTACGCAACACTTCCTCGGCGAGCACGTAGTTTGTTGCTTGACCTCATCAGAAAAGCAGTCTGCTGGTAACAACCATTACGGACGTTACCTAAGTTTTATAACCTCTTATTGAGCGATGATGCTTCTGTCGCAATAGCTCTTTTGCTCTCTAATCATTAATCATTATAATCTATCTAAATATAAATTAAACCTATTTGTAATGTGACTGGTTTATTGATCCAGGAATTGAACGAAAAGATTGTGTTAATTAAATACTTCTGTGGTATAAAGAGGACCTATTTCCTATTATAATAGGAAACAATTTACTATCTGTTAATGTCCATAATTTAACAAAAATTTTCATCTCTAAACATCTACCTGATTGTGTTTATTATTATTGAAGAATAAAATGTATGAAATATAATTGATGATTAAACGAACTTACCTGTAAGTGAAGTTCTATCACAATTATGTGAATACATTTTATTCGAAAATAATAATATAAGGTCCCTCCCATACCCAAAACCCATGAGTATAATACGAAAATTTTGTTAAATATTCTCTAAAGAATGAAGCTTGGCCCGGACGTAGGCTGGGACAGCGTGTCCATCAGGGTGGTCAGTTTTAAAAAACAAAATAAATAAAAGTGCGAAATTGCCAGTACAATGAAAGTGTACCTGATTGTGTTTATTATTATTTTCGAATAAAATGTATTCACATAATTGTGATAGAACTTCACTTACAGGTAAGTTCGTTTAATCATCAATCATGTGAAAAGTTGTACTGGTGGTAGAACTCTTCTTTCAGGGTTCGGCCGAGTAGGTACCACTGGGATAAACTACTCTACTAACAATATTCCCCAGCCCAACGTAAAGAGTCTTTAAAAATCTTTGCTTCATATCAACACCTACAATCCAAAATATCAGAATGGGCAATGGCTATATATTTTTTTACGTATAAAAAGACCTATGACGGTCAGTCAGTTAGAACCGTTTAAACTCTTAGAGTTAAAAATATTTGTGAACCTTAAATTTTAAATTATTTTACTCTGTCCATGTTGCGGATGATAAAAAAAGACGTGGCACTCTGGGAACGTCCACAAAAGTGAAAACTAATCTGTTCATGTCTCAACAGTGCCATCTTAATATAAAGTCAAGGAATAGTACATTACATGACAATTAATTATTATTAACAAAAATTCGGTAGTACCTATGTCCAAGTTTTACATTCAAGTTCCACATAATTTGTAGAGATGGCGCTATGTGGTATAACTTGGCGATAACGCCAGTTTCATAATTTTTGTTCACCCTAAAAGTGAAAAATCTTAAACCATACAAAATCTTCTGCTAAGCATAAAATTTTTTTTACGGCTGTAAGGGTCCAACTTGAGTCCTACATCCTAGCCCTAGGTTCTTTGTCCATTCCGTGTTTCAAGTCACCTACATGAACTTATCGCTAAAGGTTCTGATGTCTATAATTTCTGAAATACAAAAGTGATGATGATAAAATTTATACAGAATAATCTTTAAAGAATTTCCTTTCTAACAAAAAAAGAATGAATGAAATCGGACAACGGGATAATGAATTATAACTAAATACACATTTTCACTTTGATGCCGTCTTCCAGGGAAACCATGATGAATTCCGGGACAAAAAGTATCCTATGTCCTACCTCGGAGTATGAACTATAATCATGTCAAGTTTCATTTAAATCCATCCAGCGGATTAGCCGTGATGCGCGGTCGTGAAACAGACAGACAGACAGACAGACAAAAATGAAACAAATTACAGTTTTGGCTTTAGTATCGACTAAATAGTGTCCTCCAACAAAAATTTTCAAAATATCTTCAATGTACAGAATTCTACCCTTTACAGTTTTATTATAAGTATATAGATTTTATGGATATTTATCTGAAATAAATGATTATTATTATTATTATTCAAATTGGTCAAATGCGAGTCTGGTTATAGAACCCTCACCTCTGCCCACCAAATTAAACATCGAGCAATAAATCACGTTTGTTGTAGGTATGGGAGCCGCCTTAATTTTTTTTCAAGTGTCTAACTCGGTTCAAGAGATGGAGCCTCGCGACAGACTGACGGACAGGGGACGACGGAGCCTTAGTATAGAATCATGTTATTACCCTCTTGGTACGGAACCCTAAAAACCATACTTATTAACGCTATCAATTCCGATATCGGAATTCATAGCGAATGAATTCAGATTGTATTGAATTCACAGCGTTATTGTATGTTGTAAATAGGTACCTACTTACCAGCCCTAATAGGTGCTTAGCCTATTTATTAAGGTTTTTCGGCCCTACCAGCCCGCGAAATCCAAATGTTATTTAGTTTTTCGCAAATATTATACTAGCACCACATTGTAGATTTATGGCAATGCATTTTACTGGCCAACTATTTATGCATCTACAAAGATTGTATAATTCTTCTTCTTCGTTCGTTTATTGGCTTGCAGTTGTACCAACTGAGTACAATTTATTCGCCAGTGTCACGTGGATTGGAGGAGACAAGTTTAATTTTGAACATTTACAGGTTACTGATTTTTCCCTCTTTTTTTTAGGTTAATTATATGTGTAAGTATATAAGCAATATATATATATATATATATATATATTGGTTAGTTTTCGACCTGAAACAGCACAATATAAAATATTACAAATTAAATTACATAAATATATACAGTTTAATATTATTACATTTAATATATTTACAAAGAAATTTACAATAAGGACTGAACACAGACATTAACAAACATTCAACATTTAAAGGGCAGGGAATTTGGGATGGTAGGACATCATACAACGGGCGAAGGAGTTTAGGGCAGGAAAAAAGGATGTGGGAAACAGATTACAGAGCCTTCATCCAAACCACACTCACAGAGGGAGTGATCTCGAACTCCGATCTTGTGAAGGTGGACAAGCGTGCACCTTCACAAGCGCCATTTTACAGTTTTGATAAATTAAAATAATGCTTCAAGGCGGAGCCTAAAAATGACGTCACTAAGTGATGATCATTTAATATGTATAAGCTATGGATTTTTTTAATGATAATTATACAATCTTTTCATTTCTAGACATTCCTTTTCGGTAACTTTACTTTTGAATGGTAAATAATTAATAAATACAAATGAGTTACACTATCCTTATTTCATTTAAAGGCTTCTTTTTCATAACTAAATGTTACCGGGCGAGATGGGAAACTTTTTTCAAAAAAGATTCCCATCCTGCCCGGCAAACGATTGCACGGTGCGCAACGGGCAGGATGAGTACTTTTTGTGCCATCCTGCCCGGTACCGGGCAGACGCACCGGGCAAAATGGGATCAACCCCATGTTTTTAATAGAAACTTTGCTCGAAAGTTTCCACTCATCTCATATGATCCCGAAAGATAATTTTTTGTAGTTTCCCAAATTTCGAGCTATCGGAACGAATATGAAGTACATGAGTATTGTTGAGCAGAGTTTTTATTAAAAACATGTAGATGCATAAATGTTGTGCCCGCAAAACTCATTGCCATTAGCCTTCGATGTATAATTAGCCCACTATGAGCGAAAAACTAAATATTTGAATTTTCGCGCCAGGATGGTACCTATCCCTTTTAAGTATAATTGTCTTTTGTTATTATTATTCTTAAATTATTTATTATTATTATAATGTACATAAGTGTTACTTATAGAAAATATAAGAAAAGCTTTCGCTTTGTCATCATTGTGATAGCGGCAACAGAAATTAATAAAAACTATGAAAATTTCAGTTTTCGATCGATTGTTATTATAATACGGTTCATGAGATATATGTCCGCTGTTAACAGCGGAGGCTTAGATAGGGTTCCCTTGGCTCCCTTTGGATGGATAGGCACGGACCCCTAAAGATGTTGTCATGGGAATCATATAGGTACCTAAATATCGCGCAAACTGCTAAGAGATTATAGAATTACAGTCCGACAAGGCTCTCTTGGCACTTGAAGGAGGGCGCTGTTGCAAAACAAAGGCAGCCATAAAATAAAATCTCCTCAATTTTACTTCAATTTTAGTTTAAAATAGTTAATAGTAAGCAAAAACAACATAACATACAATAGTGATATACTGACAGAGCGAACTATCAAACAGCAGCACAAGATAGCGGCGTTAGTTCAGACTTTGGCCTCGCGCCAAAATAGCCTTGTCGCACTGTACTTACCTTATTCTAATCTTAGCTTTATATAATATTCGGCGACGCCAGCCGTATCTAAAGAATGCCCGTGGCTCGTTAGTGAGCATGTCACAACTCACAACTTCGCAATCCACTTCCGGTGATTAAGGTCAGGGGTGAGTAAGCGGCAGACAAAGGGTTGATAACAATGATAAACCCTTATTGCATGCGAGGAAGTGATAAGTGTAGTATCAGAAAGCTCGGCAGCCGTCAGCGTCGGTCGTCACTATACTTACATTGATTAAATTATAATATAATGACGTCATCCATCTTAGACACCTCCCTATAAACATCTTTTCTTCTTTCTCATTCTGAGAAGTGAGAGGACACCTGCAGCTGTATCCATTTGACTTAGGTACCTATCTATTTCATCAGCATATCAAAAGCAATCTAAGAAATGGAATAAATAAATAAAAAAAGTAAATAGTGGACAACATCACGTACATTGCTCCGATCCCTTAGTAAGTAGCTTATGCATGTTTGTGTTAAGCAAATCAGAAACAACGAAAGGACCACAACACCCAGACCCGAGACAATGTAGAAAACTTATTTTTTCTACATTGCCCCGACCGGGGATCGAACCCGGAACCTCAGAGATGGCGGCGCCTTGAAAACCGGCACGCTAACCACTCAACCACGGAGGTCGTCAAAATGACGAAATGACAAAATGAATAGTTAAATAGTAATATACATAAACACTGTTATAGGAAATAAACCCTTAATATTTTTGATGCTTTTCACGCAGACCTTTTTCTATTTGTGGGTGTTGACCTATACCTACGGACCTTTGACGCAGAAGACATTTCCTCGTTACTGTTAGATTAAGAAAGTATACCTATTTATTATTCCATACAAAAAAAAACTCACTTACACACTCATTTATTTACTCAAGGATTTACCATCGCCTAGTCCAAACCCCATCCCCAAGAAAACTAAAATTTTGAGCACTGGATCCATTTATGAGGTAGGTAGACAAGAAGTGAGGAAGGGTAGGTATAGGTACCTATATTTAAATACGCATGGAAATGCTTGAACAAAGTGCAAGTCAGATAGTTATTAAGAAAATTACACCTACATAATACCGTATTATAGGTAGGTATATAAAACCTAATTATAATCATTCAGCGAAACAAGATTGTTGATGAATACCGATCGCAGCACCTGCTTGCTTTGTGGGAGGTCGCACTTATCCATTTCCGTTTTGTAGACAGATAGGTACTTAATAGTAATAGTTAGTTTTGTAGTAGGTTTGACTTTTTACTGAATAAGGCATGTATGCTTTAATAATCCTAGCTAATATTTACAATGGTTTTAAATAAACTGAATTGTTTTTAAACAGACCCTGCGAGATGGTTTTGGGATGACTGAGAAAAAGCAAGTGCAATAAAAATGTTTTGATACTATATTTAGGTGATATTTCTTATTGGTCATTATTAATTTTTCCCATACGCTGACGCGGGACTGCATTTCATTGCGTTCATAAAACCATAACATTAACAATTTAACAATAGGAGCGCGGACATCAGCGCCTACGCACAGCGATCGCCGGATCAGCTGCCAAAATATAAAGGCGGGCGGAAAGCTCGAATGAAGCCCTAAGCTCGTTTGGCAGCTAGAAGGCTTCGACGGTCGCCGCCATTAGCTGGCTGGCAGCCAATCAGGAAGCCAGGGGCGGAGCGCTGCGCTCGCGCCGCCCGCTCGCAGGCGTCCTGTCAGTGTAAACTCAGCTGTCGTCTCGTCATCACGTGTATTAATTTCTTTTTGATTCACGTTTGTTTTTCTAATTGTGAACTTTTTATGATCATAACTTTTTCCTTGTATGATTCATATCATATTGAGTGTTATTATCGATTTTTGAACAGTTTCCGCGACTTTAGTGTTATGTTCCAATAAATGACTGTAAGTGACTCTTGCGAAGGTTGTTTGATAAATAAACATGATGATGGATCAGGCACATTTCGGGGAATACTTGCTGAGGCAGCAAATGTTGCATGCAGCCTCCTTGAGTGGTCTTCGTAAGTATTATATTGTACCCTACTTATTAATATAGGTTATTAATAATATTTTTAATATTGAACTGTTTAACAGAAGCTAACTTAGTGATGAAAACATGGTACCTACTGAGTACTTATTAACCTCTTTTAAATTCTGCTTACCCACATTATTTTTGAAATTGTCGGTTCTTTTTGTCTGTTTATGACGCTGTAACTAATATCATCCATTTGATAAAGAATAAATTAAGTACTTATTTTAAAATTTTTGGTTCCATTAGATTCCGTTTAGACTTTTACTATCGTAATTTGATATTGCAGCCTATCATAAATAGCATTTTATGGGTGTTTCAACTTTCATACCTAAATACCTTTTTAAGTATTTATGGTGAAAAGTTTATATTAGGTATGCCGTTGTAAACTAATCTGTTTGAATATGAAGTTGTAAAATAATATTACCTTATCATTGAATTAATATGACTTGTGTAATTGGTGGTGGATTTACATTATAAGAAATAAAGTTATTAGTCATTAACTATGAGTTTATTATTAATAGATATTATATTAAATTAGGTATATATATTTCATTTATATCTTCTAACAGAAAGGAAATCGCAAAGAAATAATTTCACAACTATACTGAAATTAAAGATGATTGATTAATCTTTGGTAAAATTAGAGATAATAATATGAGAGACGCTCGAAGCGCGTTGATGTCTTTTCTTTGAGCGCTACCACCGATTTTACGTTAACATAAAAGGATATTAATTGTAGGTAACCTTAACAACTTATCTAAATATTTATCTTTGAATTAAATAAATATTTAGTTCTGTAGGTACTGACTTGAAATTCTATTTTAATTAAGTATAGAGAAAAATAATTACGGATTTGGACGGATTTTTACCAAACTATGTCCCTTTTCAGAGTACCTGTTTATGTAACTGCAAATAGTAAATACCTATAATAGTTAGTATAACTCCCTTACATTACTAGGTACTTACTTTCTACTTTTTGGCCGTGGCCCCAATCGCGCGAACTTAATTGGTTTAGAACAAATCACATCCCACCAAAAACATTCTGTAAAAAACTAGCCAAAGTCAAAATGGAGCTGCTTGTTTATCTCTAAAAAGTACTGAAATCTAGACAAAGTCGTGCCAAGTCTAAGGTTCCTTACTGCGATTTCTTTATTATTATAAGTTAATGTTGCGTGACTTGGCCGTTGAAGGGTACACAAGGGTTCAAACCAGGTGCTCCATGACACCATTGCACCAATCTGTCGCCAGAATTCATCGTCAATGAGTAGCGGTTCTTGGTCTTCAACGGCCAAGTCACACAACATTAACTATAATAATAAAGAAATCGCAGTAAGGAACCTTAGACTTGGCACGACTTTGTCTAGATTTCAGTACTTTTTAGAGATAAACAAGCAGCTCCATTTTGACTTTGGCTAGTTTTTTACAGAATGTTTTTGGTGGGATTTCACTTCTTTTTGTAGAAACTTCAAAATATTACAAAATATTTCTGTCCGTTTTTCTAGATACATTAACTGCATAAATAACTTTGTAATCTCATATAATTTATATGGAATTACAAAGTTATTAATGCAGTGATCACCAGGTACTCCAGATCTTCGATTATCCTAGTTTTTATAGTTTTCCCTTTATGTGGCCATTGAACCCTAACTCTGTACCAAATTTCAGCTCTCTGAGTTTATGGGAAGTACTAGTTCTATTTTGATGATCATGAGTCAGTCAGTCAGTCAGTCAGTGTCGAAAATGCGAAACTTTGCTTTCGCATAACTTCGGAACTATATGACCTACAGACTTGAAATTTTGGGTTTTAAGTATGTGATTATAGCTTACTGGATAGCGAAAATTTCAGCGTTCTGGTCTTATCCAGAGGTTCTCAAATAGGAGCCCGAAAATGCGGCGAAATGGTTCCTGTAAAGATGGTACGGCAGTTTTGCTTCGCGCTTTGACTTTGGCGGGGGCACTGCCGTGCCCCCTGATGGCTAACAGTGATTTTACGAAATAAAAATCAGCTTGTCTGATAATCCAAGGTATATTTTATGCAAATCCTAATTATAGTCAAACTGATTCAGTCGTTGCAGCGTGAATTAGAAACAAACATACACACATACTTTCTTAAACATGTAAGTAATCAATCAATCAATTAATCATTTATTTATTTGCATAAAACATACTTAACAGTTAAAACAACAACCTTTAAGTACAAACCTTTCTAGTAAAATAAATAATTTATTGAGACGAGTAGATCCTATACCTTACTTGTTAAACCAATAGATAAAAAGTTAGACTTTACTTTAGAGTTGATACCCACTCAATTGTGTTAATACTTACAATAGATAAAAATAGTAAAGAGAGGCATTTTACGTAAACCTTCTTCATACAAGCAAACAGTAGCGTCATCTTTCAAAATACACGCCGCCGCCGCTGACCGAACTACCTCGTGGCCTTATACTGTTGGTACTAATGACACCCATAAACTGGCGACATTTTTTCGCGCTGTTCGCCCTGTTTTTTAGTATACAAGTACTGTGATACTTACCTAATTTTAGAATTATGACTCAAATATTCATACGTGTACCTAATCGGCTTAGGTGTCCAAATATTGTAACAATTCTACAATATCTTTTAACCTAAGCCTTCATATTTTCATTTCATTTCTATTGGTAGTTACAGTTAATTAAATAGTTTGGTGTAATATGCTATTTTGTGTAAGTTTGTAAGTCTATGAGTTTAGGAAACGAAAATAAAGGGAACGGGAAATTCACGATTCACTCGAGATTTGTGAAAAACCGACATTCAAGCGGGCGGAACCGCGGACAAAACTTACCTATTTAGATATGTAAGACGTATAGGTAGGTATTACAATTAGAATATTAGGGTTCCGTACCTGAAGGGTAAAAAAGGAACCCTATTACTGAGACTTCGCTGTCCGTCCGTCCGTCTGTCACTAGGCTGTATCTCTGGAACCGTGATAGCTACAGACTCGAAATTTTCACAAATGATGTGTTTCTGTTGCCGCTATAAGTAACAACAAATACTGAAAAGTAGAATAAAATAAATATTTAAGGGGGCTTATACAACAAACATGTTGTTTTTGCTCCATATTAATAACGGTAAAAAGTAGACGCTTCAAATGTTCACAGATTATTTAATTATATAATTTTACTTTAAACTATAAATAGTTAAAAAAAAAGTTAAAAAAAAAAACAAAAGAAAGTACGAAAGCATAAAGTGAGGCTCGAACTCTTGCACGGTATTTAGCAGGCAAGGTTTCGCCAACGGAATATACATCCCTATGAAACATTGTCTGAAATTATGTATCAACTAGCTGTTGCCCGCGGCTCCGCCCGCGTGAATTACGATTTTTTTACATAATATACCTTCCTACTGGAATTCCTTGATTTTTCGCGGGATTCTGGTGTGATGTTGTACAGAAACCTGTTCTTACTTTGCACGGGTTATCTTGTGGTGATTTTGAAAACTCCTTTAAAGTTTCATTAATACGTAGTTGAAAGATCAAAAGGACGATTTTAACTGTCGATATTTTGACCCAGTGGCACAGGTCGTGGTCACTACGTGACCACGACTTGTACCAATGTATCGAAATATCGACAGTTAAAATCGTCCTTTTCAATGTGATTTTTATTCTGAAACCACGAAATATGTCAAAAATTATTAAACCATGTGAATAGTTGTACTGGTGGTAGAACTCTTCTTTCAGAGTTCGGCCGGGTAGGTACCACTGGGATAAATTACTCTACTAACAATATTCCCCAGCCCAACATAATATAAGAGTCTTTTAAAAATCTTTGCTTCATCTCAATACAATCCAAAACATCAGAATGGACAATTGCTATATATTTCTTTACGTATAAAAAGACCTTAGATGACAGTCAGTCGGTTAGGATCGATAAGACCTAAGAGTTAAAAATATTTGTGAACCATTATCTTACCCTTTCCATATTGCGGATGATAAAGTTTAAATCTGTTCATGTGTTAACAGTGCCATCTTAATATAAAGTCAGGAAACAGTAAATAACATGACAGTTAATTTTTATTTAAAAAAATTCGGTAGTACCTATCTCAGAGTTTTACATTCAAGTTCCACATAAATTGTAGAGATGGCGCTATACGGTATAACGTAGCGATAACGCCAGTTACATGATTTTTGTTCACCCTAAAAGTGAAAATTTTGAAACCATACAAAATCTCCTGCTAAGCCTATTTATTTACGGCTGTAAGGGTACTCCAGTCTTACTTGAGCCCTACGTCCTAGCCCTAGGTTCTTTGTGCATTCCGAGTTTCAAGTCACCTACCTACTTGAACTTAAAGGTTCTGATGTCTGTAATTTCTGAACTACAAAAGTGATGATAATAAGATTTGTATGGAATAATTTTTAAAGAACCTCCTTTCTAACAAAAAAAGAATGAATGGAATCGGACAGCGCGTTAATGAATTATAACTAAAAAACCTTTGGACTTTGATGCCGTCTTCCAGGGAAACCATGATGAATTTCGGGACAAAAAGTATCCTATGTCCTACCTCGGGGTATGAACTATAATCATGTCAAGTTTCATTTAAATCCATCCAGCGGATTAGCCGTGATGCCCGGTCGTGAAACAGACAGACAGACAGACAGACAGACAGACAGACAGACAGACAGACAGACAGACAAAAATTAAACAAATTACAGTTTTGGCTTCAGTATCGACTAAATAGTGTCCTCCAACAAAAATTTTCAAAATATCTTCAATGTACAGAATTCGACCCTTTACAGTTTTATTATGAGTATATATAGATATAATACTCCTTAAAAATTAAAACAAATGTCTCGTTTTTGAATTTGGTGGTAGGGGTGTTTAATTTACTTTGGGAATTGGTTTTAATAGTACCACGAAATACATAATAGTACTATGATAGTACGGAAGCCTCAGTGCACCAGTCCGACTCGCACTTTACTAATTTTTTATAAGCAATTTAGTAATCTCGCAGATTAATATTTATTTTATTGCTTCCTACACATGCCTGATGAGACACGGCGGGATCAAAGATACCGCTTGATTGCAATTATGGAGATGTACACTGGGCAAGTGGTCACTTGTTGTTGCTATATTTATATCGGTGTTTATATCTTGTTGTGCTGGTATTAAGGTTGAGTTTAGCGTGGGGTAACAAGAGTAGAATATACCTTGGTTTCAATGAATAGGTATTGAATATTGCATGAACGTAAATTGGACTGTGGTATGCCGTATGCGCCTATAGCTTGTCGCATTGACAAGGCACTAGCTACGATAGTACAAATTAATAAAATTGGTTTATTGTAGGTAATGATATCTTTTCTATAACGGTTTTCTTTTTTATTTAATAATTATAAATTAAAAACGGCTTTAAACGGAACAAAGTTTCGTCCTGCAGCTTTGCGCGCACGAATTTCAGGTGTTTTAAAGATTTTTTGAATAAAAATTACTTTTGCATGCTATGTAAATATTCCTGTATCAAGAAGCTTAGTTCCCAAACATGCACAATAAACATCCAAACTTTGCTTGACACAGATTTTTAGGATTCGGTAGTAAAATATACTTATCTATCTTTATACTTAGTTTCACAGTGTCTACCCTTTTCTGTGAAACCAGCCGTGCTATTCTGCAAAACAGCGACGAGCGTACATCTATGCATCTATGAATTTGTCAGTTGTAATAGAGTACAATTTTGCATGCCATATTCGGGTTGGCAGCTGTCTGGCAACTATTTCATTTTGTAGAATAGCACAGCAGCACATTTATTATCCCGTCACGATGAAAATCTACAAAAATCCACAATGACAGTTTCTCTTACTACAGACAACAAAATGGACACTCATGGCAATCAAGCGAAATTTGGTATATTACTAACTCGTTAGCCCGAGCTAACTGAAGAATTCGCCCTATCGAGCGATGGGTCAAATCAGACATGAAAATTGAAATTATAAAATGGAGTTTTGTTCGCATCGAGGCCGGTACCCCCGGAGGCACTCGTTCCGACCGGGGAAGACTACGCTGCTAGATGAAGTTTTGTTCTAGGCATAGATTAAGATAGATACGTTACCTTCGTACTGCATGCACAAAATATTTGTTCCACGACACCACAAGCATATTTATTAACATTGTATACAAAACTCACACTTTAACACACACTGAAAGTGCGACAGAAAATACGCAAAGCGTAAGATGAAAGGGACAGCTATTTGTATCACGAATAGTTCACTCCGCCCTAGAATAAGCCTGAAGCCTGAAGGTGCAACTGAGCTAATATTGGACAATTGTCTTACTTTTAGAGCATTATTTTCGGTCCGCGTTTACCCGCTCTACCTCTTTTTTCTCTTGTTATATCATTTATATTATAGGTTCTAGGTGTTATTCCTATTAACTTTGTTTCTACCGAGTGTTCCTCGACACTCACGTATGTTTTATTATATTTGTAGAGCACAGAGTGGGGCCGGACGCGGAGCCGCCCGCGTGCGAGGCGCGGCTGCTCAACGGGGACCTGTGGCGCCGCTTCCACGACATCGGCACCGAGATGATCATCACCAAGGGCGGACGGTAGGTGGAAACACTTTGATGTACACTTGTAACATCTGCCTGAAGTTTTCAGACAAAACATTTATCATTACATTTGTTATTAAAAAAGTTGTAGGAATGATAGGTAGGTAGGTACATAGACGTGGGTCGTTGATTAAAATAGGTATTGTTATTTTTTTTTCATTAATTTTGAAACTGGAGCTAATAGCAAAAAAAAAAGTGAAAAAAGCTGATAAATTACTTATAATTTAAATAACAAAGTTAAAGTATTTTAATAAGTGATTTTCTCTGCAAAAATGTATGTAGGTATATAAGTACCTACTTAGGCATGTTTTGGTTAAAGAAAACTGCATGCCTCAACGTTCCTCATATTTTTCCATGCCAGTTTTCTTTGTTTGTACGGATCCGAAACTTGTTTCATATCGACTACCACAGCGCACGAGCAAGAAATAAGAATGTTATCTAGATATTGGTTTTCCTTGCTGAATTTTCATGAGAGCAACAATTTATTAGACCTATATCTTATAATCTAGCATTTATAAACAGTCGCAATAGCAAGTTGTCTTGATATCTATAGGTACCTGCCTGCCTAATATTATACTATCTACCTAAAGTCTATACTTACCCTGGTGGGTATAGATATCACCCATTAGCAAAAGAACTTAAAACAAAAGTAAAATTTTGCCTCCTATTTATTAATTTAATTACTTGGGTACTTCCTAATATTTAATATTTTAATTATTAAAATAAAAAATAAATAAAAGATTTAAGTCTAAGAAGATATCTATACGAAATCAATATGATTTTTTGCCGACGGCACTCAACGGCCTACCCATTTGAATTCTTGTTTCGCTGTTCAGATTTTTATGTAGATTCATTAAAGACTATATATAGTAGATTATTTATTATGAAATTAATAACTTACTGCTATTTTCCATACTTTCCTAAGCATCTTTTTTTTAATAATATATCCAATAATGTGATAAAAATTACATTTTTACATAGGTATAATATGTTCTTTTAGCTGATGAACCAGCTTTTGATATCAAATCTAACATGTTATTGAAAGCCCAAACCGACTTTAGGTAAGTAGGTACCTATAGGTATTAACTCACTTTATTCTAACTTCAAATACTCGTAAGTAATATTGCAAAATTCTCAGGATCAGCGTTAATCTTAATAATAATCAGAGTTGACTTTGTACTAGCTCGTAACAAACTTAAGCTAGATATATAATGTAAGAAGTTCAGCCAGTATAATTATAATGTAAGTATACTTAGGTACAACTTACTTATTGTAAGTAAGAACCAACCAGAATACCTATGTACAATTAATAAAATGTGCTTTACGAAAACAAAACTCGTCAGTTGTTTAAAGATAGACTCCTGTAATTAACCTAGCAAGCTGTTCATCCGTCATAAATTTCTACAAAACAACAAAAACTTAACGAAAACCCATTAGGGCTGCCGAATCTGACGCGGGGCTTGTTAACGCAGCTCCGGAGCAGACCTCCGTCATAGACAAAACAAACAGCTGCCCCGGATAGCAATTTGTGCATTTCTCTAAATGGCCGAGCACAAATTATACCTTATTATAAGCTTGTTTGCTTTACGACTGTACCCCTTCAATTATTTTTTTTCGTCATCAATAATGCGAGTGAAACGACGAGCGCCGGGCTCGTGAACAAATTATACGTTCGTGTCGAACTCCGCGCCTCCGACGTTTCCTGCTCTGCGCAGGCGCAGGCGATGTGCGCGAGACTGCCTCCGACCCGTCATTACGCAGAACGCACAACCTTGGGACGTCTGACTGCTGAAAACACTGATTTGAACCTGAGGATGAGCCAATCGGAATTTAAGTAGCGTCACAATTTAAAAAATGTGCAAATTCACGTGCGGACTAAGAGCAAGTATAGTGGGCAGTGGCGTGTACTGTACTGTACGACGCGGTTGGTGTCAAAACAAAGTCTTTTGACACTAGTAAACTGCTGACATTTTTCGCTAGGTTCCCTCCACCACCCATGGCCCAATCAACCTCGCGGTTATGGGGGCCGAATCGCGGGAGGGCGGACGTTTGGTACTTGCTCTTGGCGTGTTCCCGGGGCGCCTTCTTGACTCCCTACAAGTTGTTTCCTCTCGCTCCTTGTCCCTATGTGCTCACTCTCCCCATTCTGGGTTCGCTAGGTTCTTCTGGTTTCGCTAGGTTCGCCGGGTCCTGTGTATATTATGTCTATTGCTGAGAATCTTTTAAACCTCCGATGACATCCGACATAACCGGCGAACGAATGCCGTCCCGCGTCTCGAAACGCGTTTAAAGTAAACTATACAAATGAGAGTAACAATTACGTATTTCGCAAGCGCATAGCCGTCGTGCGCGCGCGCTGTCGTCGAGAGCGTACGCTTTTTGCGCTCGTATAATTAGCCCCACACATCTCCGCTGCTGTCATCTCCTACACGTTTTTTTCTTGTCCTGCCCGGGGACCACCGTGCGGGCAGCGCAGCATTTTGATAATTTACCGCTTTATCCAGACGTTAGTGAATCTCGTTAACCGCTCGCACCGCACCGGTCCAGAGGTCAGTTTTGTTTGTTTTGTATTAACGAAGCCGCGCGAGGGCCGGGGGCGCGCCGGCGCCGGTCCTGGCGCCGTGCCCGACGAAATGGGTGAAAATATTTAATTTATTTCTCGTATTGAAGCCTAGTTGCGGCCGCGCGTTACCGTAATTGAGTTATTTCACACTGCACGCCTAGCGCACGGGGATTGGGAAACACAACAAATTGGTGTGACTCGGAGCTTTTAGCGCTCGCTCGAATGGATTCTTTATCCCGAGATAGGGCGAGGAGTGGGTACGGCTGGGGTCGTCGAATTGAAAGCGCAAACAGAGAGATTGGGCGGTGCGTTTGTTGGACGCGAGCACATAGCGAGGTTAACACCTGCTGCAGCAGCCAGCGGCGGCCATGCTCGCTCTATGTACTGCGTCGACGCCGAGCCTTCGAGGGATTGTGGCTAGTCCCTTCGCTTCCCACCTGTGCATATGCGCAGTTGTTAATTAGTACTGTAGACACAGCACACCAATCCGACGTCTATATTCTGAGGTTGCATATTAACTTATCATTAGTAGGTACCTATATGTGAATGCAGAGAATTTGAGGATAAAAAACGAGAGTTTATTTTGAAATTTTGATGGGGCCATGAATTTGAAGATAAACAAACATCGTCACGATAATAAACCACAAAACGTAGTTACAAAGTGACACGTTACATCTGCCCTCTATTCGGAGATAATACTGGCCCTAATAATCCCAGGGCAAACAAACAACCGTCGGTTAGGATGGAATAGGTCATTTGTTTTTTCTCGAAACCGAAATATGACAAATGGGCGAGGCGCGCCGGCGCAGATCGCTCGCGTGTCGTCGCGCGGACCTCCCGCCATTTTAAAAACAAACAGACAACATAAAAACTTGTTATTTATTTTCGTGTTATTCCGAAGGGAAGGGCGCGCCCGAATTCGCTTGAAAAAATCGTAAGTTATAATTAAAAACGTCTGAGATCTTGCGTTCGTGTTCGCTTCAGCGTGGAACCTCATGCCTCTCGGGCTCGGTCGCGGCGCTGCGACGGGGCAGGCGGCGGGCGAACGAAAATTGTCATAACCACCGCGACGCGCCGGATGATTCGACCAAGCATTCTGGTATCAGTGATTTTGAAGAATGCACATCCGCGGTGGATGCAGCGCTGCGGGCCGGTGCCGGCGCTCGTGCGCTTGTTCTAACAGAAATGCCGATTAATTGATTCGATCTGTGTCGTAATTAAAATGGGTGATTAGAGCGCGGGGAGCGGCGCCGGCGCCTCAAAGCGTCTCAGCCAGCATTCCTTTTGTTTTACCACGGGTCGTTTGTCGCCTGCGCGATGCGTGGGTCGCTGCCCGTCCCGCTCGCACTCGGAGCGCAGGGGCTGCGGGCGAGCGAGAGGCGTGCGGGCGCCGACCTCCTGCAGCGCCGCCGGCCGCCCGCCGCGCGCCCCGCCCAGCCTCGCAGCACTAATAATCAGATTATGACAGCCCGAGTCTCAACCGCTTCCCCTGCGGACTCCACTCATCACTCTTCACTGTCTCCTGAAAATTTGACAGCAGTATTTCACTTATGAAATCGTTGCAATAGCCGAGATCGGGAGATAGCCTCGTCCGGATAAAAACGCCCTGGGAGAAACTAAGATATGTCATAGCCCATTTAAGAAGGCATGCGTTGGTACGGGATATCTTTGATTAAATTCTCTTTTATGACATACGTATTATAATAAAATCATAAAATGCATTTCTTGTTCATATACCTAAATAGGTACTCGTAGGTCTATTGTAGGTATCTACCTAAAATCAACCTTCTAATAAGTATCTGCTACTTGCTAGGTAGGTCAATGCTTATAAATGCTAATAAAAAGTGCCAAAAAGTTTTAGTAGTTAATCCAATTTCAACTTCACGCTGTAGAATCGTAAATATCTGTAAATAATAAGTTGTCTGCGCGACTTGAGAGTTGATTGAAGTCGTTTAGCGTAATAAAGGCTTGGACGACGTAAGAATTGTGTCGCTGCAACAAAAATCGTAACGTCATCGTAAGTAATGGGTAATGCTGCATCGACGGGGCCGGAATCCGAAGCACGCGCCGCGCTGCCGTCGCCACCGACCGATCATATCGCGGTGTCTCCAGAGAGCGCACCCACCCTCGATTAGCTCAGAGCCTCACGAAAAAACGACTTCCATCGCAGCCATTAAACGTGGTGACTGGACGCGAATGCAGGATACACCGGCAATGTACGACGCGCAACCCGGACGACGCATCGAAAGAGACAAGTCGAAAATGCAACGTCATCGGTTCAGCCTAAAACAATCGGGCCACCGAAAAAAGGCTAATACGAAAACAATAAATTGAATTTAAAACATAAAAAATGTGCGGACCTCGTCGCCGACGGACGCATGAGTCGTTTTTTGCCGCGATCCTTGATGATAATTTCTCATTAGGTTATAACATTCTTGTTGGACGAATCGTCGTAAATTCCTCGAATAATTTGGGGAAGAAAGTGGTCGTGTTGCGTTGGTGATGTTTTGTTTTTATGGCGCCAAGGAGCCCGGTTAGATCGGTATCTGCCGATACAAGCGTTTAACCCATGTTACGTGGAACTCGGGGATTATTCTCACGGAGTCGGAGGATGCTCGCTAACAACTTGTAATACGCTGATAAAACGATAAACGTTACGGCTTCGGGACGACATTTTTGTCACATTACAATTATCCACTCGATTATACGGATCCATCATGGTGATTAACGATTACGTTCGAGGAGTATAATTTACTACTGAGTTACCGATCTGGCTTTATGATGAAAGAAAGGTAAGACTGACTGAACAATCAAAATTAAATTTAAATTAAATATAAATGAAATGAAAAAGTTTATTGGTAATGCATATGGAGTGTTTTTACCGCGACATACCTACCTACTTACCTATAAGTGGGAATTGGATATTAATATGTATTACTTACGACTTTGCTCGCATAACTTCTATCATACAAACTTTAAAAGCGCATAAATTTTTCAAACTTCGGTCCTCCTATATACCAAGGAGACTGAATAATTGACCACAAAACTGGCAACGCTTAGGAATGTGTACCTATCTACTTCAGTTTAGGAATTTCAAACAATCATGCATAGATTGCATTTTGAATAATTTTAATGATGTAGGTACACGGGTTAAATCTACTTCTGAAGTTCTAACCTACATTTATGCAGATAATATGAATATCTATCAGTATGATTTTAATTTATTTTCAAAGTAATTTCCAGATTTGTTCAGGTACCCAACACTTCCTCATGTACCCACCCGTCCCAGCACCCATGTGTCGCCGTGTGTCACATTAGCCACTCCGTCCACGTACTGTCCATAATAGTGAAGTGCGTGCCCATAACTCCGCTCAGCGCGCAGCCTCCTCTCCGGGAACCCTCGTTATTACGCGGCACGTAGGGTTGTCACTCAAACTCAAAACTCTAAACACTAAACTAAACTAAAACCTAAACACTGTATTGAATGGAAGCAGGCGTTGTTTTGCGGAAATCCATAATGAGCAGGACAGATTAATTTGTTTTGCTATTATCCGCTACTTGAAAGGATTCTGTATGGTGCAATATGCAGGAACACTACCAACATGAAACACCACACACAATTTTCTATCACTTTCTTCGACGCACGTTTCGTCCCGACACCGGGACATCCTCAGGAGATGTTGACTTCACAATGCGAGTCGTCTCTACGATAATAGCAAAACAAATTAATCTGTCCTGCTCCTAAACACTGTTACAAAATGTTTTGCATTGTAACACTGTTGACTGTTAAGTAAACCAACATGTGAATCATATCAAAATATCTTTAACTCACATAGGCCTAACGTACAGGCTCTTGTAAAACGTCAGTATGTTATTTCCCACATATCTATGCTGATAACTACAAGTCTATTTAAAACAAAGTTCACAAAGATTCAAACGCGCCCTGCGCTGAGAAGAAGTCCTCAAAAATCTCAACCGGGCTTTATTTTTTGTTTTGTTTTGAAAATGGTTGGACATGAAACATTAAAAGTGTAATACAATACAGGACCACATCTACACTTGCAGTACCTACAGTGGTGTATAATAAGAAGCCATTACAGTAAAATAAGAGCACCTAGCTGATCGCTGTCCAAAAATATTACTCACGTCAGCTGCATACCAATTTTTATGACCAACAGTCACATCAAAGTTGGCAAGTGTCAACCCTAGCAGGCTGCGCAGGCGCTGCGCACGTCAGTGGTTGTCATTAAAATATAGGCACGTACAATAGGTACTCGTAGCGACAGTAAAAACACTCATTTGTTATTACGGTTTCGTGTTTTTATTAAATTTAATTTTTATGCAGATTGATGCTCATAGATAACGGAGAAGATTTGAAATTTTTTCCACGACAATTACTGAACCATAATATATTAAAACTGAACTCATGAAGTTATTAGCTTATGAGCGGAATGAGCACTAGAATGGTAGGTAGGTACTTACCTAGTTTGTATATCAATTTGAAGTCGAGCAATCAGCGTTATGCCTAGGTATCTACTCAAAATCTACAAATAAGGATGTTTCAGAAACTCATTCTGCATTAAATTAGTGTATAACTACTTAAGTAGGTACCTACAAACATTTATATTTAATCCATCGAAGATTATTGAGAGAAGCGGCATTCGAAGACGGAATTTTATACAATTGTTTTTAACTGTTAGTACCTACTAGGTACCAGGTACCTAAATGTTAAAAAAATTAATGATGAAAATTATCGTAAGCTAAGTAGGTATAAGAAAATTTAACTTGTTACAAGCTTTGGTCGGTTAATGCGAGTATGAAAAATAGAATAAAAATAAAATATGTAAAATGATACCACCAAAATAAATATATAAAAAAATACTTATTACAAATCTGATCAACACCTCCTAAAAATTATAAGCCGATGTAAACTCGCGAGTTTATTTCAAGGAGCCGGCAGTCGTTACGCACCACGTTTAGGATTTCACCGAGATGTTATCCCACGTCTCTCGATGTTGAGTAAACGCCGGCCGCGGATGGCGCCGCGGTATCGCGCCCAGATCTCCCCCAAAGAAACTGCAACCAAATACCCAAAATGCAAATAATGTGATCCACGGATATTTACTACGATATCTGCTGTGCGATGCTGCGAATATACCTGTAGCATCGATGACGTTACATCTTGGGCACCAATAATATATCTGCTTGAATAACTTGCATCGGTTATGCAGTTGATTGACTGTTGATATCAAGTGCTACAGTTACAAGTGATGTGTGGACGATGTACAAAGGAGATATTTCAAATTGGGCTAGGTCTTGTACGGTAACTTAAAAAATCAAGAAAAATCTGTTGTTCACGGGAAAAATAAAATTATTTAGTTCAAATGAATACTTTCGGAGTACAAAAATATCTTTTTTTCATTATTTATATTATGATCTATTTTCAATATGGCGTCGCTGGCGTCGTACGATTTGACGTAAACCACGACTCAATCTATCAATAGTCAATAATAATATTTCTGTCAAAGTCAAATGTCAATTCACCATGGAATACATATTACCACCATAATGAATCTTTTTAAGTGTTGCAATTATATGCAGAAACACTTGTTTTGTACAACCGAAAAAGCCATTATTAAAGAAAATATGTAGGTAAAAACTGTTTTTCGTGATCTGAGCTACACCCAAGTATACCGTACATAGACCTGGCCCAGGTCTCATACATTGATGAAACTTCTCCTTTATTACCGCGAATGACCTCGCTGTTTGCCTGCTGTCAGACTTGATTTTGATGACCACACCACCACCACCGGCTGGATGGTGTGATATATGGTTCAAAATAAATAATAATTGAGAAGCAAATGCATGGAATCTTTTGGAGCAGGCACAAACCCATGCCTGAAGGGCCGAACGCCCTTACTTATAATAACCGCAATATAATTTGAGATAGATAACGATTCGTGAATCTGGGTCCTGGACTTCAAATCGTACGAATAGGCTGCCAACTTAGACCAACTCAGAAGTTACTATTCTTCAACCAAAATTATGCTTATCATTTTCATGTACATTATTTTCGTTAATTTGTACCTAGGTTTCTTAAAGTTGAAACAGCCGTGCTATTATGCAAAACAGCGACGAGCGTACATCTCTGCATCTATGAATTTGTCAGTTGTAATAGAGTACAATTTTGCATGCCATATTCGGGTTGGCAGCTGTCTGGCAGCTATTTCATTTTGTAGAATAGCACAGCAGGAACTGCAATTAAAGAAAGTTGGCTTAAGTAAAGTTCTTACTGTAAACTTAATCGTGCTCGAATCTCGGGACTAAAATACCATAAAACGTAAGTATATGCAAAATTCTTCCAATATGTTCTCTACAAGTACCCCTACTACCCCTGCCTCAAAATAGGTCATTAAGAATAGAGAAATCCAAATCATTGTTCAGTTCATGCCCATCTCTCCTTCACCGTAAAAGATATTGTACTAACAACAAATCGTGGCGTTGTAAGCTGTAATCCTGATGGTAGACGTGAGCCACCCGCGCGATACCATCGCAGCGACATCGCCGCATCGGGGCCACGACGCGATGGTATCTGCCGCCCGCTACCGGACCGAGCATTGTCTTTACCCACGCAATGCGCAGGGACGCGGGCAAGCGACTGACGACTCTGTAACAACCTACGACAACTTTAAGTCGCTTGGGAAATCATTAGAATTAGTTTTGATGGTGGATGCAGACATATCAGGGTTAGCGCCACGAATGAGACTTAGCATCAAATCTGCCTGCCTGCAATACTTACCACCTTGTGGAAGATATGAAAAGTGAAGACGTGGGAGAATATCAATATGAAATGAAAAAAATATCTAAATAGAGAGATAGATGTATGGCTCAAAACTGATCAGTGGACTATGGAACAATACGAGTAGAACAAGGCCCTTTTAAAAGTTTCCCATCGGGAAGAGAGAATGTGAATGCTAATCATAATAATTTTAATTTACAATAAGTTTATTTGCTTTAGAATTACTATTTACTACCTAAACCATAACGTAGCATATCTACACTATTCGAAATATTCGTGAACACTTGTTAATTTATGTTCGCTTCCAGTGCAATCCTTCATCAGCAGATCTGAATACCTAGTGCTCCGAAAAATTCAATTTAGTATATCAGAAAACTCAAATTCTAAGTCTAACATCATGGCAAGTGTCTGCTGTGTTAACCCTTGTGAAACCATTAAAGTCGTAACTGTGACGTGACATGTCTGAATGGACCTCAGGTACTTTAAAGCCGAGATTTAAATGAGTTTTCAACCTTACGTAAACGGCAGAGGTTCTGTATTCCTTGGAATGGTAAGGTTAGATTTACCAAGATCAGTCAGTTACAACGATGGGTGAGGATATGACCGAGTACTGCCACGATTTTCTAATAAAAGTGTCACATGGGTGTCATTGCAGGCGGCCCACTCTCGTTTTGTGAGAACAAAGTTGTTATCACGATAAATTTTAGTACCCATGAAAACGGCGTGATAGAACTGTTTACGGTATTTTTAAAAGAACAACCTTATTTCTTAAAGAAAAATCTCAGGTTTTCGTTTCCAAGTCGTTTCCAAGAAGTGACGTTTTCTGTCTCTTTAGCCTTAACTTGACGGTTAAGACTAAAATACTCATTTATCACCTACTTACCATTAGGGTGGATATAATACGTCGGTAGCTTCAATTGGGCTTCAAATGCTATCCAACTAAAATGAACGAAAAAGTACCGAATATATAATTGTATAGTTGTATAGTTAGTGGATAGTTTTTTTTTACAAGACAATAATACAGTAGGTACTTAGTTTCATGCACGCTACTAAGCAAGATGCACCTGCACCTTAAAGATACGTATTATTCCTTGCCTAATGTCTTTCTTAGAATTACGAAAGTAGCATATCTACGAGCAATCATGTTAGAAACTTGCCGAAGTTGCAGATGTCTGTAACTTCGTTTAGTAGCTAGAATTGAAAATTTGCTTTCAAAGATCAACTTCTGCAAGTTTTATTGCTAATCTCAACCCCGCCAAACACTGTGGGAAGGATCAGCGTTAAACGATCGGCGTAAAGTGACGCACCGCCGTCACACATAGTTCCCTGAAGCATGCACCAGGGGTCAATGTCAATAGAGTGTCACCCGGGTTGCTAATTGCGGTGACGCTGCGCGGCGCGTTTGAGCCGGCGTGACATGATTCCTGGTATAATCGCCTTGATCACCCGCCTGTGATGCAAGTGATAAGCGAATGGAGATGACACTGCACTGTCACAGTGACATATTCAATGACCGACTTCAATGACTTTGGCGTCAAGTTGACTGAAAAATTCGTTTTCCCCGGTGACGGAAAGACCGCTTCTGTGGTGAAGCGCTTCGGTGTGTCACTACTTTCATCCATCTTTGATTAATAATATTATATATGCCTTTTATTACAGACTTTACAAAATTAATAAATTAATTAATTGATCGGGCCTAGTGTAGTTTAAGCCCCAAAGTTCACAGTAATTCACATATCCTAAATTATTTGTTAGAAACAATACAGTGAAACTATGGCATACGATACATTGTCGCATGGCATTGCAGAAAAATATGACATACCCACATACATTGTGTTAATAAATACACCCTGAATATTGGGAGCATTGGTTTCATCACTTTCTAAATAATAAGTGTTGTATAGACTTATTATGCTAGCTCATTAGATTATGTCAATTTCAGATGTCTTAAACAAGAAAGTTAATTTCAAACAAACAAAAACAATAAATATACCACACAAAAGTTTGTTACGGTAGGTATGTTATCTAAGTTGAACAGAAATAGCTAATAGACCTAATGTAGAGTTTCTTTGAATCCAGGTGCGTAGAGTGCAGACGATGAAATTTCTTAAAATTCATAAATTGTTAAAGTTCTCTCGAAGTACAGGTAGGAGCTACATGTTCATATTTTAATTAGAGATATTTTAATACAGTGATGTACGGAAAAACTAAAGGTTGCAAGGTTGCCTTGTGCCTACCTTATACCTACCTACGTTAACGAAGGTACATACGGACGACTGCAGTGACCGTACGTACTTAATCAGCCTATAATAGACGTCCACTGCTGGACGTACGGGTAGATAGGATAGGCCTGACCACACGGTAGGCGCCACCACACACGGTCCTCCGCCTTGCTCATCCATCCGCTACAAGCGACTTATCGTTCGGTCGTCGTTCCTTGTACGTACGGACGATATAAAATATTGCGGGCTTTAACTTCCGAATTCGTATCATGAATTTTCGTGTTTAGTTTTAGTATATAATATGTAAGAGGTAGAAGCTTCATGTTTCTTATAATAAGAGGTACATGTTCCAAAGAGCTACATGTTCATTAATATCAAAAGCTTCGCCGCTCGTCGGTTGCGCCACACGCACCGAATTAATTTCAATTAACACACGCGGGCTTAATTGTGAATCGGGTGCGGATCGCGTGCGGCGGCCTCTTTGTCGGCGCGACTGAGCCGCGCACACTCTTTCGCGATTACCTAACGCCGCGCGCACACGAGCGGTTCGCGAACGGGCTGTTCAAATGCGATACCACATCCAAATGACCAACCAGGGGCCTTATTCTGTATCGTTCACTTAGTTAGTAACCCTAACTGGGTTATTAACTAAGAAAACGAAGGCAAAAATCCTATTTTTGCACAAATTACCAACCTAGGTCGGTATGGTATCATATCAGTATACCGTGCTAGTTGCTATCTTGTACAAAAAGAATACAAAAATATAGGATTTTTGCCTCCGTTTTCTTAGTTAATAACCCAGTTTGGGTTACTAACTAACTAAGTGAACGATACAGAATCAGCACACAGGCTTATTTCCTGAGTACCTACGAGTTTTTTTTTTTTTTTACGGTATACAAGTTAGTACTTGACTGCGATCTCACCTGATGGTAAGTGATGATGCAGTCCGAGATGTTGGCGTACTAACTTGGAAGGGGTAAGTTAAGTCACCCCAACGGTTTTTATTTATATATTTATTGTATATTGTATGTTGTTTTTGTTTAAACTAAAAGCTTCATAATATTATCTACACCTATTGTACATAGGTACGTTTGTCGGTGTAGTTTACCTATTTCTAATTTTCTCTCTGAATTTTTCAAACTTTTTTTTACTCTCTTTCACGTCTAAGTGTTGAATTCGCTTGCAAAATCTGACGCGAACTGAAGAACCAATAGGAGAGGTACTACTTACCTACTGAAAATGCAGGATTCGTTTCCAAAAAGCTGTGCATAGCTCCTTTACCTATCACTACATAGTCTCAGTTTTTATAATTATGACGTGGTATGTGCGTGTACCAAGGTTTATACAAAACATGAGCAATTTTAGAAAGTTACCATTTTATACCTACATACATTTCCTATCAGCTGTGCTATTCTACAAAATGAAATAGCTGCCAGACAGCTGCCAACCCGAATATGGCATGCAAAATTGTACTCTATTACAACTGACAAATTCATAGATGCATAGATGTACGCTCGTCGCTGTTTTGCAGAATAGCACGGCAGTATATTGATATACGACAAGCAAGTACTTACAGTGTGTGATAATTCGTAGCTCGCGTGTAAGACGCCTTACTAAGCTCCCGTCTTCCTCGAAAAGCTTCCTAAAATACTGGCGCCGCTCCCCACACTTCCGCTTCGCAATAATCGACTGTGAGGCCGCTCCACACGTTGCCAGTTAGCCATAGAGATGCGCAGTTCTAGGTATTGCGGCTTCACGCTCGACGGCCGCAGATCCTGCGCTTGCGCATGATGGATGAACTGACGGCGTGAGTACTACTCGCCACTCGATACTGGCAGACGATTCCACTGTTCCGAGAAGATATGATTGCTTGCGCGAAGTGCTTTGTTGAAATTAGATAACAGATGTTAGGGAAATATATAGGTTAGGTTTACTAGTTAGGTACTAGGTTACAGCTGCGTTCCAGAAATATGTAACTGCCCAGTTCATCTTAGTAGTTAGACTTACGAGGTCCTATGTTCCGATTTACAGTGTGAGTTGAATATGGTAAATAGTTTCATTCATTTAGAATCATACATATTCATCAAGAAATTCTCGGTGTATAAGTACCTACTTGTACTACCTACCTACTTGTTCCGTACCTACTTGTTCCGTATTCTACAATTCACTCTTGTTACAATAGGTAGATAAGAGCCCACCTATTGAGAACGGATGACCTTAGTCCTCGGTTATCAGATTTTAACTCTGATCTGCAATCTAGTTTAGAAAATTTTGAAACCGTAATAATCTAATTTATATTTCACAATGATCACGATATTGCTCTCTTTATTGCCTCTATCTTATTATTTATGCTTTTTTACCATCTTATAATAGGTGTAAGCTACCGTTTATCTACTATTTTACCGAAGGCTTAGCGTGGATTTGGTTTTTTTACAAATCTCATTGAAACTACATTTACCTGAAGATTTTTGGAATAAAAGTATAATGCTAAAATTTCTAATCAACTTGATATTGTAGTATGTTCTAGCTCACTTCAGTAGCGATTAATATGGCAAAAACAAGTTAATGAGAACATCAACTTGTTTTTGCCATATTAATCGCAAAGAACCTCACTATTTAGCTAGAAAAATAACTCGTTACATCCCTTCAATGGAATCCATGTAATTGATTAATCGTTATCGATCGTAACTTAATCGATTTCAATGCGAATTCTTCGTGCGTTGTTTATTTACTCGTTGCAGTTAAAATAGACGAAACTGAGTCATATATAGAAACTTTTACTTGTATTGTTTACATGAAACATGAAATTGAAAATTTTACTGTGATGGCAATGTACCTAATATCTATTTTTAATTATGTAGGGGATACGCTAAGCTTTAGGTACTTACTTATCTATTAACAAAATTATGTTTTACTATGCCATAATATTTTAATATTATGTATTTTTTTCCAATTTATGCCGCGGAATCGGAGGCTGTGACTTCGTGACATAAAAAACCACGCTACTACAATCTTTGAGATCTTTGTCTCAGATAAAAATCACCGCGTTTAAGGTGATCATCAATTCTTCCCCATATCGCAGCTTTGACAGAATTATAATTAGAAACTGTCCGTCCTTACGGTTTGTCGTTTTTAATGTCGCTAGCCGGGTCCCATACTGCGCTCGCATTTCATTAGAGGAGTTAAAAAATTGGAAGATCTCATAAAACGGTGTGATTTATGCGCGGGCGGGAGCTAACGAGCGATCGCCAGTCGCCACCGCGCCTGCGCCCGCGCAGCTCCGGCGCGTTATGAGTGCCCACGATTTCTATTCATATTACCTGTCATATTTTATTGAAGTAGCTTTTATAAGTTGCCATTAAAAACTGTGTAGAAATGTAGCCTTCGTCGATTTTGTAAATGTTTTTGTCTTTTAACAAATAACGTTATTTCTCAACATCTGCAAAAATTATAAAGGTTGACGTTAAATTTTGAAATTCTGTTTTGGTTTTCTGTAAAATATGTATATCTATAAAAATCAAAGGTGACTGACTGATGAAGCATAGCTGAAAACATATTATACGTAGTAGACGTCATAAGCTGTACACGTCACGTAGGTAGCAACAAACAGGATTTTTTAAAGAGGTCAAGCGAGCGAGTCTCCTAGATAATAATAGATTGTAACTTTAGTTTAACATTTCCACTATACAATCTATAGCGAGAGTTGATGCAATATCAACTCTTTTATTTGGTATCAAAGACAAATGCAAGGGCATCGCGAGGGCATCGCCAATAAATATTTGTTTCTTGCAAAACACAAAGATCGAGATCGGAATCGCTGAGATGTATCTCATGTTGTTATCTAAATGATCTGTTGTCCGCATTGGGCGGCGTCAAAAGGCGCATAATAGGCTCTAGATGCGGCCGCCCGATAAGCTTTGTCCACGCACGGCCGCTCCGCACTAAATGTCAACTAAATTACTGCATGTTTGTCGGTTTCATGTCGGTATCTTCGCAATTTAAGGTCAATCGCTTTGAGAAAGGGATCTGCCGGCGCCGGCGCTTAGGCTAGTCCTTACCTACTCTCTCTCTTTTGTCTTTTATGCGCTGAGTGAAAGTTTAAACAACCCCTTTTTGTCCTGTTACATCAAGATAACAATAGACTCCCAATTTTTTAACACTTACACACCTAAGTATCTTGTTGCAAAGACTTGGAGACTGATCTCCAAAATATTAAAAACCTTCTCTATTTTCACAAAGGTATCCCGTGGGAACCATGGATGATACGTAATAAAAATAGCGCAATATGTATCCAGGGTACAATCTTTCTTCGTTACAATTTTGCTCCTATATTAGTGAGATTAGTAAACTATAACACAACACTAATAATTTAACGTAATTGAGGTAAAATTTTAATTAATAAAGTATAAAAAGTTGATATAAAAAAGAATTTTAACGAAACTCTGTAGGTACGGCAAAAACCTTAAAAGTCTTAACCCTAATGTGATTCAGATTATCCACAGTCAATTCGACTTGATTCGAATACCTAATCAATTTAATGTAAACCCAAAATTTATTCGATGCTCGGCCCATAACACCACCGAATTCGATATCCGATAATCGTGATCGAGACTTAATTGCGGCGGTGATATCAAAAGACAATTTTATGCTCTGCGAACGTATTACGAAATGGATGCAATTGGCGCACGCTACGTTTGCACTGCAAAGGCGCCGACGGCGGGGTGATTAAAAGTTTTAATTTCCGCAAGAGTCGGTGTTTGGGGTAGTTGTAAATTTGGCGAATGGACATAAACAAGTCGCGGGGCGCCGCAGGCGAGCTTTGTGTCGCGCGACGTCATGTCGCCTTTACGCCTGTCGCTCTAATCTAACTAGCCGTTGTTAATGACGTCAGACGTGTCCCGTGATATTGTCTCGAACCGTTTTGCATACATTTATCGGTGCTATAACGTGTGCTGTTTAGTTGTATCTACTGTCAAGTTAGCATATTTAACGAACCTACAAAAAATGCCCCCTTCATTTTAATTGATTATATATAAAAAGCATAAGTAAGTAGAAATTATCTAGGTATTAGTATCTAATTTGTATAAAACTAAATATACCAGGCTATATGCAGCACGCGCATGTATTTAGATATGTCTCTCTACTTTTATCGCTCTCTTTTCTCTGTCTATCAATATGGATCAGAAAGAGTATAGAAAGCGACAAAGTAGAGAGACGTAATTTATTATCTCTATAATGCGCGCATACTAGCCCTGCTGGGGGGCGATCGCGTAAGAGAAATGTATTCGTCACTATCGTAATTGTAAGCAATTTCTGCGAGCTGATTGGCCAATCTGATGTTAACATTTTTTTCAGTCTTTCTATGTAGGTATGCATATTTTTTTATTAAAATGTTACAATAAAACTTATTTATAGCTTATTCTAATTACTATACAAATCTTGCCCGCGTGGAATGGTGCCAAGAATACTGGCTGCATTTCCACGTTGAACAGCAATTATATGTATATTATATCAATTTTAGTGCACCAGCTGCTATATTTAATTTATTTCCCCGAAAACAAAACAAATATTCAACCCTTGCCTAAATATTTAACAAAAACATGAAACAACCTTTGTTATTTATCGATCACGATTAACCGTCATTAAATTTAACTTTACGCCTGTCATATTCTTGACAATATAACTAAAACTTTTTGACGAGTTGAAAAATAGTTTAAATATAAATAGTCAAACGTGTGCCCGAGTACAGAACGTTCCGAAATTAATATTTTTTTGCCACCTGCAGCCGGTCCGGCAAAAAGCGGTCGATAAAATAAAAACTTTAACTAAAAGATAAAACGTTTTTGTCACGATCGTTATGATTGAAGGTGCTGTCGCTGATTTTGAACAAAGAGAGACAGATACAGAGAGCCCATCAATATGCTAATCCCGAGTAACTTCGGGACGATACCGAGCGTTTTTTATCCGTCCCCAAATTGGTTTATTTGTTTTGTTACAAGCGTCTTTTCGAGGCTCTATTTGCAGAGGGCGAGTGGCGACTTCGAAGCGTATGGAGTATGTTTCTTTTTTTTTAATCTCAAAACAACTTTGTGGACGTTTGTGAAAATATTTACGATTCTTGTTTGCATACAAAATTATTAGGTTGGTTTTCAACTGCGAAAACATATTGCTCCGACCCCCCCTTTATAATATTATGTACGATCAAGACTTACTTAGACTATACTAGAGTGTCCTCGTGGTTAGGTTAGCGAGTTACTTTATTGCCTAGAGTTCCGCAATTACATACCCACTGATTATAATTTTAAGATATAAGGGATCCAACCTATCTCCCGAAATAGTGTTTAAGCCATAAATAAGTTGCGTTTTTTTAAATCAAACTATTATGTGATTAACCGTTCACGTGTCTTTATTTTTGAAATCTCTTTCCTGTCCTGTGAGGCTGTGCTCCATTTTCCTTTAAGAAAAGGACATATTTAAATCTTTCGCCACTTTTAATGTTCATTTCAATTTTGCTATTTCAATTTTCAAGAACGAGGCAGTGTTTTAAGTAGGCATTTCTTACGATATACCTACATATTATGTCATTCTAGAACTTAATATATAGATAGTATTGAAGAAAATGGTTACATAGTTAATACTTATTAAGTCAACATCAAACATCCACACAAGCTAGCTAATCACAAACAAAACAAACCAGACCAACCTAGCGATTCTCACGGCCGCAGCGCTCCTCCGAGCGAACATTTTGACACATCCAGGTGTCCGATTTTTTACATACAACACAATAGAGTAGGAGTGTTTGAGTATTTACCCAGGCTCACATCTGGGACGAGAGAACATCTCATACGGACGCTAATGAACGGCTGTACGGAGGTATTCCACTTGGACGAAACAAATTATAGATGGATGGTAAAAGGGGTTTTAGTTTAGGATCAAAAATTTACATGGAATGCCAGAAAATACGCAGAATATTAGTAGTAATTAAATATTGGGACGCCTGCTTCGTTCACTTGATAAGTTTGAGTTTAGGTACCTACTAGTAAAATACAATATAGTTACCTACTTATATACGATAGGTATGGGTAATATGCATTGTAGAGTTTCTGAACGCAGGTAGGTAGAAAAATTTTGACAAAAAAAATAGCAGAATTCAGAAATTTGTTGGTAGAACAGTTTTAAGCAGGTACTTGCGTGAATTCTATATATTTTATAGATTTAAAATCCTAATCGAAGTTCTTTATAGATAAGTCCATAACCTGTCCATATTTGTATGTCAAGTGTCAACGTAGCCTGAGTCATTAAATAGTAATCTCTGCTTGGATACCTACTTGGAAAGTGAAAGAACACCACTCGAGAAGTTAAGACAACTTGTTTATCCTTCATGTAAACGAAGCAGTCAAGCAGATGTCTAAGACAAGGACGTGCTTGTCGCATTAACGGGCGCGTTGCCCCTTAACATTGAACTTGGTGATAAAACAACCATGAAATCAGTAGTAAAGATAATTCAGAGACGTGGGGGAAGGTTAGGGATGGATAATTTTATTGCTTCGTCGAGCGATGTGATGTTAATGGCACTCCATGATTGATCTGCTACTGTGACTTTATTTCTCTAATGGTTGTACCTACTCAAGGAACAGATAAACATGCTACATAGTACCACGAAAGCATGCTAGTTTCCAGCAGTTGCTTTGTATGAAGTGTCTGCTAGTAATGAACTTGCTTATTCCGCATGCAAATCATTTTGAGCACGCTCTAATATGCATACATTTTATGATCATGTGTATCTGTTATTTCATTGGTACGACTTACGAGTACTTACTTACATAGACGAGTGGTTCAAAACTGACATACAATAAGTAACTAGTCAGCTTGTACGTTTCGACCAAATAGCGCAGCGGTAGTGATCCTACCCTTAGCGTCAGAGGTCGTAGGTTCGATTCCCACAACTGGAAAATGTTGGCGTGATGAGCGTGAATTTTATTTGAAGTTGGGCGATTGGCCATAATTAGTAGGATCGTCATTTCTTCAGATATTTACGTTGGCGTTAAAATAAGGATGGTTTGCAAAATTTCCACTAAGTGAACAAACAGGACTTAATTTAACTATTCGTTGCAGAATGCAGTCGCATTCGAAGTTGTTTTTTTTTTTCAACTTTCTATCCCACTGCGAATGTTTCTTGTCTACTGCAGCTGACTGTACCTAATGTAAGGAATGAGGCCTACTTTTCTTGATTAACAGAATTTACTTCCACACTCTACCGCATCGTTAAATAATGTAGCTTTTATAGAGACATGGATGTACTTAAAGTTTTTGTAATAACGGTTTTTTATATAAAGGATTTTATGAATTGTTTAATAACATTTAACACTACAAAACGGATTGTTGATTTAATAACCGGATGTTGCGTCGCACAAACAGCAAGCCGCGGTCCGCTCGGCGATTCTCCCAAGTCCGAGGTGAAGGTTAGGTTAGGTGAGGTTAGGGTTTGTCGTGCGGATGCGAGAGCGGATGTGGCGGGTCGTCTGTTAGCGCCTCCGTGCGGCAATTGGCGAGTTGTTACCGATTTATGGCCCACTCTAAACTTTATTCTACACGATTTTGGTGGTCCCATTGTATTCGGCTAAGTCCCGTCCCACCGGCGAAGCCTCCGCGGCTTAGCGCGCCCTCCACCGCCTTTTATGGCGCTCCCTTTTTATAGGCTCCTTATTTCATTTGCATTGACGTATAACATATCGTTAAAGCGACGCAAACGTTTCATTTATGATTGCTACAGGACGAGGATATCGTTCATTCGTAAATTTAGTCCTTAACAGTTTCATTTTTCGAGGTGTAATGAAAGTTGATATTATTTCGTGTTAATCGTTAAAAACGATCGCTAAATAAATTTCCTTTATAATGAGGTCGAAATATTTAAATTTTTTGCCGTCTCCGTAAACGAGTGTTAATTACAGCACGTAGGTCTGCAGCTCTGCTTTAAAAATTGTGTGCAGAAAAATGATAAAAAGGAATCTTTTTAAATGGAGCTTTAAGATAACCAAAGTGTCATATTAATAACTTGCGAGGTACCTATTAAAGTTAGCCGAGTACGTATCAGCAGCCGGCCATAAATGTTGCATTAAAGGTAAAGATACTAGTGGCTCTCCTCTCCAGTTGATTGTAATAGGCTCTTAAAGGCTCTGCCGGGGGGCCTATTGCGCATAAATTTTGCGCTTCGATCGTCACCTTTGTCGGCGCGTTCAAACGGGACGATAAATGAACAAGTTTCGATAAGGATGCCTCGAACGGTAGCCGGGGATTTGTCGCGGTACGGTCAACACGAGGCGTCGAATGTCGGTGGCTACAAGCTACAAGTATTGAGAGCACATATTTGAGTTTGAACTGAGTGTTTATGTTTGAACAATGCAGGGACGTTCGTCAATACTGACGATTTACGGATACGGGATCTTTGCGATCGGTACTTTTACTTCGGCCACAATGTGCTCGTAGCTTAATGACATTGTGATTTATGGTGATACTGATTACCAAGAATTCCGTGACTAAGTCGTTGCAGGCGCGTTGCAACTTGTAAAACTCTTAACCTTAGCTTTAAGATAATAAAATATATCCCGGTACAATACCTAGGTAATCAACTTATACAAATTCTTAAAGTGTAATCAGATTATATCCATTATTTTATTTAAATAAAAAAATCATATACAATTTTGAGTTAAATTTCAAGAAATAGACGTAAATAGGTAGGTATAGAAGTTTCATGTAAGGCGTTTATCTATACCTAAGTTAAGTGCATGAAAACATTAATAGACTTTTATTTCAGTGTGTTTTGAATTTTGAATAGGGAACTACCTACCTCCTATACCTAAATTGATAATAATTGAAAGTCACATTTATTTACCATTCCATTCAAATGTTATAACAAAAACAATTCAAGCACCCGTGAGTTCCTTACCAAGAAAGTACGCACTCAACTACTCACCGGCAAAGCTGTTTCAAAATCAATCAATACAGTGTTTTGTTTGCCTTCGCCGCTGTCCCTACGCCGCGGCACGTAAGGCGGTAGCCGATGTCGTAAAGTTTAAATGGAGGCTAATTTAGTGTGCCGTTAATTGTGTGTGTGACCGTGCGCCGGCGGCTTATCTCGTGCATTAGCGGCCTCGTGGCGGCCTCCGCGGCGCTGATAACGCGATGTTATGACGGATGGTCGAGAGCTACGGCCTCTGATAACGAGCGCTTTGATGGCCCGAGAGTCTATCCGTCGGAGACTGGAGACGATGTATCGGGAATTTGAATTAGACTAAAATATTATCATGCAAATGATGATCGATATTCCGTTTTGTTATTTTAGCTGTCACATGTATTGTTGTTTTTATAAGAATCAATAAAGTGCATTCAATACAATTTTTGACTATTCTTTTCTTTGTTTTTAATTAACTCCGAAAAACAAAATTAAGAGTAGTATATATAGCCAATTCAGCGCATATATTTTGTGTATGTACCTAACTTACACCTTAAAATACTGCTAAGTACTCCAAAAGCTTCTTATAAACAGCTGTGCTGTGTAATTCTACAAAATGTCCATCTCTGAAATAGCTGCCAGACAGCTGCCAACCCGAATATGGCATGCAAAATTGTACTCTATTACAACTGACAAATTCATAGATGCATAGATGTAGGTACGCTCGTCGCTGTTTTGCAGAATAGCACGGCTGTTCTGGGTCTATAAGAAGCCTTTAGGTTTGACTTTAGGTTTTACAGCTTTACCTAAGCTCTCTCCGAAAACCTACAGATTCCTCAGATTTGAGTTTCAATAGGTTAAGGGCGAATTTATTTACGATGTTTATAATCCTACAGCATCTTGCATGTGCAGCAAAAGCGATATTTCTAAACTTTTATTACCTATGCACTATTGAACGTCAGTAAGATATGATTCGCTAAGTATTCCTTCCCGGCGGCCGCGGCTCTTTCGCTGATAAGCCGGCGCCATCTTTACGACGTTGACGACCAACGGGTGCCAAAAGCCTCTCATTCCTCATTGATCAACACGGTTACTCCTATCACACTTTATACGCACGATAAAACACACAAACACGCATCCATTGTCTATTCTCTACCGCTCTTATACAATCTACATAATAGTCTATGGGTCACCGTCGTAATTTTATTATCGGCTCCTTTGTTGCGACAAAGTTATCTTTTGTACACTGTTAAGTGTTAGTTTTTAAGTGAAGTTTCAATTTTGTTTTATTTTTTATTGAAATTTCAAACACCTTGCGTGTTGATTATAGGCGGACGGACTACTGCGTACAGCAATGTGAAGTATATATAATTAGTGACTTGTATGTACTTACTAATTACAGTTAAGTATGAATAATAACACTTTTATGCCGTGTTGATACATATTACTTATATATTCTTAAACGTCACTATACCTAATATTACTACCGTACTTAAAGTATAGGTAAACGCGAAAGATAAAAGATTGTTTCACGTCGCAACTATAAGTACTGACTCGATTTGCCTAAAATTTGGAATATACTATGTATGTAAATAGCTTATAACCTAGATCTAAATAAATCTAGATTAAAACATGAGCTAATTTTTATCCTGAAAACACCCATTGTTCCTACGGCATTAGTAAAAATCGAATTCATCGTGTTTACCATCAGGTGTAGAGTCTTGTAATGTATAAAACAAAGGTTTAGGCTGTATTAGATACTGTACAACTGATATACCTACCTACCCAATCTCAATCTAGGATAGTGTGTTCCATGTTCAATTCACGCGGTGACTCGAAAGTCTGAGGTGGTAATTACATTATGTTTTAATCACAAGCTTCAAATGGAAATGTATGATTTTTTTATAAAATTATCATGCACTGCCTATTTTTATTGCCACTAAATATGTATGAATGTACCTATGTATGTGCTTAGGTGTAAAATGTTAATAACTGTAAAACCTGTGAACATTTGTTAGAGTATGATAATACTATTAACATACCAACTTAGGTAACGTTGTGTAAATTCTGTTGGCCTGAGATTTTTACGAAACAAACGGTCAGTTTGTTGCGTCAGAATCACTAAGTGCGTTAAGCTTAGCACTTACATGTATTTCATTTCATTTAAAACTATTTAGGTACAAATCAAATCTAATATAGTACCTACCTAACTATTACGCTGAGAAGTTTCTTATGCTTTTTTAACTTTTCGAGTATTGATACGTTGCTCTACATAGATAAGTTCAAATGTTTTTAGTAGCAAATATTATGATACACTTATCGCTATCTTATTTTAATTACTGCAGTGCTATTCTGCAAAATGTCCATCTCTGAAACAGCTGCTAGACAGCTGCCAAGCCGAAGATGACATGCAAAATTGTACTCTATTACAACTGACGAATTCATAGATGGATAGATGTACGCTCGTCGCTGTTTTGCAGAATAGCTCAGCTGCACAAGTATTGCAAGGGTGGAATGGCGCCAAGAATATTAGGTACATTTGTAATTTGTAGTCAAAAATAATTATAATTATGCTTATAACTAATTTTGTTCACAGACGTATGTTTCCGTCCCTCCGCGTGTCCTTCAACGGCCTGGACCCTCGCGAGGAATACTGCGTTCTGCTGGAACTGTCCCTGGTGGGGCGCCGGCGCTGGCGCTGGGCGGGCGGCGCGTGGGCGGCCGCGGGGGGCGCGGAGCCGCAGTCGCCGCGCCGCTTGATGCTGCACCCTGACTCCCCAGCGCCGGGCCACCACTGGACGGCCAACCCCGTCTCGTTCAGCAAGCTCAAGTTGACAAACAACACCATGGATGCACAAGGACATGTAAGTTTTGTTTATTTCTGCCAAAATATTTTTTGCTGGTAGGTTCCATTTAACGTGGGTCGCTATCATTCGGGCGCGAAATGAAAAACATGTAGATGCATTTAAACGTTATGCTCACAAAATTCATTGCCATAAGCCGACGATGTATAATAAGCCTGCTAGGTATTTGCGAAAAACTTAATAAATTTTGAATTTCGCCTTTAACCTCTGAAGGATAGACGTATTCTATATCACGTATGATAAGAGAATTCTTTTGCAATGTTTAGTACTTGATTAACGTGTTTTAATTTACTTGAACACGAATAGCATTACTTCTTTCTACTTACCTGTACCTAACTATACTTACAATAACGTATTAATAAAATAGGTAGTAGCGTAGCGTAGTAGATCAAGAATGTATCGTGAAAAGAAAAAAGAATAATGATATAACTTTATCAATCAAAAATCAAAATCTTGTTCGCGGTATGCCTACGAGTAAATAAGTTCAGAACAAAATAGAAAAGCTTATTTCTGACAACGTGGACGTTCCAAACAAAATCGTGACTATTTTGTACCACCACGAACTAACACGGGCAACGCCTACCAAACCACTTCCCTCTACGTAGAGTTGCTACGAGAAAGCTACAAGCTAACTTTATACTTAGTCGCTACGCATACAATTTAAAATTCAACGACGCGGACGCTACGTAGCAGTAGAAAGTATAAAAAGATGTTTATTAAAATGCGGCAATGAAAAGTTATCTTTGTGATGTTTATAGAGAGATGATCATTTTAGTACGAGTATGCACACACCTATCTTTTTTTATGAGTATACAATCATTAAAATATAACTCTTTGTATGAAAGCTCTCTAACTCTGTTAGTTATTGTAAAGTTTTTTCTTGTGACAAACAGTGTATGTTTAGGCTCGAGCGCGGTGCGTTAATTAATGTAGGAACCACACAAATGTTGTCTTTACAATTTTGGATAACTCTCGAGACATGACTAAATTAACTTGATTTTTATAGTTATACAAATATGTTATTCCAAAAACAGCTATCGTCAAAATGACTTCATTTAGTATGAAGTGTACAAATTATGGCCTATGGACCTAAGATATTACGGTAAAAATTGGTCAACTGCTAGTCGGACTCGCGCACTGAGAGCTCCATACCATCAAGAATTCAAAACCCATTCTCTATACTCTATAGTATTAAAGTAAACACCCCAGCCCACGAAATCAAAAACGAGCAAAAAAATCCAGTTCATTGTATCAGAGGCCAGAGCCCGCCTTAATTTTTTATTTTATTTCAATTTAACTATCTATTTCTACCTGTTACCGTTATCAATATCGAGCAAAAAAATCACGTTTGTTGTATGGGAGCCCGCTCGAATATTTATTTTATTCAATTTTTTAGTATTTGTTGTTATAGCGGCAACAGAAATATATGACCTGTGCAAATTCCAAGTCTGTAGCACGGTTCAAGAGATACAGCCCGGTGACAGAAGGACGGACAGCAAAGTCCCAGTTAGGGTTGCTTTTTTACCTTTTGGGTACGGAACTCTAAAAACGGGTCGCCAACCAATCGGTGTGTCATGTTCTGAACAAAAACTCCATCGAACCAAATAAAAACCGAGGTCGATGTATATTTGGTAAACATGGGAAAAGATATAAAAACAGACAAGATTATGATGCGTCGGGGCAATCTCTTGCGCTCCAGTGCGCAATTTGTAACCGTTCAGAGGTGCGTAAATAACTATAAGTAGGACTTTTTTGTGAAAATATCCTTTTATGGGACCGTACAGGTGATCGGTTATGTAAAAACTTATGGGAAAACGTAAATAATTTAAATAGTTTTTACTGAATATTTATGTGGTGGAAATGGAAACTATATAGGTATTAGATAGACTAGTATTTAGTAACGATGGTAACAATTGTTTTAATCTGTGGCATGAGTATAGGTTTTAAGCACTTGCCTACTATATCCGGTAGCCTATATCCTATAGCTAGTGACTAAAACATCATCTTACCAAACACCTAGGTACTTTTTAATATTATTTTAAAATGATTGAAATGAAATATGTCAATTAATTACAAATGCGACCCTCCAACAACGTACCACCCTCTTTAACATCATCAACAGCGCTACAGCCCTTTGTAGGGCCGAGCTTGTTCCAAGAGATTCCTCATTCGGTCCTTGTCCATTGTGTTTGCTTCCCAATTTTTATATCCTCAGTTTTTGCATCCTGCTTCACTCCATTCTGCCAAAGAAGCTTTAGCCGACCAATATTTATACGCCCGTATGGGTGTGAGGTCAGTTTTTAGTTTTTTTTGGTGGCCTCTGATCACTCATGCGCAGTACATGCCCAGCCCACTGCAAACATGTGATCTTTATAATTTATATGCTCATGCTAGACGATATTGTCACTATCAGCGACCAACCTCTTAGCTTTGAATTCATCTTCTTTCGTTCACTCTTGACAGAGTGGTCGTGTTTATACTTTTTATGATTAGATATAAATGACGTGCCACTGCTACTTTAGCGATAGTTCTCAATGTTGGCGACATTGCGAGAGCACTCAATAATAGAGGAACTTATATAGCACTCCGGATTAAATCCGTCCACCTCGTTGGGGATCGACCACGTGGACGTGTGCCTTCCACTCTGAAATTATCCCATCTAAACTTTAAGCTTTTGTTATTGACGAAATTAAATTGGCAAAATTGGACTTGAGAACTCTGTGTCAGGGTGAATAGCGCAGAGCAGTGCCTCGTATATTATTGCAATGCACTGCAACGGACAAGGTTGGCGTATCACTTAACATGAGGTGAACGTCTAGCTCGTAACGTCGCATCATTCTTCGTATAAAAAACCTTTACACACAATTCTTCATTAAAACGGAAGAGTTTTCTTACCTCTACAACTAAATATACACGATAGACTGTTTTGTACATCATCAGGCATCATAAATACAAATAATTACAGTTACAATTCTCTCTTACCTTCTCTTAACAACTAATAGTAAATAACTATACAGTTGTCGGTCCTTTTATGTTCTTTAAAAAAAATGGCTACCGATTTCAAGCGCATCCATTCTCGTGGAAACTATCCGCATGGCTTGCGCACTTGAGGTTTCGGCACCTGATATAAAGAAGCCTTGTCTGCCATTATCCGACCATTGTTCGACGTTTTTTAACGCAACATCAAAGTATCTCACCAAACACAATACTTACACCCTTTAGAATATTCTTTGTGTAAGGGCGTAGCTAATTAGGAAACGGATTAAATGTCGAGGCGTTTGCTAAAAAGGCTTATACTTAGGTAGCAATTATAGCGAAGGGATTTGGTCAGTATCTTTAATTCCTATGTCAGAAAGTCATTTGCTTAGTAGGTACTTAGGTAGACCTAAGTATGGCCTTCTTTGTAAGGATTTTCTCTTACGTAAAACAGTATTGGATTTTCAATGATAAAAATATCGGCTCTTAAGATATTTATTGTTACTTTCTTTCATTTGTCTATTGGTTGTTTACCTTACCTGTCTATTTATTTTCAATTCTGTATTCAAATAGAAATGCAAGAGATCTGAAAAAATTAAAAAAGAATCAATATTTAGTTAAGTACAATTACCTCGTAAGTAGGTAGTACAATTACACAAAACATTAATTAAACTATAATTTATAAAGTATTATATGTAATACTAATTCTACTAATTAGGTATATGAGTAATCCTACGAATTTTCGTAAATTGAACCCTTCCTTAAAAAAAAATCTGAGTCATGTTTAATTTAAAAAGTTGACATTTTAATGTGTCATGGGAAGCGGAAAGGAAGTTGAAAAAATAAAGGCTTGTTTGTTCAACACATTTACCACTATCGATACAAGCAATCTTGATTTTGTTATAACTTACGACTTACAAGTTGTTTTTTCTTATTTTCGTCGGCTTCTGAGAATGTTGAAATTACCAAGTAAAAATAGCATAAAATAAATAATATATTAGTTTTTTTTTTTATAATTTTAACATTGTATTGTCTAAACTCTTACTTCAATTATTTGATTTATATGTTGATTTAATTACGTGCAAGGTTCGGAATATTTTAATAACTATGTTGTTAAAAATAGAAACAGCATGAAACATATAAGCACCTACAGTAGTTACCCAATTAGTATAATTAATTTAATTGTATCCAAGCTTTTTGTTGCTTTTCGACTTTTTATACAAGTTAATTATGTTATTTTATGCCCCGATGGCTCAACGACAAAGGGGGGGTCTAAATAACGCCAGGTTCGTTTTCCGCCCGATGGATTATTTTTGTAGATATGGTCTACTTTAATTACAGCCCCCACCTCCACCTCTTTATTATTTCAACATGTGGAGGGGCGTTCATTTTTAGATTAGACGATCTATACCTAACTCGTTACCTAGTGGCTAATGGCTTGCTGCGTAGTTGGAAGGAAAATATGTTGGTTAAGGCAAAAAGAAAATTCTAAGAACCTACAAATAATTCTGTCTGATTGGATTTTATTCTCAGGATTCAGATTTCAGGCATTCTGTTGTGATGATATGAACTACATTGGATTTTCATATCCAATGTAGGGTACATTATTGATTAAACAATAGAAAGGTATATTTATCAGTGATCTTTTTTAATCAAATATTTGTTAAGAGTTCTCAGAGAAGACTATGCAAAAAATACCATATCATAGAATTTGATTCCTCTATCAGTGGCTTCAATCTCCTTTGATGGAGCGCATATCAGTTTGATGGACGAGCTTCCGAATACGGTGAAACTTTTATATTGTCCGCCTGTCAATCCGTCAGGAGCGGACTGCGTTCGATTTGATGCAATGATGCCACTGATGTGTTCCTATCCATTTTTCTTGCGCTGAAAATGAAAACTATTATATAAGTACCACTTTACAATTCCTATTAGGTAAAAGTGATCTTTAGTGAGGATTTCACAACTTTGTAAAGTTATTTGACCTTTAATAATTAGGTATTTTTATTTCTCGACAAATATTGCGCCCGATTTAATTTAAGTTTTCTGCAATCTCTTTTCTTTATTCGGGAAATAATGCCGAACCTAGTAGGTACCTACTCCTGCACTGTGCACGCTTATGTTTAGGATACTAAAATTTCTCTTCACGTAGGAACTACCTATCTACCTAGCTAGTTTAAATTTTTAAGTATACAAACTTTGACAAGCTAAGTAGATATATGTATACCTACATTCGCTTCAGTTGATACTTTACAGACCAAGTAAGTGCTTTATCTATATTTATGTAGATAAATATTTTTATATTTATTGCACTTTTAACTTCGTTTAAATACTTATGTAGGTTATCGTTGACTATTGCGCAAAGTGTAGCAATTTGTATAATTACATATGTCGATTTAAATTTTAATGGCAAGTTAAATTACGTTAATTGGTGAGTAGGTAAGCATGTAAAGGGTCTCCTATCTTGCCTTGTAATAAAGTTTAAAAAATTAGCGCACGCTTCGGTACTCAAAAGAGGTAATATTTTTTATCTACGCTCATTGCTTAAAGTTCGAATTATGAAATCAAAATGTGTCACATATTGACCTACTTTATTCACAGACTTCTATAATTATTAAAAAGTTATTCATTATAACATCGCTGTAATATGGAAATATCTCTAGATAGTTGAATAATTTCCATTACGATACTCGGCTCTGGGTTCCTGTATTTTTATGTGTCGTCATCACAGACCAGGGAATAACTTTCTTTTCTCTGTGGTCGTCATAGCCAAAAGAGAGTGTAGAGCCAAGTAGAGCCAATCCTCAATTTTGTTTTTTTTTTTTATATATGGGGTCCACAGACAACATTTAGTTGGTAGCCATGGGATGGGCCATGATCGACCATAGACAACAATTAATTCACGGAAACAATAATTTTTCCCTGCCTTATATGACTGATTAAAAATTTTGTTCATACAGAATATTGAAAAGAATTATGTATAATTTTTGATTATATAATTATGCACTAAAAATATACTTTATCTGACTTGTATAATTAATATTTTTCTTTTTATTTCATGACCTTTTTAACAGACTATACGCAGTTTACAACTGAATTTTGGCCCCATACCTAAGTTTTAACATTTCAATGTGTTATTTTTGTTACTAAGTCAAAACTTAGCGCGGAAAAATGTCTAGCAGTGAAACCTACTAAAGAAAATTTAACTCCACCTGACATTTTAGTAATTGCAACAAAAATGACCCACAATCTTTTACCAACAAAGTGAATGATTTACGACAAATGTTAGCAAGATTTTTTATGGTTTGGATTTATGATAATTTGAGCGTAGATAAAGTAGTGTATGAAACTCTACATAATTAGGTATTCTCTCGCCTGCGGCTCGTTTTTTAAACTCACACTTATGTTTTAATACCCCCCATTATGCACCCGTTTCATAAACTACTAATAATATACATTTTCTCAAAAAGTAGACTTTACCATTGCTTTACCATGTGTGTTTTTATTATTTTTCACACTAGTACTTTTTGTTTCCTCCTGCATGTTACATACATATTAGGTAAATAAGTACGCTGTGATACTACCAACTTTTGAACTTATAGTTATTTCAAGATATTTAAAATTAAGACTGCTTTTCAATAATTTCGCAATTTTTTAATAGGAAGTCAAACCTTGCACATGAGGAATTGTCATGTTCACAATTGAATGGAAAATAAATATAAATCTTCTAATTTCTGTCTGTTCACGGTACATAAATGTACAATTGCATTTGAATGGCTAATTTACGAGTATAATTATGATTAGTTGGGCCGCCAAACAAATCGGCATATACCTATTCGACACAATATACCTAGTGTGTCGCCTCTGCATTATAGTTTTACAATTTTTTTTATAAACTTATTGGAACTGGATTCTACGAACTGCATGGTTTTACACAATATACTTATTTTATTAAACAACAAATATCTCTCACGTTTACTTATTTCAGAAGTTTTTTACGCTAAGTATCTAGATATACCTACATCGTTGTGACTGACCTAAAATAAAAATAAATATTAATAATACTAAATTCTAATATTAAGAAGCTGAATGTTAGTTTAACTTGCTTGCAATTTGCAATTATTAGGTAACCTAGGCTTACTATCTGAAGATTTTTTTCCGGGTTTTTGAAATACTGAACACTGTAATACTACTGGAACTATCTAAGACCTAATCAGTCACAATCCCATGCTATCTAACTAACCACTGTAATAGGTACCTACGGAAGGAGTAGCTCTATACCTAATTATAAATCATTATAAGCATATGATTACCTATCACAATTAACGTCCTCTTGGCTCAGTCCCCTCTTGTATAGATGAGAGGGAAAAGTTTCCCCATCCCCTAAACATATAATGTGCTTATTTTACGCAGTTCTAAATGCTTTCGAACCAAGCATATTGTAAAACCTGAAAAAGCTCTATTTGCGTCGTTGCCCGTCGGCCGGGTGCTGCGCCGGCGCGGCGTCGTACGCGAAAGATAAAAAACATGCAACCTGCAATTAGCTTAAACGTCTAGACGAGTTTATCTCCCGATCGCACTGACACATGTGTCTGCTTGCACACAATATGACATACTGGCATGCTATTAGGTACTTGTACGAGAACTGCACTCAAGACGTGACTAGAACAACGTGCGTTCTTTTTTCCTATGTAGATATTTTTAAAAAGTAGGTTTCGGTTTCTTGGTAGTATTTATAGAGTATGTCAGAAGCGGGACTGGTAGGAATAGGTCGGTACACGACTTCTAAGGAACTGAAGTCCGCACCATCGAATGTAAAAAGTAAATAAGTACACAGCCGAAAACTTTTACAAAAATTTCCAGGCTGTTTCCTGGTCAGTTTTAAGTTGATACAGGTACTAAGTAATTCTCATGACAACCTTCACTTATTTCTAAAATTTTTCTAATTTAAACCTTGTAAAAAGTACCTTGTAGTAAAACCTAATAATTTTTAAAAATAACTTAGAAACCCCTTTCTCAAACTCGTACGTACATATCCGGAGCTCAAATAGATCATATTTCAAGTTCAGTAGTCACGTAAAAAAGGCTTTACAGCCGTAAAAAGTGTACAAGTATTCGAGAAAACACAAAACAGAACCCTTTACACTTGAAGTGGTTGCGGCGGCGCCCGCGCAGGTAGCGGGTCAAGTACCTACCACTTTACTAACTGTTAGGATTTCTTCGCACTCCCGCAATGGAGTAGGTGCCTAGTTTTCGTTCTTTGGGCCGTAGACGGATTTTATTTTTATCTTCTCCACTCTTACGAATACTTTGGTGGGTGCGGCAGGCAGCGTTGCAGGAAAATATCACAAAAAAAAACAACGTTTACATATTTAACTACTTACTTATCAAAGACTTCTATGTATCCTACATAGAAGTCTTTGCTAATTATATTGAAATTAAAAACTAAGCCAGATAATTTTTATTCCGGTCTTATTAGAGGAATAGTTTGAAACGTAGTAGGTATATGCTGGATACGTTTGATAGAAAAAGACTTTTATTGAAATTGAAACCTGAAACCTTTGATGTAACCTTTGTTAAGCTTTCTTAGAGCCAAATCCGCACAAGATCATCTAATATCTTTCTTTAATTTATTTACAAAGGATCAATTATTATTATTTTCCTGGTTTCGTATAGTAGGCCGAAGAGAAGACGGAAGTCTCATATACAGAATGTTAACTGTACATGTTATGTGTGTAGTGGGTTTACACTAATTAAATTTTATACCTACTTATAACTTCCTTAAGTACCTATAAGTACCTTCTGACAATGTCGCCGTCGATTCAGCTGCAGGATTTCCGCTGATGAAGATAAGCTTTCTGAAAGAATTCCTAGTAGGTAGGTTTACATTTACCTTATAAAAAACTTTTTTAACCGACTTTGAAAAACAAAAGGAGGTTTTCAATTCGGTCCGCATATTCCGCAAACCGCAAAAATCGAATATCCGACGTTGTTGGAAGATACCTATTGCATTTCCCAGCAGAGCCACCTGTCCCCAACCTGCCTTCCGAGCTTATTATAAAATGTCTGGTGGGAGACTTCGGCCGTGGCTAGTTGCCACCCTACCAGCAAAAACGCAAGGCCAAGCGATTTAGCGTTCCGGTGCGATGCTGTGTAGAAACCGTTAGGGATGAGTTTACTTATCCCTTCCAAGTTAGTATGATAACATCTTCGGCTGCATCATCACTTACCATCAGGTGATATCGCTGTTAAGTACTAACTTGAAAAGAGTAAAAAAAAATGTCCTATAACCCCTATGATAATAACATCAAGATGAGCCCATCCGAACATTTTACGTAAACCTTCTTCATACAAGAAAATGTACCGCCATCTGTCGAAACTCCTGCGAAATACTGCGTAGGCTTAAAGCTTACTACTGACGCCGGGGAGGGTTTTGCGACATTTTTTCGCGCGGTCCGCCGGGTCTATAGTATAGGTGTCTTTGTATAACCCCAAGTACCTAGCTAAACCCGTTCGTGATGCTTGTTGCAGATGGTGCTGACGTCGATGCACAAGTACCGGCCGCGCGTGCTGGTGGTGCGCGCGCGCGACGCGGCGGCGCTGGCGTGGGGCGCGCCGCACGCCTCCTTCGCCTTCCCGGAGACGGAGTTCATTGCCGTCACCGCTTACCAGGTAACTCTTGGATTTTTAAGTGAAGCGTTCATCACGTTGGACATTTTTTAAGATGGGAATAACCCATTGATCTCGCGACACCGACGTCTACGTACATCTAACATCTGTAGTGTACTATGATAATAACATCAAGATGAGCCCATCCGAACATTTTACGTAAACCTTCTTCATACAAGAAAATGTAGAGCCATGTGTCGAAACTCCTACGAAATACTGCATCGGCTTAAGCTTACTACTGACGCCGGAGCCCGGAGGGGGGGTTTTGCTGCCATAAACTGGCGACATTTTTTCGCGCGGTCCGCCAGGTCTATAGTATAGATGTCTTCGGTAGTGTACAAGTTTTCAATCTGTTGCTATCCCGGAGTGCCAGTGATTTTCTGACGAGGGGATGGTCTTACTGCCAACCATCCCGACCATAAAACCATGTCTTGCACTACCTATCCTCTGGGCGCACAGGCACAGGCACGTACTATTATTGGTCGATTGGTGTTTTACATTTCAATTAGATAGGTCTTAAAGGCTCATAGAGGAACATACAAGTTGCTCTGAGCCTTTAAGATAATACCCTTCGTCCCTCGTTCAAATTTTTATTTTGTAGGTACCAACTACCAATGCTTATTGCTATCCCTCCTACTATGCCTACCTGCATATGTGTCAAAAAGAAGTAGGTAACATTACTTCGGTTAGCTAAGCAAAACGCCAACATAAGCAACTCCGAAAGATCCGCACGTAACTCGATCGCTTAGGTAGGTACAAAGAATAGATGGTACAAATAGCTGAAAGCAATAAATAAGTAGTTTTAAACGGAATATTTCAATTTTAGAAAGTAGGTAGATGTAACTGTCCTAGTGTGGTAAGTACCTAACCAACTCGTTCAAGTAAAGACGATCCTAAAATTAAAATAATAATTGGCAATTAGGACAAAGCACTTACGAGTATGTGTAATTTATTAACATAACGGTCTTGACTCTCGATACTGTTAAAGGTAACCCCAGTAGGAAATGACCGATATAATCAAACGCAAATTCTACGAAACCGTACTACGTTTCCCCGAACGCCGTGCGATTCGCACTTATGAGTACGAACAGATTTTTTCAAGGGCCAAAGGCGCCAAAGCTTTTACAGCACACGCCGGGCAAAAAATCCGGAGATTGCGACGGCGCTGTTGGGCGTTGGTCATCGAATCATCAACGTTGGACCATCGTCGTCAGTTAAGAAAACAAAGGCGGCTAAAGTCTGTGGGCGGCTAATTTAAAAATTCGTCGGCGCGTTTCCATTATGTTTGAATAATGTGCTAGATGATGAATCAACTGCTATTTAGTCAGCGGGCGCCTAAATGAACATAACGGCGTCATTCTATTACACGAGTACCTACTGATAAGTTGAGTCAATTCTACTAAGATCCTAAAGCGGGTCAAGTGCAAAAGCTTCTGGAATTTAAAACAATGACAATACGTTCTTAGAACGTGTAAAAGAACCGCATCCAGATAAGTAGCACTTAGTAGGGTAGGTACGTCAGAAAGACCTAAAGATAATAAGATTGACGACCGTTTTCACATACAACAAATGTCAACTAAGGACTTAGGTAGGTATCTCTTAAAATGTTGGTGAAAACGAACATAAGTCTTTAAGAGATTATATACTTGATGATTAAACGAACTTACCTTAAGTGAAGTTCTATCATAATTTTATGAATTCCTGTATGAAGATATTAACATGAATACTTATTAGGTATTTACGCCAAGTGATAGCCATTCAGACACTAAAGTTGAGAGAAAAAATAAAAAATTTCAACATTTTTCATTACGATATCTCACGCTAGCAACACTGTGTCTGTCCTTTCATTTAGTTCAGAGTAATTATTATAAGAGTGCCTTTGTGCTTCGATAAGCTCGCCTTGGTAGGAGCACTACAGAGCACCCAAATATGTATCATATACCTAATATATACATAACTACACAATATTATACATAACCACACAATATTATATATGTAAATATAATAATATATATATATATATGGGTTATGTTGTCTTCATTAAACAATATGTACATTTTCTATTTACAAATTCATACATGGGTTTTTCCACAAAACAGGGGCGGGAGGGTGTTAATATCTTCATACAGGAATTCATAAAATTATGATAGAACTTCACTTAAGGTAAGTTCGTTTAATCATCAATTTTACTTCATTCCTGTATTTCGATATTAACATGAATACTTATTAGGTAGATGTTTAGAGCCATGACATTTGTAAATAAGAAATGCTTTTAAATTAATAGAATAATAAGCATAATCGCTTAATATTGAGCAAAAAAATAAAAATAACAACTTAAGTTGATATTCAAAGCAAATTAATAATTAATAGCATAATTTTGTAGAAATATTAAAACTGTAATAGATAGTAAATCAATATTATTAGTATAATATATTAATAATAATATATGTACAAAAACATATATTTTTATATGTGCGAATACCAAGGGTATATTAAGACTATATTCTAGCAGTACTGCTCGTATGTAGTCTTGACGATTAAAAGAGGTTTTAAACCTCTTTCAACAAGCTTGAAAATATTTGTATCAGTTAAAACTTTTAAATGCAACACTTGATTAATCGTAATAAATTGAGCTGTTAATATGCAACCATGAAATATATATTTTAAACAGTAAATTGATCACGAATATATTTTTATAAACTTGAGTAGAATAAATATTACCGAGACATATTTTTGGAAAGAAAAAAAAAATAAGATCAATTTATTAATATATAAGATTAATAAATCTATGGGTTGCAGAGAACCAGTTCGTAAATTTTTGTTCATCTTGACTTCACTTTACGAAAATACAGGAGTAGGCATTAGTATTTTCGTAAAGTGTTGTTAAATTTTATTCATAGCTCTTTAGAGTTATTTCTATTAAAGGAGTTAACAATGATATTTTTATTTAATTTCCATAATAATATTGTTATTTGGGTTTTGGTGTAGGTACAGCTTTAATAAGGTCATTAAGATTTAAAGTGACCTTAAATTATATTTTTAACTGAATAGGGTGAAGTAAGAATATTCTCAAGAGATTTTAAAAAAAGCCATAGAGAAATCATCTTATAAGCCTATTTTAAAGTTGATTCTGAGACAAAGGCTGATGAAGTAACTATATCTACTGTTTATTCCTGAGTTCTAATAAAGTGATAACAATAGAACTTAAGATAGTCTGAAAAAAGCATGTTTTCTAATATTGTCAGACAGTAAACATCTTATACAATATTATAGTATATATGTATGTATAACCGTGTTGAGTTTCTCATTTCACATAATACTAAAATTTTAACTGAAGGCATAATTGTTATTCTTAACAGTTATTCATGTTATAATAATGTTGTTTAATATCATTAATTGTTATTTTAACAGTCACCCCAACACTACTATCGCTGTTGTACTGGTTAGTTGTAAACAAAAAACCACATATACAATTGGAATACAAATATTAGACAGTACTTTTTAAGTTCTTCAGTTTCTGCATCAAGACCATTTTTTAATTTAGCAGTCTTTCAGTTGAAAAAATGTGATCTGATTTTTCCAAGATGATAATCGCAAAAATCAACGAGCAAATGTAACATGTAAATAGGTAGACATGTCGAAATGTTATTCGCGATTGTTCGCGATTAATGCTTTGTTGACTTGTTGCGACGATGAAAAAAAAAAATTTTTTTTTTTTTTTTTTTTTTTTTTTTTTTTTTTTTTTTTTGTCACTTACCCAATAATTCCACTGTCATCACAGAAGATAAAAGTCTCTAATCTTCGTTTAATAATAATCAGTTAATTACATACCACAGCTGAAGTACTACTGTACTGGTATTCAAGTTCCTAGTGAAGCAGTGATGACCCAATTTTCAATTATCATTTGACCTTGGTCAGTCATCATCGAGAGCTAAATCCTTGCAGCGGCGTCATCCATCGACATGAAAATTAAACAAAATATTAGACTTATTTAATAATGATTAAATACAGAAAACATAAAATGTAGGCTATGTATCAAAAAAAAAAAAAGTTATGATACATGCAAGCCAAAATTATGAACCATCATTGTTCATATTATCATAAATCCAATGAAGTATTTAATGATTCTATGATCTTAAATATCTATTGGTAATTTCCAAATCCTTGAACATTTTTGATGCATAGATAACCATTAGTTAATTAGCGGCGCGATCGCCTGAAAATAAAAATATTTGATCTAGCAAAAATTAATTTGGTCTTTAAATATATTTTCCATTGCGTTACGTTATTCCTAGGTATGGATACCGATATTCCTGTAGATACAGGTACAAGGATACCTAAAATAAATTTAAATAAACATATCATCGATTGTTTTATAAGGACTCTACATTTTCCATATTTAATATTCATTTAAGAAATTTAAGAAATAGTCAATTATAGAAACTATAAATAACTTTGATATTCAAAAATATTGCATTATTTTAAAAGCATGCATCCTAACTCAGTTAAAGCATTGATAAATTTGATGTAATATCTAATACATCGAGTTACGATGAAAGAATGGTTGTATTAAAAACATGTATTTGTAATGGAATAACAAAAAAAAATTAAGTATGTTATCGAATAGGTTGTCTCATATTCAATTGTATGTGAACAGAATATAATAGCCGAGTTTTTTGCCAGACCTTCTCAGCGCAAACCCGTTTTTCAGATTCAAGCTTTCATAAAAGCCTGTAAATCAAGCCCATTTGAAAAAAATCATTTTCATTTTTAATTACTTAAACATGAAAATTAATTGTAATGTTAATGGTTCAATCATTCATAAATCTTCATAATATAAAACCTTTTGTATAAAAGTAAATTATTATGAATGAAACTAGGATAGTACCTAGATATCTAAAGTGTCATTGCACTACATGCGAACTAAAGAAGAGAAAAAAAAAATACATATTAAATTCTGTTCATAGTTTTGAGAACATAAAAAGAGAAAAAAATAAATTTTCCACTCATATTTAAGCACGATAAAATAATATCATCAGGCTCGAATATTTTATGAATGCGGTTATTCTATAAGCTAAGCGGCAAACGTACGAGTACCCCCCGGGGTACCACGGGTTGCCTTCTTACCCCGACCCGACTATATGCGAACATGCGCGAGTCCGCACGAGGTTCGAAACAGCGCAGCGCTCCGCCAGCACTCCGATCGGCGGCCGCGCGGCGCCTGACATGACAGGTCGACGGAAATGTCAAAAGATGACATCGATAAGTACTTGCAAGGCTGTTTTGCTCCTGGTGCTGTTCTTGTGGGGAAATCAAGACTCTTCTGTCCTGGGTAAATCTTCGAGAAAAGTCGTCGCAAGAGACGAGTGCTGTCCTGCGATTTGGCCCGTGGGTCCACCATGGACCAACAGGTGGATTGCTCAGATATTCCTCCAGTGCCAGTTAATATTGGATCTTGATTAACTGTATTTCATATTATTGATAAAAGACATAATATACACAGAAGTTATTAGAATATTATATTATCAAATAAAATTTTTGTGTCTCACTCGTACAATTCAAATTTTGAGTAGTATTACTAGTTGATTTTGTAAGACGTTGTCAATGGACTTTTTATTGATGTATCTATAAATAATGACCACAACAAGAAACGATTCGTGTGGAAGACTAAAATAATTGTAAATAGTGCATTTGATTGCGGGTACTTTTCAGACCTGGTCTAGTAAAGTAATCTTGGTTCATTTAAACTAGCAGACAGTAAAAGAAAATATTGATATGAGGGTATATCAAAATAGTTTCTAAAGGTAATCGTTTTGATCCTTTATATCATTCCAATACAGTTGGTGATAAAAAAAAACAGCATCGCGCGGTGTTCCCAGGTGGTCACCCATCCAAGTATTAACTGCGCCCGATGTTGCTTAATTTAGGTGATCGGACGAGAACCGTCAACCGGTGTTTTCAACATGGTATGGGGGCGCTTAAGCACCAATTTGCTATTTTGGAAGTTGCTTACAAGATAATCTTGTCATTTTTGGGAATGATTAATCCATAGGCGTTGTCCCAATAACCATCCTTAATGTATATTGTCGTGAAGGTCACACTCTCTAATGAAGTGTACCCAACACTGAAGCATAGACTGCAGAATATATTATGTTGATTGACTTTTTTGCAATTATTACCTAATATAGAGACGATAATCTTATTAACTCACCCTCATGTATGTCGTCGTGATGATCACATCCTCTTATGCAGTGTCCTCAACATAGATGCTTTGCAATTATTTTTTGCAATTATTAATACAAAGGCGATAGTCCTCAGGTTTTTCACCTACCAACTACCCTCAATGTATGTTGTCGTGAAAGTCACACCCTCTAAATGAAGTGTACCCATCACCGAAGAATGCATCTTGATTAGCTCCTCTTGCAGTAATTAAAACAAAGGCGATAGTCCTTCCAACTACCCTCAATGTATACTGCTGTGAACGTAACACCCTCTAAGAGGTGTACCCAACACCGGAGCAATATGGATTTTCCGAACCAATAAAAACAATTCCGTAGATTTCACAATTCGTTTTGACGATGAATCCGATTATTTTGAATATTTCTTTTCGGATACTTTGATTTCCGCAAGAAATACTTATAATCACTCACTTTTTTTATACGAGTTTAGTAATGTTGTGTTGAACGGCCGAGCACTAGAAAGGACAGACACAGTGTTGCTAGCGTGAGATATCGTAATGAAAAATGTTGAAATTTTTTATTTTTTCTCTCAACTTTAGTGTCTGAATGGCTATCACTTGGCGTAAATACCTAATAAGTATTCATGTTAATATCGAAATACAGGAATGAAGTAAAATTAGCAGGTATAATAATGAAAGGAGTATTGGACAATTCTACACGACAAAATTTATTGTTTCGATTGTTTCTTTAGGCGGTCTGATGTGAAACCGCATGTCGTAGGTATGTCGACTCGGTACGAGGAATCACACAGTTACTTAACAATGCGGTTACCAACGATGTCTCCATACATTCGTAATGCCAAAATATGGTCAGGAGCATAAATTCTTACTATATGAACCCGAATAACACCACAACATGTACGAAATTTGCACGAATTAAAATGATTTTGGTACAACCCTTAATGCAGCAGACTCATGCGTATACTTGAATGTTTATTAAAGCTGTCTACACTGCACGTATTAACAGATCTGCTGTCCTGCGGCGCCCTCCCGCTGTTTGTTTTCTCCCATAAAGCCTTTTCCTTCAGACGCTCAGCGGAGCGCGTCATTTTCTTGCATAATCCATCGTGCAGTAATTAGGTCGAGGCGGCTTCTTCATGCGGCGTTTTTCATGTTGACGGCAACGAGGCGCGAACTGCTTCTCGCGTCCATTTACAATTACAATCATGCGACCGGCGGCTTTGAGGATAATCCCGGAATTGTCCATATAACGGGACCCCGGGCTCGACAATGCCCGGCGGCGTATCATTGCGCATTATCCCCGCCCGGACGAGCACATGCCCGCCAGCTTATTGTTGCGAATTACCATCGAATTAGAAAATCCCCTTTGCGATAGCCGACGCCCATTTAAAAGCGTAACTAGGTGGCAGACCGGTCCGAGCAGCACAATGCGTACTCTAGCATCGCCACACAAACACCGAAATTATTTACACGTGATTAATCATCGTCTAGACATCGCATGTTTGTAAATCTCCGCCCGATAGTTTTGCCGTTTGCACCCGATAACGGAGTCAAAACTCAAATTTACACAAACCCTAATTATACATTGAAAAAACTGGCGACGGGACAGTCGCCAATATGTGAAGTAGAAAACGCAAAAAGTAAAAGCAACTGCAGGTTTGCGGCGTGACGTCACGCCGTGCCGGGCGACAGGGCGGGTCGAGGGCGGCGCCTGCGCATCTCAAGCATTCGTTTAAACTAACCGATCGACTCGAGAAGTAGTCTGAAGCGAGTTAAGAGCGAGCTTTTAGCAAGCTCTCCGACGTGGCGACTTGCGCGGTTATCTGGGAGCACGCTAAGCAAACGGCACCCGCCGGCGCCGCCTTATCACGTCATGTAAACAGTCATTTACAAGTGACTTCGCGTATCGCGACGGGACTATTTGCCTTTAGGATTTCGCTAGATAAACTCGATGGCACTCACCAAATATGGCCTGTTTTTTGTTGACCAAGTGTATGTTAAGGCGACTATATCCCAGCACTTTAGGTATTTGTCGCACAGTCAGACCCGCTCTACGATACCTAGCGACCATTGCCGTGAGCCGAGAAGTTAGAATGAACTCCGTGAACCTATTCATAAATATTTGCGTCACAGTACTGTGCAGTAGTGTACTGTTACAGTTGGACTATTTGTCATTATAATTCGCTTCACGAAATATATGCTGGAAGTTGCGTTTTTTACGTATATTTTGACTTTTTTATGGTAATCGATAATATCAACCGAGGTATTTATTTATAATAATTATGTATTACTAAAGTAGCAGGATTTGTAGAAATTTTTCTTGTACATATTAGGGAAATGAAGAGTTTTATATTTTTTTTTAATCTTCTTTGCTACCGTCCGCATCTTTCTTTTCACAGTAGTAGTTTTGACACATTCTGTGATCACCATAAGAGTGCGGCATTGAGTTTAACAATATCGTTGTGCAGAACTGATATGGCAACGTTTTTAGGGTTCCCAGATATTTTGTGATATCCATACTAATATAATAAAAAGGTAGCGTAACGATGTTTGTGAGTTTGTGACGTTGTAAGGGGTAATCTCTGGATCTACTGAACCGATTTTCAAAATTCTTTCACCAATACATTATCGTGGAGTGTCATAGGCTATAATAATTTCCAAAATTAACTATGCATTGTTACTAAAACTTGAATAATGTAATCCAAGTCGCAAAAAATTGCTTTCATCGCGTACGCTGCGATTGAGGATAGAACAAAACAAAATCAAAATCATCAAATCAGTATCAAAATCTGCAAAAAAGTCCGCAATAGCATATGCCTATCTCCTATGGGTAACTCGCAATAACTGCTTTTACTTTAAAATTGTGGATTAAAAATAAATAATTTTTGTGAAGCTTATTTAGCCCATATGGTATTAATTTATATCTTTGTAAATATGTTTTTTAGAACGGAAATTTAATGTAGAATAGTTCTGCCCTTTACTCTATACAGTTTAAATACATATCTTCAAAGATATTAGCAAAACAAAAACGCGCGGTATGCAGGAGCGCGCCGCCGCCGCTTCGGTCGTTGCGTGGCGATAGGATAGGCATTTATCATTCATTTATCTGAATGCCTCGCGTCCAGCGCTGTGGGCTGTGGGTATAAGGCCCGTTTTCCACCACAGCGAAGCGGAGCGGAGCTGTATTTCAGTAACAAATCAGATTTCGTCATTTTGATATTTTTGAAACTGAGGGATGTCTAAATGATGAAATCTGGTTAGTTATCCAAACACAGCTCCGCTTCGCTCCGCTTTCGTGGAAACCGGGCCTAACGTGGGACAAAAATATTTCTAACGCGGAACGGAGTCCGCGGGCACTGCTAGTTTTATATATTTCACGATAGCTTTTCTCATTATCATAATTCTTATGTTGGTAAGTGTTTTTCGATGTCTCAGGGCATTTGTTTCTGCTGCCAGTCTGCGTAGTTTTTTACAAAAGTTGCGTAATATGTGCTTGCGACACTCAATTTTTTCAACGGTTACATTTTGATTTTCATATGGTTTGGCATTGAGTATCCTTACATATGTCGAGTCGACATTTATCTCCAATCATTGTGTGATCTCCAATGTTGTAAATGAGACCGTTCATCGAAATAGAAGCCTTCTAAAATAATTTCAGTTTCAACAATTAAAAAACACGAATGCCCTGTTATAAAACGAAGTAATAACTCGTTTTTTACTTTTTAGTTCGTTTTATAACAGGGCACTCGTGTTTTTAGGGTTCCATACCAATTTGGTAAAAATGGAACCCTTATGGTGAGACTTTCTCCGTCCGCTCGTCCGTCCGTCCGTCCGTCCGTCCGTCTGTCACACTCGATTATTTCAGCAACTATCAAAGCTATCGACTTGAAATTTGGAATAGTTTTAGGTAATAGTGACCCAACGCCAATGCAATTATAAAACATTGCAAATTGATTTTATTTTTATTTAAAAAGAGGGGAAAACCGGGGCTTTGAATTTTCAAAATGAGATAACAATATTGAGTGGGGTATGAAAGGACGTTACTTGTATATTCTAAAACCGATTTTTATTTATTTTTATGCCCGATAGTTTTTGATTTATTGAGCAAACTGTCGAAAAACATACCAGCCCCCCCCCCCCCCCCTTATCTCCGAAGTTTATCAATCGAAAAATCTAAAATAATTATGATCAATAGAAATTAACGTATATTTTACAGGAAAAATAAAATCAACTCCCTAACTTTAATACTTTTTTTGATAATAGCAATAAACCGCCGAAAACAAAGTTAGGTTTGCGGTTCGCCAACAAAAGTACCTAGGTACATGTAAATTATACTCGTAAATTCTTGAACAAAAGTGATTCTTTTAATGTTTTACTTCTTTTATAGTATGGAAGCGGTGCGCGAGTCCGACTCGCACTTGGCCGGTTTTTTTTTTAATTTTTTAATTACTTATTTTTATTTTATGTTTTTTACTGATGGTCAGCAGTTAGGTGAAGGTATTTTCTGTTACTACTCTCCAATATCTTCATTTTGATACCCATATTATGATAGTTGAAGAAAAAAATTTTTTTCCACTTTTGAAAATGGCGCCTCACATTCGCCATATTGATTTTTCCAAAAAAATATAGTCTTTGTTACTCGGGAGGATCCAAGGATTCTAACGATACCCCATATATCCAAATCTGTTCAGCCGTTCAGAAGTTATGGAGGAATAAAGAAACATCACATACATACATACATACATACATACATACATACATACATACATACATACATACACACATACATACGTACATACATACATACATACATGAACCCTAAAAACATTACACTCTTTTTTTTGGGCAGTCGTGTAAAAAGTAAAAAACGAGTTATTTTAGTTGAACAGATAAACAGTAACAGTATTTAAACTGTGGTTACACGTGATGGTATTTGCACGTGGTGGAATTTACACTACCTACCATAATTTTCTTAGTTCGTATCAGAGTTTCTTCGGAGCTTTTGAGGACTAGGTATTTTGATAAACTCAAGAAACACTTACTATATAATTTTTTTAAATTCTCCTTCGCTTCCTGTCAGATAGTTTTTTTTTCCAGCGCATTTAAAAAATAAATAATTTTAGCGCGAAAGTAGCGTGAGTCGTGAAAACTTGCGCAGGTCCGTCTCGTATGGAGGCTCGTGAGCCACTGAGTACATCGTTTATTCGATGCGTTAGACCATTTTATGACTTCTGTTAGGCGAAATTTTGCAGCAATTTTTTTATTTAATATCTGTCTGCTCAATGGATAGGCAATACAATGAGCTTACTTTACGTATAATTTTTATGAAATTTAGTCTAAAGCTTTGGAAATACCATTAAAAAAATGAACAAAAACGACCTGTTTTCAAAAATTTTTATGATCGAGGCAAGTTTAACTTATCGTGTTTTCATGAGGCCATTATAGAGATAAAGCATGTATCTTTAATATGTATTTTTAACAGTGAAAAAAAACAATTTTTTCATGACTTTGAATTGCTTTGAAAAGTGGCGTAGTCGCTAAAAACCGGGATAATGGGCCGTTAATGGAATTTAAATTGCCAAAAAGATCAGCAGTTTGTTTCAGTACCTACCTAAATTAATCTTCCCTCGCAAAAGTTACTAAAATATTGTTCGCCTAAAGTTCTAAACCCACGCGTGGTTCAGCTGGGAACTAATAACCAAATATTCTAAGCAGACAAGTCAACCATTTTCTAAGCAAGCGCCTTCTGGGTCACCTGACCCAGAAGCTATTGTAAAATGGCAAATAAAGAACAGAACAGAACCTACCAAACCGGTGAAAACCTTTTCAGTCACCTATAAGAAAACTCAGGATATGATCCAAATGATTTACGTAAACCTTTTCCGTAGACGCAAACCGTGGCGCGATCTGTCAAAATTGTATAGGTGGCAGGTAGAAGGAGCATACTACATTGTGGCCACTGTTGGTAGCAAAACAAACATTTTTACAAATGAAACAACAAATGAAACTATTAGCCAAAGAAAAGGTTACAATTTCGAACAATCCCTGACTCCCAAACTAGGCAAAACCCGTGTCTTGGGAGTCAGTGTTTACAAATACGATGGTACAAGCATGGCAAACAAGAGAGTATGACACCGATTTTGGCACCGATAGTGCATGTTTATGTGACAGTACATGGATTGGGTAGGTCTTAGCTGCGCTAAACGCTACTTAATCGCGGTATAAAATGAAACTAAGTATGTACTGATGGGTTAGGTGGGTTCGTATTCCGTTACATCACATTTCGGCGTTTTGGATGGTTGGAAAGCGCGACTGCCCAAGTAGCACATTAGCGATGACTTACGTTATAAACAAGCTACATTACAGTCTATTGCTTTTATGCAGATATACTAAAGGATAGGATGAGTCTTCAGGCTGTACTGAGGAAAGATTATACTCTATTAAACAGCAGAGCTAACTAACGACTTTATAATGGCGAAAAATTATACTAAAAGCATTTAAGCAGCATTTTAAAATGGTTTTGTCCAGCTATTGGCTGCATGTGATACTATTAACTGATTTAGAAGTCCAAAGCTTGTTAACGACTGGTTAACACGAAAAATTCACCTCTCTTATAATGCTGCGGGCTGCATTGAAGTATTCACTGGTTTTAAATTGGTGTACACTAATTCAGTTCTAAGTCTACTTCAACGAGCTTGTTAATGGCTGATTAAAAGTGGATATGTAATCTCTTAAAATGCCGTTGCATTTATAATAAAATCATTAAACACTGTGAGTTGTAAATTGGAGTAGCTAAACTCCTTTCTAATCACAATGCATAAAGTATAGCTGGCAGCTATTTTAAAGCTTTCAGCGTTATTTAAGAGTAGATCTAGATTATTAGCAATGAATATATAATATTAGTGTTCAAATTACGTCAGATTTGTTTTTTTTTGCATAACGTGTGACGCGACTTCACGAGTTATACGCTTGTGTCTAGACATTTTAAATTAAAAATTGTTAAATTAAAAATGCATACAGTACATAATGAAATGGTTTTCGGTCAAGGTTTCTTTATCCCTAGAAAGCTGTTGTATGCTCTCTCTTTATACCAGTACACAGTAAGAAAGATAATTAAAATCCTTTGTCCAGCCAGCATAATGCTATAAGCTACTTAATAGATTTTGGTAACACCACTGCACATTAAATAACTTTTTAAATGCATTTTTGGAGAAATTGTGCTGGATAACAAATGGACACCATTTTAGCAGTAAAAAAACGATGCGTTATTAATGTTTTTGAATGAATTATCCAAAATAATGATTTTCAAGATACTTGATAGCATTTAATTCAAACTACATATTATATTTTACACTTATTTCCTTATTAGAATACAATTCGTTAAAACACTCATTATAGAGTCATAAATTTATTTATTATTCGCATACAAATTATTTTGTGAAATACTTTCGAAAACGCGATATTAATCGTATTTCGATGGCGCATGAAATATTTGATGTAATTACCTATACACATTTTCAGTAAAATGGTACTCGCAAGTTAATTTACTTAACTAATGCCACCCAAAACCATCAAAATTAATACCTACTAAAAAAACTATTAAAAAAATATGTCCGCCATGCACACTCTTCAGCAAACAATATAAATGTAACTAGCTGTCACATACTTAATACACACAATACATAAAAATATATTTTTTTTTGTTATTTAGGTATATCTAAATAAAAGCTATAACGAAGCGCCAAAACATCTAAAAGCTGTTAAAGAGAATTGAAGTAGCTGAATCTTATGCTTTAATGACTGTTGTATAGCTGTATAAGCTATTGTACAGGCCCTGTTCAGCTGGTTCGGTGATTATACTGCCGTTAACCAGCAACTGTAATGCTCAGAGCTGGTTAATTTGGGGCCCAAAATAGAATTACAAGGTCTGGGTAGCTGACTACACAGCCCTTATGCAGGAAACTAAAACAGCTTTAAGTAGTCACTAATTCTATAATCAAGTCACTGTGCGGCTGTCATGTGCTACTTGGGTGCTGGCGCCGGAGTTGGTTCCGTAGCAGCGCCAGTGGCGACGCGCCGGGCGGGCGGCGACGGCGATGCGCCTCACGCCATGCTAATTGGCCTGTCGCCAGCGCCGTGCCACATGTGCAGCAATTATCCCTCTCCTACAGACTATTAGCTATTAGCGAGGATGTATGCGGAAACGGATGTTTAAATTGCATTCCCACTGAGATAAGAGCTTGACGACACGACATAGGTAGATACGAGCTAGGGACTCGATTGCTTAGCGTTTTTCGCGGTTTTTAACCGACTTCATTTACCAGTCATGCTACTGTTCCTTTTAAACCGATTAGACAGTCAATTCTTTAGGTGATTTACGTAGACAAAGAGTCTATACAATTAATAGTAATTATATCTAACAATTTATAGGTACCTAAGTATCTGTGCTTTTTAATAAAATTAACTAAATAATATGTATTGTCAATGTAAGTTGTAAGATCAAGCGCGGTCACACAGTATAACCAATTAAATTCAAGTTCAGCAACCAGACATGATTAGGATTAACTACCACATAGGTGGGCCCCACTAATAGGTATAAGTAATTAAAAGAAAAAAAACAGCCGCCAAATAGAGTAATTAAAATAATGTAGAAATCGTGACGACATGCGAGGATTTGAAGACTATCTTTCTCTATTGGCCACCTTGTAGCTTCATAAAACTTAATAATTCCATCCAATCAAATTGTACCTACCTGACAATAAAAATCAATATTCATCTTACTCTTACTGGTTACAGTAAGTGAGCGTTTTAATTAGAGTTTAGTCCGTCGATCTGTTACTAATGAGTAGGTATAAAATAATACGTCTAACGTCACACATAGGTAGGTAGGTATTAAAAGAATGCATTGAGGGATCATCCTATGTCTGCTAATGGCACGCAGGATCCTTCCCTAAGAAATCAAGTATGTGCTTTATGTGCAAAGCGATATAAATAAATGAACGCAGCTATGTACCCTTGCCCAACAGAAATGCATGGGCACCCCGCTTCCACCAAGGTATCAATCAGTTTATCACGAAAAATTCACTAAAATTGTGATTTCTTTGTCCACAGAACGATCGGATAACGAAACTGAAGATCGACAACAACCCATTCGCCAAGGGTTTCCGTGCATGCGGCCAGTCAAAGTGCAAAAGAAAGAACGTGGAGCCAGACGGCAATCCTGAAACGCAAAACGAGACTACAGAAGCAAAACGCCCTTGTTCGGATGCAGCGTCGTCTTGCTCTGAAGAAGGCAGCCTCCGTTCTTCATCGCCCAGATCTCCACCATTAGTGGACTCGCCTGCTCCTCTAGTAGCACCTGAAAATATCACCCCTCCACCTGCATTCTATCCCCCAGAGTTACCGTACATGAACCCTCTACACATGCCGATGCCTTTAGGGATGTGGCCTGCGAACACTTTAGCCGGCAGCTTCCTCAGCTCTCCCTGGGGTGCCGCGCTACCCCCTCCCCCTGCGAATATCGCCTCACCGCCGACCGCCCCCGCGCCTTGTCGACGTATCAAGAGTTTTACCATTAGCGCTTTACTTGGAGAAGGCTGATCCCACTTCTGATGTTTAGACGTAATTTTTAATTTATCTGGATTTCTATTAGAAATTTGGACGGGCATGATGCGCAATATTTACATTGTACTGTAAATACTTCACTACCTACCTATATTGATGTTACTTCCTAAAGCTACCTCGTAGATGTAAACAATTAGGGTCAAACTTATATAATTATTATTATTTTATGTGATAAATGTGCCTTATGGAAACAGAAAACTCAATTTATATCGTAAGTAATAAATAATAATAAAGTATTTCTAGGAAACTAGGTCTTATTTATGTACTTGTAAGGCAGTGTACATAATGTACATAGGGAATATTTTTTATGTAATAAAATTTAAATAAATATTTTTTTCTAATCTCTACTATTTGTTTCATTGATTGATTCTAAATCTTATAAACATAGCAAAGCCTTTGAACTGGAAAGAAAAAGACTCAGATATTTTTCTCTGGTACTAATTTATTAAAAGTGTTTTATTTAATATAAATTATTACAATTATACATTGGGCATACAACAACAAGAATAATATGGATTTACCATTTATACTTATAAACTTGTGAAGAGATTGCCTAACTGATGGAAGCCACAAACAAAATTGAAAACCTAATTAACTACAAAAATATTAAGTAATAAATACCTATGGTATGTGAATTCAGCATTAAGTCAGGAATATAACTACAAGTAATTGTTACATTTACACAGAAAATAACCTTGGAGTTATCATTATACATTATAATTGATTTTATATAAGTATAGTACAAAAAATAATTTATAAATGCTAATATGGAATACAAATAACTATATTTTATTACTCACTGACCAGCAATCGTTGTTTTGCGAATAAGGTGTTTGGAAAATAGCTGCTTAGGTTAAGCTATTCTCAGATCTACTTGAAATTGCAAAAAAAATTGATAGCCATTAATGTTATTATTACATTATATAATTATAATAATAATATTATATTATATTTTAGTATAATTAATTTATGCAACTTTGTCTTGTTATAATTTAAAAACCGGCCAAGTGCGAGTCGGACTCGCGCACCGAGGGTTCCATACCATAAAAGAAGTAAAACATTGAAAGAATCACTTTTGTTCATGAATTTACGAGTATAATTTACATGTAGGTACTTTTGTTGGCGAACCGCAAACGTAACTTTGTTTTTGGTGGTTTATTGTTATTATCAAAAAAAGTATAATAGTAAGGGAGTTGATTTTATTTTTCCTGTAAAATATACATTAATGTCTATTAATCATAATTATTTCAGATTTTTCGATTGATAAACTTCGGAGATAAGGGGGGGGGGGGGGAACGGTATTTTTTTCGACAGTTTGTTCAATAAATCCAAAACTATCAGGCATAAAAATAAATAAAAATCGGTTTTAAAATACACAAGTAACCCTTTCATATGATACCCCACTCAATATTGTTATCTCATTTTGAAAATTCGAAGTCCCGGTTTTCCCCCCTTTTTAAATATAAATAAAAACAATTTTCAATATTTTATGAGTGCAATGGCGTTGGGTCACTATTACCTAAAACTATTCCAAATTTCAAGTCAATAGCTTTGATAGTTACTGAAATAATCGAGTGTGACAGACGGACGGATGGACGGAGAAAGTCTCACCATAAGGGTTCCATTTTTACCAAATTGGTATGGAACCCTTATATATTGTTTGTTTTCTATTTATTATTTCAGTTTTCTATAATTATTTGTAAATTATTATGATTGTTACATTGTATGACTTTCAAAAAGTGTACTCTAGATGTACCTATTTTGAAATAAATATTATTTGATTTTTTTTATTTGATTTTGATTATATAAAATAATAATATTATATTATATAATGTTAATCATTTATCAAGTTCAGTAAACAGAAACAAAACTAGAAGTACCAATTATTTCAGAAAAACTTGTGGCCTATTAACTAACATCAACATTCGCAACTATTCCAGGAGTAAACTACCCAGCTACAAGATTTTGTAACTCGGAAGTCAACTCAGCTGCATCAACAGTTGGCTTTGAATTGGGTGTACTAACGTGTACACTAGATTCTCTATTGCAGGCTTTTTTATGAACAAACCAATGCAAGCGCTGGCATTCCCTATCACAGTACTGAACAGATTTGCATTTTGAGCATTTCTTAGCAGGCTTCTCTTCGCCGCATGTGCTGCAGTATGGGGTGGCATCAACAAAGCCTCTCTGACCATTAATAGTGCAGTTTATAACTGACAAAGCGGGAGGAGGATCTTTACTTGTTAACGACGAGACCATCTGGTGAAATGTAGTGCATTCCCTGTATGGGAACTCTCTCACACAATCCTTGAGAAATGCATCCATGAGATCCAGAGATACGCCATCTTTCCCCGGCTTTAAAAGCTTCTTAGAGAACACCTCGACAATGTCATGTTTCTTTTCCTCTTTTTCAGAGTTTGGTTTCTGCTTATCCTTAATATTGTTGATTTCCCTTATAACATAAGCGAGGTAGTGGTATTTGAATGCCATAACTTCATTTGTATCACTACCTCTGGTCATCTCCCTTTTGCAAAGCATTTCAAGTACTTTGCTGACTTTGTCCGCATTGTCTAATAAGATTGGTGTATGTTGCAAGTTCAGAGCTAGCCGGACCGGATGGATGTTTACTCCGAGAACGAATTTGTGTAATGGTTCCAGCAACATTGGTGGGAGGTAAGGTTCTGTTTGCTGTCCTTGAGGGACGGAATAGTAGGAGATTTCACTCAATGGCACATAGTTGTTAATAGTTGCGACGGTATGATGGTTGCCAACAAACGCAGCCATTTGCGAGGCGGTGCGGCCGACAGAGTTTGTGGCTGTAGATTTGGCTCCAGCGTCCAATAACAACTTGCACACTTCAGAGTTACCAGATAGAGCTCCGAAGTGCAACGCCGTGTAGTTGTACTCATGTTTACCGGAATTCACATCAGCACCCTGTAACCGAACAACGTGCAGGTTAGCAAACCAGGCACACCAATGACCAACATGTACCGAATGACCGAGATAGTAGGTACTTATTTTACGACTAAATTACTACTCACTCTGTCGAGCAACAGCTGCACCATTTCCTTGCTTCCCTTATAAGCAGCGTGCTGAAGTGCCGTCATACCATTTTCGTCGAAGAAATCGACGTTGCCCTTATGTTGGGCCAGGATGTATTTGAACTCGGTCAAATCACCTTGAGCTATGGCGGTAAATATGTTTTTTTCAGGAGCAATTGGTTCCTCTGGTTGGTTATCCATTTTGATTTACAATTGTTATCTTCGTATTTTATGAGGCAAATATTAAAATTTTTAGGTCACTTTTCGAAAACAATTCAGTCCACAGCAGAGTACCTATTTATATTCTTTGGTCCACAGACTATCCACAGAACAGACCACACCAACAACCAACAACTTACAGGACAATAGTGTTTGATGTCTATGCAAGACAAAATGACAATGACAGTGATAATCTGAAATTGTAGTCTGTGGTGACAACCGAACTGAAAATAGGCTTTATGCAAAAAAATGGGGGATGGGGAAAATTCAAAAAATTCAATCCCAGCGCGAAAATTCAAATTTTATTTAATTTTTCACTGTGGGCTAAAAAGTGGGCTAGTTATTATACATTCTAACCATATGGAAATGAGTTTTGCGGGCGGAGGATTTATGAATCTACATGTTTTTAATGAAAACTTTGCTCAATAATACCTACTTCATATTGGTTCCCGATAGCTCGAAATCTGGGAAACTGCAAAAATATCTTTCAAGGGTGAAGGGACTGTGAGCCAAAGACAATTTATTTTATGCTGTGCTGTGAGCGAATTGTGCTCTTATTGTATAGTGCTAGTTCAGCTAGTTGTCTATACTAGTATCTATGATGATGAAAGTTATTTATCCGAAGCCGTAGGGTATCTTAATTCTATCTATATATATATTTATCCAAGATGTTTCCATTATGACATTGATCTAAAAAATATACACCTCCATATAAGTAGGTACCTCATAGATTTATCAAGATTTATCATGTATTTATCACCAAGATAATCATAGAACACATATACAATGGAGAACAAGGAGTACAATAGAGACTACTCTTAGCTCGTTGAATAGAGACAATGGATGCTATGAATCTATGAATCTCTATGAATAGAGGTCTTGTCAGTGTCCCTGACGTATGTCAGGGAATAAAATCTCAATTCTCAAAAGTCAAATCTTAATTCTTAATCATCAATCTCAATAATTGACACTGGCATAGGAAACGACAAGGATTTTTGAAACAAACTATTTATTGTTTAAATAAAAAAAGCCTTTTTAATTCGCTAACCAAACGCTCGGAGCGTGCCGAACCAATAATTCTCCAAAAAGAAGGAAAAACCACTAAAAACGCAATGAATGCAAAAAAGTACGTAGGTACATAGTAATAACTTTTATAAAGTGACTGTCCTCTCTTTTTTCCTAAATTAGGCACGAACCACAAGTATGAAAATTAGTTCAGTTTTCTTAACATGTCATGTGATTTTATGGGTAATTTCAGATCGCGAAGCCACAAGAAACAGATTGAAATCATGATGCAGTATATGGCTATGCACAATAATCTTGCCACTGGGGAGTTCGCAGGACCCTTAGGCGCCAAAAGAGCTAATACCAATTGGCAAATTTTAAGAGATATACTGAAAGAGCATGGACCAGACAGGACAGTTGAGCAATGGAGACAAGTAAGTCCCCAACAGACATACACAGGAAGCGGCGGACTGCGCAAAAAAAGGCCGCCAGTTTAGTTTATGGACCGCGGTCCACGCCAGTCGCCACAGATCAAAATACTTGTTATTATTGCGCACGTTTCCATAAGAACGGTTTTCCAAGTATTGTGGCAATTGGCATCTTAGCGGGAAATTTGACAGATGGCGCTACTATTTTCTTGTTCGAAGGAGTTGAGGTTTACGTAAAATGTTCATCTGGGCAGTGGGCTCATCCTTAGATTCATATAGAATATAGATGATTAGATGTTATCCACATAACTTGCACAATTTTCTGATCAAAAGTTTACAATTTTGGATTTGAATTACATTTCATTACTATGATTAGTGTTGAGGGCGATTAAGTAATGCGTAAATGTTTTCAGACATGGAAAGACTTACGAAAAAATGCCAAAATCAAAAAAGCTGCTGCAGTTGGGGCAGGCAGTTCCACCGGAACTGTTATCCAAATGCCCATTGTAACAGACGAAGTATTAAATAAAATTGGGCACTCCACTGGCGTTGGATCAAAGGAGTCAAATATAAGTCAGCCTATTATTGTAAGTATATCTACGAGTAAAGTTCTTGTGCCAAATTTTTTTACCAAACTCCTCCAAAACACCTAATTGTTATGAAAATTTTCTATTTATGTTTGGTTGGTCGTAAGCTATTCCTTCAATGGCTAAATTACGTTTGCTGGGTCAGCTAGTATTTTATCCATTTCTAGTTTGTCTGTACTTTATGAAATTAAATGGGTTACATAAAGGGATCATTTTGTCATTAGTCAATTTTTAAATGATTGTGTGTTTTAATTGGAGGTGTGAATGATGGTCTTCATACAAAGTGTAAATTACGAGAGTGTGACGTGATTAATATTCTTATGAACATATCATATATTTTCACAAATGTATTGACTATATATCTTTAAATTTAAACTTTAACTTTAAATTTCTTTGTGAGGGACTCTCTTGGACCCATTTTATAAATAGCACAAACAGGCTTCTTCTGTAAAACACACAGTGTTGATGTCAGCAGCATTACCCCATATTAAAATTAAGATACCATATGACATAATGCTGTACTGACAAAATGACTAAATTACACTAGTCTAGCAGTGGAAACATCGGTCAGCTGCCATATCTTCTTTACTAACTACTAGATTGAACTAAGTCTGTTTGATAATTCAACAATATGAGGTTTGGCATGTCGATTAATTTTGGACATGTCTGCCATGTTTCTCCAGTAGCGAACAATTGACCGAATTCCGTCAATTTCAAAACAAGACGTTCAATGAATGCATCATTTACGATTGTTCCACTTAGTCCTTCACGAAAACGAAACAATTAACAGTTGCGAATAATCTCCAGGGCACTTTAGGTACACTAGAGTGCGAGAGCCTCCGCATGATTCATTTTTTTAAATTAATTTGATAATTTTATTTAAATTTGACTATATTTTCCAGTGCATTGATAACAGACTCAAGGCTGATGTTCCTTCGAGTGAGACATTGAGCAGGCTGGCTATGGGCTCCAGCCCGAGTGTGAGTGTGGCTACGTCCGACCAGTCCAGGGACTTGTATGGTCAAGGTGATAGTAAGAAGGTGACCATACACCTCGGCCCGTCGACAAGCCAACCCACCCACAAGTGGAACAGACTTGACGACAGTATCTTGCCTCGCGGGGATAACAAAAAACAATGCCTTGACAGACGAACACGTCCGACAAGCTCGTTCGCCAGGGAGACGCAGCCTCACCTTGGCGTTGCGATCGCTGCGGAGCCTAGACAAGACTTGACGCAACAGGAAGCAGATGACGTAGAACTTCAAATACAAAAAGAAGTATTTGCAGCTGTACGACAGGCCAAATGCTGCCTGACAGATGGCACACAAGCACCACATATTCCGCAGTTCTTCGGTAAGGCGACCCTTAGCGACGGCGTGCTGAAATTATGGTGCAAGACTGACGACGACCTCAATTGGCTGCGTGGGATCACACCTAAACTAAAACCAAGTAAAGGGGGAGTTACAGGGTTCAGACTGATAAAACAGACTGACATTCCACCCAAGGTCAGATCTGCGCTGTACGTGCCAGGCTTTGACGAGGACATCGGGTTTTTGCACGATGTCTTATCTTTCCAGAACCCGCACTACAAGATGTCAACATGGTCCCTGTACACCCACCACAAAGTCGAAAATACACGTCCGGGGGTCTTTCTCATCTTAGGGATACCCGCAGACCAAATTGAGGACATTCTAGCCAGGGGTAGGAAAGTCTCTTACTCCACTGGGACAATTTACCTCCGGTTCTTCAATGGGGACAACCTCAGCGAAGTACCACCTATCATGCCATTAAAACCAGCGCCAAGCCAAGCAGAGACCGACCCTGAAGCCAAAATAGCATTAACGGTAACAAAGGTAGAGAACGAGGCTGAATCCGATAGCAGTGATTTCAATATGGAGACACTGGTGTTGGATTTAGCTCCCACCTCCCCACACAGTAGGACTCCATGGGCAGAGCCTACTACGATGACCTCCATGGACACAAAAGAGACAACGCCTTCAGCAACTCTTCAAGAGATGCTAAAACTGTGGGTTTCAGAGGCCCAAAAATAAAAAACACGCCGCGACGGCTAACCTTGGAAAAGTGCTGGAGGTTGAGACATAGACCGTCGTCCTGATCTAAGAGCCGTGGGTCACGGCAAATCGCATATGCAGCCTTGGTAACTGCAATGGTAAGTTATACTATAACAACCCACAAAGCCACCTTCTACATGTATACATACCACCTGTATCACAGCGTCACTACTAAGTACTTACGCAAAACTGTTACAGAGATCTAACAGCAGTCAAAATACAAAATAGAATACAGCAACATGCAACGATGAGACTGCCCATAGAAAGATACAGCAATCAAAAAAGTCTCTGACTTGGAGAGGCAATGCGAGGAAGAGAACTCTGAGGATCATCTCGGTAGACAGGAATGCGCACCACACCCTTAGGGGAAGTCCAACAAACGACACAAGACGTGAGTTACTTTCTTACCCTCTACCAACTAAATTCAACATTGCTTACAGGGGGACAGTACCAACTTTTGTCTTGAGCGGATACCAAATCATAATCGACTTAACCTTAGCTTTGTGCAACATTATTAGATGAGAACGATAGTACCCTACCGTACTATCGTTCTCACACAAATAACAGGCATCAGTTTCGTGTATTAGGGTGTGGCATAGTGATCATCGACATCCTGTATAAGCCCAATAAGTTCGAGATATATTACGTTTCGTCAAAAAAGGTGCCATTTATTTAATCCCCTTTACTCACATACCTTGGAAACAATATGGACTGGCCCCGTCTATAAAATTAGCATGACTATTTTTAATCTGTCCAGTGGCGTATAAGATGGCACCATTTAGGGTAGTAACTCAATATGTAAACATGTGCCAAAAAATCTTGGCGCTCATCATGGCGCCGCATGTCACGCAAAGCTAGAATGAATGAATGGGGTATCTCCATTGTTTTTATATCTCTGTGCTTTACTCATAAAAATCTGAAAAACGATAGCTTTCTGACTTTGATTAGTTCGGGGGGGTATATGCCTACGTAAAATGTCAAATATGGATTTTCTCCATTTCCCCTTTGGCCATGTTAAGATGACTATTTTCTCCCCTTTCAGAGGTGAAAAACGGGGGAATACAATTTGATCCCCTTCAAATGCCCATGCTAGGAGTGAGGACTAATGGCAGGAGGAGAATAGAGGCTAATGACAGGAGCCGTGATTACTGATCAAGGAATTCAATCCAATGAATTTAATATATTTAATACTACTTAATTAAAACACAATTCATTGTAATGTATAAACTTTATTCTTTAAGGTTTAAATCAATAGTTACAATGGCTGATATAACTATTGATTGATTTAATTTGATTTAAACAACAACTTCTACATTATAATATATTAAATACACATTTTTTGTAATAAAAAATACTAAAGCACAAGGTTGCAAAAGAGAAATTACATCGATATTTTTATTCACAACTACCTACTTGTAGTTTAATACTATAAAGCTAGATATGATAACTCTAAACATTGAATATTTTTATTTTGTTAAAATATAATAAGATATAATATTATTTCCGTGATTTTAGATCCCAGAGTAATTGCGCATGTTTTGACAGTTTCAATTTAAGATTGATTTTTAATTACTATTAATTTTGAAAAGCTTAAAATTTTGAAGGAAAAAGCGAGGAAATTTCCTTGGTTGTTTAAAACGGCACATGGTACAGGAGACTCAATGGTTACAACAAATATAATAATTAATTTTAAATTTTGCGCAATTACTCCCATTTTTAAAATGAGAATTGCTACATAAAAGTGCACAATTGCAACGAGAAAAATAATTTACTAAATAATTAGTAGCCAGTCATATTATGATGTAAGTTAAGGTTAGTCGTGTAGAGCATATCATTATCTCACGTAATATAGGAAATTAGCTTAACCTAAAAAAAACTGTACAATTCATCAATCCGCATTGCCCAGGACGGAGTGATGGATAGTAACTTTTTTACTGAGAATTTAGAATGAATATTAGTTTCGTAATAAATTAATTAACAATGATGTAAAAAAATGGAGCACCCATATATAATATAATATTTTCAATATCTACGCCTACAATCTACATAACAGCGAATTATCACAACATTCAGATTTTAAAGGATTATGATAGTGTTTCTTGATAATAGTTACTTGTTGAGATAATAAATGCATTTTTTATATAAGTTAGTCACTACTGAGTATTTTTAAAAATAAAGTATTATCTAAAAGACTTATTATGTGTTTTATACCTACTAAGTTATATATATTATGCTCTAAGACTTATAATTCCAAGAATTTTTTTATCATGGGTATATGAACTACTTTTATGATTTTTTTAATACACTGATTACAACTTTATTACTTATTTTCTATTTTTTCTATTATCTACACAGCATTTATTTTCTCGAATAGATCTCAAATAGTCGATTCTATCGACGCTATTTAGTATCTACCTAAATATGATTATTTTAATATTTTGTTTCACATCAATTAATAATTATAAAATTAAATAAATAATTCGGTACAAATCATATGTTAAACAATTCTTGAAAACAATTCTTGAATGATACGTGTGAAAACAACGTTAGTCATCATTATTATTACTATAGTAATTACCTACATATTGTAAACATAAGGAATGATAGGGTATGTCTGTATGTATGTAGGTACCTATATACCATTTGAACATTGGAGCTTGATAATAAGCATATAGAAGACTTGGTAAAGAAATTCTAAGAATAGCACATAAAATACAATATATTATATAGAAATACATATAAATACAGTATTCAGGAATCTGTGTAGCGACTCATAAATTAGACTAATTGTTCCAGCTTCAACCTTTTGCGCTTTGATTAATTTTATGATACCTTGCAATAAATATTATTTACATTGTACTGCAGTGGTCAGCAGATATATACCTAATTTTAGATAAAAATTGTATTAATTTGCCGAAAAATATATGATTTTGATTGTAGCTCATACAAAATTTTGACTCGTGCATGCGAAGACATTATTTACTCGTAATAACACCAAATATATAATAGTACTGGTAATAATAAGTATATCCTAGTTTTTAAACCATTTCACATTACATCTATTTAAATATCGACGGTTTTCTGAATTACCAGTTTCATACGCATATAATATGTAACGCTAACGTTAATTACATGTAGGAAAGGAATTTTTTTTTTCATTCTAATCTTTAAAACTTATGAACCATTGAAGTTACTATTCGCATTTGCGGGATAATATATTTTACTTAAAAGTTCGAAAACACATGACATCTATTTATTTCTACTACAGCCACTTTTACATGAGATATAATATAACTACTACATGTGTTAGTCTACTTCTAAATGAGTAATTAAAAGCAATATTTTACTCGATTACGAATAAGTAGATATTTTATAATAATTTAAGATTTATTTTGCAGATAATACCTAATGTGCCTTAACTCCTATCATATTACATTGAAGATAGAAAATCTGTCGTCCAAATATTTACAATTAACTTAAAATATTAATTGTATTGTATGATATATATTAAGTATATTAAAACATTGTAATTATAACTTAAATTATATATTTTTTAAACCAAATTTTAGTTTAGGTATTCGTACCTGAACTAATAATGTTGATCTTCATTCAGAGTAACTAAACAGCCATGATGTAAAAGCTATTGATTTTATTATTTTTAAAAAAATATACACTGCCCACACCCTACGAACTCGTTTAATTCAAAACTATTATTGTTGTAGGTAGGTTATTATTTAATAGGTATTGTATTTATGTACATTATCCTAAGAAGATGTGTGAGATTTATCTAGTATAAATAGGTTTTTTAATTATAACAGTCTCCGACACTGATTTTTAAAATCAATTAAAAATAAGTATATTATTTAATGAAATATCAAAAATGGTGTACCAAGTAGGTACCTACATTAATCATCGGTAACAGTTAAAGTTTAAACAACTTCTGTTAATAGGTACAGCAAAAAGCATAATCTAGGCTTAAGAATTATGTCGTTATTTAATACGAAAACGCTGCACTATAATAAGAAAATTTATTTAGTTATTTTTTTTTTAATTTCATTATAGTATTATTAACTGTGCATAATTTTCCGTTAAATAGGGGGTTATTTTCTCGCCCAGGAACCTACGCCGCTTATTGCCGCCTAGTCTTACGCCAACGAGACCGCGGACCCCTCTTCGCTAACTTGGAGGCTTTCAGAATATGACAGCCTCAGAGCTTATTATTTATTACCTACTTACCTTAGTTTATTACGAATCGGAAAATGTCATAACATTATGGCTACTACGATTGCAATTTGCAGATGGCAGTTTCTAATGTTAATGCCAAGCAGTGACGTTTTTCTTTATTTGTTGATGTTAATTTTATCGAACGACTTTGTGAGTTGACTGTGAAATCCAAGCAATGTCAAATTACTTATCAAAGAAGCTAAGTGATATATTCAATATTGCCACAAAGTTATCGTATTGTTGAAGTACCTAAGTATATATTTTTAGAGTCCTTCGTTCGTCTACACTACACGTAGTAGACGTCAAAGGAGAGCGTCGCTCACACGAGCGCGGGTTGTCCGTGCGGTGCGGTCGGTGCGGTTGGTGCGGTTGGTGCGCTAGGTGCGGGCGGCGTGCTTGGCGTGGTGACGGCGGAGGCGAGGCGCACGCCGCCGCTCTCCGACACCACCACGCCGTTGTAGACCGCGCTGGCGCTGTGCTCAGAGTCTGCGTATGGCGTTGTGAGGATGCGAAGACGCTGCAATTTCAATGTTTTGATTGTTCTATACCTAGTCCCACCGCTGGGCAAAAGGTCTATCAGAACGAGTAAATGTCCTGGATCTCTCATCGTTCTCTTTGAATGCCTCACGATGTTTTCCTTGACCGCTGAGCGAATGATATTAGGTTTCTTAAAACGCAGATATCTTCAAAAAGTGAGAATTACGTGCTCGGGACTCGAATTCGACCCCTGCGAGCGTGAGTGAGTGTAGAGTGCGAGCATGGGCAGGGGACTATTTTGTCCCCGGGGAAAGGACAAAACTTACACGTCTTTTTTTTATCCCCCTAGCATGGGCACAGAGGTGGAGAAAATACTCCATTGCTTAGTCTCGGTGGCTTATGTCTTGTGAAATGTCAAATAATGATAAATTTCTCCCTTTCCCCTTTGGCCATGCTAAGGCGACTTTTTTGTCTTCTTTCATAGGACAAAATTGGGGGAATACGAATTTATCCACTGCCCATGCTAGAGGGGCTGATGAAAGGCAGAGGACTACACGAATGGTCTGTCACTGCTATAGTTATTATATGTATAAGGGGGTTTCTCTAATGACGTATACAAGGTTGCTACTACAACCATTCAGGTAATATAATCAATTATTCAGTGTGTAGGTATGTTTAAGCATCCAGTTAAACCAAGCGCCAATATTTTTTAACGTGGTATGTGGGCGGGAAACGTGGATTTTTTCAAGATAAAAAATGGCCTGTGTGGTTAATCCAAAAATGGTTAATCCAGGTTATAAGCTATGTCTGTTCCAAATCTCAGCCAAATCGGTTCAGTATACTTTTTGCGTGAAAGAGTAACAGAGAGCCATACCTACATACTTTCGCGTTTATAAAATTAGTAGGACAAGTCCATACCTCAAAGAAAGTTCCCTTGGTGGTGATAATCTTGTAGATGGCGACCGTCGGTATACAAATGACGCTGGAGCCGGCGATGACCCAGCCCAGCGCGTTGGCCCACACCGGGTACACGTAATCCTCGTACTGCAGCGGCTCGTAGTCCAGCAGGCCGTAAGCGATGATGAAGAGGAGGAAGGCGGGGGCCACGAAACGCCAGCAGATCCGCCAGTACAGACCAGGTCGGAAACCGATCATGTCCCTGATGTCTTCGCAGAATCTTTCCGTGCCTATGCAATAAGAGATATGATTGCTACACAAAAATAAAAGTCTTCAGGACTCAGCAATGGAGATGATTAATCTCAGGTGGCAACTTGAACACAGCAATAATGAAATCATATTTTTAAGACATGGTTTTTTTAAATTGGAAATATCAATATGTAGGTATACTTAGTTGGGAAATAATGAACTTACAAACTTTTCCGGGCACACTAATGTGTTGTCGTAATTGAGAGATATGGTCTTATCAAAGATTTATAAATCTTTGGGTGCTATAAAAAAAAGAAGTTGCCGTTTTCTTATTTGAAGTTTTCAGATACCAAAGTCTCGGGTCCCACTTAGCTCTCTAAATTAATCACAAAAGTCTCATGATTGGTTAGTATTTTATTTCGTGCCAGACGTCACACAGTGTGGCAACGACTCGGATCAACCAATTGGTCCACTGGTCAGTTTTCTCCATGATATAGTTTTTCATAACGCTAAATTTGAGGGTATAGAATACTCCCATGCTTTCTTCTTTTACGGGTAAATACTTTAGCTTTAAATTAATTCCAACACAGGATTACCTACATTGTTGTCAATGCTAATATGAGTAGTTTGAAAGCTTCCTTATAAAATTTCGGAGTCCAGAACAACTTACCATAAATCCAAGAAACAGCAATGGCCTCAAAGAACACCGCGACCAGTATGGAGTAGCCGGCCGCGTATCGGTCCAGCAGTTGGAAGAAGTAGAATCCGCCGGTGGTGCACGACGCCAGCCCCACGATGAAGTACAGAGTGAAGAGGCACGCCACGAACAGCTCGCGGTGACGACCGATCGGAGGGTACTCGTCGCTCAGGGCTGTTATTATTGCCTCTGAACCGCCGAACTGGAAGACGCAAGCATTTTAAGAGCAGCCACGGATATCGATGAGAAAAGGTATCAGTTAATCTGTTACATTCAAAATTATCTTGTAAAATTGCAGTGGAACAATAGTTATACATATAAGCCAATGGTTTTTTTTGGATGACTTTTCCCATTGTATTTTTTTTTAGGTTATGATGACTTAACTATGATATAGTCACACACACACCTACAGACCTTTTTTTAAATACGGCCGGGGGGGGGGGGGGGGGCAATCTCCTTTGATCCCCTCACCTCTGGCTGACTCTTAACATAAGACACTTTCAGGAAAGGTCAGGGTCAGCCCCAAGGTCCCACGCAGAGGCTATCACACCTACAGAGCCACAGACTACTCTGAGCGCAAATAATTAACTTACAGAACTGTCCAAGCCCAAAGTCAGCAACATCATGAAGAATATCAACGCCCAGAAGGTGGAGCCCGGCATGGTGGCGATCGCGGCGGGGTACACGATGAACACCAGCCCCGGCCCCTCCGTGGCGACGTCTTGCACATCCTTGCCGGACGCGTGCGCCATGTAGCCCAGCACGCTGAAGATCACGAACCCAGCGACGAAAGATGTGCACGAGTTTATCACGCTAGTCAGAAGAGCATCTCTGAAAATACCGTTTACATATAAATAAATAAATAATTAAATATAAAATATCAGGACATTACACACATCGGAATATGGCCCTAAAGTAAGCGATAGCTTGTGTTAACTGATATATAAATAATTTTTTTTTACATACATAAATATTTAAATACTTAATATAGGAAAACACCCAGACAATGGAAAACATTCATGATTTACTTTCGATGGTCATATTTTTATGAGCTCATCTAAGGGCCCAGGATTTTGATTAGGTTGAGTTTCTCAGGTTGCTGACTGCAGTTGTCATCAATATATTCAAGTCCTTGCAGAGAGCTTAAACTAGGTAACTAGGTACTAATACCTACTCCTCCTGGAACGTCTATTTAAAAGACTAAAAGGCAAGCAAAGGGCACTGATCTTATTCTATGGATCGCTTATGATTTTCGCCATTTTGGCGATGATTGTTCCGAAACCTGGCGTAAACATCCATGGAACTAAATAAAATGACATTAAGTGTAAAAGGGACATGTGTAGTCGTATAAAACGAAGAAAAAATACGTACTGGTAAACGTTATTGTGGTATTTATTGTACGAAGCGTAAGCCAGAAGCACGCCGAATCCCGGACCCAATGAAAAAAATACTTGCGTTGCTGCATCGACCCACACCTGGAAAGAAAAAAATAAAAATCATTTTATTAGGAACAGTCACTAACCTCTATTAAAAATGAAGACACTTGATTTTCGCCATTTCGGCGCTGATTGTTGCGTATGCTGGCGTGAGCGTCCATGGAACTAAAATAAAATAACATTCGAAATGACGGTGACTAGCCACATAATATGTCAATTTAATACCGTGGACCTTCGAGGGGGGCGCTTCAAATCGGCACAAAAAGTAAGTAATTTTACGCAATCCATCGCAACGCAGCAATTTTTTATAAATACCTGTGGTTGTGTTATAGCTTCGAAGTTAGGACTCAAGTAGTATTCGATTCCAGTTGCCGAACCGGGTAAGGTGACTCCGCGCACCAGAAGTATTAGAAGCACAGCGTACGGAAACAGAGCGGTGAACCAAACGACCTACAAGTACAACAGTATTCTGTATTAGAAAGATATGTTTTAAGGACTTTTATAATTATTAGAACAAAAGAAATAAAAAAAATATCCGGTATTTATGGTTTTTTTTTTAATTTGGCGGTTTTAGAAGAAATTTAAGGTGAATGTACCATCCGAAAACTCAAATTTTATTTAGATTTTCGCAAATAGTGGTAACGTGGTAAAATGAGTTTTGCGAGCATTTTATGCATCTACATGTTTATACATGATAAAATGATGAAAAATATTGATTCTCAGTATAGGTTCTCAGTATAGCTCCAAACCTGGGAAATTGCAGAAAATTAATTATCTTTCGTAAACACTTTGGGAACCAATATGAGATGATGATGATTTCGTGCGCGGAACACCTTATAAAAATGTGCATTGAATGCTAGATGAAAATATTCCCTGATGAAAAAAAAAAGAAACAGGATTTGCACGATACCTAATTAAAAAAAATTAAACAAGTTTACGAACTTTGCCAGAGGTACTGATGCCTTTCCACAGCGAAAAATAACAGATGATGTAGACAGTAAACAGGCAAAGAGCCATGTCCCATTTGATGGCGCCCAGGTCATGCAGCCCTTCGCTCCTGTGCAGTTCTAAAATCGCGCGGCTGTGACAGACAAACCAGAGATAAAACAGTCAGTGCTGAGGGTAGCCTCATCACTGTGAACTCGTGTCTTTGACGTGTTCGCGGTGATTTTTTTCAAGTTTTTGAATGCAGGTCAAAGATCCCTCTATATATGAGTTTTCTGTAATTTCAAGTGACCCTATAAATTATTGAGTATCAAAATTATCGCGCCCGATGAGATTTATCATACAGCTATCGCGGCTGAGTGCTCAGCCAAAAAACAGCAAGGTGTCTCTCTCGTTCAAAGCTAGCTCCATTTGAAATAGCCTTTGAAATTTGGTTGAAACTACCTACAATGTTTCCTAAATCTCAATAGATGACTCCACAGTACGCGTATCGAAATTATCGTCTCTACAGTCATACACAAGCTGCTCCTGTAGCTCAGTGGCAGATCCCACGATAGATGGGGGCGCGGGTTCAAGTGACGTCGGGCGCGACAATTTCGATACGCAATTAATAACGTATATGAATCAAAAAAGTGTGCAAAAGAAAAATATGTAAGATATCGTACAAAACGGTGAGTGAAGAAGTCACTTACTTGAAGTATTCGGAGGCGGCGGATGTGAATTGCGTGGGTTGTACGGGGGGGTTGTAGGCGGAGGAGTTCTGGCGAGTGGACTTGTTGGCGCTAGCCGCCGCCGTCCAGTTGGCTTCGAACTACAACAATAATGTTACCACGTGTCTATAATAAACTACATACTAACTACCACCCTACTACTATATAAAATTCATTAAAGTGATGGTCACTAGATACTAATTTTAAAAATAACTAGGTACGTCACCTACGTTATCTCTAGACACAAAAGTGACATTACGTCTTTTAACTTGTGTAGGTCTTTTGCACATACGATAGCAATCTTAAAGTCGAGGTTTGGTAAAGGCTTGCGACTACAAATTTCTCATGATACTCGTGATTTGATGAATTCATCAGAGATTTTATGAATATTTGCCATAACTTTATTTTGAATTAGCCACAATGTGTAACTATGGTGTAAAATGTAGTAAAAGGTAGATATAAAAACACTGTAATTATAATTGAATCAATAATCAAATTATCGTTACTGCTCATTGCTCATATTATGAATCATAGATGATACGAGTATCTCCCTTATTAACTTGTTTAAATCAAATAACTCTACCGCTTGTAAAATGAGCAGTATAATTTCTTACTGGTTGACAAGCTTCGGTGTTCCATTCATTGTCGCAGTTCGTCCATGGCAGCATGGTGGTGAAGGATGCGAAGAAGAAGCGGAGCGCCCACGCGATTATAACGTTGTAGTAGAAGTCCACGTAGAAGGCTATCAACACCACCGCGTACCCGATACCTAGGGATAAACAACAAAACTTGCTCCTAGTTACAGCCGACGATGAGATCTGTATAAATAAATATATTTAAATATATAGAGGACAACATCACATACATTGCTCCGATCCCATAGTAAGTAGCTTATGCACTTGTGTTATGGAAATCAGAAACAACGAAGGTACCACAACACCCAGACCCGAGACAATGTAGAAAAGTTATTTTTCTACATTGCCCCGGCCGGGGATCGAACCCGGAACCTCAGAGATGGCGGCGCCTTGAAAACCGGCACGCTAACCACTCAACCACGGAGGTCGTCATCTGTAGAAGTATGAAGTACGCCCAGGAGGTGGCGTGCAAAGATACGGGCACGCCTTAAGCTTAGACGGCTCGTGGCGGGAGAATACGACACTAAATCCTGTACTCCCGCCAGCAAGCCCGCCGTGGAAACATAGTTTATATGGATGCAAGTCCGACGTAACATAAGTCCTACGTATAAAAAAATACCCCCCACAATTTAGTGACGCACATCAGGGCTCGTAGACACCCAAGAATATAAAAAAAGAATGGTCACCATAACGTACTAGGTAGTAGACTAAACCTATAGCGTAGACTTTTGTAGCGAGTCCGCCCAGATGGTTATACAAAGAACCACCATAGTGTTAGATAATATTATGATGGAGCTAGTCTGTTGATAAGCAATACCTAACCATGAGGTACTGATTTCGGTTTGAAAGGTTATGTTGCCAGCAACTTGTTGAGCATATACCTGCTGATCAATCAGGATCTATCAGGATAGACGTATGACTTGCATCGCAGGTGACATCTCACTCGTCTCGCCTATTGTTGCCATACAAAAAAAACCGCAAACAAATAGTAGAACTGAAAACCCTAAAAGAGAAAACGATAAAATAAAACAACACTCAACCCTTCTCAAAGAAAATACGTACCTACTCGGAAAAGTCGTTTCCACTCCATTACCAATTTTATTCTTCTAAAATCATATCGTCGGAGCCACTCTAGTGGGACGTGCCAAGTGAAATGAAATCACCGTCCATAAGCCGGCCTCGCAAATCTGCAGAGTCCTTTGAAAGCGTATGGAGCACTTAAGGGGGGTCGAGAAATGGTGTCAATTATGGGTGTTAAGTGCAAGCCTTGGGAGCACAGCGCCGCGGTTGATATGATCTTTATTTTATTCTGTGGCGGCAATGAAATGATTTCTTTCTGATAAGGGGTTTCAACTTTCAATCCTTTGGTACAAATTTTCTAATCGTAAAAGATCTATCTGTAACAAGCGGGAGTGATGACTGCGTCTAGGGTATTTTGCCAATATTAGAATTTAGAGGCAATAGGGACTTTCCCTCCAGGCAGGTGTTATGGCTGGGGACCGCTTGTGATCCGAGCGTATGACGTCAAAACTCCTATTTTTAGAACATCGAAAGCTTCGTTAGCGTGTTCTATTGCGCTGTTCACGCCATCTATCCGAGGTCGAGTATCGTATAAGTTGAAATGTCTTTGGAAAGGCCTATATCTTGAAGTTGACGTGTATATAGGTTGAACGCACCATGTCATGCAGAAGCTTTGGTTATTAAATCTGTAATCAATCATGGTATCAAAGCATTCTACCAACCTTTCCCACTAATACCACCCAACGTGACATTGACTTCAAATTTTTTCTCTTTCAAGACTCCCGTTCAGGCAATTGAAAAGAAAAGAAAAGAAAAGAAAAATTGATTAAGTAAATATAAAAAAACGTGAGAAAATCACTATCAATTCAGAGGTTAGAGCCGCTAGTTTCTATGAACTTACCAGTTACTACAAGTAACAGGGGCTCGTAACTACAAGTAGATAAGAATCTAGGAACAAAGCTTCACTACGAATACTCTTACAAAGTAAGATTTAAAAATAAGTGAGCCATAACTCAAGATTCGTAAGACGTTGAGCGTTTGAAAGACTACGACTCTTTACGTGACGCGAGCCAGAGCTAAGTGGTCATAAATTCACAACGGTTTTATGTCTTCGCAATACTTTCTATCCACTGAACTAAAATTTCATTTGACCAAGGTTGAAAAATACCTTCATAACTGCCTTCATCTACCGTAAAAAAGTTTACCGTATTGTTTCTCTAAATTACTTGATGCATAGATATCTTTAAGTACAGTTAAGAAAATACATAGATGTGGCACTTATTTTTCATCTCATGGTTCGGGAATATATTTAAACCCTATGAATATCATAGTAGGTATCTTTGCTTCCTCTGGTCCTTACCTTTAAACAACGGCACCAGCCTGCCCCAGCATGTGATCGCGCCCTTGCGATGGAACTGCCCCAGCGCCAGCTCCATATAGAACAACGGGATCCCGCCCACCACCAGCATGATGCAGTAGGGTACCAGGAACGCTCCTGTCAACGAAATTGTAAAAAATAAAACTTCTGGAGTCTTTGGACCTAAAGTCTTCGGACACACTGCCGTTTCCCTCATTTTCCTATAAACAGGAAAATTATTTAGTATATAGAATAGTAGTGGTTTTTTATGTAATGAGGCCTATGTTTGCCATTTCTCCCGCTAGTGGCGCTGGTATCTGTGTAGACCTGTCAAAGTGTTGTTTTCTCTTTAATTCCAGTAGAATTGTACATTTGTGATAAAAAATTAAAAAATGAGCGTAAATTATGCTAAATGGGCAGTTGCAGACTTAAAATTGGAGCTTAAGAAAAATAATCTCAACCACAACACACATTTGACAGGTCTACACGCAAAGTGGCGCTGCCCAAGCGGATTACAAAAGAACTACTCAGATTAGACCTCATTAAAATCCCAAACCACGCTCGGTGTATTTGCGCGACCCAATCAGAAATGAGGAGATCCGCAAAAGAACCAAAGTGACCGACATAGCTCAACGTGTCGCATAACTGAAGTGGCAATGGTGGTATTTGACGGTCATTTCAGGAGGCCTATGTCCAGCAATGGACGTCCATCGGTAGAAACGACGACGACGACGAAAATCCCAAACGCCAAATCATTGGCACGCTAAACAGATGGCGTGCCAACCACTATCAGAATTAACAAACATACCAACTTCTTATCTTAGATTCAGATTGGTACTCAAAAAAACTCCTCAAAATCTCTGGGTACAGCAAAGCACAATTCCACTCAATATTCGATCACTTCGAGTAAAAAACTTTTCGGGAATCGAAATCTTAACGGTGAATTCTACGAATAACATTATTGCATAGCCATAAGCTGAAGTCTCAATTGAGCCGCTAATCCTCTTAAAGTGAAGACATTTTTCACTCTATTTCATTGGGAAGGGCAATCTCAGATCGCAATTCTCAAGGCAATAATTTCATATCGACGCAGAACTGGAGGGCGAAGGGCGAGCGCGGAGGGCGACGCAAATTGTGCGGTAATTGGCCTTTTAAGTCTCGCATTTACTTAGAACAAGCTTTCATGGAATCCGAGACAATGCAATGAAATATAAGTGAGAAAGTTTAAAAGGAGTGTTGAGGGAAAGTTCCATAATTTCGAGTTCTTTGCGCTTAAAAAGTTCAATGGACATGACTCCAAACTGAAAACTAAACTCAATATTCACGAATTAAATTATATTTGAAACATTAAATAGCTAGTTCTTTTAGCTCCAACTATTTCACATTATTCTAGTAAGGTAGTTCTTAAACTCAGAAATTGAGAGCAATTGTTAAATAGCTGTCTTCCTTCGTCCTTTCTTGACTTGTGTATGCAGTTCTAGTAATTTACTACTTAAGTATTAGTTCTCTACGTAATGACCCTATCATCACCAATTTACTAGAAACAAATGTCGCACATCCGTGATTGAGAGAACGTCATTATTATTCTAGTCTGAATCTATAGTGACATTCGTATTATAGTATAGGTGTAGGTCAATTAGCCTTAAATACATCGTTAAAATAGGTATCTTTCTATAACCTAATAGTTATCTAGATTATTAAGTATAGGTGCGATCATCAATTTCAATTGGACCGTTGTATAATAAACACATTTCCGAATCCCGATCAGCCTTAGACCCTGGAATGATTTAATACTGATACAGTTCCGGTGAAATCTCGTAATCCCTAACAATCCTCCGCGCCCCGCCGGGAATGGCCCGCGACTATTGCATTACCCTAAGTCGTACAGATACCTACGCTTGAAGAATTCAATCGAAAAGTATTGTTTTAAAGTAGGTAGGTAATTTTTTTTAAAGATATAAATAAAATCGGCCAAGTGCAAGTCGGACTCGCGCTCCGAGGGTTCCTTTGAGGGAGGTTCTATGTTAGAAAATAATCATACCATAAGAATCACTTTTTTTTGGAACCGCGCTAACTTATAACTTTAATACCAAAAAAGTGTAATAGATACAGAGTTGATTTTATTTTTCCCGTAAAATATACATTGATCCCTACTAATCATAATTATTTCAGAATTTTTACACAAATAACGCCCTTTCACCCCCCACTTAATATTATTATCTCATTTTGAAATTTCGACGACCCGGTTTTTCTTCTTTCTAAATAACAATAAAAACGATTTTCAAATATTTATGATTGCACTGACGGTGAGCTATCTTTTTCTATAACATGTCGATATCTTTAATAGTCACTGAAATAAAGGGTCATGGCACACAGACCGACAGACGGACGGACAACAAAGTGATCTTATAAGAGTTCTGTTTTTTTTTTCTTTTGAGGTACGGAAGCGTAAAATTGTTTAAATTTCGTACAATTACTGTTAAAGTATGATGGGTTTACTGTGCAAGTTACAAGTGACCTACAATGTAAGTAATATTTATATGGTTTAAAAGTTAAAATCTCTCCGCTAACCTAAGAACTTCACTCGTAAGATGGTTTGATCCCCTGACGTTGCGTACAGCGACGGCGGGCAATAAAATAAATCCCTTTATTCTCACAATCTCCAATATATATCCTATAAAATCACTTTCGAATTAGAAATAAGTTTCTAAGAATAGAATAAGATCAAGAGTATTGAATATTTTTTTTTAATTAATAAAATAAAATAAAAAATCTCTACCTAATCTTGACCCCTTTCTTAACTGATTACAACTGCTTCAAGCAAAATTGTTAGAGTTCTGAGCATCCTCTATAATTAACTTAGATGTAGTTGACATAAGTTAACACATAAAGCGATCAATTGTCCTCCATTACGTACTCAGCGTGTCACCGCACCGTGACCGAGGCGTGACGTGACGTGACGATGCCATGACGGATGGCGGGACGGGGGTCACTTCATGACGGAGTACCCCACAATCAATTACCGCACCAAATTACTCGTTACAGATTGCATAGAGGTCATAACGGGCCGCTACTGTATGACAGTTTGCTTTTCTGATGATGGACTATATTTACGCTCGTTGACAACATTGTAATGGGGTTACTCTTATATTTTCGTTCGGATGTCGAATGTTAACAAGTACATTTATTGCTTTACTATGGACACTCATACAGAAGAAAAGGATAGTTCTTAAAACCAATATGTCCAAATTTTCCAAGATTTATCGAAACGAGTACATACGTATATATGAATTCGAATACATTCATACGTATTATATGAGTTTTCTGAGTTTTGTGACATGAAAAATAAATAGTTTCAACAAAAATAAGTTGAGAAAATTCTTTGAAACATTATTCAGTATGATTTAAAGTGCATTTCACGACAAAGTCCGCTGAAAATATATTTTTTGGTTCACGCAAATACGTAGAATAAAAGAAAAAAATTGGAGAGCAGGGTAACCTCGGAGTTTCTTATTCTTGAAAATTAGTATTTTTGTAACAAACTTATCAATAGTCTAGATCCAATAATATAGCCGATAACATTTGAAGCTACGAAAAACATGCCTGCGTAGTACTTCGTAGTACATTACGTAGCGTAGGCGTAGCGTTTACTGCCCAAGTTTAAAATCGCCATAAATTGGCCTCAACTGGCACAACCGAGGACATCACACTATCAAAGCGTCCAGTAATAACTATCCGGAATTGAATTAGCTCCGCTCCAGACGCCCGGCGTATCATAAACGCGTTCTGGCGCTTAAACAAATTTCCGCCGGTGACCCTTTGACGCGACTTCAAAAGATAACATTGCTACGCAGAATAAATTGATATTTAATTAGATCAAGGGGGCGATCGGGTACGGATGACCTCCCCCTCCATTACCTTATTACCCCCATTATTGCGTTACTAATTTTCCTGCACGTTGGGTAGCTAACGAAGTTTCTCACGACGTCAAGGGCGCGTTTTGATTGTCAATTACTGAGTCTTGGACGCCAAAGACTTGAGTCGCACAAAGCGCAGGATGTAATTAGGAACTTTGTTTATAAAGACTTTCGACGATTGTTATAGTTTCTGTATCTAGTTCAAAATTTTAACTACAACCAAATTCAAAGTTCTTTATTTCATAGACGTATAGGTCCAAATTCCAGGCTATGCTTCCAGGCCTATAAAGAGTTGATCAAACAAACTGACTGAAGGCACAGGCTATGAATGTGCTACCCCAGCTACCCACTGCAATAATTAATCAATGTCAAATTATTACGTTAATGTAATTAACAAATATACTAATTATCAACGTAGTATTGTCAAAGTATCAGCCTTTCCAAAACTTTTGCAGTTTTGTTCTCTCGGCCTCTTAATGGCTGAAATCGTTCAATTCTAAATGATAGGTACTAGGCACGAGCCGGACAGTTTTTAAATCGACTGTTTAAAATCGTTTACTAAAAACACCGGTTTAACTCTATGTATTTTCTTCAGTATTTACTTATAATCGCAAATTATCTCGTCCGTAAATATATTGTTCATGACATATTATGAAGATCAAAGGAGAAGAGCTCATTCGGTCGGTTTCCGGCAGGTTTCCGGACAACTCGGCGTCGAGGCGCGAACACAAGATGGGCTGTCCATTTCCGTCTGTGTATAACAGCCACTTACTGTTCAGTTTTCATATTAAATATTTTGAAAGTTATTCGAAATAAATTCAAAATGATACCTAATTTAATCGCAAGACTCCATACATTTGTTTGTGATTATATTGTTTCAAACAACTTAAAGATAAATGAGTATAAAATGGAAAATTCTTTTCAAAAAACAGCATCTGCAAGCAAATGCACTAGCAACTATAAAAAATACCCAAATAGTATACTAGCAAAATTTGAAGAGTTCCCTCGATTTCACCAAGATCCCGTGATCAGATCCTGAACTGATAACCACATGACATCTTGGAAAATATTATTCTTTCAAACAATACCCAAATCGCTTCAAGTGTCCATATAAAATTTGAAGAGTTCCCTCAATTTCTCCAGGATCCCATCATCAGGTCTTGACCTGATGACCATGGGAAGTATACCCTTTCAAACAAAAAAAGAATTTGCCAAATCGGTTTACGAGTCTTCGAGTAATCGGTGAACATACATAAAAAAAATTAAAAAGATTCCGACGAATTGAGAACCTCCCCCATTTTTTGAAGTCCGTTAAAAACTTATATAAACGAGCAGTTCTTGTAGGTATATATTTATTTCGTGGACCTCGGAAATAGCTCTAACGATTTTGATGAAATTTTCTATTGTGTATTTCATATGGTGTAATTTTGTTTTTAAATTTTATTTAAAAAAAAGCATTTTTGTGCAACGTATCAGCCTACCTGTTCAACACGAAAATGCAGCCAGTATTCTTGGCACCATTCCACGCGGACAAGACTTGTATTGTAATTAGAATAAGCTAGTGATAAGTTTTATTATAACATTTCAATAAAAACAAAATTAGTGATTACAAGGGACGTAAGTAAGCTATTACAGAACAAGATCCAAAATGGCGCCAGTGCGAGCGCAGCTCGCTAAGGGCGCTAATGGATCGCGTGCACCCGAGATATTTAGTCACACGAGCGAGCGCAGCGAGCGAGGGTGAATATAGTTCGAGGGTGTAATAGCTACTTGCAACCGAGGTAAGCATTCTACTTTATATCATTCTTGCGAGGTAAATAAAACATTGGTAATGCAAAATGAAATTTTAATTAGAATAATTAGCAAATTTAGAGAAAAAAAAATAAAAAAAAAATAAAAAAAAAAAAATAAAGAAAAAATAAAAAAAAATAATAAAAAAAAAATAAAAAAATAAAAAAAAAATTAAAAAAATAAAAATAAATAATTAAAAAAATAATAAAAAAATAAAAAATAATTAAAAAAAATAAAGAGAAAATAAAAAAAGAATGATAAAAAAAAATCAAGCATAGTGCGACCTAATGTTGCCCTTGAACTGTAATGTGAACATTACAATTCAAGCATAGTGCGATGTAATGTTGCCTTGAATTGCAAACACCAACTTACAAGGAGACTTTCCACCATAGTAATCCATAGTTACTGAGCAAGTATGATATAAAAGCAATTTATGAAATTCGAAAAAAAATATATTCAAATAATGATATTATAGTGCAACTCTACGTAGAATTCCAACGTTCCATAAAAATAAACTGTTGCTATATTTTTTTTGAGATTGCATTGTAAAAGTATTGAAAGCGAATTCTTTCCATCCAAAGTTACTGAGAAAAGCTTGGTCACCTCCTAAGAATAAAAGAAAAAAATGAAAGTCGTCCGGAAAAACATCTGGAACTATTGATACAGTACTGCAAATATATTTTCACCGAATAGAGGCTTGATTATTCCTGTTCAATTCCTTACACATTGACTGGAATAATCTATATACTTATAATAAAACTGTAAAGGGTCGAATTCTGTACATTGAAGATATTTTGAAAATTTTTGTTGGAGGACACTATTTAGTCGATACTGAAGCCAAAACTGTAATTTGTTTAATTTTTGTCTGTCTGTCTGTCTGTCTGTTTCAAGACCGCGCATCACGGCTAATCCGCTGAATGGATTTAAATGAAACTTGGCATGATTATAGTTCATACCCCGAGGTAAGACATAGGATACTTTTTGTCCCAAAATTCATCATGGTTTCCCTGGAAGACGGCATCAAAGTCAAAATGTGTATTTAGTTATAATTCATTAACGCTTTGTCCGATTTTATTCATTCTTTCTTTGTTAGAAAGGAGGTTCTTTAAAGATTATTCCATACAAATTTTGTCATCATCACTTTTGTAGTTCAGAAATTACAGGCATCAGAACCTTTATCGATAAGTTCAAGTAGGTGACTTGAAACTCGGAATGGGCAAAGAACCTAGGGCTAAAGAAGACGTAGAGCTAAAGTTAGACGGGACTAGGTACCCTTGCAGCCGTAAATAAATAGGATTAGCAGAAGATTTTGTATGGTTTAAGATTTTTCACTTTTAGGATGAACAAAAATCATGAAACTCGCTACGTCATACCGTATAGCGCCATCTCTACAATTTATGTGGAACTTGAATGTAAAACTCTAAGATAGGTACTACCAGGTACTACCGAATTTTTTTAAATAATAATTAATTAACTCTTAAAGGTCTTATCGATCCTAACCGACTGACTGTCATAAGTCTTTTTATACGTAAAGAAATATATAGCCATTGCCCATTCGGATATTTTGGATTGTGTTGAGATGAAGCAAAGGTTTTTTAAATGACTCTTAAGTTGGGCTGGGGAATATTCTTAGTAGAATATTTTATCCCAGTGGTAACTACCCGGCCGAACCCTGAAAGAAGAGCTCTACCACCAGTACAAATTTTCACATGATTTAATGATTTTTGACATATTTCCTGGTTTCAGAATAAATATCACATTGAAAAGGACGATTTTAACTGTCGATATTTCGATACATTGGTTTCGATACATTGGACCTTTGCCACTGGGTCGAAATATCGACAGTTAAAATCGTCCTTTTGATCTTTCAACTACGTATTAATGAAACTTTATATTATGATTGAGAAAAAGGAGTTTTCAAAATCACCACAAGGTAAGAACAGGTTTCTGTATAACATCATGCACCAGAATCCCGCGAAAAATCAAGGAATTCCACGGTATATGTAAAAAAAAATCGTATTTCACGCGGGCGGAGCCACGGGCAACAGCTAGTTATAATTATAATATAGCATTTTCGTCATTACATAACAAAGCAATAACCCCACCACTACAAAAAAAACTCTCCGTTATTTACTTAGTAACCTAGTTAATACAAATAGATAATTTTTAAAACATATACGTACAAAATCTTTACGACGGTACGACAAAATCTTTCGTCTAAAGCAGTCTTTCCCAAAGTGGGCGATAACGCCCCCTTGTGGGCGCTGCAGGTCTCAAGGGGGGCGGTAAGAGACCCAGAAAGAAAATGGGGGCGTTGTGTCGAGGCGGGGGGGTGATTTGTAATTTTATTTAGCTAGTAGGCCTCTTAAACAACCTCTTAACTGCAAGAGCTCTCGACTCTCAACAACAACTTGTGAACATCAACTAATATGAATTAAAAGATTGCTCAAACTCGATTCTATATTTCTCTCCGCGTAGTTCATATATCTGTCATATTTTATTGAATATAGAAAAAATGAATCATCATGTCAATCGGTCGCTCCGTTTCGTAATGAAAGTAGACACAAATAAAAAGGCAACAGACACACTTTCGCATTTTAATAGTTATTAGTACTCGTAGATATCTATCATGTTTTAACAAGTTTTTGTTAAATAACCCGAATTGTGCATTCCTGTAGCAGTCGGATGATTCATTGAATACTTGTTCGGACTTGTTGAGTACGATTGAGCGTCGAATGAGATTAACGAGTTTATGCATGTTTGTTTTATTCCTGTCGGTGCGTGCTGCTTAAGCATTTCTATATAAACAATGTAATATTTATTTTATTTTCATTTGTGGTCTCGCGCGTAATAGATGAGCACTACTTACACCTCCTCTACACTACTCGCGAAGTTGAACGTATTTCTCATTGCAAAACAATGTCGGAAGTAAAAAAGAAGAGACGGCAATACTGTGCGGAATATATTAAATTCGGATTTATTGAAAATCCCACAAACCCATCGTCGCCTTTGTGTCTTCTATGTCTAAAAACATTTTCGAATGAAGCAATGAAGCCTTCAAGGCTGCAAGATCATTTGAATAAAATGCATCCAGATAAGAAAGACAAGAATGTAGCATATTTTCAAGACCTAGAGAAGAAGCATAATACACAGCCAAGTGTAGCAAAACTATTTTCGGCGGCTGCTAAGCAAGATGGCGACGGACTTCGAGCTTCGTACAATATCTCTTTGTTAATTGCTCAAAAAGGCAAACCACATAACATCGGAGAAGAGTTAATATTGCCAGCAATAAATGAAGTAATAACTACTGTGCTTCATAAACCGGCCGCAGATATTATCCGAAAAATTCCTTTGAGTAATAATTCTGTGCAAAGACGAATTGATGAAATGGCTGAAAACATTGAAGAATCATTGTGCGATCACCTGAGGACAAGTCAATTCTCAATTCAGCTCGATGAGTCCACTTTACCAACTAATGAAGCATTGTTGTTGTCTTACGTGAGGTTTATTAAAGATGAGAAAATATGTGAAGAACTATTATTTGCTAGAAATTTAGAGACCGATACAAAAGGTGAAACCATATTCAATACATTGGAAAAGTTTTGCGATGAGAAAGAGATTCCTTTGAAAAATATTATTTCAGTTGCTACGGATGGCGCTCCGGCTATGACAGGGTGCCATAAAGGCTTCATAGCGTACTTAAAAAATAAAATTCCAGATGTCCTTGGTGTACATTGCGTTATTCATAGACAACATTTAGTCGCTAGAAACTTAAGTGAAAAACTATTTCAATCACTGCAATATGTCATCAAAGCAGTCAATAAAATCCGCAACAGCTCTTTGAATGATAGATTATTTCATCAGCTTTGTGTTACTAATGACGAGGATTTCAACCGTTTGTTGTATCATACTGAAGTTCGTTGGCTATCAAGAGGCAATTGTCTGACTCGATTTTACAACCTGTTTGACTCTGTTATAGAGTTCTTGGAAACTAAAGATACAGAATTGCACGACAAGCTCATAACATCAAAAAATGATATAGCTTACATGACAGACCTGTATAAATTATTCAACGACATGAATCTCCAAATGCAAGGCGATAAACTAAATTTAATTAAAACAAAAAACGTCGTTGCTGCTTTCGCAGCCAAACTGCTTCTACACAAAAAGAATCTGGGCAGACGTGAGTTTCACAATTTTCCAAATTTATCAGTATCATGCAGTAACGACGAATTGTTTGCCTACTGCCAACATTTGGAAAACCTCCACATTGACTTCACCGAACGATACCAGGACATTTTGAACTTGGAAATACCAGACTGGGTGTTGGATCCGTTTTCAAATGTCAACACAGCAATGTCACCTCAGCTGGAAGAAGAACTTATAGAATTGACAACAAACGAGGAAATAAAAATCAAGTTCAAAAATGGTTACCAAGAATTTTGGCTACAAAAACCGATCCCGCAATTGTACCCTGGATTGTGGTCAATCGTTCAACGATTCTTGATAGCATTCCCATCGTCATATTTGTGTGAACGTGGATTTAGTGCTGTGACAACATTGCTTACTAAAAAGCGAAATCGTTTGCTTGTTACCGAACGTGGCGACTTGCGACTGTTCTTGAGTAAATTGGAACCTGATATCAACAAACTTATTAAACAGCATCAGATTCATCCTTCACATTAGTTTTTATATAAGGATTGATTATTTTAGTTATATTTTTAATAAAAGATACTCTGTTTTAATACTATAAAGTTGCGTTTCAATAATCATTCTTATTGGCAGGTGGAGCCCGTAAGAGTTAACTTGAGACCTTAAGCGCCGTTGTATGTTACCTACTGCGCTCAGGTTTCAAGTTGCGGGTTATAGTAAAAGTTTCGTTTAGAATTCTCCGTTAATATACATATATAGGTCACAATAATTAATTAATTCAATTTGAAGTTATAGTGGTTTTTAAATAGGTGAAAAAATGGGGGCGCTAAAAAAATATTTATTCTCAAAGTGGGCAGTAGACAAAATAAGTTTGGGAACCACTGGTCTAAAGTAACTTCTAACTTGACATTACTCAAATTAGTTCTATCCATTTCAAAAAGCTCCCCACAGAAAAGGATAGCAGAGATTTTAGACGCGTCAAATTAGTTAAGTTTTGACTAGATTTTGGACAACAGAATTGTAATAAATATTCTTATCTATGAGAGCTGGTCAGATCTGTAGTCATGAAATTCTAACCTAGTTCGAGATGTATCGCAACCACTTACCAAGCCGTAAGGCTCGACGTTCCCACAGTGCATGCCGATTGCCTAATTGCACCCACACCTAGTGTAGGGCCCTCGAACACAACATCCGATAATCGGCTTCAGACTGGCTTACATGCTAATTGAATGGTCTGTATCGTATATTGTTTGAATTTATCTTTCTGTATTCTGTAAACATGGTCTTCTAACCATCATTTATTCATTTAGCGCTCATTTCTATGTTTCATGTAAGGCAACTTATTTTGTAAAGTCAAAAGTTTATAAGCAAAATTCAGCAGATTAAATGTTTCATTAGTAGGTATCACTTAACGCAGATTTTTATCCGATGACAAAACTAAAATCCAAAAACCATCCCATTGCTGGGCACACTAAAGTGAACACGTTGCAATTGCTAAAAAGGTGCTGAAAGGCACATGGCACAAAACATTTTTTCACACGTTCACTTACACTGAACGTACCTAATTTCTATTGTATAGCCCTATTTTGTTTTAGTGTTATATATGTGTGTGAATTGTGACCAAATAAAAAGCTTTTCTTTCTTTCTTTCTTTCTTTTTTCTATTTTATAACCCAAAGTACCTAACCGTAAGAATTCTTTAAATTGAATTGTACGAGCACTGCAGTTACAAAACGTCCAATCTACTAGAATACTGCATATAATTATGCAGTACAGGCAGGAGGCTGAATACGTCTCTCAGGTCGGAAACAAGTCGAAAATTAGCGCGGCTAGAGGTCGCAAGAGGTCGTAAGTGGTGGCAAGAGGTGGCAAGAGGTGGCGAGAGGCACTTAGCATTCATGGCGGCGTTTCATCACCTCGCCGCACCTCTTACACACTGACTTAGAGAGGATAAAGTAATAATGTAGGGATAAGTGAATAATGGTCCTGGAGATTTCTTACAAATTATCACCCTACTGAAATATCCTAATAAGTAAAATCCAATTTAATATACCATATACGCAAGAGTAAGGAGCTTTATGTTATACCTAACGATGTTTGCGAAAACTTTTTTACCCTTTCTTAGCACATTGCGTTCAAGAAGGAGAATGCGGAGACAAAAAGAGAAATGAGATCGCGGTCGAAGATCGAATAATGTAAATTTATAATATCTGCTAAATTTATTATTACTATATATATAGCTGCTTGTGCTGATTCATTCACTCATTGATCACCTCTCCTGAACAATTTTGTATGAAAAAATTTTTTTTTACTAATCGTTTCGTATAGAGGGTAAAAATTCATTAAGAACAAAAATATGGAGAGAGCTGATGATTGATGATTTCGGAGACGGGTGAAGAGCACAGCCAGGGTATTGGAGATAGGTGGGGGGTGCTCGACCAAATGTCATTTGTAACGTCACCCAATTGGCAGTGAGCTGAAAAAAAATTCAAAATGGCGGATTCAAAATGGCCGCCATTCGAATTTCGCCGATATCTCGGAAAATATAAAAGATGGAAGAATGATTTCTTGACAAGAACTGATCAGGACTCGAAGGTCTATTCGATGGATAGAAAAAAAAATTCAAAATGGCGGAATTTATTTTTTCCATAGAAAATGTATGGGAAAAGATGACTGAGGGTTGCGATACCTTTATAGGCGGGAAGACAGCACGCGGGCCACATGTGGCCCGCGCCCGCACGCACCCTACTAGTTAATAATATATATATAGCTACTTGTGCTGATTGGCCACTGATTGATCACCTCTCCTGAACAATTTTGTATGAAACATTTTTTTTTCAATGACCATTCCGTATAGAAGGGAAAAATTCATTAAGAACAAAAATATGGAGAGAGCTGATGATTGAGGATTTCGAAGACGGGTGAAGAGCACGGGGAGGGTATCGAAGATAGGTGGGGGGTGCTCAACCAAATGTCATTCGGAATGTTATCCAATTGCCAGTGAGTTGAAAAAAAATTCAAAATGGCGGATTCAAAATGGCCGCCATTCGAATATCGTCGATATCTTGGAAAGTATAAAAGATGGAAGAACGGTTTCTTTACAAGAGTTGATCAGGAACCAAAGATCTACACGATGACTAGAAAAAAAAATCCAATATGGCGGAATATTTTTTTCCATAGAAAATGTATGGGGTATAAAAGTTGTCGGCGATGATACTTTTATAGGCGGGAAGACAGCACGCGGGCCACATGTGGCCCGCGCTCCCACGCGCCCTACTAGTTAATATATATATAGCTGCTTGTGCTGATTGACTGATTGATCACCTCTCCTGAACAATTTTGTATGGAAAATTTTTTTTTCAATGACCATTTCGTATAGAAAGGAAAAATTCATGAGGAAGAAAAATATAGCGAGAGCTGATGATTGAGGATTTCGAAGACGGGTGAAGAGCACAGCCAAGGGTATTGCAGATAGGTGGAGGGTGTTCGACCAAATGTCATTTGAAATGTCATCCAACTGCCAGTGAGCTGAAAAAAAATTCGAAATGGCGGATTCAAAATGGCCGCCATACGAATTTCACCGATATCTCGGAAAGTATAAAAGATGGAAGAATGGTTTCTTGACAAGAAGTAATCAGGACCCGAAGGTCTATTTGATGGATAGAAAAAAAAATCAAAATGGCGGAATTTATTTTTCCATAGAAAATATATGGGGAATGTTGAAGAGACTAACAGTTGGTAATTATGCAAGGTTGTGATGCGGTTTATGCGAGTTACTAGAGCAAAATATGGAGAGAGCTGATGATTGAGGATTTCGGAGACGGGTGAAGAGCACAGCCAGGGTATCGAAGATAGGTGGGGGGGTGCTCGACCAAATATTACTCGAAACGTCATCCAATTGACAGTTAGCTGAAAAAAAAAACAAAATGGCGGATTCAAGATGGCCGCCATACAAATTTCGTGTTGTTCTATCTCGAAAAGTATAAAAGATAAGAGAGTGATTTCTTTGCAAGACGTAATGAGAATCTCAAGGTCGATGAATGAAAAAAAAAGGATGAATGAAAAAAAAATCAAAGTGGTTGAATTTATTTTTCCATGGAAAATGTGAACGCTACAATAAACAAGGCCTATGAAAAATTATGAAAAGTATGAGAAGAGATGATGGTCTACGATTTGGATGATGATTGAGGAGCACGGTCATGGATTTAAAGATAGTTAAGGGCTGTTTCAATAAAAAATACACTGAACCTCATCGGATGAGGTTCAGTGTATTTTTTATTGAAACAGCCCTTAACTATCTTTAAATCCATGACCGTGCTCCGAGGTAATTCTTTTAGCCCATTGCCAATCGGATTCCAACTGGCGATGGCGATGACGGCGATTCTTTTATAGGTGAGAAGACAGCCCGCGGGCCACATGTGGCCCGCGCTCCCACGGGCCCTACTAGTTACTATATATATAGCTGCTCGTGCTGATTCACTGACTCATTGATCACCTCTCCTGAACAATTTTGTATGAAAAAATTTTTTTTTACTGATCTCTTCGTATAGAGGGGAAAAATTCATTAAGAACAAAAATATGGAGAGAGCTGATGATTGAGGATTTCGAAGACGGGTCAAGAGCACAGCCAAGGGTATTGAAGATAGGTGGGGGGTGCTCGACCAAATGTCATTTGAAATGTCATCCAATTGGCAGTGAGCTGAAAAATTTTTCAAAATGGCGGATTCAAAATGGCCGCCATTCGAATTTCGCCGATATCTCGGAAAGTATAAAAGATGGAAGAATGGTTTCTTGACAAGAACTGATCAGGACTCGAAGGTCTATTCGATGGATAGAAAAAAAATTCAAAATGGCGGAATTTATTTTTTCCATAGAAAATGTATGGGGAATGTTGAAGAGACTAACAGTTGGTAATTATGTAAGGTTGTGATGCGGTTTTTCGGAGAGTTACTAGAGAAAAATATGGAGAGAGCTGATGATTGAGGATTTCCGAGACGGGTGACGAGCACAGCCAGGGTATCGAAGATAGGTGGGGGGTGCTCGACCAAATGTAACTCGAAACGTCATACAATTGGCAGTTAGCTGAAAAAAATTCAAAATGGCGGATTCAAGATGGCCGCCAAACAAATTTCGTGTTATTCTATCTCGGAAAGTATAAAAGATAAGAGAGTGGTTTCTTAGGAAGAGGTGATCAGGATCTCAAGTTCTACGGGATGCATGGAAAATAATTCAGTGTGGCGGAATTTATCTTTCCTTGGAAAATAAACATACTATGAGAAGAGACAATGATGATGATTAAGGAGCACTGACATGGTTTTAAAGATAGTTAAGGGCTGTTCGAACAAAAAATACGCTGAACCTCATCCGATGAGGTTCAGCGTATTTTTTTGTTCGAACTGCCCTTAACTATCTTTAAAACCATGACAGTGCTCCTTGGTAATTTTTTCAGCTCACTGTCAATCGGATTCCAATGGGCGATGGAGATGACGGCGATACCGTTATGGGCGGGAAGACAGCACGCGGGCCACATGTGGCCCGCGCACCCACGCGCCCTACTAGTCTTAACTATTTTTGTAACAGAGTATGAAAAGCACATTACGTTACCGAGGTTGATGGCAAAGTCGATAACGGAGAGCAAGAAATCCTGCTATTAAAGGAAGCAACTGTTGATTTTTACTTGCTGAAGTGAGTGAGATGAGCGGCATGAAGTGAACTTACCCCCTCCATTCTTGTAGCAGAGGTAGGGGAAGCGCCACACGTTGGCGAGGTCGACGGCAAAGCCGATGACGGAGAGCAGGAAGTCCACCTTCTTCCCCCATGTCTCGCGCTCGCCGACGCCCGGCGTCGGGGTCTTCAGCGACATCCTAGTACTTGACCGGTTGCCGCCACAAACTGAACAAAAAAAAGGCGTGTGGCACTCGGAGACTGCCGCGGTAAAGCTATGACATAGAATTTAAAGTTGTTTTTAGTTTTGCCATCAATCGAAAAGTAGAACTTTTGGTACCAGACTGCCATGAAATATCACGCGTGATATTTCAAAAAGTCATTAAAAATTTCTGCTATTTTTCGATAGATGGCAAACTAAAAACTAAAAATTTTGTGGAGTTGCGCTCCTTGCTTTCATGGTAGCCTAGTACCAAAAGCTCTACTTTAGGAGTTTCGTTACGGATTTCTGGATTCGGTCTGCACCGTCAAAGCCCGCGATAGAAGCTATGCAATAGCTTACAAACACACCTTTTTAGAAAAGAAGCTTTAAAATTGTCAAAATTATATGTTCGAAAGAGGTGATTGGTAGCAGGGAAAGCCTTGTTTCCTCCAAAGGAGATGCGATGGACCCTATACGCACAGCTCATATTTGTTGAGCTATGAAGCGAGCTTCAAAAAGGTTGATTCTGAGACAGAATCCGCCACGATATCCGGAACTAAAATTCCAATCAGTCGGATTGAATCGGTTTATTATTCCCAATCAAAAATGACACGAAAATAGACGAAATTAAGCCATGCATTTTTTAAAACCTAACACTATTGACTTATCACGTTATTTCATAACAGAATACCTTTTTTAAGGATAGTTAATTCTATTGCAATAAAGCTTATTTATGTAATTGTTAGCCGAACTAATTAAAAACAAAATCACGTGGTCATACATACCTATTACCTACCCCAGTTGACCTTTAGCCCATTTAATTAAGCCACACCAGAAATAACCCGTTCGAGGACTCTCCATTAGCGACACGGCGGATGAAGTGACAAATGTTATAACGCACCCCGCTCTGAACAACCCCTACTGACCAAGCTGTCCAATGTGGCTAGGGTTGTCCGATCTAACTTAAATAAATAAAATAATTTTTCCCTACTTTTACAGTAATAAATATACAGTGGTAGGTACTTGGTAGGGACCTTTTCACCACTGTCAACTTATTATTGTTATTTAATCGATTGCATCATTTTTTAATTTGACGACCGAATGGCTTAGAGGTAGCGAACCTGCTTCTGCGTCGGAGGTCGTGGGAGCGATTCCCACTACTGGAGAATGTTTGTGTGATGAGCATGAATGTTTTCCAGTGTCTGGGTGTTTTTCAATATATCATATTTGTGTATATTAATATGTATGTATATTTATCAGTTATCTAGTACCCGTAACACAAGCTAATGCTTATTTTGGGGCTATATTGCGATGTGTATAATGTCCTGATATATATTTATATTTATTTATATCTTGGATTGTGAGCCTGAAAGCGTAAGATCTACGTTACGAGCAAGTGTGATAAAAATAATTCTTATCACGGTATTCAGCACAGTCGTTTAATCATCAGCCGTCAAAAAAAAAAAAAACAAAACAAAAAAAATTTGATTAGTTTAGTATAAATATATCGGTTTGACCTTTGTTCTCATCCGAATGCTTAGGTATTAAAAATATGAGTGTGAGTGTTGCTAGTTATAACTCAATCCTGAAACAACTATAGGTACCATTGAATTGTGTAAGAAAGAAAGTTTTTAACCTAAATTAAACTATTTATATTCTGCTTTATTGATTTGATAAAAACTTAAAATCAAGCAGCCTGAACCGCGGGCAAAAGCTAGTCTTCAATATCTTTTGAATTTTTTCTCCATTTCTTGTTCATATTTCCCACCCGATGATTATAACTATATTTATCATTCAACAACGGGACAGTTTTTTTTAATTGAAAATCTTACAATAAAGTTTATCGCAAACTTCTTATTAAATAGTCTAATTAATTAAATAGCTAAAAGTCTAATTAATAAATTCTAATATGATGTAACCGCAATAAAAACCCGTATATTTCTTTTTTCTTTCGTCACAACTAGTTAGTGACAGCCCTACTGCGACTCGATCTAGCAGCGTTGGAGTGGCTGTCACGGGCATTGCGATGATCTCGCGAAAAACACTTCGTCACCACAACAGCCGCGCTGCGAGACCAAATTGGATTCCAATAATCTGTCACACTCGCAGCTAACTACAGCGAGATTGTCGCCGTGCTCTGTTTTGCTTCATAATTTACCTACTAGTCAAACTTCAACATTTGCAAACCTATACTTTGACGACCGAATGGCGCAGCGATAGCGCTCCTGCGCCCTCGCTTCGTGGACCGTGGTCATGGGTTCGATTCCCACAACTGGTAAATATTTGTGTGATGAGCACTTATTATATGTTTTCCAGTGTCTTTCGATATATATGATTTTTATGTAAGTGTGTAAAATATTATTTACATTTATCAGTTTCATTTGTTGCATTTGTAAAACACAAGATTTCACGTACTTTGAGGCTAGATTGCGATGTGTGTAATTGTCCGCTAAAAACAAAATAAATAAATATAGAAAGATATAAAATAGCAGAAGGATAGTAAAATTAAACCCCGCTGTGTTTTTCTTTGTCATCAAATTAATTTAACAATGACATTCGACTTTTCTTTGAAATTACATTTTCATAAAAAAATATGCTATTTTTTATAATCGTGTAAAGTAAATGAAAGGATGCCCAGCCTCCATAGACATTCCGACTATTATATACTATACTACTACCTTCAACTATATACTATTAAGCATAATATACTAAGGAAAACTTAATAGCGCTTTGCGCTATAGCGTATGCAAATTTTCTTTAAAAATTTCAATCGCAATGTTTCACCATTTTTTTTCAAAATAAAAGAAGTGTGTGTTCAAGTCAAAGTCATTGTTTATCACCTTATTTTAAGTTCATTTAACAGCTGTTCAAATTGCCACATTAAACTAATTTCAAGGTAATCAATGGTTTTTCGTGATTTACATTAGTACAGAGTACAGACCTACTCAAAAGTAAAAGATTAGCTGATGATCATTGATATCGAATAACGTGTAATTTCGTAGCGCATAGGACTACGACGTACGTCCTACGCGCCTACGTAGTGCGTGCCTACGCCGTAGGGTGTCCGAACGTAGCGTAGCACTCGTTTTTATGAGCTTGTAAAAAAATTAAATAGTCTGGTATTTTTATTGGTAATCGTCATCGGTATTAAAACATATCTATCATATTATTTTTAAATAATCCCTCAATATTGAAGAAAGTAATTAATAAAAAGTGAAAAATATTCCAAGAAAATTCAAACGTTCAAAACAGAACATGGTCTGTCGGGACGTCACAGTAGAGACGCCAGCGCTCATCAGCCAATAAAAATAATTAACAATTAAAGACCATAATTACGATATAGAGTTTGCAGTGCGATTGGAGTGTATGACGTGATTTACTCGTACGTTCGAAATTCGGCATTTGAATCGTCTGAATTACGTAGCAGTTATTAATTTACGAGTATATCAATATTTCATAAGTAACTAGCAAACCCGGCGAACTCCGTTTTGTAACATTTTTTAATTTTTTAAGCTATCGCATTGCTTCTATCGCGGGCTTTGACGGTGCAGACCGAATCCAGAAATTCCGTAACGAAAATAACCTGGCACTCCTAAAGTAGAGCTTTCGGTACTAGGCTAGCATGAAAGCAGGGAGCGCAACTCCACAAGTTTTTAGTTTGCCATCTATCAAAAAATAGCAGAACTTTTTAATGACTTTTTGAAATATCACGTTTTTTTAATTTTTCCTGAATTTTCTTTGCTATAAACCTCACGGAGCCCGAGACCTTTCCAACGAATGCAAAACAAAAGTAGAAAAATATGTATTTTTTCTTTGCAATAACAATGACCCTATAATCAAAACTAAGTTGCCAGTGACGACGACAAATAGTGATCCTTAACCAGTCTCTTGAAGATGTTAATAGACCGGCCTCCCTGATTACCAGGGGTAAGGCGTTCCACAATTTTATAGCCTGAACCGTAAAGGAATGGTGGTAAAAAGAAGTACTTATTATGCTTAGGTATCCTTAAAATAAGTTTTCTAGCAGTACGGATATCTTGTCCGGATATATATGATATCTATCGGAAATGTATGACGCGCGACGCCATATTTAAGAATTTTTTGGTTTCAACATACGTCACATAGTTCTCGTCCTCTTAGCGTAGCGTATTTCGTCATTGGTTTTTACCCATCTCAAAAAATGATGCTCTTAAAGAAGTTTTGAGAGTTCCGACACAACAATCGTCGCGGACGCAATAAATCTGTTAATTGAGAGTTGTTTGTACATGCAGACGGTTAAAGAAGAATGACTAAATGTTATGAAGTTTTAAAAAATAAATAAAACACTCGCGCACCGAGGGTTTCATACTATAAAAGAAGTAAAACATTAAATGAACCACTTTTGTTTATTGAATTTACGAGTATAATTTACAAGTACTTACTTACAATACTTTTGTTGGCGAACCGCAAATCTAACTTAACAAAGTTTTGGCATTTGACAAAAACATTTGGCAGTTGATTGTGTTATTATCAAAAAAGTAGGACTAGTAAGAGAGTTAATTTTATTTTTCCTGTAAAATATACGTTTATTTCTATTGATCGTAATTATTTCTGATTTTTCGGTCGATAAACTTCGGATATAGGGGGGAGGGAAGTTATCTCATTTTGAAATTTCAACACCCCGGTTTTCCCCTTTCCCTTTCTAAATAAAAATGAAAACAAATTCCAAATTTTTAGATTGCGGTGACGTTGGGTCACTATTACCTATTTCTAATTTCAGGTCGATAGCTTGCATAGTTACTGAAATAATCGAGTGTGACAGACAGACGGACGGACGGAGAAAGTCTCACCATTAGGTTCCATTTTTACCATTTTGGAAATAAAGTTTGGATTTGAATCAGCTTGGTACGGGATCCCATACATCTATGGTCATTATCTTTTAGTGTCAAGAAAAAGTAACTAATAAAGCTGGGTACTCACGCGCGGCTCGGTGGGCGCAGCACTCGCGCCATGTCCGCGCGCCGCGGCGACCGCAGCCAAGTGTCTTCCCGCGCTAAGTGAGCGGCAACTTGCCACTTTCCACCGCCCCGCGACCTGTGGGCGGACACGCCTTCCCTCTCCGGAAAAACTCTGGGAGCATAGCCTAGGGAACATTCAGGATAATTCTACAATTTTCATGATTATACGTTCAAATGTGTATGCGTATGTAGATCGTATAATTATAAATAAACGCCCATTAACTTCTTTCAATGTACGAGTAGGTACCTACCCATAAGCGTAAACGAGACAGTCTATAGCTATACCTAGCTATATAATAAGAGAAAGTAGCATTGTTCGATATGAAAATTCAAAAATAATCAGATAAAAATAAGGAAATTTAAATAGGAAACGAGTCTATATCAAAATCCATGTTCTAAAGTCTCATGAACATTGATATTTTTAACCGACTTCAAAAAAAGGAGGAGGTTCTAAATTCGTCGGAATCTTTTTTTTAGTTTTCAAATTTAAAAATTCACATACCTACCTTACTTTAACACTCACACATTACATAACATAACATAACATTTTACACTCGACAGAATATTAGGTTACCTAATTAAAATAATAATATTATGGGCTGAAAGTATCTTGGAAAATTTGTGTCAAAGTTAAAAGTTTATATCTACTATTAAAATGCCTACGTATGCTGTAGATATTTAAGTGAGGATACTTAGGTACTCTTTATCCTGGAAAAGTTATCTATGGGTTTTACGGGAATTTAATAATGAGTTAATCACACTAATGTTATAAAGGCGACAGTTTGTGTGTTGGTAATGTTTGGTTATCCTTCACGCCGCAATTACTAGATCGATTTAACTTAAATTGGAAAATAGATAGCTTATAACCCAGGTTTAACACATAGGCTTCTTTATATTCGCGGTACCCCGCGAGAACAAACCGAATTTCACGCAGGCATCAGCTAATAAAAGTACCTACCCATGTATTTTGCCATCGTTATTTGATCCATACATACTGTCAATCTATATACTTATAATAAAACTGTAAAGGGTCGAATTCTGTACATTGAAGATATTTCGAAAATTTTTGTTGGAGGACACTATTTAGTCGATACTGAAACCAAAACTGTAATTTGTTTAATTTTTGTCTGTCTGTCTGTCTGTCTGTTTCACGACCGGGCATCACGGCTAATCCGCTGGATGGATTTAAATGAAACTTGACATGATTATAGTTCATACCCCGAGGTAGGACATAGGATACTTTTTGTCCCGAAATTCATCATGGTTTCCCTGGAAGACGGCATCAAAGTCCAAACGTTTTTTAGTTATAATTCATTAACGCGTTGTCCGATTCCATTCATTCTTTTTTTGTTAGAAAGGAGGTTCTTTAAAGATTATTCCATACAAATCTTATCATCATCACTTTTGTGGTTCAGAAATTACAGACATCAGAACCTTTAAGTTCAAGTAGGTAGGTGACTTGAAACTCGGAATGCACAAAGAACCTAGGGCTAGGACGTAGGTCTCAAGTAAGACTGGAGTACCCTTACAGCCGTAAATAAATAGGCTTAGCAGGAGATTTTGTATGGTTTAAAATTTTTCACTTTTAGGGTGAACAAAAATCATGTAACTGGCGTCATCGCTACGTTATACCGTATAGCGCCATCTCTACTATTTATGTGGAACTTGAATGTAAAACTCTGAGATAGGTACTACCGAATTTTTTTAAATAAAAATTAACTGTCATGCTATTTACTGTTTCCTGACTTTATACTAAGATGGCACTGTTAACACATGAACAGATTTAAACTTTATCATCCGCAATATGGAAAGGGTAAGATAATGGTTCACAAATATTTTTAACTCTTAGGTCTTATCGATCCTAACCGACTGACTGTCATCTAAGGTCTTTTTATACGTAAAGAAATATATAGCCATTGTCCATTCTGATGTTTTGGATTGTATTGAGATGAAGCAAAGATTTTTAAAAGACTCTTATATTATGTTGGGCTGGGGAATATTGTTAGTAGAGTAATTTATCCCAGTGGTACCTACCCGGCCGAACTCTGAAAGAAGAGTTCTACCACCAGTACAACTTTTCACATGGTTTAATAATTTTTGACATATTTCGTGGTTTCAGAATAAAAATCACAATGAAAAGGACGATTTTAACTGTCGATATTTCGATACACTGGTACAAGTCGTGGTCACGTAGTGACCACGACCTGTGCCACTGGGTCGAAATATCGACAGTTAAAATCGTCCTTTTGATCTTTCAACTACGTATTAATGAAACTTTATATTATTATTAAGAAAAAGGAGTTTTCAAAATCACCACAAGATAACCCGTGCAAAGTAAGAACAGGTTTCTGTACAACATCACACCAGAATCCCGCGAAAAATCAAGGAATTCCAGTAGGAAGGTATACTATGTAATTCACGCGGGCGGAGCCGCGGGCAACAGCTAGTATCATAATATTATGTGTTTTGATCTGTGGCGCTCAAATCAGTGCAATTGACACAGTGTTGATGGAGAGGAGAAGTGTCCTTTGAGCTGCGAAGTAGGTCGGAGGCGTGCCCGGCAGCCCCGCCCAGCGCTGCCACGCCTAGGCGTTAATTGTATTGAATTTTCATCTGCGAATGTCGTATCTACGTTTTATTTTGCTTTATATTTTATATTACATCAGTTTATGGCAGATATCTAGTAGGAACTTACGATAGTAGGACGTCTAGCTAGATAAATCTCGATTTTACTGAAATATGTATTTATAAGTACTAGGTATAGGTACGCTTAGTTAGAAACTTACAACTAATCATAACTATAACAGCTGATATTATTGTGATAATATAATTTTGTTGTGGTTTCCTAATAACGGTGTTACGACAACTTTTTAGCAGATAAATTATTAATATTCCATAGGTTCCCGAAAGGCAGTTGTTGGCTCCGGTACACCTGGATTCTTCAAGAAGGGCAGAAAAATTGCCACTGCGTTTGCAGATATGCATCGATTGCACTCAGCATTTTTTATTGAGAGAATAAGAATAAATTTTTATATTATTTACATAGAAAGTTATGAAGAAGCAGTGCTGGACAAAGGACAAAGGCCTCCTGCAATAATTTCCAACCCGCACGGTTCTGCGCTATTTGTATCCTGAGCATTCCCCGCGACTTTTTTAATGACGTCAGTCTATCTGGTCGGAGGTCTGCCAACGCTGTAGGTACTTTTCCGTGCGAGTTTGCAATTCCAGCACTTTGGGTCCCAATGTCCGTCGGTTTTACAAGCTAGGTATGTACCCCGCCCATTGCCACTTCAGCTTCGGGATACATTGAGCTATATCGGTGACTCTGGTTCATCTACGGATGACGGATCTCCTCATTTCTGATTTGATCACGTAGAGAACCTCCGCAAGCATCGCCCGCTGAGTAACTATGAGCCTTTATCTATGAGCTTTTAGCTATTTTTTTTTCTTATAAGGTCCATAGTAGGTATGTCTCGGATCCGTATGTCATTACTGGTAGCACGCACTGTTCGAAGACCTTAGTCTTCAGGTACTTAGGGATATATTAGACGAGAAGATATCCCGAAGCTTCCTGAACGCGGCCCAACTGTGCTGGATGCGGCGGAACTCTTTCTCGAAATTGGACCTACCTAGCTAGACCGTATGTCTACAATTTCGAGTGCAGAGTTCTCAACCACTACTGGGTGGAACGGAACATGAGATTAAGACATGATTTTCGTCTTGCTCAAATTCATTGTAAGGCCCACCTGTTGGGAAACTCTGCTGAGGTCATTGAGCATCGTGTTGAGGTCTTCAAGAGTCTGTGCCATGACTACGATATGAGATATCGTCGGCAAACCGAAGGTGAGTACCTACTCGCCGTTGACGTTGATGCCATATCCGTTCCAATTCAGAAGTCTTCCAATGCAGCGGTAAACAACTTCGGGGAAATTACATCTCCCTGACACACTCCTCGCTGCGGTCTCGTAGTCTGGTCTTGAATACGGACTGACATGATGGTGTTTAAGTACAAGTACTTCAACATTTAGATGTACCGATAGTCAAATCGGCATCTCTCGACCTCAACACGGCCCACGTCTCATACATCCCACAATTTTCAAGACAATCACCACGTTCCTGTGCCATGCCTTTGACGTTGTACCCCCGTGGATGACGGAAATGAACATTCGTTGAAAGACTTTCAGCAACAGTTTGCCACCTGCTTTCAGGAGTTCTGCTGCGATTTCGATGTATAGAAAGTTATACGAGTAATTCAGAGAAATCGTCTGGTTAGTACGACGAGCCATGAAAGCCAATGGGGACTGGGGTAAGGGGGATGGATGTGCGAAAATTTAGTTTTTCCCTAGTATTGGGCTAATTACATTGATTCTATTTCAGATTATATCCGAGATTCAGATTATGTTGAAATATAATCTGAATCTCGGATATAATCTGAATCTCGGAAACGGCTGTTCTCAATCTCCTGCTGCCATCTATTCGTCGTTGCAGGCTTCAGCCGATGGACGTCCATTGCTGGACATAGGCCTCATGAAATGACCGCCAAACACCACGATCTTGCGCCACCTGGTGCCAGCGACTCCCCGCGACTTTTTTTACGGGTAAGGGGGTGCACTTCCATCTCGGCACCCCAACTGCCAGTCTCTGCACCTGCCCGTGGTGTGGTGGCCCCAGCTGATCGACGAACGACAAACGGCGGGATAACCGTTTTTTTCACCTGGCTAGTTTTAATTAAAGACGGATCTCACCGTCAAACGATGTTAAATTCAAGACTGGAATAAATAGTGATTTATCCTGTGAAATCGTAAAAATTTTGAGCTCGCTTCGCTCGCATTCGTTCTACACTATTGCGGAAAAATCTAATCGTGGTTAAGAGCTTCAATAGTTTAAAAACCTCTTAACCAGACTGGTCCGAAAAACGCAGCCATTGAAGTAGATGAAGTGATAATGCGTTTCGGAAGAAGAAATATTGGCTCTTTTATTTAAAGATAATTTTTTTTTACATTAATAAAATACCTGCTTTTTACCTGTATCAATTAAAACTTCTTGTGACTCAACTACAACTATGTGACCCCCCCCTGACACCAAAGCTGGATCCGCCCTTGCCGTGGTGCCCCAGCTGATCGACGAACGACAAACGGCGGGATAACCGTTTTTTCACCTGGCTAGGCTGGAAAAATGGAGCAGGTCGAATTCGAATAGCCGTAATAATCCACGGTCCCCAGTCCCTTGCAGCCCCGCTAGGCCCAGCAAAATTCAAATTTTATTGGGGTTTTCGCATTTTGTAAGTAACACATTGTAGCTAGGCTTGCGACAGTAAAATTGCGGGAATAGAAGTATCATACACATGTTTACCCAGATATCTTTTCGCTTTTTGGCTTCATTAGGTTCGGACCTTTGATTAGGTATATATATATCCCTTTGCCGATGTCGGCTACGGTGACTGCATTCCTGAAGCATTGCTTAAAAGGCTTCGTTGGTGCGCCCTAATGTGGCTTATGTACCCTATCTTTGCACTGAAAGTACGAGCGCAGTGCGGACAAGTTAGCGTATCGCCAATATAAGTACTTAGTTGTATTAAGTCATGACATTAGAGGGTTGCCTACTCTTAAGCTGGTCACGTTTAGTGTCTAACTCAATTCTCCTACTATCCTCAAATTTATGGGAGCTCTGTTGCACCAGACGTCTCCACTCATTACGTGTTTTGGCCAAGCTTTCCCAACTAGAGGGGTCAATCTTGCATGCCTTCATGTGTCTCTTCAGAACATCCTTATATCTAAGGAACTGGCCGCCTGGTTTCCGCTTGCCGTCCTGCAGTTCTGAGTAGAGAATGCGCTTAGCCAACCTCTCGTCGGGAAACCTCAACACATGGCCACACCATCGTAGTTGCCGACGAATCAAGTAAGCCTCAATGCCGCACACATTAGCCCGACGCAACACATTTGTGTTTCTGACTCGGTCAGACCACTTTACGCCAAGAATACCTCGAAGGTATCTTAGATGAAATTTATCCAACTCCCGTATATGTCTACGGTATACTTAGTGTCCACGTTTCAGAGGAGTAAAGCAAATTTGGCAGAACAAACGCCATGTAGACTTTTACTTTAGTGTGAAGTTTAAGGTTATGGGAATTAAATACTTTATGCCTCAACTTACCAAATGCTGCCGAGGCTGCTCCAATCCTGCTCATTATTTCCTGATCCAGGTTGCCTTTTGACGTTAGGGTACTCCCAAGGTACTTGAATTTTTCAACCTGATTTAGCATAGCCCCGCCTAGATGCAGGTTCATTTGAGCCGGACCTGAGCCAGTATAATCCATTGCCATGACTTCAGTTTTCGTCAAACTTATTTTGAGGCCAAACTTTTGACAAGAGTTGTCAAAACTGGCCATGACCTCCTGAAGATCATCACAACTGTCTGACACAAAGCAAATATCATCAGCATACAAAATTTCCGTGATGGTGTCGAATGAAACCTTACTATGGGCTCTCAGTCATCTTAAATTAAAGAGTGCACCATCCGTGCGATATCTGATACGTATTCCATCCTCAGTGTTCTTTAAGGCATCTGAAATGCCTACGGAGAAATACATGGCGAAAAGAGTCGGTGCCAACACACAACCCTGCTTTACACCACAGCTTACAGGGAAAAATTGAGACTGTTCCCCCTCAACTGTAACGCAGCATGTCATTCTATCGTGCAAGAGGCTCTGGCTCTTGATTAGGTATAATAGTAGGTTCGGACACGTTTTAGCGACGACCCTAAATTCTAAATCCTTTTATATATTATCAATTTTTATCTTAGGCATAAGGCAATGAGTTTTGCGAGCATACCGCAAAATTGCAAATAATAATCTTTTGGCCTACCAATATGAGGTGAATAAAAACTTTCGAGCAAAATGTTTTTATTAAAAACTCATTGCCATACGCGAAAAACTAAATATAAAGTTTGAATTTCGCGGGCTAGTATGGCCCGTAAATACATAGAACAATATCATCATTAACATCATTTAACAATATCATCATTTTGTAATTATATAAAAATATAAAATACTAACTTAATAGACTAAAATAAAAAAAAATATAATAGTCTTTTAAAACGATATAATGGCAACCTTGATTGTATTGACTATTCCACTTCACTTTTGACATGACATGCTGAACCAATCAGGAAGCTCCAAGCAAACAGTGTAAAAATGTCGGCGTAGTGAATTTGTCTGCTTGTATTTTTTGGTTCCTATCGGGTTAAACGCGGGTGCATTACGTTAAAAACCTGATATAGGTATTTTATTTTAGCCTCGCATCGTTTTGTACACGTTATCAACAAATCAACCAGGTAAAGAGTGCTGTATGAAATTACGCAGAAATAACTTTCACTTCCCGTGTGACAGATGATCTGTTGCAATGTAATGTTTTTTTATTTGTAAATAAAAACAAAGACGTCTTTGTAGTGAAATTACAATAATCTTTCAATAGAAAAACACCAAATGAAACGTAATAATGTAATTATAGAACAGAGACCTTTGTACTACAGTTGCGCGAAACGAATTTTCGTTTTGAGATTCTAACATCCATTGACATTAGGATTTCTTTGGAATCTATTGCGATATTTTTTTGTTGGATAACGCAGATATGGGCGACGAAATGGACCCGTGTGAATGCCTGTGGAACCACGAGCTGTCGATGCGGCGGCTCATCTCTTTGGTAAGATTTATTTGACCTTGTACCATATTATCAACAAGTGTGCATAATTGTCTTAGGAACCACGTCTACAAGATCGTTGCGGAAAACTTTACAAATGACGTAGTTGTTACATTATTTTTCCTCTACCTATCTATTAAATTTATGTACAGTAGGTACCTATCACAATACTTTTAACTAAACTAGTTACCTATCTACTGTTTATCATAGAAATTACCAGCCTTCCTTACCTCAAAAACTATATTGTATGAGTGATTAAGAGGAAACGATAGTGGTCTTTTCTCCATACAAACGTTCTCGTCTGTTTTCTTTCTGGTTTATGAACTTAAAGCAATGATTTTTTACAGTAAAATAAATATCAATCTTTTCTATGTTTCTATGTTTTCTTTTTTGATAATACATTATCTTTATAAGCACTAGAAGCCTTAGAAAATGCTCAAAATTGCCTATTTAGACTTGCTGTTAACAGATGTCTAGTGTACGAATTTGACAACTATTACCGAAAAAAGAAAAACATAGCGACACAGTATATATTCTCTATATTCAGTTTACGAAATATCTTTCAAATTGGTCCAGTTTTGGAGGAGGAAATAGCCGAGAACCAAACCCCGAAATATAGCATTTTACAAGGCCCTATTGTGTCGGATCTGCAGTTGTCCTTATTGCACGAATTTGCGGGCGGGGACGCGGGACGGTCTGGTCATACGTACACAGATTGAAGTGATGCGTAGTAGTTGATAATAATATCGATAAACTAGTGTTGTTAACAGCTATCGATAATCGATAAAAGCATTTACATTTTCAGGGTACTGTATCTTAAAAGGAAAAAAGGGACCCTTATAGGACTCACTTTGTTGTATGTCTGTATGTCGTGTCTATAAAAAACTGGCCAAGTGCGAGACGGACTTGCGTACGTAGGGTTCCGTACCATCATACTAATATAATAAAGTCGAAAGTTTGTATGTTATATAAATAGATCTATGAATATCTGTTTTTAGGGTTCCGTACCCAAAGGGTAAAAAAGGAACCCTATTAGCGAGACTTCTGATCGCTGTCCGTCCATCCGTCTGTCACCAGGTTGTATTTCTTGAATCGTGATAGCTACAGACTTGAAATTATCACAGATGATGTATTTTTGTTGCCGCTAACAACAAATACTAAAAAATGGAATTAAATATATATTTAAGGGGGCTCCCATACAACGTGATTTTTTTGCTTGTTTTTGCTCGACCTTAATAACGCTAACAGGTAAACGCTTCAAATTTTCACAAAATATTTAGTTATATACAGGGTTATAGAAAAAATATCGGAAACCTCTCGACACCTAAATGATATCATTAAAAGTAACAACTTTTGTTCTACAACTTTTGTTTTAACTCGATATTTTGAGAAATATCACTTATTCAATATTTTGCATACATTCTTTCTTTGTAACTTCTCTGTAGTCTACTACGTAATATCGGCAACGTCGCAGCGGTTTGGCAACAGGGATAGTCATAATCGCTGATTACCTGTATTACGTTTCACAGTGTAATGTCACTTTACAGAAATAACATAATTTATTAAATTTTTGTATGACACAAATTAATACGAAATTTTGGAAAGTTATAGAACAAAAGTTTTTAGTTATAATGATATCATTTAGGTGCCGAGAGGTTTCCGATATTTTTTCTATAACCCTGTATACTTACTGTAGAAATAAATAATTAAATTAAAATAAAATAAAAAATTAAGGGGGCTCCCATACAACAAACGTGATATTTATGCTCGTTTTTGATTAAGTGGGCACGAGGGTTAAGTTTACTTTAGTAGAATAGAGAATGGGTCGTGATGGTACGGAACCCTCAGTGCACGAGCCCAACTCTCACTTGACCATTTTTTTTACTATTATCATAGAAAATGCATAGAATAGATTTTCCCGAGAAAAAAGTAGTTTATGTGTTACTCTAGAATATAATCTTTCTCCATTCCAAATTTCAGCCAAATCGGTTCTGTAGTTACGGCGCGAAGGAGTATTTCCCACATGAATATCTGATTTTCACTATTTTCTTAGAAACCATGGATTTTTCAGGGATAAACATTAGCCGATGTATTATTACAGGAAAAATCTATCTCCATCCTGAATTTCAGCCTAATCGGTTCAGTAGTTACGGCGCGGAGTAGTATTTCTCACGCATGAATATGTGATTTTCACTATTATCTTAGAAATTATGATTTTTTTCGGGATAAATAGTAGCCGATTTGTTATACCAGTTAAAATCTTTCTTTTTCCAAATTACAAATCAGTTTAGTTATTACGCTATGAAGGAATATTTTACCGCGAGAAATTTCTGTTTTATACTACTATCATAGAAGCCATTGAGTTTTCCGGGATAAAAGTAGCCTATGTATTAATTCGGGATTAAATCTATCTCTTTTCCGAATTTCACTCAGATCAGTTCAGTAATTACAGCGTGAAATAATATTTTCCTGCGTGAATATCTGTTTTTGAGTATTCCCGCGGAAACCATAGATTTTTTCGGGATAAAAAGTAGCTTTTTCAGTAATCCGGGATATAATCTATCTTCATTCCGCATTTCAGCCAAATCAGTTCAGTCAGTCATTACGGCGTGAAGGAATATTTTTTCTGCGTGGATATTTGTCTTTCACTTCTATCATAGAAACCATTTTTTCGGGATAAAAAGTAGCTTTTGTATTAATCCAGGATAAAATCTATCTCCGTGCTAAATTTCAGCCAAATCTGTTTTGTAGTTACGCCGTGAAAGAGTGTTTCATCCGGTTGAATATCTGTTTTTACTGTTCCCGAAGGAGCCATGGATTTTTCGGCATAAAAAGTAGCTTATGTGTTATTCCAGGATACAGTTTATATACAGTCCTTTCCAAATTTGAGCTAAATGGGTTTAATGGTTGCGGCGTGAAGGAGTATTTAAGCTTGGTAAAGTACAAACTTTGGAGCCCCGATACACACCCAATTAGGGGATGAATTTTGAAAAATCCTTTCTTAGTGCACCTCTAGACCTCATAAAAAACTGTGTGCCAAATTTAGAGTCTCTAGACCCAGCGGTTTGGGCTGTGTGTTGATATGTCAGTCAGTCAGTCAGCCAGTTTCTTTTTCAATACTAATACTTTCGGAGTTTAAGTAGGTACTGCTGCTTTTTCTTGCAGTAAGTACCTACTTTGAATTGCTGCCACGCTCACGATTCAATATTTTTGTTGGTCAATATTAAAATTCTCAGTCAAAAATCTCTTTCAGCATGATAATTGTACAGTTACCAATAAAAAAAATCTAAAATCGAAAAGATCGAAAAAAAACGATTTTGAGATCTCAAAATCGGAGTAAAACCGGTTTTCTTTTTTTTCCGATTTTGCAGGCCCTAGTAGGTATGTAGTAGTATCTTCTTGGGTTTTATAAAACACACGGTCCAGTAAACATAAGCCGAATCAATAGCGTAGCAGGGAGAACAATTCCAATAAACAAGCCAAAAAACATTAGAGATCAATCACTTTGCGTCAATGCGTAAGTAAAGAATGATGCGAACACCAGAAAATGAACGAGTGCGGACTGCGGAGCGGCAACGCGCATCGCGGACACGCACACTTTGTCAACTTACGCACACATGGATAGGGCTGCCGGACCGGACACGGCAACGTCGCAGAGCGACAGCAATAGTTTTCTAAAATACCTAATGTTCAAAAGTCTCTCTGACCACATTTCCACTTAAATATTCAATATGTACATAGTAATTTTTAAGTTTTAGGTGTTGAGTATTTGTATGTTTCCTTATTTATATAGGTAATTACTCATATTGTCCATAACTTTGTTTTTATTTAAGTTAGGAGATAATTTAGGTTCTTAAATTACTGTATAATATGATAAACCCATTTCTAAACCCTATGGGTTTTTCCTGAAATAATACCCAATATACTGACAAATATCATTTTGTCTCTTACTTGTCTCATTCTCCGCAAAAACAAGTTTTGTTTATCCATGTAAGCCAACATACTAATGTATGCAATGTCTAATAAATTTACAAATGTCTGGTCTTCCGGAAAGTTTTCTTTTGTATTTTAATAGACTTATGCAGCATGTACTTAATATAATATAGAAAATCTACATGCACAGGTAGGTAGGTCACAGTATCTGTAACTAGCTCCTCCAAAACATCTTGACCGATTTTTATGATTTTTTTTTGAGTATATTCAATAGTTGTTAATATTAATCCTGGCTCAGTCATTCATTCACACCACCCAAAATCTTGGAATTAAAAAGCTGTAACTTTGCCCAGCAGTTCCCTGTTGTGATGTATACAAGGGATAAGCGAGGGTTTTCAAGATTTGTACGGGTCACATAGTAAAACAGCGGGCGAGTCTAGTTAGACTGTGGTGTGCATGGCAGCAATTACAAAGCAATTAGTTGTGCAATGTGCTGGCTGTTATCAACTCTGATATATGCCAATTATTCAGAATTGTAAGCTTTGATGTGTGGGTTGGGTGTACTTTTATTGTACTCTGCATAAATTACTCTAAATACAAACCTTAACTTGTCTCATCATATCATTGCAACAAGATCATAGAAGTTATAAATAGGTACATACAAAGTTTTGGGATGGTTTGAATACAACAACATCCAAGTATGAACATCTTTATAAGAGTACAAACTTTTTTCCTACCAAATTCAGCTCTTCACCAATCCAAAACCCCTGCGAAAGTAGCCTACTAGCCAGTAGTAGTATGACCTATTTACATTTCATATTTTACTAGTATGAGTTGTATGATTATGTAACTAAAAAAAAAAAAAGATTCCGACGAATTGAGAACCTCCTCCTTTTTTTGAAGTCGGTTAAAAATCAAACATACATACCCACAAACATTCACATTATAACTCGTTTCAAATAAGAATAGGACTGTCATTCTATTTATTTTTCCGCACACACACGACAGAGGCTGTAGTGTGGAACAGAGATACAAACACAATGACAGTCCTATTATTATCATTTGAAACGCATTATAAAATATTAATGGGATAAATTACTTTGTTCAGCTCCGCCAAGGTCAATCCTACTGCACGGACAGCGACTGCATCGACCAGCTGCCAGGTTTGCCGGCGCCGGCCGAGTCTGAGGCAGACAGCTTCCTCCTCATGGTCACATTGATGGCCATCGCCTTCGCCATGTTCTTCATGCGCCCCAGACGCAACCAGATACAGGACGTGGCCAAGCCAACTGCCAACCATCAGGTATTCCTTTTTGTTCCTTCAGTTAACTCACCACTTGGGCAAGAGGTCATAGATATTTCAATCCACAAAGACGCGCTGCACTGCCTAATGTTTCATTAGATTTGTATGAAGTTTGACAGAGTGGGGCGCGTCGTCGTGGATTGAAACATCTATTACATCGACATTTCTCTTGTGGTTTAAGGCTTCATGGTAGCCCTTATGCAAATCGATGGACAATGGCAAGAACCAATAACTTCTTACTGCCGGAATCAAAATTTTACAAGTGAATAAAATGTTTCAAAGTCAAATCATTTATTTCTTGACTAATAAAAAATGATTTAGTGAGAAGGTATTTCTTGAATTCGATAAATACTGAAAATGTATTTCGGAGGTTTTACTATAACATGCTAATTTAACCTTTAAATTGGAATTTATAAAAAAGTGAATTTCATGAAAAATATAATAGTATTGGCACTTCGCCGTCGAAATAGTTTTTAACCTCCTTTACTAGTGGTGAAAACTGGTGGCTCTTACAAAAGCAACACGTTAGTATAGTAACGCCGATGACGCACATTTTAAGAATGCGCGTTTACAGCATTGCAGGCATCTAAAAAGCTGATTCTAGGAATGATAAAAACGGCGCGAAGTCAGGTATGACCTAAATAATCTCACCTCGGTATATATAAATTGTCATATCTGTATCAATTCAAAATTTCAAACACAGGTACAAGTTACACACACGGGCAATACATTTGAGCACGAGAAAATAGCGGTACCATTAAGGTGGGCAATTTGCGACCTGAATCGCTCATCCAATTTAATTTGAACTACGATTTCAACTAAACTGTAACAAATAGGAGTCCATGCTACAATGGTTTTTTTTTAAATTCTTTATTAATCATACCCTGGACTGAAATTTTTTAGGCAACCCACTTGCGATATATTTATTGACATATTAAATTGGATATAAAATAATTTTCATCTAATAAACAGCTCGGTGAAGGTCGTTGTATAGCGGGATCATAGACTATTGGCTTCATCGTTGTATGTCGTTCGAGGCTTGTAATTCTACACTAGACGAATTGTGTTCGGCTGGTGCTCGCTCCGGGCTCGATTCGCCTAGAGTAGACCCACCTTTATAGGATCACTATGTTCTGTCTGTCACAACCTCAATATCTCAGGAACGTGTTGAAGAATTGTACTGATATTAAAATTAAGGTCGTTTGGCTAGTTATATCATCTTATACTACAAAACAAGTATCTTAAAACTACATTTGTAATAATTAAATCATTAACAGCCGTTTTCACTAAACCTAGGAAACTCCTAAATCGAATGCTTAGCCGATAGGTGACAGTTTTCACCTACAACAACTGTCACCTTAGGGCTAAACATTCGATTTAGGCATTTCCTAGGTTTAGTGAAAACGGCCGTAAGTATTTCAATTTATAATTTGTACTTTCAAATTTTTACGGAACCTTTGGTCGAGTCCGACACGCACTTGTCCGGTTTTTTATTATATTTCCATTATCCGCCCAGAGGAAGTGGAATGAGCTAATATATACCATAAATGTGAGTGTTGAAATAACGAAACAGAGATAAAGATACCAATGACTGTTTTGTGCATAACAAGATAGCACACACTGTGTTGTTTGTAATATGATAGCATAATAATTAACTATTTATCTATCATTTTATCAAATTCAAACTTTATTCAGATACACTAAATTACTGATTGTAGGTTTTATAGTAATGACTGAATTTTCCTGCAAATCTACATGCACACAAGCACATCTACATTGTTTAAATATAAACTTTGCTCAAAAATCCTCATAGAACTATATAATTAATTTTATTTATCTATTAAACAATATTTTATCATTTCCATAAGCTACAATGCGTAGTTAAGTATATAGTACTTCCGAAAAAGTTTTGGGGGAATTCTGACGAAACACCACTACTTTGGTTCTAATGCCTTGTTCTAGCCCTTAGGTAACAGTTGTTGTATGTGAAAACTTTCCCCTATCGGCTTAGGCTTTACTTAGTGTTGGTGAAAACGGCCATTAATGACTTAAACTTGATTTTGTTTCAACAGGATCGTGACGGTGCTCCGCCATCACCGCCAAGAATTTAAATTTCAAACTATGTTCTTCATCAAAGGTTCACAGGAAGATTTGGATCTTGTATGTATTATTATAGATAATTGTTAACTGCATAGCGACTACAAATAATGAATGAATATCTCATTAAGTATAGCGGTTTAAGATCTATATTGTAATATATATGGTTATTATATAAAATATTATTAATATTATAAAGTACTAGCAAACCCGGCGAACTCCGTTTCGCCACCAGATGGCTTCGTTTTATGTAACATTGGCGCTGTATGTGAAAAAAGATTTTCCCGCTTTTCTGTTGAAATTTTTCCTGAATTTTCTTTGCTATAAACCTCACGGAGCCCGAGACCTTTCCAACGAATGCAAAACCGTGGAAATCGGTTCGTGCGTTCTGGAGTTATAGCGTCAGGAAGGAAACCCCGACTTATTTTTATATAGTTGATTTTAAAAAAAATATTCGGAAAGTGTCTAATAGTTGTTATGAAGCAAAAATCATTACTGAACCTATGATAAGAGCAATCTATATTTTATCATTCCATTAACGAAATTGTAAAATAATCACGGAGATCTTTTTTGAATATAATAATCGATTGTAGAGGTTGAATAGTAATCATTCAACATGAAACTTTTTATTTAATCATCTTATTCAGTACTGGATATATTATGGACAAAGTATCAAAATACTTTAAAGCCTAGCTTTTACCTGTTGCAATTGGAGACAAAATGTAGTTGATTAAGTAATGATTAACAACGCGCTTTAGGTGTAACTATTAATCATTGCTCTCAAAATTTTACGCGCTCCATCTCTTTCTCCAGCCGCGGGTGGGAGAGAGAGAGCGCATGACTATTTGAGCCGAAACAATTGCATTTTGCCCATATCTGGCTCTAGGTCTCCACGATGCTTGAGTAACTACCAAAATCCTATTCTTGGGCTACCTACTAATTAAAATAAGGGTATATGAATAAAAGATTATCAAAAGTATCTAGAGTCAAGTATAGTACTTGAAATACTAGACTAAAAGGACTATTATAAAGTTGCAGGCATTCCTTTGCAAGTAGTTTTGTTGTTACTTTTCTGACTGGTACTGACAACTACGATATCATCATTTTAGAAATTAGTATGTACATCACAATTCAATGCAAAATGCGATAAAAGACCATTTTAAAATACTCACATGAAAGAGAGAAGTAATTTATTTTGTTTGCTTTATAAAATAAATTTTATGGAATACTTTTATTATTATAGAAGGATTGACAGAGTATCTGGCCATTTGAATTTGTTACATGACTATAGCTTGGTAACTTCGTGCGGGACCCTCCTGCAGGGTGACAGACGGCCGGGGGATGCGAAAACGCATACATATGCAGAGAAGTGACACCTTCCCCGCTACACCGCCTGCTAACCGCTGACATCTAAGTTCCTTGCCTCCCCCACCGTCTGTCACCTCGTAGGAGGGTCCCGCACGAAGTTGTCAAGCTATAATTTTACAATTACGGTATCTAATGAAATAGCAAACCAATGTGAATACCATGGATTAACACAGTACAGGATATTTTATATACTTTCCGGATTTCCGAAATCCAAGAATAATATGGGAGTTGAACTGCAGCTTGTTCCCAATGAAAAATTTCATAATATGCAATATACAATAATAATTATTAATAGTATTTAAAATTTAATGGTTTGAAGTATACTTTATATTTTCTGTGAAGGCTGTTATTTGAGTCATTACAAAATATAATATTTCACATTTATGTGTAACATGGCTAGCATTGTTAAACTAGCTCAGCATGTGATATTGCTAGTTTTAATATTTTTCGTTTTGTTTTGGGTAGGGTTTTGAATATTTTGTCACTTACCTTTTTAATAATTTGGCGACTCCAATCGAATATTGTAATACATAAAGAAATAAATATAATAATGACACTAAGTTTAATTATTGTTTTATTTATACGGGAGGGAAATTACATACAAAGTAAAAGAAGTGAAATGTTTTTTGTAATGTTTGAATGTACAAGAAAAAATAAAGAATGCTCTTTTCAAAAATACCACGCCAAGAGTTGTACTTGAAATTGTTTAATTTTAAGTCTTATAAATAATATGTAATGTTATTTATTTTAATAAATGTCTGTAAAATAGACATTCCGTACAAAAATACAACATTTTATCAAACACGCTGTCACAGAAATGTAGCATATTCAAGGATATTGAACACTTAAACTTGTGTTTTTTTTTAATCTATGACAGTTTCACCAGAGTGATCAGCAATGACTGACGGATACCGCCGTGAATAAATGGAGGGTAGGCAATGTAAAACTAACCGTCTAGCGGCGGTTCCCAATATCCTATCTATCCATGGTCTCCCTTACTATAGATAGAAATTTGACATAACTTGTATCGAGCTTATGTCAAATTGATAACTAGCAGGGCAAATAGGCCATCTATAGAATTTTGACAGATGGCGCTACTGTTTGCTTCCCAGATCATTCAAACGCTTCGAACGTTTGCTTGTACGAAAATGGTTTACGTTAATCGTTCGGATGCCCATATCCTGAGATTTCTCATCAGTCCTTATGATAAAATATTATAGTATCTTCGCCGTGTGTGACATTTTTTAATGACCACCAAAAAAAAAGAAATTCATAAATGAAGTCCTATGACATAATGCAAAAAAAGTTATTCCTTGATCTATGATGCAGATAACAAAGTGGGATCAATACCTTTAATTAATACTGGAAGATTGTTTGACTCTGATATGTCTGTGTAAATTAAAAAGAACGCAATATGAATCTCTAGCATATCTGCCCAAACGGCGATGAAATCAAAAGCTTAAATGTTGTGTTGTCCGAAGATAAAATTCATAATTGGTCAATGGTCAATTTTGTAAAATCTACCCACCAAATGCCTTGTTTTATTGCTCAATCTGAATTGACTTATCTTTGTTACTTAAGAAAATTTACCACCTTTATTCAAAGGTGGTGTCTTGCAATCATGAGTCCTGTAACCTGTCCACGGCAGATTTAACTCTCTTTAACAAACTGCTAATTTGTTTATACTTACCTGTAGAGTTCGGAAGATTCTCAAAGTATATTACGTCACAAATGTCTTTCGCGAATTTGTCGTCACTAGGTAATTTAGCAAAAGGAGATGCTACATTTATGACTGGTGTGCCGTATAAGGTGTTCTTTACATGACCTTTTGAGTCTGGGGTGGTAAACTGTTTTGATGCAGATGCCTCCTTATCAACTGTTGAGTATCCTGTTTTTGCATCTGGTGTTTTAACTTCATGTACAACTGTACTTTCTTCATTTGATATGGAAGACTTTTGATCTTTTGTACTTTCATCTTTTTGCACTGAAGACTTTTCAGCACTTTTATTGTCAGTTTCTTCCTTTGACATGGAAGATATTTCATCTTCAGTATGTTTATTGTCTTTTTCCACTGAAGACTTTTCAAGTTTTGTATTTTCTATTTTTTCATTTATTTCAGTAGTCATAATTTCACTTGTATTTGGTTCGAGAGTTTTCAAGTCTTCATTTTCAGATAAAGATTCAACATCAACTTCAACTGTTAGACTTTTTTGAAGTTCTATATTAGTTGTAATAATTTCCTTATTGTCTGTTTCACTTATAATATTTTCTTTGTCTGTTTCGACATTCGTCTCAAATTTCCCGTCAGTGGTATTTTCTGCGCTGTCAGAGAAAGTTTCATCAAGTACAACAAACTCCATACTACTATTATCATCGTCCCCTTTGAGCGCATCCAGTAGGCGTCTTTTTCTCTCTTCCAAAATAGCAAGACTTGGGCTATCAGGTCCACTACTTAGCTGTGTTTTGTCCTGAAAATTTAAATCAGAGCAATCAATAAACAGAACCTAAAAAAATGAGTTCAAAAAATAAAACATGCTGTTTCACCACAAAAATGTAATAAATGGTACTAACATCTTCATCATCGTCAATATCTATAGTAAGAAGATCTTCTTCAGGCACTGGGATCTCATTTACTTGTGTGACATCTATCACTTGTATTTCATCATCAGATGAAGATGCCAAATCCACTTCATTGCTAACTGAATCTTTCTTCTCATTCATCGTTTTTTCTTTTATCTTATCATTGTTTTCTTTGCCTGCATCTAAGTTTTTGCTATCTTTTTTAGGCGATTCTTTTTTATTACTAGTTAGTAATACATTCCTTTTGTTAAATAAGGCAGATTTTGCATCATTGACTTTGTTAGATTTGGTAGCGTTTATTTGCGGGGTTGCTTGAGGCGGCGGCGAGCCTGGTGGCGGTGGCGGCGGTGAATCCGGTGGAGGCGGCGGCGGTGGCGGTTCTTCATCAGGCAGTGGTGGTATTGATGGGAATTCCACTACTTCTAAAGAGTATAGGTAAAACATCATTAAATCAATTGTTATTATATAATACTAGCTGACCTGGCAAACGTTGTTTTGCCCTTAAGGATGTAAAAAAAATAGATAAATTGAGATTTAAGCTATCCTATCTTTTAAGTTAGAGCAAACTGCACCCTGTGTGCGAATTTTATTAAAATCGGTTAAGTGGTTTAGGAGTCCATTGAGGACAAACATTGTGACACGAGATTTATATATATTAAGATTTTATATATATATATATATATATATAGATCCGTTCACGGTAAATGTTGCTCCAGTGAGAAGCTAGAACAAATGTTGATCCACCTATTTCACGTGTTTACTCAGCTCTACCTCGGGCCAACTGATATACTTTGATCCGCCCCTAATGCACGTGTGACGTCAGTGGATCTGCACGAACAGATTTTCGACATACTCGTCAGCGATTTAACCAATATTTGTTGATCCAAAAACGGCCGAAAAAATCATACTGAAAAAGCTTTCTTAGATCCAGAATATATTAAACTCATATGCGACATTTACTTAAAATAAGTGGATCCGGAGCCAAAACTGACGAATTGGCATCTTACACAGAGCGGCAACGTCGCGTTCTACGTGTGACAAAGAACCCACTAGACTACTTCGTTAGAGAAATAAGGTAAGAAAGATGTGTTAGCTACTGCCTTTGTGAATCGAACTTATTTAATCGAAAACTAAGTAGGTGTACCCAGATTTATTAGAAAATTATTTTGTGCTTTTCAGTGGGTTTTTTTGAAGGCGGTTCCCTTTTTAGGGTTCCATACCAAAATGGTAAAAATGGAACCCTTATGGTGAGACTTTCTCCGTCCGACCGTCCGTGCGTCCGTCCGTCCGTCCATCCGTCCGTCTTTCACACTTTATTGTTTCAGTAACTATTAAAGCTGACCTGAAATTTGGAATAGTTGTAAGTAATTGCGGTGCGCCGCCATTGCAATCATAACAAATTGAAAATCTATTTTATTTTTATTAAAAAAGGGGGGAAAACTGGGTCGTCGAAATTTCAAAATGAAATAACAATATTGAATGGGGTATCATATGAAAGGGCGTTACTTGTGTATTCTAAAAACAATTTTTATTTAGTTTTATGCCTGATAGTTTTTTTTGAGTTATTGGGCAAATTGTCGAAAAAAATACCGTCCCCCCCCCCCCCCCTTGTCTCCGAAGTTTACCAATCGAAAAATCTGAAATAATTATGATCAATAGGAATAAACGTATATTTTACAGTAGAAAAAAAACAACTCTCTAACTATTGTACTTTTTTTGATAATAACAATAAACCACCAAAATCAAAGTTAGGTTTGCGGTTTGGCAACAAAAGTACCTACATGTATATTATACTCTTAAATTCATGAACTAAAGTGATTATTTTAATGTTTTTCTTCTTTTATAGTATGGAACCCTCGGTGCGCGACTCGTACTCGCGCTTGGCTCGTTTTTTAAAAAACAATTTGAAATATCGTGTATTTTGATGGGTTTTTATTAATTTTTTTATTCCGGGAAAATCAATGGTTTCCGCGGAAATAGTGACAAATGTTTATTCATGTGGAAAAACATTCCTTCAAACTGCAACTAAGAAATTTTTTTGCTGAAAGTTGGAATGGAGATAGAGTTCGTTCTAAACTAACACAAAGGCTACTTTTTATTCCGGTAAAATTCATGGCTTCCCGGCAGAATAGGAAATCTAAAATTTACGCGAGCGAAGCCGCGGGTATCTGCTAGTAATCCATATTAGATTATCTATTTAGAAACTCGATATTATGTAGGTATTATGTTAACAATTGAAGAGGAGCGGGCGGAGTAGACCGCTTCAGTGGAAAGTGGAAACGTAGGTACTCCCTTTTCCGTGATGGATACGTATGGTAATAAATAGGGTGTTCATATTATGATACCAAGGACTAAGGACTTACTTGGCTACCAGTTTTTAACTTCGCACGAAAATAAGTTTTAACTAACTATGCGTTTCAAATATCAATAGGACCTTTTTAGGGTTCCATACCAAAATGGTAAAAATGGAACCCTTATGGTGTGACTTTCTCCGTCCGTCCGTCTGTCCGTCCGTCTGCCTGTCACACTCGAAAATCAAATTGAAAATCATTTTTGTTTTTATTTAAAAAGGGGGGAATACCGGGTCGTCAAAATTTCAATCGAAAAATCTGAAATAATTATGATTAATAGAAATTAACGTATATTTTACAGGAAAAATAAAATTAACTCTCTAACTATTATACTTTTTTTAATAAAAACAATAAACCGCCAAAAACAAAGTTATGTTTGCGGTTCGCCAAAAAAAGTACCTACATGTAAATTATACTCGTAAATTCATGAACAAAAGTAATTCTTTAAAAAATTTTACTTCTTTTGCAGTATGGAACCCTCGGTGCGCGAGTCCGACTCGCATTTGGCCGGTTTTTTTTTATTTATAGACAGAAAATGCCTAAAGCATACCACTCCGGCAAGGGGAAACATATGGGTTAAGTTGCACCCACTAAAACTGTCTGTGTCCACGACGGACCCGCTGGCGGGAGTACGGGATTCACTTTTGTATGCACTACGCTCCCGCCAGGTCATAACCCACCGGTTTTGACGACGGACGGCTCCTAACGTCTGTCATCCGCAGGCCGGCAACTTATGGATGGCACATGGCAACGCCTAGTCACCTAGTGGGTATCCTTCGAGAGGGCTGCGTGACCTGCATTTCCATCTAACGCTCTGCCGCCTACTTTCAACATTCAAATTGCGACAATGGCAGTAGTATCTTCACAGGTTTATATAAAAATCATAGTCGAAAAAGTCCAACTTAGCGAATTAGTCGCAAAGTTACTCACCAAGATCTCTATATTATATATATATATATATATATATATATATATATATATATATATATATAAATTACGCGTCACGTTGTTTGTCTGCGATGGACTCCTAAACTAACTAACCGATTTTAACCCATTGATTGACATGCTTGATTTAAAACTTAAAAGATAGGATAGCTTAAATCAGGCAGAACAGCTCTGCCCAGTCAGCTAGTAAAAATATAAAATGTTTTTTTTTTTTTATAAAAGGCTTTTTTGACAACAACATGAATTTTGTCTGAAATAGAAAAGAATTTGAAACAATGGTGTCATTTCTGTTGTGCAAAATCACTAAACTAATTAAACGTAAATAAAATAGTGCGATCCTTATCAACCTATGAAATTCATATTCTACGAAAAATTAAGAGAGAAAATCAGCATACCATCTCCGCTGTCAAGTTCCATTTCTGCTTGGCCCTCTTGAATCGAATTCTGGTTGGACGATGGGAACAATGTTAGCTTTTTCCGCTTGTACGCCTTCATGGCGTTAGGCGCGAGCGCTTGCAGCATGTTCATCTTGCTGTCTTCCTCGGACATTGGCGGGAGACCATATAAATGTGCTTCCTACAAATATTCAAGGAGTTTCAGTATAGTAAGAATAGACATTTATACAGACAGGACCCGGAGAATCGCTGTTTACTGATGTCAAAAATGTTTGCTTTGACACCAACAGTGTAGTAGTAAGCCGACCGCAGTATTGTTTATAGACCACGACGTTGATCTTGTTTTAGTCCGCACGCGCGTTTCAACAGACACGGTTTCAACCATATTATGGCTTTTTTCTTGATGAAGAAGCTTTACGTATATTGTTCAGATGGGCTCACCCTTAGGTTCATGTCGGTGATAGTACGTAATAGAATTTTATTGTTTTAACAAAGCTTTATTAGGGTAACAACAAGATGATCTACGCCCATTGTTGGAGGGGAATTTTTTAGAAATGAATACCTCAATGTATCTTGAACTAGCAGGAACATTGAAGCCAGGAAAGTCTAGGATCTTCTTAATGTCGAACTTATCCTTGGATCCAGGTTCACACAGCTCACCATCCTCTTCCTCGGGATCTTGAGTTGCATTGCCCTGATAAAAGATAATTGGTAACACAAATCCAAACATGTACATTTTTTCACTTAAAAAAAAAAACAGAAAATAACAAAACTTTGGAGACATTCCATCCCATTCATTCATTCTAGCCCAGTCTTGTGTGACATGCGGTGGCACGATGAGCTCGTCAAATGTTCATTTATTGAGTTAGTACCCCAGGTGACACTCTTATCTTATATGCCACTTGACAGATAAAAACCAGTCATGCTAAAGGACAATGACCATGAATGTGTGGATTCCCGTATAAAGCTGAATCAAACTTAACTTAATTTTAAATAGACTACGGTCTCCACATTAACTGCTACAATTATTACTTTTTTAATTAATATCCGGGTTCTCCAGTTATAAACATGTAGTACTTCTTAGTAAAATCAGTGTGACACAAAATGTGCATCGAAAAGAAAGTAACTTTTTGTATGAAAAATTAAATTCCGGATTTGAAAAACAAATTCTTAGTGCCAATAGTTATTAAAAGACCCTATTTTATTTTCCTAGACTATTTTGGTTCTGGTTCGTGACAAAACTTGATACCACCTTTGGTCATTCTCCTTTGTAGACATGGCTTGTCCATATTTGTTTTCTAGGTCTGTGGAAAAAAACTTACAGTGGAATCAAATAGTGTAATCCCAGAGTGTGAAATTCTGGCCTCCTCAAGCCATCCAGGTGGGTACCCCAACATCCTCATACGGTAGATGTACAATGGCAATTCGTTTCTCTTCAAGCCTAAAGCATGCCTTAAATTGCCGGATATCCTGCCAGGCACTAGATGCCCATATTTCTGTTCGTCTTCAACATGATATCTCCTGCAAGGTAAGGGTACAACTTTACTGAATATAAATTAAAACATAATTTCAAAATTTTCTTAATGAATTCTAACATCAATGGTGGGGCGTAATTTGGCTTTGGGTGATTATTATTATATTGAAATCTACAAAGATTTAGCCTTCCATTAAGATGCTGTGTAGCAAGCATTAAGGATGTTATTAATTCCTTCCAGATTTATAATAATATGTACACTAGCCATCAGTTGATATTGACTTCAAGTGCTAACTTGAAAAAAAAGTTTTTATTTTTATTAATATACTAGCTCTTTGTGCAAATGTTGTTTTGCTATTAGGGGATATGAATAGCTTGCGACCTATTTTCAGAACTACCAAATTGTAGACAGAAAACATCTATTGATAATGTCTAGGAGGAGTATTGTTACACAAAAACTTTATATATTTAAAACAAAGAAAAGAAATGCTGAATTCTGAAACAAAGAAGAATGAGCTTTCTTGGGCTAATATCACTTGTGAGATGGACGATCACCACATTAATTTACACAGTGTCAAATATAAATACTAATTTCTACAAACCCTACTCTGGGAGTCATATTTTTCCTGTTAGCAGCTATCTTGTTGTGGTTCCTCGGCAGCTGGCAGTCTTTGAGGGGATGAGCCCCATCACAATTGAAGCAAGTAGGCCCTCTGCGGAATGTGGTTGGAGAGCTGACCTCTTCTTTGACAACATCGGAAATTACACTGGAAGACTTGAACACAAATAAAAATAAGTAATTTTCTGCTTTTAATTTTCTGTGACATTATAGATAACCCTATTATATTGCAATGACCTTTATTTATATTATTAATGCTATCTAATTTTTATATTAATTTTTATGTATGTATTCAGAACCAAATTTGACTATGCTAATTTAATAACTTTGATAATTGATGGATGTAAAATCCTATTTCCTGTGATTTGTAATACATTTAAAAAATTAAACACCACCTCATTATAACCCCTTTCAAAACTCTTTTCAAAGTGGATGGTCACATCCCAATTTGGTAACTAAATTTTAGCCTGACCTATTTAGTAGTGCTTTGAGCATATATAGATTTGTCTGTCAGTGAGGCAGTTGTCTTCTTGTATAGAATACTAGCATGAGTTTCCATTTAGCACAATTTCACAAATCCAGCTAGAACCCTTGGTTATCAAGTTATCCACAAATTATTGCCAGATTAAAAGGAGCCCGTGTGTTTATCCCTATGCCAAATTTCAGCTAAATGGGTTCCATAGTTGCAGCGTGCAGGACTAACAAATATAGACTTATACACTAACCACATACAAACTTTAGCTTTTATGATAAAATTCAAAATATCTTTATTTGACATAAGCCTAACATACAGTATCTTGTAATACATCATTGTTTTTTCACATATTTATGGTGATAACTACAAGGCAACATAAAACTAAGTTTCAAGAGTTCAAACGCTCCCTGCACTGAGAAGCCTACAACAAACTCAGCCAGGTTTTGTTTGAGATATTAGTGTGATGTTATTATAGTGTTATACATAACAGTAATACTTACTTGGCTGTATTTAGGTATATCAGGTTGAGCTGCATCACAGGGAGCAGTGTCAACAAAGAACAGACTGTCATCCACATCAGAAACTTTATCAAAGTCCTCGTCTTTGCTGAAATTTTCAATTTCAACAACTTTATCAAATTCTTCCTGTGACAACTCCTCGGGCCAGATATCAAATTCCACATCAGAGTCTCCAGACTCCAAGGGCTCATTATCAGTACTCTGCGATTTTAACAGGTTAATCAAAAACTCTCTAACTCTCCTCTTATGCAAATGTGCTAACTTTCTGTCCTTAAAACGCACAGTCACTAAAGGTGTCCTATTTTCACACCCCACAACACCTAAATCACTGTTTGATGGAGAATCAACGATATTGTCATCTTGAATTGACAGTGTACTATTTTGTGAATCCACTACGTTTTTCTTGGAAACGTCTAGATTTGTTTCAGTAAAGTGATCGTTTTCTATTTCTTGGTTATCTTCGGATTGTGTAGTTTTCCCTCCATTCTGGTTCTTGTTCGGAGACAAAATGACACAAGTCCCATCGCTCGAACAATCCAAACTAATCACTTCAAAATTTGTTTTCGGGTCCTTTTCTTCACTGAGACGTTGTCTCTTCCTCATATCGTCTCCTGAAGGTCCTGTTCTAGTCTCCTTTGCTTCATCGTCGCTGCTTATTTCAATATCATCGTTGTCCAATTCATAAATGATGTTGTTCACTCCCGCTTTTCTTTTAGCCATTGCTATTAAAACTAAGTAATGACCATCAAATCTACAAAAATTACAGTCATACTTGGTAAAAAATGCCTAATTTCCTGGTTTCTTTTTAAAAAATAAAATCCAATATTTTCATTTTTGCAGAAAGTTTTAAAATTGAAAATGACATTTGAAGATTTGACACAAACACAGAACACTTAACTCTCTATCGAGCAAAGACATTCCAGACTATCAGTCAGCAGTCCGAGCGAGAGGGCTCTGCAGGTACTGCGTCCCTTTCTTATTTAAAGTGACCATGATAAAACGGAACACAGGACAAATTCCGGTGAAAACAACATTTCAATAATTATTAAAACTGTGGTTTTAAAAATATTTAACAATACATTATAAAACGAAACCAAGAAATGTATTTAAATTTAAATACAACAAAGAATTAATATTATACGTACATATAAAAATTTAGTACCCATTAAGCAGGCAGCATTCTTGCCTGTCAAAGTCAAAATAAAAATTAAAATACTTTACTCAGTTGTAATGAATTTTGAAGTGGGTACAATGCAATAATTATTATTTACATAGATTAATAATTATATAAACTGGAGAAATAATAAAATAAGTTTCAAAGTTTGTGAATTGTTCGTTTTGGTAAATCATAAAAAAAAAACTATATTTTTTCTACCATTTCTACCAAACCCAATATTTAGTTGAGAAATACGCTACGCTAAGGGGACAAGAAAGATATTGTAACGTATGCTGAAGCCAAAAATTTCTCAAATATGGTGTCGCGCGTCGTACATTTCGGTACTGCTGACAAGCTGACAGCACGTACTGCTGTCGGTCGCTTACATTAGTGCCATTTTACAGTTTTGACAAATTAAAAATCCGGCTTCAGGGTGAAGCCTAAAAATACATGCTTGACGTCTTATGTTACATCCACGGTTGAGATGGCAAGATGTTAGACAAGGACACAGTACCAGAGGGATCGTTCTCGCCCATGACCGCTTTTATTTTTTTAGAGTAGCTATATTCTTACAAGCGGTACTAGCTACCTCTTCTTCTTTTTTTATTCTTAGTCCTATTTTAGCTCAACAGAAGTATTTGGATCATTATATTATAAAAAATTCTTCTATCTAAAATTATATAACAGCAGATTACAGCAAATCATCCTTTGATCAGACCTGATCAAAGAAATCATCAGCAAATAATATTCTGAGGATTACAATGTTCTGTGATTACAGTCACAGACCACAATGGTCAATGATTACAGCATTGATCTCATACCTATCTATATTGGATTACAGTCATCTGTGACTGGAAGTATTCCTAAGGGTTCCTGGTGGTCTGTGGTTTTTAGGTTAAAAAATCCCAAGACTCAAAACATTTATGAAATTGTAATTTGTTTTTTGGGATCATGTCTTTAATAAAACTAGTTCAAAGCAATGCTAAAACCATCATAATTCGGCACAGTGAACCACAGGTGCTCGTCTCATCCAGAAAATTAAGTATAGTTCCTTCTATTTACGGTAAGCAATTTTATGAATATTGTTGATATTAGGAGCACAAGAGATTCTTCTAAAGGTTTAAATTGCTTGAATTTATAATTATTGTCTCTTTTAGATGGGGAAGACCCAGCTCCAAAATTCTTTTCGTCTGGAATTCAAATATTGTTGAAAAGTCTAACTAGGCCGGATTTCGCTAAAATATTCCGCAAAAGGAACAGCAATAATGTTGCGGTGCTCCGGACACCCAAGTACAAGTTCCTGACAGATGAGGAACTTCACATTGAGAAGCTGAAAGCTAATAAAAGTGCTGACAGATTATTGCAGATGCCACCTGTAGTTAAGGTAGAATTCAGGGTCCTTATTTTAAATGTTCTACCTCTCTCTCCACACTTTTTTTTTTTTACGTCCCACTGCTGGGCACGGGTCTCCTCTCAGACTGAGAGGGGTTTGGCCATAGCCCACCACGCTGGCCAAGTGCGGGTTGGCGGGCTTCACACCTTCGAGAACATTTATGTGAACTCTCAGGCATGCAGGTTTCCTCACGATGTTTTCCTTCACCGCTAAGCAAGTGATATTTAGTTTCCTAAAAGTCACATAACTCGGAAAAGTCAGAGGTGCGTGCCCAGGATTCGAACCCGCGACCTCCTTATGAAAGGCAGAGGTCAGAACCACTCAGCTTTCACTGCTTCAAACTGCTGCTGCTGTTCTACCTAAAAATGTCAAATTAATTGAGTTAGTCCTTTAATGTTTTAAAAGATTTTAACCATCTTATGCTAAGCACCTTTAACCTTTGCAATTTGCCAGTTGTAATTTAGATTTTTGATTTCCTAATTTTTGAGTTGAAACCTCCGATCTGAGGTGCTAGGTTTGAGTAGAATTTTTTAATATCTTTAGGTTCTCTGATGTGGCAAATGCTTTGACCTGTGAATCTGATAGATCTTGGAAGCGCAATTATAGAAGAGCTACGCTCTCAGATAACTGTAAAATTAACAATGTTGTTCTTGTGCCCCTTTTTAATTGAGAAACCTACTCTATGTAAAAAAAAAAAACAATGTATTAAATTCCAGGTTCACAAGCCCATTGAAGATGTTTTGTCAAGAGACCCTGCATTAACAGGCTATGATTCATCCAAATATATGTTCACGGACATCAGTTTTGGGGTGGACAATGAACACAGAATGATTGTGGAAAGGTACAAGAAATTAGTGTAACCCTACAAGTAAAGTTAACTGAGTATGCAGAATTGCTTCAACAATTTTTCCAAATAGACTCTTCTTCTTTTGCTGATTATGGATTCAGGTTACTGTGGTCAGGCTCTCAATATATTGTGTTGCATTAATCGCTCTCAATCTATTGTGTCACATTAATCGCTCTCAATCTATTGTGTCACATTATTCGCTCTCAATCTATTGTGTCATATTGATCACTCTCAATCCACTGTGTCATATTGATTGCGATCGCTCTCAATCTATTGTGATGCTGCAACAACTTAAAACTCCCAGCCTATGCATGTTGCCTGAAAGAAGTTTAGCATCCTTAGGGTCTAGTATGATAAATATATTCAGTCTGACATTTTTATAGGTCTGGTGACTGGTCTTGCTTTAAGTTACTGATAATAAACATTCTTTCTTCCTTCTTAGACTTTTTCTTCTCTTGAAGTCTTTCTCTGTTGTGCGTAGGGGATTGCTTATAAAAAAATACTAATAATAATCAATATAATGTATGTACCCCTCTATTCGATATGAATGTTCAATTGAATGTGTGAAAAATTGTAATTTTTGGTTTGAGAAATTAATAGAGCATTACTTTATAATAATAGTAAATTGTATTTCATCATAAAAATAAAAACAAACTATTTGTCATCTGTTAGGGGCCGTTTGGGTGAATACAATCAGAAAATGTTATTATTTGTGACTATTGTAATCTTGTTTCAGAGATCCTGATGGTACGTTGAGAAGTTGTGACCATGATGTAAGGAAAAGACTGAATCAGGTTAGTTATAATATCACACTTTTTTCCTTATACACCTAATTATAATTTTATGAGATGATATGATGACTTTATGAATATAAATGAATGCATAACCCAAAATTAATGTCTAACAGCTAATTAACTAAGAGCTGAAAATAAAAAATAAAAGAACAAGCCTTAAGGTGTTGCGGCCCTACCAGCCCGCGAAATTCAAATTTTATTTAGTTTTTCGCAAATATTAGCCTATCTACACATTGTAGATTTATGGCAATGCATTTTGCGGGCCTACTTTTTATGCATCTACATGTTTTTAATAGAAACTTTGCTCGAAAGTTCCCACTCATCTCATATTGGTTCCCGAAAGATAATTTTTTGCAGTTTCCCAGATTTCGAGCTATCGGGAACCAATATGAAGTAAATGAGTATTGTTGAGCAGAGTTTTTATTAAAAACATATAGATGCATAAATGTTGTGCCCGCAAAACTCATTGCCACTAGTCTTTGATGTATAATTTGCCCACTATGAGCAAAAAACTAAATAAAATTTGAATTTTCGCGCCCGGATGGTACCCATCGCCGTAGTTGTATAATAAGATGTGTAACATCTGTACACTATGTTGGGCAACAGTACATAGTGGCATCAACCTTAAGCAAAATGGCACCGCGCATCCTCAATGGTCACATTAACATCCCTTTTCCAAAATCACTACCATAAAAAATATCCCAGATAAAAGATGTAACACATCAATTATTCATAAATAAAATAAATTTGTCTTTATTTTAGAGCTTTACAAAGTTGCTGCTTATTATGAGTTCATACAAATTATAATATATCCCTTAGCAATAAGTGCCACGCAGTAAAGACTGTTACCCTGGTTATTTCTCTGATATCTGAGCTTCTAATTGTGTCCCTTCTTACTCCTACCATACTTCATTCCATTGCCCTTTGACACCTCTCTAAATTGTCCCTGTAGGCCTTGTTAAAAGCCCAGGTTTCACAGCCGTATGGTATTATTTATAACTTTGAAATATTGATTACAGATATATTTCCCGATGCAGGGCCGCAAGATACGGGAGCCCCTGATATTCTCGGACGAGGACAAGTTCCACAGCCTGCTGGAGCGGCACGAGTACGAGTACGTGCTGGACAGGGCCTGCGTGCAGTACGAGCCCGACGAGCCCGCCTACCACAGGCTCACCAGCATCACCTACCAGCATGTGGACCTCAACAGCCTCTATGATTTACTCAGGTAAATGTTTTCATAAATCGGAATGCGTGTGTTTACATAAATATGGTGCGGTGCATGAAGATGAATAAATATATCAGGACTTCCACATTACAGACATCGCAATCTGGTGTTACCAAATTAAGTGATACTGATAGCTTATGTTATGGGTACTAGATAACAAATATATTTAAAAATATTTTATATACGTAAATATAATATACAGGAAAACACCCAGACACTGGAAAACATTCATGCTCATCACACAGCTAATTCGTACCTCGTACGACCTCCGACGCAGACAGCAGGTTCGCTACCTTCAAAAATTTAAATTAAATAATGATTAATTGATTTTAGTTTAAATGATCTTGGAACTTAAATTCCAGGACTGATTTAATAATTTTGCTATAATCCGCTACTTGAAAAGAATCTGTATGGTCCAATACAGGAACACTGCTCACATGAAACACCACACACATTCCTTCCAACAATTTCTTTAACGCTTGTTTCCGGACAAACCTTAGATTTCACACTTTCACTTTTCACAATTTGTCATTTTTGTTTCACTCTACAATTTGCATTGTAAAGTTAACATCTCCTGGTGTCGGAAGTTAACGTGCATCGAAGGAATTGTTGGAAAAGTTGTATGCAGATCAGCCCACAGATATACTCCGTACATATTGATATAATCATAGTACATTGTTAAATCAAATGGCGCCATAATTTTCAGATCGACGCGCCACTTTGGTCCGCTGGCGTTCTACCTGACATGGCACAAGAGTATGGACAGCCTTATGCTGGAGCTCGTGCAGAGCGGCGCCGTCCGTGAGGCCGTGCTGCTGCTGGCGCTGCGCCACGCCGTGCACGCCGACCTGAGCTGCGGGGAAGACAGCAATGCGCTCGTCGCTAAAGTAAATCCTATCTACTTTATAAAAATAAGTCGGGTTTTATAAATGAAAAGTGTATCAAAATTAACGCTACCAACGGGATTCGAACCCGTGACCACCACCTGTCGCGAGTGACCGCTCTTCCACTCATTCTTCATTCGTAATATGGGCCTTTGAGTTGGTGAAACCGTAGTTTCCCAATAGATGGCTCCGCGGTCAGCCTATGACTGGAAAAAACAATGTGTATCGAAACTATCGTGCCAACGGTATTCGCTACCATAGCTTAGTGGAAGAGCGGTCACTCGCGACAGGTGGTGGTCACGGGTTCGAATCCCGTTGGTAGCGTTAATTTTGATACACTTTTCATTTCTAAAATTATACCTAGTGTGTGAAGCACTATAATAATAAAGTAAGTCGGGTTTTCCTTCCTGACGCTATAACTCCAGAACGCACGAACCGATTTCCACGGTATGGCATTCGTTGGAAAGGTCTCGGGCTCCGTGAGGTTTATAGCTAAGAAAATTCAGGAAAAATTTCGACAGAAAAGCGGGAAAATCTTTTTAGCGGGAAAGCCATTTGGTGGCGAAACGGAGTTCGCCGGGTTTGCTAGTTACAGTATAAACTTGATTAACCAATTTAACAGTAATAATTGTTGCCGTTAGGCATTCGGATAATCGAATATGAATGAAGAAAAGCAGGTTTTGTGTATATTATGTAGTACTTAGTATTGTGTTTGTTAAAAACAACAAAAACATACATAGGTAGTTCAGTCCACAAAGACGCCACTCCTTCACATAATATATTTCTTGCGATTCATAAGGAAAGAGTGGGGTGCATATTCGTAGAATTAACGCACTATCAAACAGATAACAGTGGCCCAGTAGATCGATTTTGTCAAAATCAACTAAACAAAGAGTCTTCTAAAGGTGAACGCATTACGCACATTTATCCGAGCCGAACGAATATTGTTTAAAAAAAAAAAGATTCTGACGAATTGAGAACCTCCTCCTTTTTTTGAAGTCGGTTAAAAATGAGTTTAATAAATCAATATTTTGATTTGAGTAAAATATGAAAATACCCCATTTTCAGATATTACCCACACCAATACAACTAACAAAGCAAGAGCAGTTAACCGAAGAGGACATCCAACTGGACACCAAATGTATAGAATGCATAGAGAAATACATCAACAGTAACTCGGCAATGAAGAGCCAGCAAGGCCTAGCTCTGCAGGGCTTCAGGGAACAGTTCCAGCAGCTAGTCGAGCTCAGTCGAGGCTTGAAGAAAGCACACGGAACAGCTTGAATTATGTAGATGTGGCTATAGAAATACATGCTTAGATAAGGCGTAGTTTTTCATTTAAACTAGTATTTTTTTCAATCTGTGATAGCAAATTTGTTCAAGTGAAAGGCTCAAATATTCAAATTCCTGTCACCTCTTCTATTTAACTAAGTTTAATTGTATAGTGTAAGTTTGGTTCATGATAAGAACTCTCAAATTGTACATGTTCTCAAAAGTGTGTGAAGTTCGCCAAGCCGCACCTGACGCAAAGCGCATTCTCGTAATTTAATATAAGACATCTTTGGTCTTACGAGATCTTTTACGCCATATATGCCATAGTTTCATATTTTAAAGGGCAAGGACTAGGTGAAACAAAAAAAATCCATATCACAGTGTGTGTATCCATTCTCCACCGAAATGGCTTGACCGATTTTTATGAATTTTTTGGTCCGAGTATAATAGGCTGTAAACTAAACTCGCCGGCATATTTAGCGGAACATAAAAAAAAGGTCCATAATTAAAAAAATATGGTTTTATTTTAAAATCTACTTACTACACTTCTTTTGTTATTTAAAGTTTCATTTGTTTTTACTTAAAATGAGATCACATTAAGAACAGATTTTGCGAGTAAAGGGTATTTGTGAAAAATGGTACATTTTTGAACTTTTCATGTAACCTGGAAAAGTGAAATTTAATATTAAAATTACAATTAATTAAATTAGAAAAATGGTGATTAATATCGCGTATTTCCTCCACGTGCTCTTATTAAAGTTTCTACCCGTCTAGGCATACTGAGAAAGATGTTATCGATGGTCTCCTGGGATAGTCTCCGCCATTCCTCAACTACGGCGATTCGCAGTTCTCCCACGTTGGCAGGAGCTGGAATTCTGGACTTGACTTTTCTTTTCAGCAAGTCCCAAACGTGCTCTATTGGGTTCATATCCGGTGATCTCGCCGGCCACTCCATAACAGTGATATTCATATCATTAAGATAAGCTTGAGTTACCCGAGCGGTATGCGGCAGAGCATTATCCTGCATAAAAACAAAATCGTCACCGATATATGGGGCAAACGGTACGACATTTTCTTCTAAAACTTCTCTGATATAGCGGTCTGCAGTCAGACTCCCTCTGTCAATCACTACCAAGTCTGTGCGAGCTCCCAAACAAATGCCCGCCCAAACCATTATTGATCCACCACCGTATGCAACTGTAGTTTCAAAATTTTTCTGAATGTATCGTTCTCCTTTGCGTCTGTATATTCTTTGCCTGCCGTCAATTTGATTTAAGAGAATTCTGCACTCATCACTAAACAATACCTTACTCCATTGGTTCGCGTTCCAAAGTCGATGTTCCTGAGCAAAAGTTAACCTGTTTCTACGATGATTTACCTCGAGCCTTGGAGCCTTGGCGGGCACAAATGAACCCAAACCAGCTTCTTCGAGCCTTCTTCGTACCGTACGCTCACTTACGGTTACACCCCGCACTGCTTCTAACTCATGTCGGGCTTGGACGGCCGTCAAACGGGGGTTCCTACGTACACGAAGCCGAATGAAACGATTATCCCTACTCGAAGTGCGTCTTTTTCTGCCTTGTCCTGCTCTTCTCACATAAGTACCGGTCTCCCTGAACCGTTGGATACTGCGATGGATCGTTGAAACTGGTCGACGAAGATCTCTGGATATCACTCTGTAGGTTTGACCATTTCTTCGCATTTCGAGTGCCCTGGCAATCTCCGTTGGGGCTAAGTCAGGCATAATTCAGTCATCAACTCCAGAAAGATACGCGATTAAAAAAAACTAGCAAAAAACAGTATTTCAATGAAATTTTAAATCAAACTCAGAAGGAAGAAATACTCGAAGTTCGCTCCAGATAAGGTGTATTTGAATAAAATTAAAACAATTGCATAAAATGTGATGTTCAGTTGTTTTCTTAATTTGAAAATATTTCTTTTTAAATTAAATAACGTATAAACCAGCCAGCAACTTTATATGATTCTGATATCAAACCTTTTTTTTATGTTCCGCTAAATATGCCGGCGATTTTATTTTACATAAGGTAACTGTACCATATTACGGTATATTAAGGCATTTTCAACTTTGAGGGTGATTTTAAGAAAAAGTACGAATGTGCTAGAACTGAAAACTGTTTTATTTTGTAGACAAGTTTTATCAGATGAATGTGGAATATTATTTTGCGCCGTAACCTTTAAATTATATAAATAATCGTTATTTTGCGGAACCTCGTGTTTGTCTCTAATTCCGTACTAAAAATTTACCTCATGACACAATTCCGGTAATCTTTGTCCATAATTCCGTGATATTTTTATTTTATTTTTATAAAGCATTACAAGTAAGTACTTGACTGCCATCTCACCTGATGGTAAGTGTGAGTACAGTCGTGAATCCAAACGTACTAACTTGGAAGTGATAAGTAACCCCCAACGATTCCTACACGGCATCGTACCGGAAAGCTAAATAGCTTGGGCTTACGTCTATGCCGGTAGTGTGGTTACCACTGGCCTTTTGTTAATTTGTGTCAATTTAATAACCCCCTTTATTTTTTTATTTTACTATTACTTTCTACAGTAAATATGAAATTATATATTCTGTGAAAATTTTTAGCATCTACCTGTTACCGTTATCAATATCGAGCAAAAACAAGCAAAAAAATTATGTTAATTGTATGGGAGCCCCCTTAATTTTTTTTTGTAGTTGTTATAGCGGCAACAGAAAAAATACATCATCTGTGAAAATTTTAATTGTCTATTATCACATAACGCCATATCTATCATGGTTCAAGAGATACAGCCTGGTGACAGACGGACGGACGGTCGGACAGACGTATGGACGGACGGACGGACAGCGAAGTCTTAGCAATAGGGTCCCGTTTTTACCTTTTGCGTACGGAACCCTAAAAAGATATTGCATGGTCCCCTCCTAAACTTAGTTTTATTACTTATTAGTCAAAGATAAGTCAGAAAACGTTTCATTTTCTCTCCGAATGCTATATTTCGGGTATACCAGAATAAGGGACATAAGTAGAAAATACGTGCACCTTATTGCGGTAGTCAAAAAAATGGTCTCTATTTCATATTTTTAATAAAAAAATAAAGTGAACTACAAGCTAATGTAGTTTTTATATGCTACATATGGATATAATTGGTTATTGTGTGTTTACTTAAAAGTACATAGCGTCGTTTGAAGATGCATTTTGCATAGTGAATACTATCCCTTAGATTCCCATGTGTACTCACCCTTATTCCTGCTAAGTTGGTACTTTATACTTGCCTGTCACCAGAGAGGGCGCCAACTATTTGAATCTTTAGTTGGTAAGCCCTGATGTCTGTCATAGCGTTTTGTGAATTCCTGCGTAGTGTTTTGTGATTTTCTTTTTTCCTGCACTAATGAGTAAAAACGGTGAAAAAGATTACCAAAGTGCAGTGGAGGGAGCTGGGAGTGATGTTTCTCAGTCTCACAAGGAAAAAAGAAGCTGCGACTCATCGTCAGACGAAAGCAGCGGGGACTCCGATTCGGGATCGGGACGCGATTGTTCGCGCCCTCCGAATAAGAGAGCACGAAGATCAAAGGAGAACTCGGACCCACGGGTAGACTTTTTAATGGATCACGTGAGTCAGCTATCTAATTATATTCAGTTATACATGCCGAATAATGTGCAGGCAAGATCTGACTTACCAACTGTCTGTGTTGAGTCACCATTAGGCTCCTCTGCAGAATTTCTAGTGAACCCCAGATCTAGACAGCTGGATCTAGGTGAAAATGAGACAGTTGTAGATGAGAAAAAGATTATAAGAGATGCGCCGGCAGAACGGGTGCAGGCTCTTTGTAGGCTACAGAGGTTCAGTTCAAATCAGTGGAAGGAAGTTAAACATTCAAAAAGCCTACAGACATTGTTAGCTAGGCCAGGTTTTACAGAGTTGAAGATTAATGATGAACTCTGTCACTTGAATAAAGGGAAAGATTTTTTAATGAACACAGAGAGAGTGATGGCTGGGCTTACAAACGGTCTTTTGGAGCACAAGGAACTGATGAGAAACAATTTGCAAGAGATTGTAAATTGGGCTAACAGTTCAACAAATGAGTTAACACCAGACAATTTGTATAACAAAGTAGTGAGTCTCTTTGGGCCAGAGTCCCAGAGTCATAAGAAAATGGATCAAATTTTGCAAGTGGTTTGTGGGAAGAGAGCAGAGTGCATTGAGGTAAGAAGAGACAGGCTCACAGTAGAGGTGCCTAATAAAAATTTACAAGCCACATTGAAGAATGTACCCCCGAGTGCGGATTACCTGTTTGATCCTAAGGCATTAATGCCTGTGATTCAATCGTTGGGGGGATCGGGATCTTGGCTGAATATGCCAACATATCTGAAAGAAGGCAAAACTTTTAAGAATAAAAGCAAGTCTGATCGTGAACCTATTGCTTCCACATCAAAGCATGCAGATCAGGGATATCGTAGCTCAACCTTTCGTCCTGGCAAAAATAGAGCATTTTATAAGAATATAAAAAAGGATACAAAGCCAAATAATAATAAGAAGAATGATTCCTTTCGTTCAAAAGATAAGAAGTGACAATCATATGAAGTTCAGGGGGGTCAGCTAATAGATTTCTTACCAGCCTGGAAAGATCTAGGAGCCAACAGCTTTATCATGAAAATTATTTCCGGGACTCGCATACCTTTCATGAAGAAACCTCCCCTGATATATCCGTACCAAAATTTGATGAACAGATACAAGACCAAAGTTTCATGGGATATGACATGCATAATAAAAGATTTAAAAGAGCAACAGGTTTTGGAGAGACCAAAACAGTTAACACCAAGCTTCCTATCAAAGATGTTTTTAATCCCCAAGAGCAGTGGCAGCCTTCGTCCTGTGTTCGACTTGCGGGGACTGAACAATTATGTTCAGGCCAAACATTTTCAACTAATATCCCATGCATCAGTACCAGATTTCCTACAGGCCCAAGATTGGATGGTAAAGATAGATATTTCAAATGCATATTTTCATGTGCCAATAGCCGAGTCCCATCGGTGCTACCTCAGGTTGGTGTACCAAGACGAATTGCTGCAAATGACTTCTCTGCCTTTCGGCCTATCATCTGCGCCCCGGACATTTGCAGCTCTAACGAACTGGATTGCGGAAATCCTTCGTTCCAGAGGAATTCGGGTTCTAGTCTATCTGGACGACTTCCTCTTGGTCCATCAAGACCAGTCCAAGTTGATTTCTCAGACTGCGGAAGTCGTGAGGATCTTGGAATCTTTGGGATGGCAAATAAATTATCCAAAGTCAATGTTGAAACCAACACACCAATTGGAGTATCTGGGAATAGTCTGGAATACCGAGGAAAACAAGGTCTCACTATCTATAGAGAAAATAAGGAAAGTAAGAATGGCTGTTCTGAAGACATTAAACAAGAAACATTGCACCCTAAAGCAGTTGGAAAAGTTGTTAGGTCAATTGAATTTCGCCAATTTTGTGGTACCAAGAGGCCGACTGCACTGCCGGTACCTACAGATACTCCTCAAACGATTCAGACGAAACTACAAGAGGAAGCAGACGTTGCCTCCTCAAGTGATGGTCGATCTCAAATGGTGGATTCGCGCAATCAAAACCAATTCACTTCTACATCATCGTCCATTCACTCACTTCCTAACGACAGATGCAGCGGATGCAGGTTGGGGAGCCCAGTTAAACGAAATTCTGATGTCGGGTACGTGGACAGAGGAACAGATGAAATGGCACTCGAACTGGAAAGAGCTGTTCGCAGTATATGTGTCGATTCGGAATCGGTCTCATACGCTGAAGGATGCTCATATTCTAGTCCAATCAGACAACCGGACACTAGTGTCATACATACGGAACGAGGGAGGAACTCATTCCCTGAGTTTACTCAATCTAACACGCAAGTTGTTGAGGCTGACAGAAGAGAAGAACATACTCTTATCAGCTCATTACCTCCCGGGGAGGTACAACTGCACAGCCGATCGCCTATCAAGAGGGCAAAGGCTGTCCGAGTGGCATCTATTGCCCACGGCAACAAACCGATTATTTCATCGTTGGGGAACACCAGACATCGACTTGTTCGCGTCTGCAGAAACAGCCGTGGTCAAAAACTATGTTTCTCTAGACTGCAGAGATCACTCAGCGCTGTTCTCAAATGCCTTCAGCAGAGATTGGGATCATCGTCTAGGGTGGATATTCCCTCCGCCCAATCTTATGCCTCGGGTTTTAGCTCAGCTAAACAGAGCAAAAGGTCTTTACATCATCATAGCACCCCTCTGGGAAAAGACCTTTTGGTTAGCGGATCTGAAAGCACGAGCCTTGGAACCACCTATAATGATAGAGAGACTTTCAGAATGTCTGATCGACACTGCGACAGGCCTAGCCCCAGCGCAAGTAGACCAACTGACGCTTCAGGCTTGGTTAGTTGGAGGTGGGGTGAACAAATCTGCAGCTGGTCTGAAAGAGAGAGACAGTTGTTAAGCTCTAGTTGGAGACAGTCAACAATAAAAACTTATTATCCAGCTATTAGAAGATGGTTTAAATGGTGTGATGAGAATAAAGTGAATAGTCTTAGACCACAGTTACAAGAGATAGCTAGATTTCTGGCCTATCTGCATTTACAATTGCATCTTGCGTATAATACAATCTTAATTCATAAATCTGCTATATTCACATTTTGTAAGATCAATTTAGAACAGGGAGAAGAGCAATTGCTTATAAAACAGATTCTTAAGGCTATAGCTACAGCACACCCAGTTAAACCAAAACCACCAGTGTGGGATGCTGAAATAGTATTGGATTGGTTGTCTAGAGAAAGTAACAAGGTCACACTCTTTGAGGCATCACGCAGGACTGCAGCTATTCTTCTGTTGGCATCTGGAAGGCGAGTACATGATTTAACATTATTAAGAATATCAGAAACCCAGATATGTATCTCAGAGGATAGAATAATTCTGTGGCCAGTGTTTGGCTCAAAGACAGATTCAATACAACATAGACAGTCGGGATGGTTACTATTGAAACACCCAAATCCACAAATCTGTCCAGTTAGATGGGTCAAACTTTTAATTTCACTCTCGGCAGAGAGAAGATGCAAAGAAGAAGGGCTGAGTCACTTATTTTTCACTGTTGTGGGCAAACCTCGGCCAGCTTCCCGGACGGTGATTGGAGGATGGTTGAGGTCGGTTTTGAGAGAGGCAGGAGTGACTGCACCTCCTGGTTCATTTAGAGCTGCTGTGGCATCGGCAAGTTGGATAGAAAACCATCCTGTAGAAGACATATTAGCTAGGGGAAACTGGAAAAGTGAACAGACATTCCAAAGATTCTATTGCAAAGAAATAGAGAGAAAGACGAGAGGATCTCAGTTACTGTTTGATAATTTTAAACCTCAGTGATTATGTGTATTGTATGTGTTGATTGTTATTTTTATTTTTCTAAGACAATTTGATTTTTATGTTTGGTTTATAAGTATGAACCATTTAATTATTTCTTTTAATCTAAGAGTTTAAACTTTGAGTTTTAGTCTATGATTTGTAATAAGATGTCATTGGTTTCAGTTTTATTGACACAATGGAGATGTTTGGTCAATAATAAACAATTGCATTTGTCACATAGCGTTTTGTGTTTGTCACCAGCAGAGAACAAACAGGTCTTCAAACGACGCTATGTACTTTTAAGTAAACACACAATATAATATTTTGAATTACAACAAAATTGTTATTGTGTGTTGAAAGAAAAGTACATAGCGTCGTAGGAATGTCTTCCTGGTGAAGACACTATGACAGACATCAGGGCTTACCAACTAAAGATTCAAATAGTTGGCGCCCTCTCTGGTGACAGGCAAGTATAAAGTACCAACTTAGCAGGAATAAGGGTGAGTACACATGGGAATCTAAGGGATAGTATTCACTATGCAAAATGCATCTTCAAACGACGCTATGTACTTTTCTTTCAACACACAATAACAATTTTGTTGTAATTCAAAATATTATATTATATGATTTAGAAAATAATATTCAAGTAATTATGTTGACGTATTAGTCTATTAATTCGAAAGTATGGCATAAAGTGTAATCATTTCAGACTCGATTATAGAAGTAAACATATATAAACTCATATACCGCTATTAGGTCACAGTAATCTGCAGTCATTACTAAACTTATTTACATTAAATATATACATGAATTTAACCCAAGTGAGAAAAAAAAGACGGAAACATTTCGAAAGGATTTTTCTTTATTGCGTGATACGCTCGCAATTAGATTCACGGGCTCAGAACTGTGAACATAATTACGGTAGTGATAAAATTCACAAATTCTTTAAAAATATACTTTATAACACCTCGAATTTACTATAAAACATACTATTGATAACTGCTAAGCAATAATTTCAAAAATTTCGATAAATTTAACTTACCGGCATCACATCATTCCTTATGAAAATTCTACTGTTGCCTTACGCTCACTAAGAACAGAAACGTATGAAACTACTAAGATAGCGACTTGATGCGTTCAGAAGCTCGGTATGGTTTTTAGAACTATTGTTTATCTAAGTAAATCATGTTTTTTTTGGTTGAACACAAACTATAGTTTATGAAGCATTCTATAAAATTACGATTTTATTGATTGTTTTCTTATTTTTCGACGAAAATAAAAATGTCACGGCATAATGTACTATACCGGAATAGTGTACATTTACCTTACCTCTAAATGGCAAAACTACGTTTGCCCCGTCAACTAGTATTTTATAATTGTGCCTAAAAGTTGTATGTGAATAGGTTATGTAAAACTTTTTGCACTAAAATGTCAAAACATTTTACACTTAAAAGTCAAAACTTTTTTTTGAAATTTTTGTCATTTAGCGACACTGACTTGAATTGTTTTTAAACTTTTTCGGATGATGCGAATTTTTATAATTAATTTATTTTTATAGAAATGCCCTTTTATCACAAACCGAGATCATTCAAACCGTTATCCCTTGCCGCCGAGAGCAGATCTGTAAAGAACGGAGTGCATCACGCTATATTCACGTCCAGGTTTGATAAATACGTAGGTGACTGGAGGAACGATTTAAAAGAAGGTGCTTAGCGAAAATATGAAGATCTCTCGCTATGGAATGGTCTTCTCTTTGAGAGACAAGATATATCCTGCCACTTATAAATACACCATTACTACACACAACACAACACTAATAGCTACTCGGACTTACCTTCTGTTACCTCTGTCCAACTTTCACCATTCTCTGAAGTCTCCATTCATGGGCTATGTGCATCACAATGCACATAGCCCATTGGCGAATTGTACTAAGTGGACAGTGTACTAAGTATCTGTACTATAGACATTTTTGACTAAGTTTTTGTATCTGCATTACTTACTTACTTAATTATAATTCTATCAAACAGGAAAAGGATTATTTTTAACTATTACTGGCAAATTATATGAAGGAGACTGGCATAAGGGATTCAGGTAAGAGGATTGCTTTTAGTAGGTATACCTACAGGGATATGCGCGAACTATGCAGTCTTAGAGACCACAGTACGCTTTTGGAACAAAATCCAAAAAATGTATGGGAATGACAGTTGCCATGGATAAGTCACTTGATCAAATATGTCATCTCCATACTTTTTTATTGCGTTTCAAAAGCGAGAAGAAGCTATCGTCGAAATGGAATTGATAAGTCATATGACTAAGTAAGGCTGCCTGTAGGTATAAAATTGGGTCAAAAAAAACTAAAGTCCCGCAATTTTTTAGACATGGATTTGGAACTCTGAGCCACAGACTTCCAAATGGCACTTTCTATTTGGACTACCGAGGGGACTGGGTTCGAGGTAAACCAGAAGGAGTTGGCTGGCGTTACTATGGAAACAGCGACGTTTACTTCGGTTTCTGGAAGAGAGGCCAGCGGCATGGCTACGGGAAGATGTGGTACACAGACGGAACATACTACGTGGGGTACTGGAATATGGGCAAAAGGGAGGGGCTGGGAATGTTTGTGCAAGGTAAATTGAAGATTTCGATGATAATAGTAGTTTATGGTACAAGTGAGTAAAGTTGATGATTACCGCTGAGGCGCCATTGAGACCCGAGCCGTTAGGTGAGGGTCTTAAGATAGAAGAAAATAGATACAATATTATGCCTTATTACGTTGTAGATAGGTTGAGAATGCCGTCTGTAACGGATTTTGTGAAAATTTCAAAATTTCAAAATCGCTAAGTTGATCACGTGACTCGTGCAGACTCCAGTCATTCACAATTTTTTTTTAATTATTTCATTTTATTTTGAGGCGATGGACTGGTTTCTACGACGATCGCAATTCCTTAATATCAAAGAAAATCGAATCGAATACCTACGTAGTTAAAACGTGTAAGTTAATGCGTGAATAGCTGATATGGATTATGGATGGATGTTGTTAGTCTTTCACGCAAAAACTACTAAACCGATTTGGTTGTGATATCTTATAACCTGGACTACTTAACATGTATAATTATGGTCTTGGTCTTTTTTATCCCAGAAAAATTCATGGTTCCCGCAGGTAGGTCTTATTCCATGCCTATTACCAGGTCGCAGAAGCTTTGCTGATGACTGCCCTCCCACTGCATACTACCGCAACTCGCGCTCGTCCATTATTAGACGAATGCGGGCGGCGGCAGTATATAAAATGGGAGGGGAAGTCATCGGCAAAGCGTCTGCGAATGGGTAATTTACAATTTAGTAATATTCTTTTTATCAAGAATAGAAGTGTAAATAAATGTTGCAATAGAAAATGGTAACCGCTACGAGGGCCACTGGGAAGATGACCTGAAGGACGGGCTCGGTCGCTTCTACCACTTGCGCACCGGGCAGCTGCAGGAAGGCGTGTGGAAGCGCGGGGTGTGCGTCCAGTCGAAGGTCTCCGACATCCTCATACGACAGTTTTGCGATCTACCCTCGGAATATCCTATACCAAAGGTAATGAATCGTCTTAACCCTTACTCAACTTAACTTAACTCAACTCAACTTATAGCTCAAAATACTCAACTTAACTTATAGCTCAAAATATCTTTATTTCATATAGGTTGAGACATGGAGATCGCTTTTCTTAACTTTGTTAAGAAAAGCGATCTCCATGCTATCAACCTTAGAAGTAAAAATAAACTTATAGTTCATAAAACAAGACTAGAGAAAATAAATAAATCATTTAAAGGCAATGGGATACGCTTTTATAACAAACTCCCTAATGAAATATTAAACTTATCCCTCAATAAGTTCAAAGTCGCTGTAAAACGAAAGCTCATTAATAAAGCTTACTATAGTATTAAGGATTACTTACATGAATCAAATCCTTGGGGATGAATGAACTGCTGTAATTATACTAGCTCAATTAGTTTTAAAAGCTTTTGTGAAGTGGTGATAACAGAAAACAAAACCCGGCTGAGTTTGTTGTGGGCTTCTTCTCAGTGCAGGGCGCGTTGGAACCCTCGTAAACTTAGTTTTAAGTCGACTTGGAGTTATCACCATACAAATGTGACAAATATCATAAGGACCATTTACAAGCGCCTATATATTAGGCCTATGTGAAATAAAGATATTTCATTTCATTTCATAGGCCTTTTTTTTCGATCTGTGTCGCACAGAGGGCGATTAAAATGGATATTTTGGTGACGAAAATCCCGTCGCGAAGAAAATCTATAACGGAAGTTTCCTTTACTAGTGAACAGAATGGGCATGCATGCAATCACGTGAACTATTTGGTATGACAACTCGATACCGCTAGCTAACTGGAGATAGCGCCATCTATCGAGCGAAAAATCACACATAGAAATATAAAATAGAGTTTTGTTTAGATTTTATTTCAAACTTTTTTTCTATTTAGCGTTCCGCGACACTCGTGTTCTTTTTTACACACTACAAATTAGTATACTTGACTGCGATTTCTCCTGATAGTAGGTAATGATTGCAGCAGTTGGAAGGGGTAGCAAAACTCACCCCTAACGTTTTCTACACAGCATCGCGCTGTGACGCTGAATTGCTTGGCGGTGCGTCTTTGCCGGTAAGATGGAAACCTCGACCGAAGCTTCCCACCAGACTATACGACCTGAGACAATTTGGAAATCATACATTCCTTAAATTGTTTGGCGGGAATCGAACTCGCGATCGGCACTCGAATCCGGGGGCGCTTGCACTAAAGAGGTCGTCAAAGACTTATTTTTCTTGTTTTCTACAGTTTTATTGTTTTTACAGGAAACACTGCAAAATTCACGAAAACTTCTAGAGGAAAGTGAAAGGTGGCTGCAACAAAAAATAGGGGAGGCTGATAAACATTTAAAACAATGCATCGATCAAATGTAACATTTATTTATGGGTAATAAAATCAGATCTTCTTACAGTTATAGTACAAAACTTACAATCGTTACAGCGTTTGTAATTGTCTTTAATTAAAACGCCTTTAATAAATGAATATAATTTTATTAGCATGTCATTATTATATATCACAGTTATTATACAATTTAAGTATGTACCTAGGTATATTTTTGACTCTGTTGTTTGCTTTATCATACCTACTTTACGATTCCTGTGATATTAATGTACCTAATACACGGACATTAATATCATGCAATATGACGTATATGTATAAATACATAATATAAAGCTTCAGTGAATTCTAACTTGCATGTAATAAAGTACCTTAAGTACATTAGATAAAATTGTTATGCCAATTTTTGCTACCTCCGAAACGGTTCAACCGATTGTTTGTTGTTCGGTAGGAGAGTACGGTATTTTTTTATATCCCTAATGGCAAAACAACGTAGCCTGGTCAGCTAGTTACATTTATTATTATTATTAGTTTTTTATAATATTTATTTTATTAGTTTTATTTGTGTAATCTAGTGTCACAGATATGGAAGTGTATGTAGTACCTAGTGTGTACTTATTTGAATTTAGGTATAAATATTAAAGTTTTGCACCACCTGCAGGCTGCAGTCCTCTGTATTTTCCTTATCTGTAGGTTGCCTGACAGAGATCGCTTCTTAACGATAAGGTCGCCTTTTGTACTAATTAATTTTTTACTCCTTAGTTATAATATTATGTTTTGTTTGTGGTGTACAAATAAAGTGTTAACTAAATAAATAAATATATTAAGTATATTTAGATACTACATGACCCGGCAAACGTTGTTTTTCCGTTTAGTTTAGGATATAAAGAAATAGGAAGTGAGCGCCAAAACAAACGATAAATAATAAAGACCTCTCAAAATGGCAGCGGTGGTCGTTCACACGTCTCATTTCAATAATACTGCAATAAATATTTACATTAATATCATCTATCGGAGTTGGAGGCTGTCTGTGTGTATGATTGACACATTATTGAGATTCATATCCGATTCTAGGGTGACCACACGATTTCATGCTGGAAAATTGTAAAATTTTAGTATTACCTACAGTAAGTACAAATTCATGGTCCTATATTTTTGTGTGGTTGCCCTACACTTAAAAGGTTATACTTTTATTAAGTACATACACAGTAATAATTGGCTTTTAAGTCTCAATGATACTAATGGACTTACATAAATTAGAGTACATAAAAAGTTAAAAACTAGTGCTATCCTGTTCACTATGTTCCTTATTGAAAAGGATAGAATTGTACTCTTGTTAATGGTTTAGTTTTGAATTTAGAACACGTCCTGAACCATTCACTAAAGGGTGCCACAGACATTGTAATGTTCAGATTATTGATATATATTATTAATTATCATTTGCGATTCAATCTTCGAACGAGTAAGCAAAATTACCTTCGTATCCAAAGATTCAAATCGCTAGATGAGCCTTAAGGCCCCTAAGCCTACATTACGCACATCGAAAACGTCAAAAAACACGATGAGTGAGCGCTGTCAGCATGCTGTAGTAGCGTGATTGTATGACTGGAAACGCAAGTGCAAATTTCGTTTAAGAGTAAATGAGACGTCACTTTTTAATTATGTCGCTGTGTGTGTGTAAGATGACAACGTGTTGCAGACAAGACAAAACGTGGACGTTTTTGGAGGCTTATCTAGCGATTTAAATCTTTGTTCGTATCCAAATTAGATTGTATACAGAATTTATTTTAGGATATCTCAGCAAACACATGGTAAATGCCTGGGACGGTTTAACAATAAATGTTAGCTATTTATTTTTACGTCTATCAAGGTAACATTTTCGGAAACCTTAACTTATTCACAGTAGATACAGACTACAATGAATATTTGTAGATGAGCAATAACCTCAAGGTCAGTTTCAAGAAGGTGATAACAGAGTCCGAACACGAATAAAATGCCGCTTACCGTTTTACGAGTCACGGTTTACAAGATTTATGGAGGTTTTGTGTCTTTTTATGCGCCTCTTTGACTCAACACCACCACAAAAGCACACAGCAATATGACATTGCTAGCTCAAATGAAATAAAATTCGACAAATATATAAAAATGACAGTTGTCTGTGCGGAAGACACGTGATCAATTGAGCGAACGGATATGTCATTCTCATATTTTTTTTACTTTCGTTCCATTTGAGCCATCAACCGGTATCTGCTACGATAACAAAATATGGTGAAAGCGTTGCATCACGAATTCAGTCGCAAAAACACCGCTCGAGAAGGGTTAAGATCCACACTGTTCCTAAATAATAGGATTACTTCTGACATATTAAAAAAATTAAATCGCTGCACTATGAATAAAGAACAAAATAAGTAAATTCCCTGATATACCAAAATTTGAGCAAATATATTTTCTGAACATATTACAAAACCATGAAATGTGATTGCATTCCAATGATATATTTCTGATTCGTACTGCCAAAATTCTAGCAAGAAGTCCTTAATCTTGTACAAATACAAATTCATCAATCAATATCAATATCATCAATATCAATCATCAATACATATAATAAATCTGTAGAGGTCGAATTTCTGTACAAATAAAAAAAATGCTAAAAACGGAGTCAGGAGGATGTAAGAAGTGAAATAGAACTAATTTAAATTTTTTCAAATTTTTTGTTTCTCTGTTTGTCTGTTTATCTGTTTGTCTGTTTGTACGGGCTAATCTTTGGAACGGCTGGATCAATTCCAATGAAATTTTGTGTGGTGGTAGCTTATGTCCCTGGTCAACATATAGGATACTTTTCATCCCGGTAAAATAAAGAGTTCCCGTGGGATAGTTAAAAAACTGCAATTAATTTAACAGCTTTGTAAACAACAACTAATGAACTTAATTTAGTAAAATTTGTTATGCTGATACTTTATGTTGCCTCTTTAACAAAATATATATATAGTAAAACTTATTAATCCAATCGAGTTCCCGCGGGAAAGAAAACTACAAAAACAGTTAGCAGGCATCTTTCAAGTAACGGATTTAAATGAAATTTTATGATCCTAATTTATAAAATTTGAAAAATTTGAGAGATTGAAAATTTTGAAAAATTTGATTTTTAAATCTGAAAAATTTGAAAGCACCCGTGGGATGTTTAAAAAAACCTATAGCTACTTATCTACGTAGCACAATCAAAACGGGGTCGAAATTTCGACAGTTAAAATCGTCCTTTTGATCGTGCAACTAGGTATAACTATACAAGATAACCCGTACGTAGCAGGAACGGGTTGCTACGTACACAGCAGCGCATCAGAATGCTTAATTACAATATCTGGGTGTTGGTATCATCTCAGAATAAGATAAGTTTGGTTAGTATGGATATTACAATCCACGATGACACGCCCCACTCTGTCTTACTCCATGCGAATTGAGTAACATAAGCGATTTCGATAGAGTGTATAAGTAGAGGAAGACCAAAGAAGATATTATAGGTAAATTGTGTGACAGAAGATAGCACGTTGACAGGAGAGATTGGAAGAAGACTCCTTTACGGGTCCATCGAACCCAGGGACCACTCATTTATCTTGGGAAAAATTAAGAAATTCCACGGGAAACATTTTTGTAAAAAAAACGAACTGCACGCGGGCGGAGCCGCGGGCAACAGCTAGTTTGACTATAAATAAAATATTTTTGTTTATTTCGAATAACATTTTAACTATTATTATCAGTCTGTAAATACCTGCAGAATTAGGAACGTGTCAGCTCTCATTTACGAGATTCTAATTTGTTACTAAATTAAATAATCAAACGTTTTCTTTTTCGAGAAACAAAGTTATTCGATCAATATATGTAACACCAATCTATTCATAAGGTATGCAAAACTTTAGTTATGTTAAAAACACCCGAAAATAATTACTTAGATTATTATGTAGTGTCTAATGTCTATGCATAGTCTTATAAAATAAACCGCTAAACTGAATTATACGCGAATTTATAAAAGCTTAATATTTATACCTATGTTCGCACCAAAACACTTAAAATAATAAGAATAACTAACAGCTAAAATTATTAAACTATCATATCCAAATTGGTCCATCCAAGTTTGTAGCTAATGTCAAATTTATAAATCGGATAGGGCAATTTTGGATAGGATAGATTACTACTTTCAGCCATAACTAAATAAACAAAGGAAGTTATCTGATATGCAGCTGCAACATTCCTAACCATAATACCACACAGTCATATCATACTATCCTGCTCTGGTCCAACAAAGTGAGATTGTTCATCCGACCATCGTGGTCATCCATTTCGATTTGCTCCTTCAGAAGCTCGAGCTCCTTGATACCGGTGACCGTCACCTCGTACTTGTGCGTCGCTAGCGACAGGTAGAAGTGTATCGCGAACGCCAGGAACACTATCATGACAGGTATTAGCACAACGCAGGCCGACCACGCGGCGGTTTCGCTTAGATCGTAGAACTTCACCCAGCATAGTATGGCGATTTCTACAAGGAAAAGGATGAGGCCGAGCAGAGTGGAGAACGCCCACGCTATTTCGATATACCAGTGCAGCCTCTCGTGCGGCGATTCGTGGACGAGTGATATGCTGTGGAGGTTACCGACAGCTTCGATGTTGGGCAGGATGCAGGTGCTGATCATCAGCGCCAGCATGTGGACCGCTACTAGAAGTGTGGTGCATACCGTGAACGCGACGAGCATCGCTGGCGGCACCTTCGTGTCGTTGGGCGGGTTCAACTGGACTTCTACCATCGCCACCTGTAAAGAGAATGTGAGAAATATTTACTCCTTGATGCGAGACCTTTTATAATATCGCAGCTTCGTAAGACTAGCTTATATACATAAAGGTCGCAATTCTTTGCTGTTGCTGTGTTAATAAAAATGGGAAGAGACCGCCTGATGCGCAATTACGAGGCCGGCTTTACGGCAAGCTTGCCGGGTACCTTATAGACGCCGCCGCGCTAGCCGTCCAGGGGCCTGATTGCGTAAGAACAACGTATTAATAATAATTATTGACCGGGAGTCCGTATGGAAGGGGAAGGAGCTGCACGGACGCTTTTTTAAGGCTCTTCATGAGCCCCACGTGGATAGAAAAGCGTCCGTGCAGTGGCTGCGTTTCGGTGACCTCTTTGGGGAAACCGAGGGTTTTGTCTGTGCAATACAAGATCAGGTGGTTAAGACGCGGAACTACCGAAAGTACATTCTGAAGGATGGCACTCACGACATTTGTCGAGCCTGTCGCCATCCCGGTGAGTCACTCAGACATGTGCTTTCGGGGTGTTCGGCGCTTGCCAACACTGAGTATTTGCACAGGCACAACCAAGCAGCCAAAATCCTCCACCAAGAGCTTGCTCTGAAGTACGGACTCCTGGATGAGAGGGTGCCCTATTATAGGTACACACCGGTTCCTGTCCTCGAGCACGGCGGCGTCCGGCTCTATTGGGACCGGTCAATCATCACGGACAGGACTATCTTGGCTAACAAGCCTGATATCGTGGTGATGGACCGGGCACAGTCGCGGGTGTTTTTGGTGGACATCACGATCCCGTATGACGAGAACCTCGTGAGAGCTGAGACGGAGAAAAAACGAAAGTATCTGGATCTGGCTCACGAGGTTTCCGCCATGTGGCACGTGGAGTCCACTGAAACCATTCCAATCGTGATATCTGCTAATGGTTTAATCCCAGTCAGCCTCGCTCACCATCTGCGGCGACTGGGTTTCCGTGGCAGTTCACTTGCGGCCAAGATGCAGAAGGCGGTGGTGCTCGACTCGGCTAGGATAGTCCGTCGGTTTCTTAGCCTGTCGCCCTGACCCCCGGCCGTTTGGTCTCCCCTGCCGGGGTGTAGTCCTCCGCCCGGTACATATATGTATGTGTGTAACGTTTATGTATGTTTATTTAATCTATGTGTATGTAAGTAAGTTTATCATACGTCTTTGGTTTTTATATATATTTATCATGTGCCGGGTGTGAGAGTTAAATCAAATATGAAAATAATAATAATCTTTATTAAAAGGTATATACCCAATTGCGCATCATAATAAAATTAAATACAATAATATATTAAAATAAAATAAAATAAATAATACCTCTTTTAAAATAATAACCTAAAATAAATTAAAATCTATATTTAGGTCTATTTCCTATTAGCCTCCCGATGCACCGAACGCCAATGTTTGAAAATTGAGCAATCCAGACACCCGGCCAGCGTGCTCAGGATCTCATTTTTGGAGTCTCGCAACCGGCTCCAGAATGTTGCGATTCGCGATCTCATGATCGCAAAGAAATCCGGTACTCTGGCCTTGGCGAACATGTCTGACGCGCTGCAGTACCGAGGCAACTTCATCAGGATGCGATAAGCATCATTGTATTGCACCCTGATGTTGTTGATGGCACGCCTGGTGTACTTCGCCCAAAGTTGACATGTATAGAAGCATAAACAGTATGCTCTAAACAATGTCACCTTCACTGGGTCAGTACACCTGGCAAAGCGACGCGACAGCATGTTACACCTCACGGACAGAGCACGTCTTTCCCGTTCAATGTCCTCGTCGTCTTTGAGATCCTCGGTCACAATGTGACCGAGATATCTGAACCGCTCAACCCTCTCAAGTTTCTCCCCGTCCAGGAAAACATCGGGGATAGAATCCGGACCTTTGCCTGAACGGAACACCATCGCAACTGTCTTCTTAACGTTATACTTTAAGCCGTGTTCTGCAGCATAACGCTCGCAGATCGCTAACAGTTTGCGGAGACCACTGATTGAGGGACTCAGAAGCACCATATCATCGGCGTAGCTAAAGTTATTCATACATGTGGATCCTATGTGACAGCCGACCCTGGTGGCCCTCAGTTCCCCAATCAGGTCGTTCACGTACAGACTGAAGAGGTCGGGAGAGGTCAACCCTCCTTGGCGCACGCCGCATTCTAGCCTGTATTCGCTAGAGGTCACGTCGCCCCATCTTACACTATTCGTTTGGTTTCCGTACCAGTATCTCAACAGATTCACCGTCCTTGTAGGTACATTCGAGCCGTACAATTTCTCCCACAGTAAATTATAATTTACGAGGTCGAAGGCACGACTCAAATCGAGAAAGCATGCGTAAACCGATGTAGCTCTCCTGACGTAGTGGTTAACGGTTGCTTTAAGTCTAAAAATCGCTGAATCTGTCGAGAGACCGGGCTGGAAACCAAACTGTGCATCGTTCACCTCGATGTTTTCCTTAAGACTTGGATGAATCATACTTTCCAGTATTTTCCCTAACACAGTACCTAACGAAATCGGTCTGTAATTCTTGAGATTGGAAAGGTCACCCGTTTTGTTCTTTGGTATTGGAACTACCACGGTACTCATTAGCTGTTTTGGTAAGTAACCAAAATTTATGCAAGCATTATATAGGGTGGCTAAAACCCCATATATTGCCTCACCAGCATACAAAATATGTTCCAGGCTTAGACCGTCGAGGCCCGGAGATTTTCCCCTCTTCATCTTGCGAACTACCGCAGCGACGTCATTAGCAGTAAAACATACGTTGTCAATATCATCAGCAGTACGTTCAGTGGGCGCATTAGCAGTCCGAGCCGATATTGGATTTATCCTGAAGTGGCGTGAAAATAAGTCAGCAATCTTATTTCTGTCATTTTCACCATCGACGGTCACGGGTACATTCTTTTTATAATTTAAAGAGTTTGTAGATCGCCAGAACTTAACAAAGTTTTTATCGGACCTGTGCATTGCTAGCACGTCTAGCTTAATTCTCTCCTCATTATTTTGACACCACTTCAGTTTGTTCTTAAAGGTCTTGCGACTTTGAACCATGTTGTCATATAGCTCCCCTGTATTTGGTTTACCACTACAGCTCCACCACTCATAATACATTTTAGCCATTAGGTGACTGTTTTTAACGTGGTAGTTCCACCCAAAGTAGTATTCATCGTTATCGTAATCGTTTGCAAATTCTGCCCACCGATTGGCTGACGGAAATCAGGGAACCAATCACCGGGCAGAATTTATAAACGATAGCGATGCATACGTTATTCTTACACAATCTAGCGACTGTTTCTCAGTAGTGGGAATTATCTGTATCTAAATCAAAATCTGAGAGAAAAAATTGACACTCCTTTATCCAAGACCAACAGCCAGATAAGTCATATGGCAGTGGCACCATAGTGTTACTCCAAATAAAAATCTTGATAAAATTATAAAGTTGAAACCACTATAATAGCAATTAAAATCTGATTAGATTGTCTGTCTTTCTTATCAATCAATTGTAATGATGCAATTGAAGACAGGTTGATAAGTAAATAGCTAGTTAATCATCAGAAAAGTGAATAAAACACATTATTATACTTGAATTTTGAAATCTGCTATGTTGTTATTTTGTTTACAAAACGATGTACCTACAATGAAATATCTAGCGATACCAAATCTATAGACGTGATTGCATGCGTGCCCATTTTGACTAGGAAGAGAAACTTTATAGCCTTTCTTCGTGACGGGATTTTAGTCGCACAAAAAATCCATTTTTTCCGCCTAGCCCCATGCGCGATACCCTTCGATAAGTATAACTTAAATAAAAAAGTTATACTTGCCATCGCAAAGCCAGACAAAAGGGCAGAAGTTTTGCTAGAAGCCTTGAGTTTTGCGCGGCTGAGCTGCAGCTTCCGCCAGGACAGGTACGCCGGCGTGTGTAGCGCGTCCCCCGACTGGATCGGCGCCTCCCCCGACATCACGCACTTGTGCTGTCACATCAAACAGATTCGATACACATTTGATATTGTACAAGATTATAGCAGTTGTAGAAAAAAATGACATGAATATCCTCAAAGTACCTACCTACCTACCTATGTATGGTTCCCGTGGGATTTGTCAAAAACATGAATTTGGCTTAGATTAGGAATGAAGTTTATGATTGATTGATTTTATCCTGAACACAAATGCTACTTTTTATCTTGGAAAGGAAAAATCCATGGTGTCCGTGGGATTTGTACAAACTGAAATTCACTTGGGCGAAGCCGCAGGCATTTTCTAGTTTAACTATAATTAGGTACATCCTTATGTACCTGGCGGGAGCTCTGCGGATACCAAGTGAATCCCGTACTCCCGCTAGTGAGTCTGTCATGGAAATAGATAGTTTTCAAGCAAGCTTCACATAACCCCTCCCTGATGAAGCAATACATATTAAAGCATTTTTGCACTTTAAAAATAATTATTTATTATACAAAGTTGTTAATTTTAATGTAAACAACTACAGGCCGAGAACGATAACGTATATATGTCACACATATATTAAACATATGATTGGATGTTTAACTCATTGCTTCAATTTTTTCTGAATGCAAGAATATGTTTTGCCTACAAAGGTTATAAAGCATTTTATGGAAAACTTAGTAAACTTACCTATACAATAAGAAACACATAAACTTATTAATATTAAAAGTATATTTTACTAAAACATAAAAACTGTGTTAATTGGTATAAAAGCAGCTATAACTAAGTAAATAAACTACATAATGTGGATAATGTTATTTTGAGGTGACAATACAAATGCAAATTTAACAGTAGATAGGTATAGGGTACCTCTTTATGACATTTATATCAAGAAAATTAACATAATTATTCAGTGTTATACTTTGTAGACATAGAGTTATATGTTTCAGATCAGAAGCTTATAGAAACAAAGATTTAAATCGCTAGATGAGCCTAAACCTCCAGGTTTTTGTCTTGTGTTCAACGTTGTCATCTTACACACACAGAGATGTAAGAAAGAGATCTCATTTACTCTGAAACAAAATTTGCACTTGCGATCTTTGTCACACAATCGTACACTACAGCATGCTGAGAGCACTCACTCAGCATGTTTGTGGACGTTTTTGATGTGCGCAATGTAGGCTTAGGGCTCATCTTGCGATTTAAATCTTTGTACAGAAACATAAAATCTACATGGTACCTATTTGAGTTTATAAAATCTTTGAACTTAACTTATTTAATAGTCCAATTTTTTTTAATATTTCTTGTATACAGCACTATTAATGAGACCTATAAAATTTATAAACTTGAATAGATGCCATTATCAAACAGAATATTATTAATTTTCATTTAACCATTAGCAAAAAAGGCAGTTTTGTTAAGAACAAACACAGAAAGCAAATCTCTGCAACACAAATAACATTGACCTTATTCAAAGTAAATAGTCACAGTTAATATTCTATGGGAATTACAATATGCATCAAATCGTTTTTCAATAATAATTGCTAATCGTATAAGAATTATATTATTTACCAGTAAAAATATTAATAAACTGTAAGTATGAATTATGTAAAAAAAACATACTGCAGTACCTTAAATAGAACAATACCATGAAGATTTACTTGAATATTCTAAATAAATTACATATAGAATATTAAATATTTAACTTCTAATTATGTGAAGAGATTATTTACATAGATGTTTCATTATATTTTCAATGGAAACTAATGGAACCACATGACGGAAGCCCTTCTGCCCCAAATTAACGCTAATCATAAACTCACATCAACTCAAAAACTGATGATATCCATCCCCAAAGTTTGTGCTGGACTGAGTTTATTGCTTCACTTAACCTGTCATCAATTCCACTAAGAAAACAATAAATTAGCATAAAACAAAACAATAATTGTTATGATGACAAAAATATAATTAGTATAATAGACTTGTACAATACTAAGAACATGCGAAAATTGATTATTTATTGCTCTTATCTGAAAGTTTATTTAAAAACAATAACTATAGATAGTAGATGAAAGTTGTTCTTGTAGTGCAAACATATTTTAATATCTTAAGGAAAATGTTCACTGACGACTTTTGTGGAGTAACTAATAAAATGGTCAACTAATATATCAGTATTCTTGTTGAAAAAAAAGTATTAAGTAAGACTCAATCAAAACAAAAGGGGAATCTGAACTTTATGAATTAAATCTTAGGGTAAATAGTCTTAATCAAACTGAATTGTATGGGTATCTTAGTTTATATAAATGATCTTGAATTCAAGGAAAATAAGTAACACTAACACAACTTTAAGTTTTGTTAACTTGATAAATTTAACTGGGCATATAAAATAAAAGATACAGCTGTAGCAAAGGCAACATTACAACTTACAAATTATAAATAGAAAAGATTATGAAGTACAATCGTACTATAGAACTGCGCTAATTAATCAGCTAAATAGGTACGAACTTGTGATTAATCACAAAGCGATATGTACGGTACAAAAACTTGCCGAGTTGCTCAGTGCAAATTGCTGGAAGTCTTAGGATTATGGCATACCTTCGTCAGGTTTGGACACCAGCTATTAGAATGACTGTAACGAATGTTCTGATGCCCGACTGTGCTCGCTGACCAAACCGACATACCTAAACAAATGGCACAGCACGACAGTCCTTCAGATTATGCAGCCGAGGTCACTGGCTTGCAGGTTTATTTTTCTCCCATGGGCGGATTATGTTTATGATCACTTTATAAGCCTCGTATTAAGTAGGAGTTAGGTAGGAAAATCAAAAGAGAACATTTGTATTGACACCGAATACTCTGTCGCGAATTTTTGTGGTCTGTGCGTGCGCGAAACGAAAGAGCACTCGGTAGAGAGTATTTATATTCTTTGAAAGAGCATTTGTAAAACAAAACGTAGTGATTATATACTCTTTGAGCATTTGATTTTGATTTTTGACTTTTGATTTGTCATTTGCATTTTTGACATTTCCTTTCCTTGCCATTTAGAAACGTCAAAATCATAAAATAGTGGTCTAGTCTAGGGTCTAGTGGTCAAATTTAAACTTATTAGTAGTCTATGGTTGCATTAAATAAAGGTTTCAAATAATTTCAATTCCTTGCTATTAATAAGCTTTGAATAAGCTGAACTGTTTTATTAATGGTTTTATTTGGTGTTAAAAAAGGGGTGACTAATACAAAAATAACAAAAGCTTTTTATAACCAATATGTTGTAATGGTACAAATATCCGAATTTTAAGGGTGAGGCGCCATTACATGGCCATTACAGTTGCGATGGTATATTCAATCTGTGGCGATTACAGAGAGCTCTTTGTGCAGCAGAATTCGGAGTTCAGTGATTTCAATACTGAGTTTCGGTATCTCGTAGGATTCCAATTATTTAATCTTCCTGTAGCTCAAAAAGAATAATATTACTAGAATACTTTGTGAGTTACTCACGTCAGACTCAATAATCGAAATTATTTCTTGAAATGAACACATGCAACTTTTGATATATACATGTGATAATAATACTTGCAATCCTGCAATTTAAAAGCATAAACCTAATATACGAATTACAAAATGCAAAAAATCATATAAATTTGAATTTGGCGGGCAGAGGTTTTTAGTTGAGAATACAATATTGTGAGAATACGCACCTTATACGCACCCCCTAAACGAAGCTGACTTTAGTAGTCTAGTAGTCTAGTAGAGGAACCCTTAGAGTTTAAAGTTTTAAATGGTCTAAAACGGAACCCAACGATCTTCTGTTGTCTGTACTCTGTGGCGAAATCGGACCCATGTCCCATAAGTGTAGTCTAAGCCTAATTCACAAGTGATTGATGCAGATCAAGAGGAACAGAGATTAATAGATTTGTCTTGCTCTAACTCGTCCAGAGCAAAGAGCAAGGCATAGGCATCCAAGGCTCCAAGGAAAGCAACTGACAATTTCAGACAATTGACAAATGGCCACACTTGTGACTTGACTTTACTACTTTTGTAACGGTATTGCGTCCGTACGGGAGTGTCTACGAAACTCGGACGCTCTTGTGGACGAGAATGATAAGCAATTCGTTTTGCTAGTGTATAATGTAGGGCGGATAAAGTTTGTTTTGGTGTACCTACTACTGGAAAACAGTGAATCGATGCTACGGCTGGATTGGGGCTTGTGATCAGTGAGTTACAGGATTCGGGTGCAGTGACGTTGTGACAGGAACTGTAAACATTTGATCTGTGACTGTGGCTGAGTGGATTTTTCTATTTGTGTTTTCGCGATGGCCGAAGCCGCAGCAGCTGCTAGCACCAACCCGAACGCTGAGATTGTGAGGGGCCAGGTGTTCGAGGTGGGGCCGAGGTACAAGAACTTGCAGTACATAGGCGAGGGGGCCTACGGCATGGTTGTGTAAGTCATTTTGCACCTGTTTATCATTGCTTTTATGAGTTTTCCTTGTATTAATTACAATACAACTACTGATACTGTGATCAGTGTTTACGTTTTTGTTTCTCTTTATTTCCTGTTTGGTCTACATTTTATTGTGAAGCTTTAACCAAATTTGAACTATTTAGCTTCGTAAATCTCAAACAGTCGATTCAATTTCATTTGGTTGACTGAAGTAAGAGGCATTACAAATTTTCCAAACCCTAAAATAAACATAAGTAATTAGTTATCATTTTATAGGTTATAATTTAGCATCACTTTAAGTTTTAAGGCTTTAAATGGATAAAAATATATGGATGACTTTAAATGAAGGTAACAATAAAACGAACTATACTTCTTAACTTATAAAATAAACTGGGTGGTGAGGCTTTAAATCAAGTCGCCTTCATTCAAAGTTGCGAGCTTCTAAGACTGTTAAAGAGAATGAGTGAACGCTAAAGAGTTTCCTCAAGCTATCACAAAGTTGAGGGTCTTATACCCATTTGCAAAAGTTTATTGTCACAAATAACTTAGAATACAAGGGTGAGTGAAGCGAGTTCGGGACTTGAGGGCACCCCTACTCAGATAACGGATAGGTGACGAAGAGGGCCTTGCAGGCCCCGCCATGCTTCTGAGTGGTTACTTTCTTTTATGACAACCCAAAAATAGGAGCCCCATGAAGTGGGGCTCCGTTGACTGAGCTTTTAGGAGGGTAAAAGATGTTATGATACATAAACTGTACTAAATTGTTGTATGTCATCTGCGGTCTTATGTTCTATGCATTGGCTCTGTGCCTCTGTGGTGTCAAGAAAATATTGTAGCGAGAATGTCCTTGTAAAAGTGTTTTGATTAATAAAGTAAATAGTATAATGAAGAAGTGTTTTTTTATTATGAAGAGACTCACATCAGAACAATATTTATACCAACAATAAAAAAAGATATATAATGTTTTAAGAAATATTCAAATCACCCGATTTCAAAACCCTTACCGATAAGCTACTCAGTCCATTTATTATGTAATTCACTTTTTACAATCTGACATAACATAGTGAGCATCTAGAAATTATAGTAACGGATCTTTCAAGTACTGTTTTTATAGGGAAGCCATTATTGAGCCTTTATTGCCCTTCTGTCTGTCTGTCAGTGTTCCTTATCTAATGAACCATAAGTTTTCACAGAGTATATTTCTATTGATATGTTATACTTCATTATGGTGCTTGAAATCTCAGTGAAAATTTACCACGGTGGCCAAAACAGTTGGTCTATGGCCAAAATATAACCACAAATAACCATTTTAATAAAATACAAAAAAAATTAAATGGTTATAAAATTAGCAATCTTGGAGATTTTTGATTTTTTCTGCATCTTTAGGGTTCAACACATTACGCTCCAATGCACCAATCATTTTATTTTCTTAAGAATGCACTGACCTACGTTTTCTCCATACATTCAAAATACCAAATCATTTGTAATTCGTGCATATTTCGATCATGTTGTGGTGTTATTTGGATTCATATACTAATAATCTATGCTCCTGACCATATTTGGTTCAGAAATACTTCTTTAAAACGAAATAATAATCAATTTTGATCAAAATTTTTATAACTTCGGTTGAGTTCCGTAATACCAAAAATTATGAATAAAAACTTGAAATTTGCCCTAATTACAAATGATTTTGGTATTACGTTTGTATGGGAAACATCGTGGGTTAGTGGACTCAAAGCCATGAAATCAAATTAAAATTAAGTGATTTTATTGGTGCAACCCACAATTGTAGCATACCAATATAGCACATCCTTGGCAAACAAAGCCATGACAATATTTCCACAGCATAAGTCTTCTCAACCCATTGAAAGTCAAAACCCCTAAGTTTTTATTTTTCACAAAGACAATACTTTCAGGCTCTTTTGAAAAGTCAACTCTACTGCCAACTCCAGAAAGTTGGTTTGCACCGAATACTGGAAAGAAACCAGAAGAACTGTGATATAATATGTAGGGGTCTCTCCCTATCACTCTCCCTCCCCCTCTCTCACTCTCTCTTCTCTCACTATCCCTCACCCTCTTCATCTCCCTCTCCATCTCACTCAACCTCCCCCTACCTCTCCTCTCACTATCCCTCACCCTCTTCATCTCACTTACCCTCCCGCTCCCCCACTCCCTCGCCCACTCTCTATCCCTCACCCACTCCATCTTCCTCTTCCTCTTTCTTCCTCCCTCCGTCTCCCTATCCATCTCCCTCTACTTCTCCTTCTCGCTCGCCTTTACCTTTTCCTATCCCTCTCCCTTTCCTCCTCTCCCATTCCCTCTCACTCTCCCACATCTCACCCTCTACCTCTCCCTCTCCTCCTCCTCCCTCTCCCTCTCCCTCTCTAAACTCTCCAACCAAATGTTGCTACCATAAATTTAGAGATTTATTGCATAGACTTACTAAATGTAGAGATTCTACAACATATTATTTGCTTCCAATGGACATCGAATACTTAGTTAGGTCGCTATTCCTGTCTAATGTTGGACATCCTTCACGAAAATTCCAGTCACGTACGATCGTCCTCCCGTGCAATAATCATCTTCAAACAGCGAAGCCTATTTCGTAATGGCGTAGTGCAAACATAATATTAATACTATCAGTTTCTCATATTGATGAGTCTCGAGGTGCGTCATTATTTTAATGTATTCCAATTCACAATAACCAATTCGTAAAAAAGTTGAAGGCTTTCTATAAGTCGCACGTTTATTGACGTAACGTATTATCTTTTCTAGGTCGGAGTACAATCTGAACTTATGTTTGCGTCATAAAACACGTTTCCTAGGTAGATACCTATAGATACTTTAATTCACGATGAAGCGCCCCACTCTGTCCACAAACACCATAAATCGAATAACATAAGCGATTTTGACAGTGTGGGGCGCGTATTTGTGGATTGAAATATCTTTTAATTCAATGATGGATTTACTGTAAGGATTAACGGTAAACATTTAAAGGGTAAGGACCACAGAATATTATATTACTTAAATATTATGAACAAAGAAAACTCTGGCCTCAACTGGCCATGGCACGTCGCAATAACTTGTAATAACTACATGATCTAAATTAAAATCAAAATTCAATAATTTCTATACAACTAATATCATCTCAGTGGAAGGTTGCTTTGATTTTAAAGTTTAAGATAGATGTTCATAAATAATTCTTCTTTGAATTCGAAATATTTACGCCTGTATAAATTCTGAATGGATTAAATTTAAACTAGTTATTGTTTTTTTTTATGCTACACAAGTTAGTACTTGACTGCGATCTCACCTGATGGTAAGTGATGATGCAGCCGAAGATGTTAGCGTACTAACTTGTTATTTCTAAGTTTATGTTTATTGGACTAAAATTCAGCAAGTTGTGTTTTCACTTTTCGCTCAATCTATAGTTCAGTCATCCATTTTCTTGGTTTGTTGGATTAGACCTAGGACTCTTCCGAATCGTATTTCATTCAAGAAACGATTGTAAGCCTTCGTCTTTTATTACAAAACTAATCAATTTTTTATTTTAGAAATTTCTACTTTTGTATTCAGATTTCACATTAGTAATTTCAATTTGTAATTGCTTCTTAATCTATGTTTCTTATTTTGGTCTAAAAGACGATGTTTATATGGCCAAATTAAAAGAAAAAAGATATTTGCAGCCCCTATCTTCTGTAGTTCGCTACAGTAGGTGGGCCGGATGTGAATACCATTGTTCCTTTTGTTTAAGGTGTTGCGGCCCTACGAGCCCGCGAAATTCAAATTTTATTTAGTTTTTCGCAAATATTAGACTAACTAAACATTTTAGATTTATGGCAATGCATTTTGCGGGCCTACTTTTTATGCATCTACATGTTTTTAATAGAAACTTTGCTCGAAAGTTCCCACTCATCTCATATTGGTTCCCGAAAGATAATTTTTTGCAGTTTCCCAGATTTCGAGCTATCGGGAACCAATATGAAGTAAATGAGTATTGTTGAGCAGAGTTTTTATTAAAAACATGTAGATGCATAAATTCTGTGCTCGCAAAACACATTGCCATTAACCTTCGATGTATAATTAGCCCACTATGAGCAAAAAACTAAATAAAATTTGAATTTTCGCGCCCGGATGTTACCCATTGCCCTTAACTCAGCTACTCGGGAACGGGTATGGGGGGACGATGGAACTAACTAATTGTTAGCAGCAAATAGTATTTGTAACACATCGGAAGGCATGGGCTCTTTATTTCAAGTTAAATTACTCCATAACCATACTCGAGTACGTAAAGATGTCTTGTAAAATAAAGTTTTTCATTAAAGAAGCTAAAATTTCACGCAAGTGATGCTTTGTAAGTGTACCTATGAAGCGCTCACTTAGGGGCCCGTCTCGCCGCATTATTACGGTAGATCGCACTCCAGCCTGCACTGCCAAGGTTAACCCAACCGTGAACATTCACTAATTTGTCACTTCGCTGACTTCGCCTACGGCCAAGTCAACGTTATAGCAGAACAAGTCACAGCCGGTGCAACTACCTAACACAATTGGGGGTTAAATGCAGACCTTCATATAGTCATAAAAACGCTAGACTATGGAGCACATCGTCAGGCGTCCTATTTACAGTCATCAAGGACTTCTTAGGAACATTTTCGATCCTCGTTCCAAGTTCCACGCCGTCACTTGAGAAAACTGAACTCGAGAGAATTTGTTTGCTGACTACGACATAACGCCATAATCTCCTGCATAATTTGTTGCTGATTACGCAATTTCGCCAAATTTTGCTGCAACTTTTATTGCCGATTGCGCCATTACGCCAAATTCTGCTGTAAAATTGGCTGCTGTTTACGCCAAATTCTGGTGCAGAAATTGTTGGCGATTATGACAAATTCTGTCACAGAACTAGCTCATAATGATGATCATTATTCTTACACATTCAGAGTTCAGACCCCCTGATATCAGCTCCAAATCCATCCTGTAACGTTTTAGTGGGGCTTGTTAAAGCGAATAATTGTACGCTTAGCTTATTGTAATCTCAAACCTATAGGTATGAACTACGAATGTTCAGCAGATGTACAGACATCCGAGGCAGATGGCACGGCACACACTCCACACCGAGGTACACGAACTACAAGGTCATGCTAAACGTATTTACATTTTTAGATCCGTATTTTATAATATGAACAGGAACACTTTACACAACTAAGAAACCCATCAGAATTTTAGGGCTCAGATTAGTATTCATGAAAAAAATGACGTCTATAGTCGAGACCATCTAGCATAGAGGTCCAAGAGGCCGCCCTCAACTTCAAAAGTGCGGCAAAGAATAATTTGTTGTCGGACAGTTGCCGGACTCACGGAGCTGTCGTTGTTAGGAAGGGCGCTATCTACTCGAGCGAGCATCTAATAAATCTATGTGATCTAGGTTGACTTTCGTGATTTTGATTTCTTCACACTTTTTCTTCAATCTGACTGAGAACTGAAAATTGGTCTCTTCTATGAATGGGAACTAATAACCTAACTATATTATATTATAAGTACCCATTATGTACCTCAAATGCTTAAAAACACCCAATCAATATCACGTAAACCGTAATAGTATCACGTAAACCGTAAACTTAGTAGTTATTACTTCATAATAAAACTTATAGTATGTTATTATTACTCTTTAATATACATACCTACATTATTACGTTATGTATAAGTTTGTTTATTTATACCTACGAGTATAATGACGTCTTTCTATAATAATAATAGATTTTCTTACTATATATCAATATTAGTTGTACCTACTAACTTGAATTCTATTCACTGAGATGGAACTATAGGATAACTAATTGATGATTCTATTCAATGTTAATGAACTCATTTGCAAAAAAAACGGGCGGTTTCGATTTTCTTCCTGGCTGAAAAAAATAAAATACCAAAAAGGTTTTAATCATTTGAACATGTTACTGGCCAGTTATAAAAGTGCCATAATGTTTATAAAAGTACATTCCAAATTCAAATTTTTGACTGAGCCTGGTTTACAAAGAAAACAACTTTTAACTACATTTTGTGGCGCAAAGTCCCTATAGTTAATATCGACTCTAATTAACTTTTTGTCAATTTTTATTAAATTATCTGATGTCCTTGACATTTAAAAGTATTGTTATTGCTGTTTAGCAATCTCGAAAATGGTAGATAAAGTGATAAAATCGAGCAAAATTATTGCGCTGCTTGAAGAAGGTTGCAGTCAATGCTTCGTGGCTCAGAGGCTAAATGTGAGTCGGTCGACATTTCAACGGACCTGGCAGCGCTATCAAGAGACCGGTTCCGTCAAGAGAAGGCCTGGTCTGTACCGAACCACGGGATGATCGTTTTCTAGTTAGTCAAGCTTTGAGAAATCGCAAATATTCTTATGTGACCCTCAAGAACAGCCTCGAAGAAGTAAGAAATGTGCAAATTAGTGTATGAACGGTCAGGAGGAGGCTTCTCGCTGCTAATATACACAGTCATCGCCCGGCACGCGGCCCTAAATTACTCCGTGGACATCGAGTTGCCAGGCTTAGCTTCGCTCGAAATTGTGTGTCATGGACTTATGAAGACTGGGATAGGGTATTGTTCACAGATGAAGCCAGGATATCTCTGCATGGTGAAGACCGACGTCGGCGAGTGCTACGTAGACGAGGAGAACGCTTTGCAGAGGCATGTTTTGAGGAAATCACACCTTATGGAGGGGGCTCTGTTATGTTTTGGGCAGGAATAAATTCTATGGATCGTACGGAGTTAGTCTTCATCGAAAACGGTACACTGACTGGACACCGATACATAACAGAAGTTCTAATTCCTTATGCACAACCCGCTTTAGCCGCTCTTGGCGAAAACTCAATTTTTATGGACGACAACGCTCGCGCCCACCGGTCTGGCGATGTGGAAGCGTATATATGCTAGAAGTCGGAATTCGTCGTTTGGGCTGGCCAGCTAGAAGTCCGGACCTCAATCCCATAGAGCATGTCTGGGACATTCTGAAGCGACGAGTGAGATCAGTGCAGCCGGCTCCGCAGACCATCAGAGAGCTAAAGAATGTGATTACCGCGGAGTGGGAACGTATGCCCCAAGAAACCATAAAAGATATACTCGCTAGCATGCCCAGACGAATGCAAGCTGTGATTTCAGCAAGAGGGGGTCACACTCAGTACTAAACTTTTATCTGCTTTTAATGTATTCAAGAAAAACAAAGAAATTAACGCGTTTCATTTTTATTTAGCGAGCAGGTACAATAATAGTGTTTTGAGCTTAAACATTATTTCTCAATAATTTAATCAAAATGTTATGATAAAACTGATGAAAACTATTCCTCCCTAATTAATTTATAAAATTCTGAGGATAACAATACCTAAAATTGTCAAATAAACTAATAGTAATTATAAAATAGTTCTTTGCTTAAGTGCCCGTTTTTTTTGCAAAAGAGTGTAGTATTACGTTAATGATTAGTTGGTAAATCACGGTCAAAGAACCTGATGCTGAAATACGTTAGCTGCGTCACTCGAACAATGTTTACAATAATGTTTGCCTATTTCACGTCACCATTATTTAGCTTTGTCGAGACTAATAGCTATATACGAGTGTATTTGCGACTCTAAATGAGCTATGAGTTGTTATTGGTGACCACAGTTTGTGACATAAAGGCTAGGTCCCATTCGCCACTTTTCTTCAGCGAAGGTCATAATCTTGGTGGATCTTGTATCTTCCAAATTTGGCGGTAGTTGTGGTTGTCACTTTGACCGTCCTCGATCTATTGTGACGCCGCCAATTAAAGCTCCCAGCCAATAGTATTTGCCGCCAGGAACAGCAGCAGCTTCTTGGCTGAAAGAAGTTTAGCATCATTAGAGTTTAGTATGTGCTTCCCCAGAATGATGCTACGTTTATGCATCAGAGCTGGGCAGGAGCAGATTATGTGCAGTGGCGTTTCCGCCGCCTCATTGCAGAGTCTGCATATGTCTGTATCCGTTAGCTTCAGGTTATACATGTGTCGATTGAGTCCACAGTGCCCTGTAAGCGCCCTTACTAAGATGCACAGTTTTTTCCCGTTGAGTGCTAGGGCCTCAGAGGCTGATTTTCCATTGAAGGGTTTTATTAGTGCCCTTGAATGGTCCATACCTGTTAGTTTATGCCAGCGCGAGGCTAGATTAAACCGACATTCAATCATCAGGGTTAATTGCGCCAGGCTTTTGGGTATGCCGCAGACAGGTTCAGGGCCTATCTGCTTCCCCTTTGCGCCTGTTTTTGCAAGTTCATCAGCTTTCTCGTTGCCGATGATCCCTGTATGACCGGGAACCCACCTTAGAATGACCCTGTTACTTGCGGCCAGGGCATTCAGCGATTTCCTACAGTTTTCGACCAGCTTTGAGTTAAGTTTCTCAGAAGACAAGGCCGAGAGAGCCGCTTGGCTATCCGAGTGGATGTATATAGTTTCATCTTCCACCATCTTGGTGGATACTTTATGGTGTTATTTTATCGTTGCTTTTCATCTTGCCTTCAATTCATTGCTTCAACTGCATCCTTTACTCTTTTGTAAGATGTATCTTGTATGGTTTTCAAATTGATTCTATTACTTTGAACCAATTGGCTTTCACTGCTTTTAAACAAGCTAAAATGTAAAACTTTGGTGAGAAAGCGGGGATATCACAACTATTCAACATTTCCTTGTTTACAATATATTATATATTATCATGTATGTAGTAGTGTACACGTTCAACCCCTCGAGCTGTGCAGTGTGCAAGCATTCGTTCGTGTATCTCGGTCGATAGGTCAAACGGTGCTCAGCATAAAATGGCATGGTTTACGCTCAAACGGGCATGCGGTCTCCCGTCTCCGTATAATACTCGAGCAATGTCGCGTTTAGCCATTCGGTTTGCTAAGCTCACGCCTGATGGAATCTGTGATGAGGCATTTGCTGTTACTGTTGTATAATACTCGTATAGCTATAACCAGTGACATGTATCCATGGCAAATTGTTCGTACCTTCCTAAATGAATTTCTAAAGCTTTTAACTTGTTTTTAACCGACTTCAAAAAAAGGAGGAGGTTCTCAATTCGTCGGAATCTTTTTTTTTTTTTTTTTATCTATGTATGTTCACCGATTACTCGGAGACGCGTGGACCGATTTGAAAAATTCTTTTTTTGTTTAAGAGGGTTTTGTTTCCAGATGGTCCCATTTTAATCAGGTCAGGATCTGATGATGGGATCATGGTGAAATCGAGGGAACTCTTCAAATTTTGCTAGTATACTTGAAGCGAGTTGGGTATTTTTTATAGTTACTGATGCATTTGCTAGCAGATACTGATTTGATGACTAAAGTCATCAAGTCAGGGTCTGATGATGGGATCTTGGTGAATTTGAGGTATCTCTTCAGATTTTATGAACACACCTCAAGCAATTTGGATATTTTACAACGCCTTGTGCATTTTATATTTTTCCACTAAAAAGTATAAAATAAAAATGGGAAATGCTTTCCAAAAAACCAACTTCAAATGCCACTACAAAGAGTGAAATAATTTTTATTTAAATTTTAGGTACCTACACCAATTCGAAGTCGGGCGATTGTCTATGACTTTGTTATTTCTTCGCACATCAATTAAGTAAGAAGGACTATTAGGGATTGTATGAAACATTGCCCGACTTCGAATTGGTGTAGGTACCTAAAATTTAAATAAAAATTATTTCACTCTTTGTAGTGGCATTTGAAGTTGGTTTTTTGGAAAGCATTTCCCATTTTTTAAATATGCATTTATCTAGTTTCATTGTTTTTTTTATTTGTTTGCTGGACCTGTTGTTTGTCAATATGATGGTGTGTTGCTTCTTTATGAATATTTTTTTAGGTTTTTTCTATTCTTAGTGTCTTTGTGTATAACAGTGTACCTATACCCATTACATTTTAGTTACCTGTTTGTTACTTTCTGGGTAGCCTGGCATTTTGTATCCTGCTAGGCTCTCTACTATTCTCTATTAGAAAGAGAAAAGAGAGAGACAAAACGCTCTCTTTTCTCTTTCTAACCCATATAGATAAACAGAGAAAAGTTATCGAAATAAGTAGAGAGAATTATCGCTACGCAAGCATAATAAAAAACACATAAAAAGCTATATTTCGTCGTAAGCGAGTCGTGTTTCTTTTACTCTGATAAATATTTTTACAGTAAAGAAGAGACATTTTTATGTTTTAAGTCTAGGTACTTCTTTGTAGGCTGCATGTCATTAGTCCTAGCAGCTGGAGAGAGAAAAATTGCTTTAAAAGCTGGTTAGGTACTGTAATACCTACTGTTACAGCTAATGGATGGTCTAATTATGCGGCAATGGCGCGCGCGATGAGTATTTTCACTTGGGAAAAGTTAGGAAAATCATTATTGGCAAAGTGAACGTGAAGTGAAAGTGAAGTGATTAGTGGAATGTGAGTTACTTTTTAGATAGATATTCAGGGTGAGCTAAAAATTCTACAGCTCTGTATCTGCATATCATCTATATCTATCTATACTAATATTATAAAGAGGTAGCGTTACGATGTTTGTGAGTTTGTGACGTTGTAAGGGGTAGGTAATCTCGATCTACTGAACCGATCTTCAAAATTCTTTCACCAATAGAAAGCTACGTTATTCTGGAGTGCCATAGGCTATAATAATTTCCAAAAATTAATTACGCATCTTTACTTCAATAAAATTACATAAATATTTCGCAGTGTTTTCTAATCCGTTATTTATATGCATAGCTTAGATGTTAAATATCCTCCAAGCTAACTTCTTTGACTTAATTTTATGGATAAGCTTAGGAAAGTATAAATATGTAGATAGATACTCGTCACTTAAATACGTGTATATACTTAATATTATAAATATCATCACACAGTGCTATCGACAAAAACGGACCATAACTACAAAATATTTATCAAGTTGGGCGAATTGTCTATCTATCAATTTCGACCACAGTTTTATAATTTAGTTTTAATAGTTTTTTTAAAAGTTCAATCAATAGTCTTAAATGTTTAATTTACCATTTAATGCACATTCTCTAATTATAAAATTCTCGTATCGTGTTTGTAAAAACCCCTCCGAAACGGCTTGACCGATTTTGTTTTTTTTTGCGTAAATAGATCTAAAAATAGGACGAAAACTATTTTCCTTATCCCTTTGAAGAGTGTGCACCTCGTCAACACTCGGAAACCTTATCAGCTACACTCCAGTCACGGAATACATAATATTACCTAACGGTATACAAACAAACAAACAGTTTTAGCAAATGCAAAGTTGTGGTCTCTTTCTATCGCGTAACTTTATCTCACTTGACGTATCTACCTCGTTATCGTTTATACGTCGCCTCGCGATCGGGTGCACGCAGCGCGTGAAACAAGAAGAACAAACCGTACAAGAACTAACACGAGCTAAGTAGCCGGCGCGCGGCTGCCGTCTGAAATGAGTGCGTCGAGAGGGCTACCGACCGTAGTTTCTTCGATGACGTGATAAGTGATCCAGCAGGGCGATCGGCTTAAAATGTTGAAATTTAGAATAGTTTTAGGTAGTAGTGACCCAACGCCATTGCAATCATAAAACATTGAAAATTGTTTTTATTTTTATTTAAAAAGGGGGAAAACCGGGGCTTCGAATTTTCAAAATGAAATAACAATATTGAGTGGGGTATCATATGAAAGGGCGTTACTTGTGTATTCTAAAACCGATTTTTATTTATTTTTATGCCTGATAGTTTAGGATTTATTGAGCAAACTGTCGAAAAAAATACCGTTCCCCCCCTTATCTCCGAAGTTTATCAGTCGAAAAAATCTGAAATAATTATGATCTATGGACATCAATTTATATTTTACAGGAAAAATAAAATCAACTCCGTAACTACTTATTATACTTTTTTTGATAATAACAATAAACCACCAAAATCAAAGTTACGTTTGCGGTTCGCCAACAAAAGTACCTACATGTAAATTTTTCTCGTAAATTCATGAACAAAAGTGATTCTTTCAATGTTTTACTTCTTTTATGGTATGGAACCCTCGGTGCGCGAGTCCGACTCGCACTTGGCCGGTTTTTTTTTAATGATTGATACATGTTTAGCCGATCGCCCTGCTGGTCTGGCACTCCTCGTCAACACTTGGAAGCCTTATCAGCTTCACTCCAGTCAAATCGATGAATAGAATCATCTTGAAATAAATACGCCATTTGGAGCAAAACAATTAATTAAAACGGTTAGGAATCTTAATTACGGTACATTTGTTTGCCGGCTCGCAATTCCTTAGAATAAAACTTTAGCGAACCAGTCATCCGCTTACTTGATTAGTGGCGTAATCTTTCCTGAGGATTTTATATAGCCTTGAAATTAAAAGAGAACAAACTGTCTTTCACCGACTTTCCTATTGTTTGTAGACCACAAAAAAGGTTAAATTCATTACGCCGTTTTAAATTAGTATAAGGCAGGAATGTAGATTAGATTTGTTTGGAAGACTGTATAAAAAAGACTAATCAACTTTTTTTTTGCACTCGAAAGACTAATCTGCTGTTAACTTAACCACCGATAAACCGATCAATGCATCAATTCACTTTTAGTGATTCAAACAGCAAAATAAAACATGTCAAAAGATAAAACATTGTTCATTTCAATTCTAGAGATAAAAGTCCAAACCTAGTCAATGGAATTCGTGGAAACCGAGTATTGGTTTTCAATTTTATCTAGATATTATCAGTTGTATTTTTAGGGTATATGGAACCAAAATGGTAAGAATAAAACCCTTATGGTGAAAGTTTTTTCGAATATTCAGTGTGGTATCATAATATGGAAGGGCGTTTACTGTATATTTTAAAACAGGTTTTATTTATAAGTAATCTTATGAGAAAGATACTTTGATAACTTCATATTTGTATTACAAAATTATTATTATCATTTACTTTTATAGTTGATACCACATAGATTTATAAACGTCGTCACTAGCGGACCTCTATGTGATATCTATTAGTATATATCTAGGACACACCAAAATAATTGCACGTAAAATCACTAAAATAATAAATTGACATTATTCGCTATGATTAATGGCGAAAGCTCTCACGTTCCTCGCACCCATGTCAAACCGCTGTCAGGATCCGGTTCACCGATTTTTGGCTAAATCTATGGTGCTCTAGATTTTCCAAGGACATGGTTCGAGCTTGCCAAGTACCTTGTACCTAGTACATGATAAATAAATAATTATGTATGTGTGTACAAAGAAAACCTTTTGTGCAATTTTTTTAATCAACAATGAACGATGTGAGAATGGTCTTTAGAAACGAGCTTTTATAGTATTGAAAAGGGATTAATTTTGTATTGTTGTTAGAGACGGGGCGCACTGAAAACGATAGCCTACAAATATAATAAATTCATATTGCGAGTTTATGATTTATAGCAAAATGTAATCCCTGGCTATGTTTATGAAGTCCCTGGAATCTCTTTTGAGGATTAACATGGCCGCTTACAGACTTTATAGGTGCTTCTGAATATATTTTCGCTATAATTAAGATGAAAGGTTGGTTTTAGATTTAACCCTTGTTAATCAAACCGTAAAAATGTCTTTACATTAGGGATATTAGTTCATCCCGTAAGTGAGCTTTCAAAAAGGATTGAAAGGATTGAATACTGGAGACATCAGATATAAAAATTAAAAATAAACATTCACTAAATCTAGATTCTAGATACACACAGCACAGTATAAAATATAGTAGGTACATATATTAATTATTATAGACTCAAGGTTATCTTATTGCTTTCTGAAATTAAAATATGCAGTACTACAAGGTCAGTTTTCAAATCCGCAAATAAACCTCACGACAAAACAGTAAACAACATGTTTGAACTAACTCTATTTACCTTTATACAAAAGCCACACATAAATAAAAGTTCTCTACCTAATGTAATCGCTGTGACTAGTCCATTGTTCAAAAACAATAGTGAAGAGTATGAAGCCATTCGAGTGACGAGATCCGACTAGAAAAATAAATAGTAGACTAAGATCATATGACATACGATCGCCAGACTAACGTTATGTCTCAAGTTTGTGGTTGGAGTAGAAAAAAAGCGCTACTAATAGTAATAATATGGCACTCACTGAACTGCATCTTGCTGATAAGGTAAAAGTTGAAAAAAACTATAATATTGAAGAGGCAACATTCTCAGTCTGAGCAGGGTTTTCCATTTAGCCAAGGGTTTGCTCTGGGTTTGGCGTTCGGCCGTTTGTCCGTCTAACCAACAATCGACAAATCGGTCCGATGTGACGACTCTTGCATTAAAATAAATGTCTGTCAACCGACAACCGATAAAACGGATAATTTGTTGGCTGTGTCACTAGTGACGTTTTCCAATAAGCTATCTTCTACACAGACCTAGGAAACAATATGTGGACTGGCACCATCTACTTACAAAATTAGCGTGACTCTTTTTAATGTCTTTAGTGGCGTAAAGATGGCGTCCCTTAAAGTAGAAACTCGAAACATAAACCCTTGACAACAAATCTTGTCACGCAAGTCTAGAGTGAATAAGAAAATATCTCCATAGTTTTGTTATCTCTGTGATCTTCTATTTGCCAATGTATTTGCCCCGCTAGAGATATCAATGTGACATAAGCTCCATACAAGTTATGTCAAATTTATACATCTCTACCAATATCTTCATCATTTGGTTCGTAATAAAATTATGGTTCGACATTGACTGTGGAATCCAACTGTGGAAAAACTTCTGCCGACATCGCTAACCGACAATTGTTGGTTACGATGTACAGACGGTTTTAGACTTCATACAACTTTGCGAACGTTATGGGGTGGTCTCAGACATTGCGTTCAGCACTCGCGATTATTTCCTTCATAGTTGAGTCAAAGAAAGTAAGTTAATTGTCTGAAAATCAAATGCACTGCATGACTCCAACGCTTGCATCGCGAATTTAAATCCCGGTTCTCTCAATAGGCCTCAATCCCGCTCATCTATCTACTTTACTTCTGGCTAATAAGTTCAAGTTCAATGGCTAAACATCCGGATCCATAGTGAGTTCAAGTTCTATGGTTTAAACATCCGGAGATTTGCTACAGGAAAAAAATTGCGAAAACTCGCGAGGACTGGCGACAACAAACGGTGATGTAACATTGTCATAACGCTATGACGAAGTGACTCACATTCATAGAGTGGATTATCGTCACATCCGCTTACTATACCTCGGAATCCGTCCACGCCTTAGTTCCTTATCCCAGGTATGCGACCATTCTTTATCTTCTAGATCTAGATAAATTGCATGGTATAAGTCTACGCAGACTCAAGATATTAGCCAAGTTTCATATCCCAAACTTATAAAATAGTCATATTTAGAAAATTCATAACATTTATGAGAAAGTGTCTAGAAAAAAAATACGATTTACTTAAATTTTCATTCAAAAACAGTATAACCAAAAGTGACATTTTTAGTATTTTTCGAGATATTGAACGGGTTATTTCAGGATGTAATCCGAGATTTTTTGTTACTTCTTAGGTCTAATCATTTAATTTAATTAATATTCAAAGTCACTGTACATTTACTTTTTTAATAAGTTCTGTATTTATTTTACTATAAAATATTTAATAATACTATAAATCGGCGCAAAATTGCGTCAGCGCTACAGAATACGTTAACAGTATGGGCCGAAACGCGATGCGCGCGAATTTGCGGTAACCCTCTTAACACAATTATACTCTTCCCAATGTAAATTTAGGGTATCTTACGAATTCTGGAATACCGAGCCGATGAGTAAGCTAAGTTTGCCAATCTTTTACACAGTCCACTGCCTTCACCGCAGTTAAGGGGTTTCGGCCGTAGCAGCTCATGAATTTAAAATTTATTAAATTTAGTTTTTCGTAAATAGTAGGCTAATTATACATCGTAGTTTTATGACAATTAGTTTTGGGAGCATAAAGTTTAAGCTATATATTATGCTTTTAATAAAAACTTTACTCATATATTCCCATTCACCCCATATTGGCTCCCGACAGATTATTTTCTATAGTTTCCCAGATTTGGAGTCAATATGATCGGAAACCAATATGAAGTAAATGAGTATATTGTTGACTAAATTTTTATGGAAAACGTGTAGTTAAATGCATAAGATTTGAAAAAAAATCTAAATAAAATTAGGAAGTTATTAACTCACGTGCTTTCAGAAGTGCTTACAAAGTTAATAATATCTTTATCTCGATCGGTTTTTCTAATCAAACGATTAAAATCAGAGAAAGGAATCAAAGGTTTTTTGAAAGAATTTAAAAGTAGAGTATAGACAGACTTGTATTTTGCTTCGTTGTATCGATTTAGGTTAAAATAGTTCTTCTCCGAAGTGATCCATGTATTTTCTCTCTGAGGTAACAAATATGTGATTTATATTTCCAAGTAAATTGCAATACTTCCATTTCTCTACATCGTAGAACTTCTAAGATATATTTATATTGGAGATAGTACGGCTTAAGCAGGTTGCTGCTGAAGGTGTTTGTAGAAGATTTCGCAGTGTTTGTTTTCACTCTCTCGAACGTAACAGCGAAAGAGGTCGCCCGTTAGAAAACCTTATTGTAATTTTAGGTCAAGTCGGGAGTAAACACTGATAAAACGACAGTGCAATATTCTACCCCACGTAAAAGTCAAGTCTACGCGAACGAAAGGATTACTTTTCGCGTAAAAGGAGGATAAAATCTGGTAATGCGGGGATGTCATTGTGTTTAAAAATGCTTTGTTATTATAATGTAATGTCTATTAGATGTAAAATTCGTGACTTTTAACTTTAATGACCTATTTAGGCTGTTTCATGTTCTAACAGTGCTCTTGTTTTTCCATGAGACACGTTTTTGTATTGCCTTTCTTTGCACAAAATATACGTGGATAAAGAGCTTTTGGGATAGGCGTATCGTGTATGAAACACTACCTACTAAAGTATGAGTATTGACACTATGTTCCCTCTATAATCGTGTCCTCTTTGAGTTTTGTAGCACTGAATTTGTTAGTAGGAAAATATTTTCATTAGAACACATAGTATTTTAGATATTCAGTTTCCTCTATGGCGTTTCTCGAGAGCCTGGTAATGCTATAATTTACAGGTCATCGGTTTAGCTTCGTCGAAAATTGTGGTAATTTCATAGTTACTGCAAAGACATCGCCTTCCGCCTGACTTGATATGCTCATAAATACTTTGTGCATGGCATATATATTATTCTCTATTTAAATTCGCTTGTTTCTTGACTTCCTTTTGCACTGCAGCTGTAATGCGGTAAGTGTTACGTACATAAGTTACAGTAACTTTATTTGTAGGAATCTTTACGGACGAACTGCCGTAAAGATTCCTACAAATTCGTTTAATTTTAATAATAATTTTTATTAATCCACAATCTAATTTTATTATTTATTTATTTATTTTATTTATTTATTTATTTTATTACAACTTATAGGTACAAAATATGCACAATATTTGGAGCCTGTGGTCTCCACACTAGGATCCCCTGTATTGTGGAGATCACATCCTTCCATAATGATACATAATAATAGTACTACCTAGTAATGATACAGTACTAATGATACATAGTAATAGTAATGATCTTTATATTTAGTCCACAGTAAAAAAGTTAAAATCACAAAGACAAATATGTACCTACTTTCAAATAATAAATACAAATTTTGGGTGTTCTATCTAATTTCACTGTGAAGCAGAAACAGATTCGTTTAATTTTTTCGATAGAAATTTCTCCCAAAAGTTGGTCAAAATTTACATTTTTCTAATTTATATCAGAAACTGCAATGGGTGAATTAATATCCAAAAGCGCTCAGAAACGAATTTTAAATAACTGGTTTAGTTTTTTTAGTAAATAGGTAAGACGTCGTATTCTGTTATGGCGGCACACTTCGTTATTCGTTATGCGCCTTATTCGGCCGCATACGACCAAGTGTGGGCGGTTCATTCGTCTATATTTGCTTTATTTGCACGAATAACGCATAAGCGCGAATAGCAAATATGCGTATCCGTCCTCTTGTCGGTTTTATCACACTTCAAAGGACACGTATTGGCAATATTTGGCACATAGCACCAAGTGTGGATAGCATGTTTGTTATTTGCTCACATAAACACATATTTGGACAAATACAGCGTAGCCGCATAACGAATAACAAATAACGCAGTCTGGTTCCGGCTTTACATTCTTCCGCAACGCGGCATATCGCACGCACCAACGTGTTCGTAAGAGTGAGAAGAACAAAAATAAAAGCAGTAAAATCCTTTTAAGAAGTAAACTTATTCGGTGACGGCACAGGGTGACGGTAAATGGGAAACTGCCTTTTATGGCCTCCATGTGGCACGTTGAAAAATGAGAATACCTATCCTACTCAGACAACGTGTAACAAGTTTTATGGATATTTCGATGGAGAAATCGGTCCGTCTTAACGGCTACTTGTAGCGGTCTTGATCACGTGACGAGTGAACCTAGTATTACGTAAATTGTTGCAAAAACTTGTGGATTCGGGTGACGAATACATAATTATCTACACGCGTGATAGATTTCGCTTTCAATTTCACTTTTAGTAGATTTTTGTTGGCAAATAAATATCTCTCTGTTATTCTGTTTGTCTGGGTTACATTTTTTTACTGGAGGAATGTTTTTAAAAGGCAATTTATTTTATAAGGTTTTAATTTTCCGTCCTTTACGTTTTAGCGGTACTAGAATATTTATGTAGATCTTACAGATATTTTGTCTTCGTCTAACGAGACTAGAATTTACAGAGAAGTGCTGGGGTTTGATTGCGTAAGAAGAACGTATTCAATCGTAATCGTAATCGTACCCCGAATTCTGCCCCGACTGGTTGACGTAAATCAGCGAACCAATCAGCGGGAAAAATTTGTTTCCCGCTGATTGATTACGATTTTTCTCACACAATCTAGGGACTGAACTTTTATAATAAACTAGCTGATGCCCGCGACTTCGTCCACGTGGGATAAAAACTATTCTATCTTTTAAGTTGGACCAAATGACAGATATTCACGAAGTTTGAACTAAATCGGTTCAGTAGTTTAGGAGTCCATTGAGGACAAACATTGTGACACGAGATTTATATATATTAAGATTATCAAAATCTATAGATACGCGGATAGGTATAAATAATCAAGGGTAGGTAATGAATGCACATTAAAATAACCTCTGTTCTGTGGCTTTTTAAATATGATAGCATAATTAAACGCAAGCGCCGAGGAAAATAAATAACATTTTATGATGGCGGTCGTAACGTAACGACTTCTGTTGGACACACATTATATCGTGTCACCGTAATAAATTAGTTAATAAACTTTTTACGAGCTCCTCGCTGTGTTTTCATCTAGACCTCGCCGTTCCGCAGAATGGAACACTAAAAGCAGTCTAAAAGTAGTTCTAAGGGTTTTATAAACTCGTAATAGTGTTCGTACGTTGTTTAGTTTTATATGGCGCTAGTAACTTCCCATTAGCGTTTGTCTCTATAGTGTTAACGTTGTCTATTAGTTTACTACAGGTATTGCCTTCTTTCGGAGAGGAATGTTCCTGGCGTGCAATTCTTGTATTTGTACGTCTGTAAATAAATATGTTTCTACGAACATATTTTTTTAAGAATCTATCCCTAAACAAATGAAATATTCCCATTCCGCAAAAGGAATACGACCTACAAATTTACATCTCCATGCAGGTTATTTAAAACTTCTGGTTTTCCTTTTGAGGAAAACGGGACCTATCCACTGAAAGTAATTAATTTTCAAGGACCCTTCGAGAAATATTTTTTTTTGTGTAATATTTTGTATGACTAACGTCGGGCCTTGTTTGTTGTAATATGATTATTTATGTTGGATTTAAATCTAAACTTAAATAGTGTTAGTATGTACTAAATTTGTTTCAACAGTGCAAACTGCATAGCTGCTAGAAGCTTTTTTACTCCTAATATTCACTAAAAGCCGTAACATATTTTTTCTAAGTCACCCAATCTTGGGCTGCTGCTTGACATAGTTCCATGAACTCTCTTCATGAAGTTCAATGAATTTACTTCTTGGGCGTATTTGTTACGCATCTAGGTCCTTCTAATTCAAATGGTTTCCGCTGAAACATACATGAGCATTGTTTCCTTCTTCCTTTTGTAAGACATTATTACCATCGAATGTATTGTATTTTTCTTTATCAGGAAATAAGTTGTTAAAGAGGCATCGATTTTTAATAAAAAGTACAAGATTGTAACAATAAAATAAATTAAACTGTTCGTATTGATGGCAAACTGTGGCCGTCATTTTGGCCGTATCCCAGCTACTGAGGCTTGTTAACTCACGCTTTCCTAACCTTGATATAGAATTTTAAATTGAACGTATTTGAAGCAATATATGTACTCTTGCCTTGAAGCAATGTATATCTACATGGTTCGTATTTATATGTAACAACTTATATTACCCGACTGATTATATCAAGAAGCAGCGTCTTTATTTAATTGAAACGTTTCTACATTGTGATTGAATTTTGGTGGATTTTACGGTTTACCGCAACTTGTTTTTTCGTAATACATCCTTTCTGTGGTTACCTTATATCTTAAATTCCCAAGCCCTCCGACATCCGGTGGATATGACTCAATGAAATACGAATCCATCATAGTTTCAAGTCACGCGTGGGCTTTTGAAGATTTGAAACCTTTGAGGGATCAAGGGAAAAATTGTTACACGAGAATTTAAGGGGCGCTAAAAATCTTAAGTAGGTAGGTACATGGAATCGATTTAATATATTTTTGGATATAAATGTGCTAAAAATTATTTTAATGATTTTAATACTTTCCTTCACTCATTATTTATTACTAAATGTCTTCTTATATAATATATAGCCTTAATGTACTTATTCGTGTTACATTACAATAAACGCACTAACAATGTAATGGTATGTAATCCAGCTAAAAGGGGGTTTAACTCAATTTGATTAATTCAACCCTTCTTGAAGGATTCCAGATAATTTGAATGTCTATCGAATCCTCTCGTGACAAGACAAGTAAAATAAGATTCGCAGATTTTACCGAAATAAGTTGCTTTTACATATAGCCGTATTTTATATTTAATTTATTTTTAGGTATATTTTCTTAAAATTTTGATTAAGTACTTGTTATATTTCGGTATTTTTACACGACTGCCCAAAAAAGGAGTGTAATATTTTTAGGGTTCATGTATGTATGTAAAGTCCATTTGTTTTGAATTGCGTTAAAAGGTAAACAAACTAACCTTTTGGCGTACACTTCACTTCTCAACCATTTTTCACGATGTTAAAGTAATTAATAAGTCTCACAAACTGCTTGCCGTCCACAAACAACATCTGAAGTTACCTTACGTATAACATTTCCACTATTTTATCCACTATTTTAGCAATATTTTTATGAAAAACTGAATCAAGACACAAATTACGTATGACAGATCAAACTAAAATTTTAGTTGTGACATCGGACTTTTATCATTGACATTAGTGTTGCGCAGAGGCAATTGCAACCACAGACAAAAAACGAACGATTCATACTTAGTCAGTGACCGAAGTAACATCGATTAATTCATTCAGAATCGAAATCACAATCGTTATTTAATTATATCTTGTTCACGTTTATTTAAAAATTATGCTATTGGGTCGTAAATTCTGACGTAATAAATAACAACAATATTGCTATAAACTTTTTACAGGGGCGTTTTTTAAAGATTTGGCGTTTTGGTTAACTTAATATTTGGTAGGTATCGAGATTATACGATATAATAGGGGAAATAAAGTAGTACAGTTATTAAACGTCAGTTATACCTTTTTTAATATATATATAGCTGCTTGTGCTGATTCACTGACTGATTGATCACCTCTCCTGAACAATTTTGTATGAAAAAACTTTTTTTCAATTACTATTTCGTATAGAACAGAAAAATTCATTCGGAGGAAAAATATGGAAAAAGCTGATGATTGAGGATTTCGAAGACGGGTAAAGAGCACAGCGAAAGTATTGAAGATAGGTGGGGGGTGCTCAACCAAATGTAATTTGAAACGTCATGCGATTAGCAGTGAGCTGAAAAAAAAATCAAAATGGCGGATTCAAAATGGCCGCCATTCGGATTTCGTCGATATCTCGGAAAGTATAAAAGATGGAAGAACGGTTTCTTGACAAGAGTTAATCAGGACTCGAAGGTCTACGTGATGAATAGAAAAAAAAATCCAATATGGCGGATTTTTTTTCTATAGAAAATGTATGGGGAATTTTGAAGGGATTTTTTATAGGCGGGAAGACAATAACGAATCGATGATTACGGTCACTAAGTATTAGAAATTGTACCATTTCCCTTATTTAATATTCAATTTCATTATTCTTTGCATTGAGGATGATCGTTCAATAGTTCTTGCTATTGTTCAGGAATAGTCGCATCACTAGGGTTATGTCAAAATAAAGTGACTTAATAGGATCCGCCATATTTGTTTACCTTTTAACTCAAGTCTATTTGAACAGGGTATACCTATTTGTGTATGTGAGTTTCTTTATTCCACCTAAACTTCTGAACGGCTGAATAGATTTGGACTTGGGTATCGTTAGAATCCTTACATCATTCTGAGTAACATAGGCTATATTTTTTTGGAAAAACTAGTCAAACCAAAGGGCAGTCATGTTTCTTAGTTTTTAAATTATTTACTTGTTTTGAAATAAATGTGTACGACCTATGTGTGTACGACCAGAATGCCTAATTTTCTATTCAGAGGCATACTTTTTTGAGGTAGGTACCTTTAAAATTTATCATTAATTTGTGTTATCTTCACCTTATCTAAAATGATACTTATTTATTTTGAAATAGTTACACCCATATATGTGTACATGTAGATTGTATATACGTTCCAAGTATTCGTACAAAGAATAAAAGCCAGACTGCACTCGACGCTTTGACGTAGGGATTAGTCTTTAGAAGTACTCTTAGACCATATTTTATTATGAAACAGACTTTTTTCATGGAGTCAACAATGACAAAAATAGGCGGTTTATTTGGAGATTAAGATCGCTGAAGATTATAAATATCAAGCTTCTGTTTCAGACAGACGGCTTGGCGACAGTTGACTCTATTTTAAGTATCAGATTATTATGAATGGCGGTATTTCCCTGTATAAATATTGTGTTGTTAGATTCAATTACAATTAGATTCAATATCCAAATAATTACATTTTGAATAGTTTTATTATAGGTTATAATATAGGTAGTTTGGTATTATTATAAGTAATTGAACTATTCGCTTTTGAAAGTTTGGCAATTCATGTTTCAGAACTTGTACTTATTCAAAGATTCAAATAATTTATTTCATATAAGCCACTACTTGTTAGCATTTATGAAAGGTCAAATAGGTACATTACTTATTAATAGTGATAACTTTTTAACGACTTATTTCCAAGTAAATCTGTAAAGAAAACATCACAGCCTGCCCAACCTGCATAAAGAGAAGTTCTAAGCTCTACATATACGAGTATCCCTCCCACGTAGAGACGAAACGCGAAGCCTTAATCTAATAGGATGTCGAATAATTGTCGATAGCGTGATCAGATAATACGTTGAAATGTTGGTATTCTTTGACTCTTATGTCCGGTTCCTCGTAAGGCAGTGGCCGTTTTTCCACCGCAGCCGTCTCTATTTAGACGACACCGAGAGCGAAATTACCTATTTATATATCTCTGAGATCTACATAAAATGAGGGCGCGCAGTAGTCACACGGGTCCATACAAGGCGTCATCTATACTTAATATTATTAAACTGAAGAGTTTGTACGCGCTAATCTCAGGAACTATTCTGGGGGCCTACCACCGTGACTTATTATAATATTGTTTTGACATTTTTATACAATGTCAGTATGGAAATTTTAAAACAATATTACAATAATATTACCTTAGGTCACGGTGGTAGGCCCCCTGGACCCAATTGATTTTTTTTTGTGTTGGATAGCCGCCCATTTATCGATGAATCCTCCAGGCTAAATAACATCACGCTATAACCAAAGCGGAGCACCATTGAAAAATGTTGCAAAAACGGAAAACTTGTTTCTTTTGGAGAACATCCGTTGCGTGCGCTGCGTAAATGGTTCAAGTTATTCAAAAAACGTGTATATGGCGGAATAGTTCTCCTAAAGTTAAACCCTTATTAAAACTTTTAACTACCAAAATCGGAGCACGAGAGCGATCGGAAGAGGCTAGGTACAGTTTGAGCTACCAGGGGCCGTACCACCATCTCTATATAGCATTATTATTGTAATCTTGTTTTAAAATTTTCATACTGACGTTGTATGAAAATATCAAAACAATGTTATAATAATAGTCTAGGATCCCGCTGGCCGCTATACAACGACCTTCACCGAGCTGTTTTTTTGATGAAAACTATTTTATATCCAATTTAATATGTCGATAAATATATCGCAAGTGGGTTGCCTAAAAAAATTCAGTCCAGGCTATGATTAATTAAGAATTAATCAAATTAGATTGGATGTTATAAATAGTGCTTTTTGCCAGAAATACTTTCCTGGCTGAGGAAAGTATTTCTGCTCTATATTTTTTGGCACAAGAAAGTTAACGGATAATAAAATCGTAGGTAAATAAGCACAATTGCAATTTGCGACCTGAATCGCTCATCCAATCTAATTTGAACTAAGATGTCAACGGAACTCTAACAAATAGGAGTTCATGTTACAATGGATTTTTTTTTTAATTCTTAATTAATCATATCCTGGACTGAAATTTTTTAGGCAACCCACTTGCGATATATTTATTGACATATTTAATTGGATATAAAATAGTTTTCATCCAATAAACAGCTCGGTGAAGGTCGACCTTACTTGGGATCCCCTACTATAATAATAATGCTATAAGAGATGGTGGTACGGCCCCAGCGCTTAATGTTTGACGGAACTTTAACTTACGGTGTTGCATCTTATATCACTATGCAATTCTATCTTGAAGTTTAGACAATACTGTCGATACTGTCTAAATATATAAATATAAATATAGAGTTTGCGTCGAGTCTTGAGCAGCAGCTGATTTGTACCTTGCATTAACTTTACACAACAATATACCTGTAACCACTAGTGCGGGTAGTTCATAGAAGTAACTACTTCATACCCTCAGACGCCATGTTTCAAGTGAACGCTTCAACTGTCTGAAGTATTTCTAATTCATATCGCAACTTGAGATAAACTATTTGGTTACTTGTTCACAGAACGTCTTCTGAACTTATGTGAATTCCTAAAGGTGAAATATTTACAAACTTGATTTTAAGTAACTAAAATATAAATCGTAGGTTATATTCATGAATATTAGTAAAATATCTATAGTTCTGTTACAATAACTGTTACTTAGGTAATTTTCCATTTTGTATATTATGATGATAATGGTTGAAAGTTGAGGTCGATTCAAGCTATTTAAATAGATCCATCTTATATTACAATGTAGCAGTATGTTATTAATATATTTTTCAAATGCTTTTAAAAACAAAGTGTCTGAACCTGTTTTTTCACAAGAATACGCTTTCGGTAGGTACTGTTCCGTTGATCAAATACAATTTCTGGGTAAGTGGGTACCCCTAAAATAACAAAAAGTATTTCGTTCTCGCCCAAACAACTTTTAAGAAACAACTCCTTTGTTAACTCAAGATTCTTGTCTGTTTTCCCTGAAGTTTTCGTTTTGAAGTACCTACTGTTCCTTGAGCCTTAATGAAACAAATGTTTAACTCCATGATCATCATTACCTATTTGTTTTAAAAGTTACTAAGTATATACTTGTCGTCGGTTATGATTACTTTAAAAACTAAGAAGTAAACTTTAAACCATAAATATTAGTCATTTATTTTATAAATAAGAATAAACTTGTCTAGGAATAGGTGCAAAAATACTCTAGTGGGTGGGGATAGAACCTATGACCCCCGGCTTCATGAAAAAAAAGCTTTATTTACATTCCTTACAACTATTGCTTATATACTATACTACTACTACCCCGGCTTCATACTAGGGATGTTATGGATATATAATTTCGGATCCGGATATGGATATGGCTAATGGTAAAAAATAATATCAGTTTCAGTTACGGTTATGGATATTAAATTATTTCGGATTATCCGATAGTTTCGGTTACGGATATGGATATCCATAACAACACTACTGTGCACCTCGCGCTGTGACGTTATTAGGTAGCGGGAGAGGTGTCGCATTCCAGCGGATTGCACAGTTAATTCGTACGAGTGTAGTATTTAGTTAGACTTCGCCCTATCCGAAACAATCCTAAACTTTTATTACGGATTCAGTTACGGTTACGGATATTTTTTTATTTCGGATATCCGATAGTTTCGGTTACGGATATGGATATCCATAACAACACTACTTCATACTATACCTTAACCGTTGAGCAATCGAAACTTTTTAATATTACTATATATATAGCTGCTTGTGCTGACTGACTCACTGATTGATCACCTCTCCTGAACAATTTTGTATGAAAAAAAATTTTTTTACTAATCATTTCGTAAAGAGGTGAAAAAATCATTAAGAACAAAAATATGGAGAGAGCTGATGATTGAGGATTTCGAAGACGAGTGAAGAGCACGGGGAGGGTATTGAAGATAGGTGGGGGGTGCTCGACCAAATGTCATTCGAAATGTCGTCCAATTGCCAGTGAGCTGAAAAAAAATTCAAAATGGCGGATTCAAAATGGCCGCCATTCGAATTTCGTCGATATCTCGGAAAGTATAAAAGATGGAAGAACGGTTTCTTGACAAGAGTTGATCAGGACAAAAAGCTCTATGTGATGGCTAGAAAAAAAATCCAATATGGAGGATTTTTTTTTACCGTAGAAAATATATGGGGAATTTTGAAGGGATTTTTTATCGGCGGGAAGACAGCACGCGGGCCACATGTGGCCCGCGCCCGCACGCGCCCTACTAGTTATTTATAATATTATAATGACAAGACCTACATATGCTTATTTTTTAATATTGTTTTTCTTTTGTTGCACAGATCTGCCGTCGACAGTGTGAAGTTAGCAAAAGTAGCCATAAAGAAAATATCCCCGTTCGAACACCAGACATACTGCCAAAGGACATTAAGGGAAATCAAAATCCTCACCCGATTTAAACATGAAAATGTAAGTAAATAGTTTTTCTACTATTAAACGATTTTGTAGCTCGACGGCGTGAATTTTCTTTAAAAAATCGGTGCTTCAAAGAAACACGAACGTTTTACAAACTTCCATTCGCGTATGTCGAATTGCGAGACCCGTTAGCAGAAGCTTTACCAATGAGTACCCCTCCCACATCAGACGACCGCGTCCCGCGCTCGTCTTGCTCGTCGAACTGACCAGACAAGCGGGGACTCGGTTATCTGAAGAGAAAGTGACGAAAGAGATCGGTGGACATTGAGTACTTTTTGAAAACATAGTGGCGATGTCTGAGGAATAAAGAAACTGGCCATTTCGGTAACGTGATGTTCCGGTAACTTGCTGTGGACAAACTGCCTAATCGGTTGCAATAGGGTATTTTAAAATTGCTGTAATATTTAAATAAAAAAAAACCTTTTTTTCTTTGGTTTCAGATTATCGACATTAGAGATATATTAAGAGCAGAGACCATCGACCAGATGAAGGATGTCTACATTGTTCAATGTCTAATGGAGACAGATCTCTACAAATTATTAAAAACACAGGTAAATATTGGAGCTAGATTATGCTATATTGACAAATAGACTTATTTTTATTCCGGAAGAAATAATTAAGTGGGATTCGTGGAAAAAGCAGACGAAGCGTAAAACTGGCGTAAAATCATTTAAACTCAAAAGGGGAATTGTTGGACAAACGTGAAAATGTGGGCTGAGGAGAAGCCGAGGCACGCATACGAAGTCTATCAATGCCTAGTTGATGGTCATAATGGCTACAAGCCATGTACTTTTCTCAAACAATGCGCGAAAATTATTATCGACTTTTCTATGTAGCTTTCAACTACCTGGGGGCCTACCACCGTGACTTAAAGTAATATTATTGTAATATTGTTTTGACATTTTCATACTATGTCAGTTTGGACATTTTAAAACAATATTACAATAATATTACTTTATTTTACGGTGGTAGCTTAGCTACCCTGGTCAGACTTCCATCCGCCATGTCTTTCGTGAGATTACTTTGTAATTTATTTGGCCGCTAAACTACAACAGATATGGATTTTCATAATTTTTTTTACGGCCGCTACTAGCCAAATACATGCAGTATTTGGCTCGTACAGCAATTTCAATTTACTTCGATGAAGGTTTTTAAAATAATGCTTAAATTTCTATAAGCATGTTTGAGAAATAGTAATTTACTAAACCAAGTTTCAGCTGTTTAGGTTTCATTTAACCTACAATTTTTGTTTTTTTTCCTCTCTATACAATTGGATTGGACCAACTATTGCAACAACAAAAGAAAATAACGTGTACAAAGGAAAGCTTATCCATAATAGAATTCTTCCAGATATTCCAAAGATGATCTAGGATATTTATACCGTTGGAGTAGGTTTACTAGTTCTAAAAACCTTTGAGGATTTATGAATGGGAGAAGCTCACTATTTTTATTAGGTATTCCTATTTTACTTTTTACTCGCTTACGTTCTTATTTTGAAGAGGATTGAAGTTTATACCCAGTATTTACGAGTATATTACTATATTATAGGTTTAAGGTATTTGTATTGGCCCAAAAGATCAAAGCTCGGTAGAATTTTGCCTTTGTAGTCAAATATGAGTGAAATTCTACAACGTGAAGCTTACGTAGAAAGGCACTGAAATGTTCCTATTATGAGTGGCTTAGGCTTCGAAACAAGATCGTTTATTACGATCAAAATCTACATTCAACCTGTAAAGGTACTTAGGAGAAATTCCAATGTTAAACCCAAGATTTTTTTTTTATGCTATACAAGTTAGTACTTGACTGCGATCTCACCTGATGGTAAGTGATGATGCAGTCGAAGATGTTAGCGTACTAACTTGGAAGGGGTAAGTTAAGTCACCCCAACGGTTTCTACACAGCATCATACCGGAACGCTAAATCGCTTGGCGGTACGTCTTTGCTGGTAGGGTGGTAACTAACGGCCAAAGCCTCCCACCAAACCAGACCTGAGCCAATTTAGAAATTTTAAAATTCCAAAGTGGCCCGTGGCGGGAATCGAACCCGCGACCTCCCAATCGAATCCGAGCGTGCGTCCCCTGCGCCACGGAGGTCGTCAAAATATTACAATGTCACATTATAACGATGCAATTGAAAATCATTGTTATAACAAATAGCTGATACCGTAATACCACAGAGATAACAAAACTATGGAGATGCCTTATTCATTCATTCTAGCCTAGACTTGCGTGACATGCGATGAGCGCCGAGATTTGTTGTCCAATGTTAATTTACTAAGTTACTACCCTAGAAGACGCCATCTTGCACAGATTAAAAATACGCTAATTTTCTAGACGGGGCCAGTCCATATTGTTTTCTAGGCCTATGCCTCATACGACATTCTTGTCTTGCGATGTCAATCAAATGTGAGATTTTTAGTTCCTCACTAATTTTATTTACCGACTTCCATTCTATCTATGGAATATTATATTATTACTGTTTCCATATTTTGTGTCGTCTACATTATTGTCAAAAACTAGCTGTTAGGCACAATTTGGTACGCGTCCTGCAAGAAATATATATATTTTTACCCGACTGCAAGAAGGGTTATGTTTTTCGCGCGTATCTTGTATGTATGTATGTATGTTTGTATGTAAATTTCTTTATGACCACGTATCTTCCAAACGGCTGGATGGTTTTTGACGTTAATGGTATCGTTAGATTCGTCTCATTAACCCAAGTGTACAAAATGGCGGATTTTGGGCCTAAAATTGTCAGTCATTTACAAAATATTTATTACCAAACCTATCGAGTGGGGTATCAAAATGAAGGGAATTACAAGGAGATTACAAAAATATATATAAGTCATATGTTTCGAATTAATTTGGAATTATAAACAGTCGATCAATGCGTTCAAAATGGTAATATTTGTAGTTTTTGATAGCGTTAATCTTGTATTGACCAAATGTGTGTCGTACTTTATATATTGTGCATTTTTACTTGGTATATCATAGCATAAATCGAAAACATAATTTAATATAATCATTAAACAATTATTTAACATCTGTACTTTCGCTACTCGCCCTAGATGGCGCTGTGTGTACTTTAAGACGCGCTCCACTTAGTCGATCAGATTTAATCTAATCACCCTAACAAGGTAAGCTTTCTAAGCTTTAGCATTTTATTTTTGAACGGCGCGGAGTAGACACTGTCGAGTAGTTCGAGATTAAAGTGGCACTGGCATCCATCATCGAATTTAATTGATAAAAAAAATTGAATATTAGTTTTAAATATTTTTTTATTATTGAATTAATAAAATAATAAAATAATTTATTTTTCAAAAGTTTTAGATTCATAGACTTAGATTACCTGAAGCTAAAGAGCTTTAGATAATTAGATAAAAGTGCTTAGGTTTCGTAAAGTGTGGCAACTAAAAAGCCTGAAATAAAATAAATAATTAAAAAAATCAAAAAACCCGACTGCAAAAATGTCAACTAAAATGCAATACTTAAAAGACTGAAACAAGGCGGACAACGAAAACAAAATTATAATAAACTTAAAACGATGCAATTTTTACTTCATTTTAACAAACAACATTATGAGCTGAAAGCTTTAGTTAAATTTTCGCATTCAATTTAAAAATAAAGCAGGCGGGACCTATTAATTTTCTCTATGTTAATTTATTATTTGCGAAAATAGGTCGCGCCTTCTATATTTTTAAATTGAATGCGAAAATTTAACTAAAGCTTTCAGCTCATAATGTTGTTTGTTAAAATGAAGTAAAAATTGCATCGTTTTAAGTTTATTATAATTTTGTTTTCGTTGTCCGCCTTGTTTCAGTCTTTTAAGTATTGCATTTTAGTTGACATTTTTGCAGTCGGGTTTTTTGATTTTTTTAATTTTTTTTTTTTCATTGAATAAAAGTAGCCTATATGTTAGACAGCGACTTAGGTTAGGGCTTAGTTTACGAGGGACGATATAGCAAGAATTTACAAACACTAAACCTACTTCCAAAGAAACATACACATTATTAATTAATTAGTATCTCAATTATTTATTGTAGAATTTGAGTAATAGTCTACAGGAATAAGTCCATTTGAATTAACTGGAATAATACTATCATATTTGGCCAAAAGAGCTTACAGCAGTCAAATAAAGATTAAAACAGATTTTCATTTAATTTGTTACGAACAAGATAATGTTTTCATTAATAAAGGACAAAAAATGTTCATATTTCTGACAGACTGTAAGCCAGTTTATCTGATAGCGACCCTCCCTGGGCCCGATCTCAGGTTGAAAAAGCTTTCGAGGCTTTCTAAAATATTCTAATTATGTTTGGTTAATTTCGGCTTTCGGACGGCACAAGGTTAATCCATACCAAAGTTGTGAATTATGATGTTAAAACTACAGGCTAGAGACGCGTTGATATATTATTTCTTGCGGCCAGTCTTGGCAATTACCTCAAAGTTTTTTTAAGTCGCTATGTAAATTAGCTCTGGGCGATCTTCAAATAACTTAGTGAACTCGTATAATATCAAATTTCGTCTACTTTCCAAATTTTTTATCTTCCAAACGTCTTTGTCGACACGAAAAAATCTAATCAAGACTTATTAAGGCATCATTTAATAGGCACACGCTCTATTAACTGAGGGGGGGTTTCATCACTTACCTAATTACTAAAAAGATTTAATAATAATGTCATAACTATAAATTAAAGTCTTCAATATGGCTTCTCATTTGGTAGATGTTTGGACGTTATAGCACGGGATCGTTATAAGATACTAATTTTACTCACAATGAGTTATTATTAGTTACTAATTTCAGGCCCTTATGTGTTGTGTAATTATATCGTAACTAATACACTTTCATCCTAAACCAAAAATAATTATACCTAATAAAATGTGAGGTTTTATGAAATCACGGTGCGCGATGTACTCGTAAGTGAAACTTACGAATAGATGCAGGAAGTAAACACTAAGTTTCTCTTATAACAGCGCCATCTTTTGAGGCAACACTTGATGACAAGTATTAAAAGTATTTGTTGCGACAGTAAAAGTTTGGAAGTCAAAAATCAACATGCAATTGACATTACACATAATGCGACTTTCGTCATGCTTGGACGATACAATCATAGTTTAAATTTTCAAAATCTATACTTCGTAGTGGTGGCGCCAGTAGTGTAATTTAATTTCACGACAGCCTTCACTGGTCAACCATGTTCACCATCTCTGTTTGTTGCAGAAACTAAGCAACGACCACATCTGCTACTTCCTGTACCAAATCCTGCGAGGGCTCAAGTACATCCACTCGGCGAACGTGTTGCACCGGGACCTGAAGCCCTCTAACTTATTGCTGAACACCACCTGTGATTTAAAGGTAACCTTCATTCCCTATCAGCTTTATACTACGGAACAGCAAGATTTTTGAAACGAAGTTCGGAGGGTATTGCGCTTAAGGCGGAAGAAAATGGATTTTTTCAGTGTCGAAAATGTCGTAACGCAGAAAATCTACGAAAATCTTGAATGAAACTTTCTCTTGCTAGTCAACAGAATGGGCACGTATGCAATCACGTATATAGATCGCGTTTTTGCGCGAGCTAACTCAAAACAGCGCCATCCAATAGATGGCCAGCCAGCAGATACCAGGCGTTGTTTGGCTAAATGGTTTGAAATGCAAAAAATGCATATAAGGTTTCAGTTTGACGATAAAATCATCCTTATCTTGCCACATCATCTCAGACGTCGAGAGAAGTGGCATCCTTATGTGGTTAATGTCCAGCGTACTCGAACGATACGTATTTCTTCCACGTTTCTGATACGACCCGCTAAGGGGTGGAATACCCTTCCAGCTTCCGTGTTCCCAGCCAAGTACAATCTGGGTGCCTTCAAGAGAAGAGTGAATAGGCATTTTCTAGGCACGCGCTCCATCCTAGACCTCATCATTTCTGCCCATCGGACATGATTGTGGTCAAGCGTAAGCCTATCAATCGTAAAAAAAAATGACTTATCTGCTATCGACATAGACACCTGACATTTGCAGTTTACCTAACTATATGAAATGAAATTCAAAAATGTACGAAAATGACAGTTGTCTGCGCAGAAGTCACGTGACGAACTTAGATATTGGTTACGTCATTCTGCTATTATGCTAAGCTACACAGATTTTTCGATAAGGGGTCGACGACAGTGTTACGAATGATAAAAGCTTGAAGATAAATTATAGCTTTCATCATCCAATACAATGTTCCATACTGCAGACGACTTATCTAAAGCTTTGCAGTTTGCAGCACTCATATAAACCGCTTTGTTGTTTTACAATATCTGGGAGCCGTTGCCGCAATGCGCCTCTAACTAAACTCGGTTTTAATATAAATTAAATAAAGGGCTCAAAATATCTATCCCTTTTACTACGGTACGGTTTGAAAGGGATAGCACTCATCCTTAGAAATAGCTCTATCCCTTGCCAACTATACAGTAGTGAAAGAAATAGTCGATTTTTAGACGCGCTAAATCTAGAGACTTAAAAACGGAATCGAGGGTTTCTTCTCAGTTATCACCATTGTTTTACAAGTCACACTTATGGGAGCTAGGCAAATGTGAAAACAATGAACTTTTATTATTTTCTTCAATGCGTTATACTACATATATCCATTTATGTCAATTTGTTCGTTCATACCTAACTCCGGAAAAAACCAGATCAAGTTGTTTTTCAATACATTTCCTCACAAAAAGTCACGGTAACGGCGTTTTCAAAACAGTATGGTTACGTATTTCAGAACGTAATTGCGACTTTAATGTTGAAAAAATAAAAGAATATGTTTTCGAAACGAACATGGAATAACGAGCTTTTATCGAGCGTGTAGCAAACTTTAGCAAATAACAACGGGTTGGTTGTGTAATGTGTGTATGAAAGTTTGTTACAAGCCCCGACCTGAGTTAATTTTCATCATGGAGTTACCCCTGAGGACGAGTGTCGTTAACCTCAATTTGGAGATGAGGCATTTATACTCGCAAACATTGCCATTGGTGCCAATTCTGTTGTGCAAAATCTCTTAACTAATTTGACGCGTGCAATAATAGCGCTATCCAGTTCCATGTAGCGGATTTCGAAAAGGATAGCGTTATTTTCGACAGAATTCTCACCAAAGCCCGCTTATTTGGGCTACTTAGAAGAAGTACTTTGATGTTATTTTTTTCAAGTTCGCCTATTTTCATACTGTGTCTAACCCGCGCTCTACACTACTCGCGAAGTTGACCGAAGTTGACCGAAGCGAGCAGTGTGGAGGGCACTTCGTCTAACTTCGCCAACTTTTCTTAGTACTTCGGTAAACTTTCTGAGTACTTCGCCGAGTAACTTCGCGAGTAGTGAAGAGGCCGGGTAAAAATACGTACTCTCGCACATTATGATGTCGTGACGAATATAATACCTAAACATAAGGAAGGATGTCTTAATAAGTACATGTCCCTAACCTGCGAAAGGCCCTGTGTTAGGCGCCAGCGATAGAACCTTTAGAAACTGGCTCGAAAGTTTGCTGGTTATAAGGTTGAAGGTAATATTTTGCCCATTAGTGTAATTCAGTTCATTTGTAAAATTCTGTGTAAATTTTATTAGTAAAAGGTAGATATAATGGGTATAATATCCATAATATAAAAATACTGCTATAATATTTTGTTTTGTACCTACCTACTCGTAGTTCGAATTCAATGCTAGGTATTTTAACATAAACTGCATACCAAACTACGGGCAATGTTTCTGTTTAAAACCGAACATCGTTTAAAAAAATTATATGTACACCTGTAGCTACACGATTTTAGGGTACATAAAGTAGTGGTTTGTCCCGAACTAAGAGCTTGCCACCTACCCGCTTAAACAGTCATTCGAAAGCCTCTCTTCCATTTTCAAGTTTTCACTTAAAATATTAAAAATAGTTTTTTACTCCCTGCACAATGTACTCATACTTATTATTGCTGAGTTCAAAGTAATTCAGTTCAAAGTAATTCTGTTCATCAATTCAGGCTTTATGAGGCAGTAACAGAAGAAGGTCAAGAGCAAATCCAGCCCAGTTGACTCGAAGAGCTTGCGTCGCCCGGTCGATAATATATTTGCAGAAAGTTGTTAACCATTGTTATAATTTCGACAGCAGAGCTTTAAATTCGTAGTAGCTGTTGTGCGACGTATGTATTACTTTCCAGAACCCCTATATGCGCTAACTCAGTGACTTTCAAACATTGACTCATTTGACATGTATATTTTTCAGCAATTCTGTGTGCTACTGAATCCTATTTTAGTTTCACTCGTTAAACAGCAATAAATATTGAGCCATATAGATAGCTTATGCAGGTCGCTTTATTTTAGTGAGGAACACGTCAACGCTTATTCAACACCCTACTTAATAGAAGGTTATTGGGATACCTACAAGTACCATATTCCATACTAAGCGTAACTTTTTTTTTAATCCTGTATTTATCCATAGATGCCAAATACACAGTGCGTGATGTCCAAAAAGAAAAACGGCCAGCTTTTCCCTTGGCCATTGAAAGGTAGTTTTAGTTTGTAGATGTAGGTTAATTAGAAAAAAATCTCTTTAAAAACCCAACAAGCCAACAAATGGAAACCTATTATTTCCCGCAAAGTGCTTTGCCAAGCTAAAGAAAGTGCCGCTCAGGCCATTCATTAGCCGAGGACTTTGAGTATTAACAATGTGCTAACAAATAGCTTTTAGCGGCGACGTGCTACATTTAACGAGCCTCTAAATGCCAATCCCGATGTTGATAGACCTCGTTAGTTTTAATAATTTCGCCGTCTTGTCTAGATAAGACTTCTTTGTTCTCTCGATACCTATAGACATCAACGTAGAGCTTAATGCTCGAACATTTTTTTTACATTCAAAGTTGCAGCACTAATATTGGCAAGTGCTATATATAACCTGTCTCAATTTAGGTATTTGTATTTAGGAATTGATTTTATTCGTGTTAGAACTGTAGTAAAGTCTTGGAAAGTAAGACGTTCCGAGTGAGATAGTGCTAAGTGAATTCTACCCCAGCCTCCCACATAGCACCGAAACAAGGACTATATGCCGAAATAAAAGTGAAATGTATATTTTGACTTACCTACCCATATTTCTAAGATATCACCTGAAACATCTCGTCAAGAATTTGCCATGTTCGTTCATGGCTCCACAGAACGTTTCCCATTATACACGTTTGAGTTTGCATGACAATAAAAATGTCAACGTATGACCAGATTTCTAGTGACCTGGGGCCTTATTCTGTATCGTTCACTTAGTTAGTTAGTAACCCAAACTGGGTTATTAACTAAGAAAACGGAGGCAAAAATCCTATTTTTGTATTCTTTTTGTACAAGATAGCAACTAGCATGGTATACTGATATGATACCTTACCGACCTAGGTTGGTAATTTGTGCAAAAATAGGATTTTTGCCTTCGTTTTCTTAGTTAATAACCCAGTTAGGGTTACTAACTAACTAAGTGAACGATACAGAATAAGGCCCCTGGGGCCGTACCACCATCTCTTATAGCAGTATTATTGTAATATTGTTTTAAAAATTTCATACTGGCACTGTATGAAAATGTCAAAACAATATTACAATAATACTGCTATAAGAGATGGTGGTACGGCCCCTGGTATTAGAAAAGACCTAGATCTCAGAGGCCAGAGCTGCAACTAGTGGACCTTGTTTTACAAAATCCTCATTGTGTTGGCAACGTCGACTGGTGACAAATTTATAGGTGCCTATAAATGAATGGCCTGAGTTATAACTGCTTTTCTGCCCATTTCTATTTCCATTCATGGTTGTCGGTAATATAAATATATATTTTGTCCAGATTTGCGACTTCGGCCTGGCGCGAGTGGCGGATCCAGACCACGATCACACGGGCTTCCTCACGGAGTATGTCGCCACCCGCTGGTACCGTGCCCCTGAAATTATGCTCAATTCTAAGGTAAGCTGCATTCTAAGGTATGCTCATTTCTAAGCTAAGCATTCCAATGCATGCTCAATTCTAAGCTGATATAATATGCTCAACTCTAAGATAAGCATACTAAAATATGCTTTATTCTAAGGTTCTAAAATTCCTAACATCTGTATTCTGAAGAGTTGATATACCGATGAAACATAGGACGTTTCGATATTGAAAAAAGGTTAGCAAATTATCACAAATATATGAGTAAGAAATTACATCCAATAAAATCGTAATTTTAAAATTACTTTAATGTTTCGATATTCAAAAAGTTCAACAATTCGCCCTTCGTATTTCATAAAAAAGTTGTATACAGTCGGTTTACCTTTTTTCATGAAACGCGAGCGATGTAGCAATATTTCCAGTCGGCTTTATTAACGAATACTTTAACTTGACAATGCAAGCATGAGTCCTCTCGTATAGCTTGGCAGCGAGCTCCAATATAAAGCGCTATGTTTCATCAACGAACTGTGCAAATGACACTTTCAGAGGCGGGTTTTGTTGCGATATATTTTATCGAATGCACACTCATTATTTCCATCGGACTTGTTTTCTGCTAGCTGTCTGCTGTATTGTATGAATTTCAGGTTAATTAAATCTGAAGTTGCGATCGAGTGGAAAGTACTTATACCTTGTTTACGTATGCTTATAAATAATTGTGATTGTTGGCTTATAATGAAATGTATATTGTTAGAAATTAATTAGGTGTGGTACAAGCTATTAATATCGATAGCCCGTCGCAAAACTTTGTCATAAATGAAAAAAATACTTTGCAGTAACATTAGTCACAGTGAAGTAGATAGTATTGTCGAATGATAGTTCTATTTATAATGGCTTTCAGTTTAATGTATTTAAACGCAAACACATATATTATACATTTTTGTTTAACGATTTAAGTTAAACATAGGAATTGGAAACTTAAAAACCCCGAATTAGCTAGCTTAGTTAACTATACAATCTAAACAAAACCGGGTTAATCTAGTGTGTGATCCGAATTATTATAAAAGAATCGAAACAACGAGAACAAAGCGCTGAATCACGTTATTTCATTTAACGTATTTACGGCACTTTTTCCACTTTGATTCACGTTCAATGTTCAGCTTAGCGTAACTGAAGCTCGAGTTACATAACTAGTTCTTTCGAAAACTTAAACCTCAGTTTTACGATTAAATCCAAGTAGGTAAGCCCCGTCGCACGCAGGTTGTAAGCGTAGTCGCATCATAAGCGTATCTTTACAACGCTTCGCGTAAAGTCCTTTTTACAAAAGAAGTCCCGCAGACGCGGCGCTGTGATCGCATTATTAAATGTTGCTCTCTCACTCGCACTCGTTGCTCGTAAACAGGTGTCAATTGTAGTACATGTTTTTGCCGCGGGACTTCTTTTGTGGAAAAGACTTTACGAGGCCTGCTATGTTGCACAAACGAATTGTCGCTTAGACAAATAAAATAATTGTTATATAGACAAGGGTAGTCTTCTACCAATTTGACGAATTCAATTATTTTTTCAGTCATATTGAAAGTGTCATAACTTAATAAGAAATCGAAGTTCAGTATAATTCGGGTGTTTTTTAAGTAAGTAATCAAAAAGTAACTTTTTACGCCTATGTGTTTCGCCAGTAGTCAGTACGCTACGACTATCGTTATGACAATAATACCTCTTACGATTCGCTGCAACACCTCTTCGAATGCGTACTTGTTAGAACATGTTCGTGCTCGTATTTTTCTCGTCGTACGCACGGATTACGATACGTTTACGCTACGACACCGTGTGCGAAGGGGCTAAACATGCTTTCATAAGAAGTTCTCTAATTTATGTAAGGGTACCTAGCTCTTACTTCTAGCAAATAAAACGCTATCCCGACATTTTAATCAGCTCGCATCTTTTCCGTACGCGAATTCATTAGTTGAAGCATCAATCGCACATTGAATTGGCGCGAATTCTCGCCGGTTGGCGGCAATAACATAATTATTTCGCGAATTGCTAAAGACTTGCATAAAACACTCGCAGTCGAATGAAAAGAGAGATTTCTCCCGGAGAGCTACGAATTTAAAATGAATAAATTACAATACGCTTCGTAATTCTTCGCTGTGAATGCATAATATCTGCGTATTTGAATAAACGGCTGTGAAAATATTCAAATGAAATATGTTTTTAATTGCGTTTTTATTACGGTTATAAATTTTCGATAAAATAAATATACGCAATAAGCAATAGGTATTCGATTATGTAAACACGACGTAACTCACAAAGTAGTCGATTCGAGGACTAATTTCCTAAAGTGAACCCACATCTAAAAGTAAAACTGCCACTCCGCGATTTTACTATCAATGTGTAATTAGCTTACGAATCACGAATATCTACTTCTAATAATTATTTGCCTAATGCATTGAATATTAACCGAATGTGATGTCAGTATTTTGATGAAATTTTCGCAAATATGTGTGATGAACAATACATATACCGCGATATTTTTACGTCACTAACGTTCTCATAATAATTCTATTTTCTTACTCGAAATAAAAATATGTATTTGAGTTTTCGAAGAAAGTGAATTCTTTATCAGGCAGGCGATTCGCGTAACGAATCGGCTGTACTATATTAAAACCAAAACTTTTTTTGAGAACACTGCAAAATTGATTTTACAACTATTGACATAGAGCGGAAAATTAAATGTAGTTCAAAACGCAACATGGTCCAGAATTGTGAAATTAAATTTACGTTGCACGATAAGGTTGAGGTATTGTATTTTCTATATTGAAGTACATTTATGTTTACACTCTTAACCAATAGACGTTAAGTAATTTTTCAGTTTTCATTAAGTTTTTGTTTTATTGTTTGATTCACTTCACTCAGTGTGTGAAAACGTTAAGTGAATCGCTCTCCTGATAAATACATATATCATAAGACAACAGAGAACATCATAAAAATATACCGCCTATAGAGATACGAATATATCGAACATTATTTACGTTACTTATAGGAACGTGAGAGAAAGATATGAAATAAAATAAAGAAATCACAAATGGTATCAAAGACAAGAAAAATTGGCAATTGTTCCATGTAAAAGGCTTTAGTCTTATTTTAGGAAAGGATATCTTCATGTTGTTACTTCTTGTTTGGTGTTATGTACATAACCTAAAAGTCTTAGCCTTGATATGTAAAAGGGAATTGCCTAGAGGTGAAATTTTTTAAATTATCCCGCTCATCATTTTATTTTTTACATTCCATATACTGTGGTAAATGGGAGACAGTTTTTGAATAATAGCTGTGCTCAATTTATAAAAAAGTCCTGTAGGTTCTGAAATTAAACCAGTTTATATACGTTAATTACGGTCCCCGAAACGTAAACTATTTTAATTCTGAATTTGTTTTGATTGTATTTAATAACAAGCGTTGTTAAGAATACCAAAGCTACAAAACTGTTCACCATAATATTTGTTAAATTACATTGTATAGTCATGGTTATATGCTAGCTATATGTGATAAATTGTAAACTAATACCCTTACTTTTGCCACCGAATTCTGAATATTACTTTTGTCTAGCAATTGTTAGTAAGCAATGCGTCTTCTTTCGTAAGTTATGATGGCAGATGGAGATAAGGCATTCCCTGATAAAACAAATGTTTTAACTGTAAGTAAGGCTTCACTAAAGTGCCTCTTACTTTGGTTGCACAGGGCTACACCAAGTCGATAGACATCTGGTCGGTGGGCTGCATCCTGGCGGAGATGCTGTCGAACCGACCCATCTTCCCGGGGAAGCACTACCTGGACCAGCTGAACCACATCCTCGGCGTGCTGGGCTCGCCCAGCCAAGAGGACTTGGACTGCATCATCAATGAAAAGGTAAGAAAAGAAAAAAGAAAAAGATGTACAACTCGTTCCATCACGAATTTGTTCGATCCCCGCATTCAATTCCTGCATCAAGCAAAAATGGGTTTCCTATTAAAAATTGTCAGGACCTGACCCGGAGTTAAATTTCTTATCTGAGGCCAAGGATGCGAAGGTGTATGAACTACCACGATTATAGTTTGTATATTTTGTGAATAGTCTGACGTTTTCTCCATTTAGTAGTACCTAAAAATTTATGAACAATGGTGCAAAAACGTCAAAAATCTTTTTGTAAAATGGAGAGCTAGGGGTCCATTTAGAGCATGTCTACAAAACTAAATATTACCCTCGACATACAATGTGCACCAAGCTTTAAAAGTTTCAGAAAAGGCTTTCTGTACTCTACTATAAAGTTTGCGGTCGTAACCAGACATAACAGTTGGAGACTCGAGTTACCATCTCGTTACACTGCGGAGTTAACTGCCCACTTTACATAACACTTAAAATTAACTATGTAGATTGTAGGTATAACCTACTCATCCTCTTAATTAACTGGTGTCATTTTCTCAGACATTTTGGATAATCCCGCAGCGGGGATCTAAAAAAGTGTATTGTGTCGTTTTGAAATTGAAACGAACCCCGTGACTAGGCTTTATTGTTTAAAGGTATATATTTACATAAGGAGGCCTGGTATTTCCTAAGGGATAGCCCTCGAGTGGTTTATAATTTCAGCGTTATGAAGCCGAGAACAAAATATACAGAATATTTTTTCTCTATTTGCCATTTTTTCTTGGTATTACACAAATATTAAGTATTTGTTGATTTGGCTGAAAATGAACCTGTACCCTGGATTAACGTCCAGAGTTTTTAATTTTTATTAAAAAAAAATCCAGTTCTAAAAAAAACAAGTATCATTTAAAAATATTTTATTAAAACAAACTTTTAAACGTCTAAGCCGTATTCTTCTCAGCACCAGTTCCTGATTACCATCTAGCACCAAAGTACTCGTCACGACGAATCAGACGAGCCCAAATTCGATGGAGTGATGTCGTGATTTCTGGGTTTTATTTCCATCTTCTAGCTCTATCATTAGACCCTGGTTATCTAGGACTAAAATACTCGTCAATCCGAATCAGACGAGCCCAAACTCGATGGGATTAACAACAACCTAGTTCCTATGGGAGCCTTCCGATTCCATCATAAGATCAACTCCAATAATAATAATTTTGCATTGAATCAAATTCAACTTGCAAGATTTGATTACAGACAAACATCGGTCGGGACAAATGAAACTAAATAAAAGCTAACTTGCAAGATTTGGTGACAGATAAACATCGGGACAGATTAAACTAATTTTGTAACTAAGTTTGTGGACAATATTTTGATTTATTGGCATTATTATTCGGCTAGGCCACAGCAGCGTGATGACCTGACATTATTGATTTGCTTGTGATGCATAATTTCACGATGATTTACTCTACTGTTTGTCAACAGTGGATCTAATCTAGCACACTGATTATGCTGGTTTCAAAATCGCTAATGTTTCATTCGATTCGTATGGAGTTTGACAGAGTGGGGCGCGTCATCGTGGATTGAAATATCTATAAGCAGAGTTTTAAAGTGCATTTGCTTATGCTTGCTTAGCGGTGAACAAAGAAAATATTATGCGGGAAGCCTGTCTGAGAAGTATTCATGTTTTATATTCAAAATCGGACGCAAGAAAAGCTTCACGATTGAAATGGCGGTATTTAATTGTGATACAAAGTAAGAAGATACAATATTATATCGGAAACCTATCAGAAATACAAATACAGCGTCGAACAAAAAGTTGGGGCTTATGGGAATATCATCAAACTTTACGAACTTTATTCCACAAATCAAATTAAATGTACCGTATCGCTGAAACTTTTCGTTTTTTCTATACAGGTTGTGTTGGTTTAGGCACCGTTTATCACGGAATGAAGCTTTTTCAACGAGCGACTTTGTTATCGACACAATGTAGCGTAACTAGCGTACTAAAATGTGTTTCTGTAATTTGTTAGATTTTATCTTCATAAACTAGACTATACATAGTCATAACCTTATTCTTAGATACTTGTTACGTACGAGTAAATCACATTTTATTGGAAAGTTATAAGAGGACGGGGAAGAGGGATGTCCCAAGTATTGTTATCAACATTGATATACGATCACAGTATATGACTTACGAGTATGTTTCACTCCTGTTTTACTCGAAAAATTATTATGAAAAATAAGTTTCCCCAAAGAAAATTAGTCAGGACAAAATCAGCTAGATACTCAGGAGTCCGATTCCCGCCGGCTTACCTAAGACACTGAATAACATAGACAGCTCCGTGATTGCGGCAACTTTTATTTGAAGAGTGTGTCAATTTGAAAATTGTATGGTGCTATGGATGATAGTGTGCGTAAAAAATTGTGTAGCGACGCGACGGCTCGGATTTTCCAATTGGGGCAAAGTATTTTTTGCCGCACTTTTGAAGTCGAGGCCTCCCTCTTGGACCTCTATGACCATATAATTATTGCAACTAACATTTATCTTTAATATAATTTCTGTATTTATCCATTGATTTATCCTTAGTCGCGAAAACTTCCTATAAACAAAACCTGAATGTGTTAGAAAAGGAATTTCCGGTTCCCTCTTGAATATATTCATCCGTCGCCCCCCAAAGATTTAAATCGTTAGATGGGCCCTAAGCCTACATTGCGCACATCAAAAACGTCCACAAACATGTCGAGTGAGTGCACTCAACATGCTATAGTTTCACTTGTGTCAAAGAGTCGTACACAAGACACAACCTAAACCTCCAAAAACGTGGACGTTTTTGGAGGTTTAGGGCTCATCTAGCGATTTAAATCTTTGGTCGCCCCTAGTCACTAATAATGCCTTTGGAGTCACGAGTACATAGAAATGATGACATTAGTCTTGTCTAGTCAGAGTCAAATAAAATACGTCATTGCTAGAAAACGGTCTTCGTTGGATTCGGAATGAATAAAATATGAAGGCTTGAAAAGACGCAAACGTATTTGAGATATTTCAAAGGAATGATATATCCAAATACCGACGGCTATATTTAGTGTTTATATTATAGAACTTTAACTTAAATAGATTATTTAATTCGTTCAGTCTTCTAGGTTTTCATAGTGATAAAGAAAAACATTTTATTTTTAAATCAAGAATCAACTTTTGAATCAATGCGTTTGTCACCTTATTTACCTATCTAGTTTAAAACCTAATTGAAACGAAAAGTATTTTGTGTGTATGCGAAATATTACATATGAATATATTATATATATTAATGACTATGTATATAAATATATGAATATATTTATATACATAGTCATTTTTTGATGACCGGTTTACGGAAAATATAATAGCTAGATTATGCGGTATAAAAGCGGTCAAATTATGAAAGCAGTTTTTACTAGTAGGTACTAGTGTTTTTACTACAATTTTGGAACAAAAGTATTTCTACGGATGGTATCGCGCAAGGGGCTAGGCGAAAGGAAATCAAGTTTTTGCGTGACGAAAGTCCTGTCACGCACAAACTACGAAAATCTTCTATCTACGAAAAATTAAAAAATCTACTATATAAAAATAAGTCGGGTTATCCTTCCTGACGCTATAACTCCAGAACGCACGAACCGATTTTCACGGTTTTGCATTCGTTGGAAAGGTCTCGGGCCCCGTGAGGAAAAGCGGGAAAATCTTTTTTCACATACAGCGCCATCTCTGATACATAGCATGTACTACAAACCAATATTTTAAGTAGATGGCGCCGGTGCGTGATTCATTGTTTGACAGCTACTCATTGTTCTCTGCTCAGTTAATTTCATGTGACAAACCGGTATTGTGTTCACTGTGAAATTGTGAAAAAAAGTAAAAAAAAAATAAGTTATTCGTTTCCTAACATTTCAATTAGAAACCATCAAATAAGTCACGTGTATAGTGCAAATTTTATTCAATTTCAACAGCAGGCATTTGTCTTTAAGGTGGTAAGTTGAACTGTGTAAAATATGTGCATTTGACGTTAAATTCACCCTCAGATCACTCAAAGTGATCTGAGAATTCACCACTCTGTCCATAGTCCAAAATGCCTAGAGGACGACGTGCGAACATCGGCCGCCGCACAAGACATGCAAGCCAGCAACAAGTGTATTCACAGAACTTAAGGGCGATGGGTACCATCCGGGCGCGAAAATTCAAATTTTATTTAGTTTTTCGCTCATAGTGGGCTAATTATACATTGAAGGTTAAAGGTAACGTGTTTTGCGGGCACAACGTTTATGTATCTACACGTTTTTAACAAAAACTCTGCTCAACAATACTCATTTACTTCATATTGGTTCCCGATAGCTCGAAATCTGGGAAACTGCAAAAAAATATCTTTCGGGAACCAATATGAGATGAGTGGGAACTTTCGAGCAAAGTTTCTATTGAAAATGTGTAGATGCATAAAAAGTAGGTCCGCAAAATGCATTGCCATAAATCTACAATGTGTAGTTAGTCTAATATTTGCGAAAAACTAAACAAAATTTGAATTTCGCGGGCTGGTAGGGCCGCAACACCTTAAGCGAAGAAAGACAAAATATAATAAGAGAAAATTCCCGATTGAGACAACGCGTGAGCACACGAAGATCATTGGCATCATACAATCGAATCCTATCGAATCCCACTGCGAACTACAGTGATGATGAAAATTTAGATATTGGACCAATGACGACTAAATATATGCCGATATTGCAATGCGTTAAAGTTCAAAAGAGAAACGGCTGGATTGTGCTGCGCAAGTGGAAAAGTCAAACTGGATCCATTACTTACACCACCACAGCCACTGAAACCATTGTTCGATGGAAGTGATCCCGATTCCAGCCATTTTCTTCAACACATCCTTGAATACAATAACTGCAAGAGCAAGCAACCCCTAATGGGTTCTATGCAGCATCGCCAGCCAAATTAGAAATTATCTATACTAATATTATAAAGAGGTAGCGTAACGATGTTTGTGAGTTTGTGACGTTGTAAGGGGTAATCTCTGGATCTACTGAACCGATTTTCAAAATTATTTCACCAATAGCAAGCTACGTTATTGTGCCTAATATTATAAAGAGGTAGCGTAACGATGTTTGTGAGTTTGTGACGTTGTAAGGGGTAATCTCTGGATCTACTGAACCGATTTTCAAAATTATTTCACCAATAGCAAGCTACGTTATTGTGCCTAATATTATAAAGAGGTAGCGTAACGATGTTTGTGAGTTTGTGACGTTGCTAGGGGTTATCTCTGGATCTACTGAACTGATTTTAAAAATTCTTTCACCAAGCTACGTTATTGTGGAGTGTCATAGGCATAATAATTTCCAAAATTAATTACGCATCTTTACCTAAACTTAAAAAATGTAATCCAAGTCGTAAAAAAAATTGCTTTCATCGCGTGCGCTGCGGAAACTATTGAGGATAGAACAAAACAATGTTCTACAATATTAAAGAACGTATCAAAATCTATAAAAAATTCCGCGATAGCATATGCCTATCTCCTACGGGTAGCACACAATAACTGCTTTAAATGTTAAAATTGTGGTTAAAAAATAAATAATTTTTGTGAAGCTCATTTAGCCCATATAGTATCTACACTAATCTACACTAATAACTAATTTGATTGTTTGTTTGTTTGTTTTTTGTTTGTTTGCATTGAATAGGCTCCGAAACTACTTGACCGATTTGAAAAATTCTTCCACTGTTGGGAAGCTATATTATCTCCGGTGAACATAGGCTATATTAAATTTTGAAAAAAGTTAGGGATCCGTACTAAAACTCCAATAATGTAACCCAAGGTGTGAAAAAATTACCAAAAAACTTTCTTACATCGCGTGCGCTGCGAAAACTATTGACTATAGAACAAAATAATGTACTACGTATTTGCAGAACACATAATTATCTACAAAAAATGTCGCGACAGCATATGTCTAACTACTATAGTTATGTCACAATAAGTGTTTTTTCATTTAAAAAAATAGATATAAATGCTACCGCTACAAAAGCTCTTTTATTTATACTTTGGAATTAATCCTTATCAAAATAAATGGCTTCATATTTAAGTCTGCTTCAAAACCATTATACAACTTTTTGAATTATTCAATTTGGACATTCCATTCGAAAGATATCACAAGTTTATTTGAAAAATGTCGCATGGTCGCCGCTTAGTTAGACTACCACCATAATATTAGAATGTAGCCGTCACTGGGGTACGGGACGGGGGTCAATGTCGAGAAATAAAGAAAAATAATAATACAAATAAAAAATCGGCCAAGTGCGAGTCGGACTCGCGCACCGAGGGTTATGTACTATATTAGAAAAAGTTAAACCATAAGGCCCAGTTGTCACCAAAGCGGACCGGAGCTGTGTTTGAGTCAATGACGAAATACACTACGCTAAGAGGACGGGAAAGATGTGACGAATGTTGAAGTCAAAAATGTCTTAAATATGGCCTCGCGCGTCGTACGTTTTGGTACCGCTGTCGGGCGCTTACATTAGAGCCATTTTACACTTTTGACAAATTAAAAATCCGGCTTCTGGGCGGAGCCTAAAAATACATACGTGACGTCACTTAGTGCTGATCCTTTATGTTACATCCATGGTTTGAGTAACCAATCAGCTTTCGTCCTCCTCCTCTCAGTTTCGGAGATGTCAAAATGGTGAAATCTGATTAGTTACTCAAACACAGCTCCACTCCGCTCTGCTTTGATGGAACCCAGGCCTAAGAATCACGTTTTTACCGAACCGCAAACTTAACTTTGTTTCATGAGGTTAATTGCTAATACCAAAAATAGTATAGATACAGAGTTGATATTAATTTTCCCGTAAAATATACATTGATCCCTATTAATCATTCCGATTATATTATATATTATATATTATAATTCCGATTGGTAAACTACGGAGATAAGGGGGAGGGAACGGTATTTTTTTCGACATTTTGCTCAATATATCAAAAACTATCGGACATAACAATAAATAAAAATCGGCTTTAGAATACGGAAGTAACGTCCTTTCATATGATACTCCACTCAATATTGCTATCTCATTTTGAAATCTCGACGACCTGGTTTACCCCCCTTTGTAAATAAAAATAAAAACTATTTTCAATTTTTTATGATTGCACTGACGGCGGGCCATCATTATCTACACCTATTCCAAATTTCATGTCGATATCTTTAATAGTTACTGAAATAAAGCGTCGTGACACACAGACAGACGGACAGACGGACAACAAAGTGATCTTATAAGGGTTCCGATTTTTTTTCTTTGAGGTACGGAACCCTAATAATACCCGTGCGAAGCCGGGGCGGGCTGCTAGTCTAGAATAAAAATTTCTCTTACTAGTCAACAGAAGGGGCACGCATGCAATCCCGTATAGCTATTTGGCATTATTAACTCGGTAGGGCTAGCAAACTGAAGACAGCGCCATCTATCGAGCGATGGGTGAAATCACAAGCCGAAAAAAATAAAAAAGGAGTTTTGTTTAAGGTGTTATTCTAAACTTTGTTTCTACCGAGTGTTCCACGAAGCTCACGTGTTTTCCTGTGGTCCCAGGCTCGCAGCTACCTGGAGTCGCTGCCGTACAAGCCGCGGGTGCCGTGGGCGGAGCTGTTCCCGGGCGCGGACCCGCGCGCACTGGACCTGCTGCACCGCATGCTCACCTTCAACCCGCACAAGCGCATCACCGTGGAGGAGGCCCTGGCGCACCCCTACCTCGAGCAGTACTACGATCCCAATGATGAGGTACGACATCCATCCTCAGCACCCCTACCTCGAGCAGTACTACGACCCCAATGATGAGGAACGACATCCATCCTCAGCACCCCTACCTCGAGCAGTACTACGACCCCAATGATGAGGTACGACATCCATCCTCAGCACCCCTACCTCGAGCAGTACTACGACCCCAATGATGAGGTACGACATCCATCCTCAGCACCCCTACCTCGAGCAGTACTACGACCCCAATGATGAGGTACGACATCCATCCTCAGTGTTAGAGTTTGATCTAGAAGATTCTGGAGCTGTTTCCATAGTTTTGAAGATTGTGACAACCCTGACCTTGTGGCCTGCAGTCAATACAGGTTTTTGTACAATCGAGTCGCCTCGTTTCGAATAAACGGAACGGATTTTTCGATGCTTCTACAGCCAGCGCCCCAAGCGGAAACATTTTGAAGTTAGTTTTCGGCGGTCATCCGTTTCGATTATTCGAAGCGAGTCGATCCGAAATTTGTACAAAAACGTGTACTGATGGTGTTGTGCTATTCTCTCTGCTAGTATAATTTCATTCTACGGGAGTAACGAGACAGGATCAAAAGAAACATAAAATGACCTATGACTCCCACAAGCAAATCGCCTTCGAGGTTCTAGCGCACCCTTAACTCGAGTTATACTACCCCCTTTCCTCTGTGATGAGGTACAAGCTTCATTTTGAAATGATTCTCTATCCTCAAAGCCAAGGAAACAGATCGTAACAACCCTGACGTCGCGAACTTCTTCACGGTGTAGTTCTAATAGGAAGGTAACATTTCCTCAGTTTCCGAAAAAGCTCGTTTCAAAAGTTTTACCCACTTTTAGTAAAAGCTTCAAACTTAATAATAAGAATTAATTAAGAGTAAAACATCCAAGGGTACCATTAATCATGTTTAAAAACGTTTCATTAACGTAACAAAGAAAAAAAGATGGAAAGTGATATAATAAAATATTAAAATTGCGCTTCGGTAATAAAAATTCCCTAAGCAATTTCATATTGTTCGTGTGGCGATGTACCTACGTCCCGTGGGAAATCGAATTAACAACGAACGCCACCCCGAAATGACCCGCCACCCATCGTCAAAAGAGTTATATATGCCTCATGCCTCGTTGAATTGTTTACATATTTAATTGATGAATAATATTATGTTTATTTATTTAACTTTCTTGGCTCCTGGTTACCGTCGTTACGTCGTTAAACACACAGACACAAGTTCCATAGACACAACTATCTCATCAGATTTTACGATAAAACAGTTACGCTCTAAAAAGTTTATTAATAAAAATCTTCTGTTACTCACGGCTAACCTTATTTGTCAAACAAACCCTTTCAACTTATTTGTCAAACAAACCCTTTCAGCTGTCTCACTTCTCCTAACATGATTCTGTCGGCCGGAAATATAAATTAACACCCCGTGTTAACTCATCCACTAACTTCGCCCAGACTCTAGCAGGGAGCTTGAAATTTCGTGTTGATTTTGTCCGACAAATTAAATCCCAATTTCGTTTCTAGCCCGTCGCCGAGGAACCGTTCCGTTTCACGATGGAGCTCGACAATCTGCCGAAGGAGACACTCAAGAAGTACATATTTGAGGAGACGCTACTCTTCAAGCAGCTGAACGAAGATGCGTAGATCGTTTCTTCACGAACCACCCTCCCCGAGCGACGGGGACGGTACGTGCAAACTCAATTCAAAGTTACACAAAAGTTAATAGAACTACAGTATAGATAGTTTGCTATTTAAATTCTCAGGACTGATGGAAAAGATGGACGGAACGCAAAAAGTCGCTGTTGAAGCCACTTATACTTACCGATATGAGTCTTGAATCGCTCAGCGAAAGAGTAAGATTAGTTTAGCATACTTTAATTGAAATTTTAAGAGTCCGTTGCAAAATGTTGCACGACGCCAATTCTTTGATGAATTCGGGTCGAGAATAGCGTACAAGATGTAGGCATTTGATGTACATTTGCATTTACAGTGTTGCGACTTGTGTATACGGACAAGAACGAAACGCAATAGTACAACAAAACGACTTCACTTTTGGATTATAATTCTCAACAGCTCTATCTATCTTTTTCCTTCAGTCTGTGTAAAAATCGTAGATATTTCCCAATATCTTTTATCTTACCCCGGTCTCAGACATTTTTAGAAAAATGCAACAATGCCTAAATGTTACTTTTTGAACACCGAAATACTCGTCCGTAGGTTGAATATTTCTACAAGTGTTTTTAAGAAGTAGTATTTTAGTCCTTGCAATAATTCGTCACACATGTCTGAGAACGGGTTTATGATTTCAAGTGGAAATGAGTAAACATGTTTATCAGTAATATCTTATCAGACAGCGATTAACGCAAATTCAATAGCGGGCCTGTGTTAGTTTGTTTGCGTTAAGTATACAATTAAACATGTATCTAAATCAGTTTTAGATATCTGCTTTAAAATCAAGTTTCAAGATTCCAGACGTATAAACATACATTGCAGTTTAAATATAAACCTATATAAAAACTATCTATTTGAAACATGAAAAAAATGCGTTTTAGTTGTAACCCCAAAAAATACTGTCTTTGGGATTAAGAACTTACAATGTTTATAAACAGCGCATATAAGCTATAACTAAGCCCAATAAGGCGACTACGCAGTTATAGATATTTCAATATACGAAGACGCGCTTCAGTCTCTCAAAATAGCTTATGTTTCATTCGATTCGTATTGAGTTGGACAGAGTGGGGCGCGTCACCGTGGATTGAAATTTACACATATAATAATTCACTATATCGAATCAAAGTCCCGAGTTTACTTTTTAACATTTCTCACGTGGAATTAAATTGTGATTGAGTGATTTGAGCCCACCACTAAAATGGTTGACCAAAGCGAATGGTGAACCTGGTATTGTATTTTCTTCTTGAGTATTCTGGAATGCGTCTTTAAGAGCCATCGCAGACTAGAGACTTGATCGCCAGACGCCACCGTAATTAATTAAAATAATTAATTAACTAGGTAATCCATAGTTGCAGTAAAAAGAGCTTTATGTTGAACGGCTTGTTTTAGACTGTAGAGAAAGATAATGACAATGAATGTATTAAATTTCGTGGTTCTCAAAAACACTATTTTATTTTCCAAGAATATTTTAGTTTTGGTTCGCGAGAAAACTTGATACCATCTTTGTTCATTCTTTGACGACGATTTAACTTTTAAAGCAAGCAACCATGGTACCTTATTTATTCTATGACTACAGTTTGCTTTTGGATCGAAATTGAAGAAATGTCTGATAGATGTCATCGATATCTACAATCACGTGATTGTTTTGTCGAGCGGAGATGTCATTCTCGTACATTTTTTCGATTCAATATTTGCTCTTACAAATATATAATCGGTAAAGTAACTTGGCTGTAAGCAAGTAACTTCTTCATGTACTATAAAATTAATTTGAAAGTGCTAAAAATAGTTTAACTTTTTGAAAGTTTCCTTATGAAACTTCTCAGTTGAGATTAACTACTGTAGATGAATCAAATGAAGTCTGTAGTCTGCGAAAGCTTTAGCGCGTGATCTTTAGGTATTACAAGTAATTTTATATAATTATCTTAAAGTGAATCAAAAGGCTTTCTCATTTCGAGAATTTGCGTAGAAAATTGAATAAAGCTACCTAAGCTTTAAATAATTCTACTTAAACTTATATTGCTAAGTACATTTTATGTAAAGTTCTATTATTACTAACTTTAATGCTATCTTGACTACTTTAAAATTTACAACGATACTTGACTAGTTGTTTTTCAATTATTTTTTTCAGGATTAATTTTATTTACTTACATCAAAACTTAGGGATTGGCAATAAGTAGATATCGATACTTATCCGATACCAGCACTGTAAAAAAATATCGATTCCGATGCCTTAACGATCGATTAGTCTTCATTAAACCTCTTTCGTTATGCATTTAATTTTACAAGGGAATTTTATCAAGAATTGGCTATGTGGCTCGAATGAAAAGGATTATTTCATGCTCTTGTTACATGCTCTGCTACCTATTTATGATTTAAATTCATAAATTAGGTTTATTTTGTAAAGATTTATAAAAACACCATTTCTACAGATTTTTGTCATAAATACTCAGTTTTGGAAGGTATCATTTAATGACTAAAGTATCGATACTTGTGCGAATCCCTATAAGACGTATTACGAGAAGAAAAACCGCGTTATTTATCTTCTATATTAAGTTTAATGTATAACTTAACTATGTAAAAATAGTGAAAAGTGAAAATCATTCGACTGGATGAGTAGAATTTCCAAACAGTAGGTAAGTATATTATATCGAAATCGTAGAACGTTAAATATAGATAGGAGTTTTCTGAAATTTATCAACGTTAACATACCTTGTCGTGAGCACGGTTTGTAGGATTAGGGTCGGTTCACATAGTCGGAGCGATTTACGCAGACAGATCTAATACTGGCATTTGTTGCTATGAAAGGAAATACTAAAAATCTGATGTTTTAGATTGCAGTGTATCGTATGACATTGCAATGTCTGCATATGATATTGCAGTACCTGCGATTCACTGCATCTGATATGGCCACATGGGTCTGTGTATCACATAATTCAGGGGGATCATTTAGTTTGTCTCCAAAAAATGCTACATAATATTGATATCTAAGGTCGCGGCAATTATCTATAGCGGTCAGGGAACGTTGAGAAGATGTCTGCACGTGCGCATGTAGAAAATGCGGATAAGGGATCCGCGCAGGGGTGTGTGCAAACGATACACATCCCGACCCGCGTACCCTCATACCTTATTTTCATCTTCGTTACTGCAAACTTAGTTGCCGCGACTTGTACTAGATTGACATACAGAATGGTGGGAAACAAGATACATTCCTTTCAAGAGCTTAAAGTAGAGCATAGTTGCTCCAAATTAAGTAATATCTGAGATATGGAAGTTAATCTTTCATAACTCAGAAATTACAGGATTGTAATTAAAATATCCGATTCATCCGATTCCACAAAAAAATTACTACTGCTGTCGAATATATTCGAATATATATGTCAAATATATACCGGGTTCATAATTGTGTTGTAATTTTGTTGTTTTCTGATAGAAAAATACTTAAAGACTCGATGCAAGTTAAGATAACTAAATCTTCCATAACTCGGAAATTACCTTGAAAGGAATGTGTCTTGTTTCACGTCATCCTGTATAACATTGCAACAAAGCGATCTATCATCGCGCCACGAATAGCTGAAGGTGACGAATGTTGTCCAAAAATACTCTACAGTATTATGTATTACTATGAGGGATAACTAAAGTATACATGTTACACGTGAAAGCAAAGTCACATTACGTCTCAACTGAGCTATTAAAGCGACTCAAAAACAATAAAATATCGGTACTCTATCTTACTTATACTAATGATGGACCAGGAAAAACAATTTGATTTATACCAATTTTAAAAGAATATCAAAGGCGTAAAATTCGACAGAGCGATTATAACAAAAAATGTTTTATGGTTTTTAATTTTACTCTCCTGTAATTAAAAATACAAAAGACTGACAGAAGTCGTCGTTATTAAAAGAACATTGTAACAGATGCTTTACTTCTGTTGCTTCGACATTGTTTAGATTGGTGTTAATTAGATTGAACGTTTCGGTAAATCAATCTGGAAGGTTTAATTACAGATACCGTATATTATATTGATTAATTTACGATGTTTGTAAATGTCAGCAATAGACCATCAATTGGCATTGAAATATTTATTTGTAACAATACAGAAGTGTGTCTTAAATATTGCTCATATATTAAAGCTTATTTACACTATCCGATTTGAATACGACACCTATCGCACAATGTGAATATCCAATGTTTATTCAATATTTCACGTGCCATATTATGTTAGACGGTAAGTGTGGTAACGCCGCGCTACGACGTGAACTTTATTAAATACCGGTTAAACTTGTTAGAGTCCCACGACCTGCGCGAGAGGTTGGCAACAAAATCGTGGGCCTCGGGTATAATACAATGACAGATGTTTATTTTTACATTTCCAATAATGTACGATAATTTCGAAGTGCCACTTGAAGTCATTAGACTTGCACTTATATGATACTTTTATAAATGCCTGTGTAAAGTAACTCTATATAGGAATTGTTAAAAACCTCGTTTTTTTTCTTTTTCCAAAAGTATTCATCATTAATGATATAATTCTCGTCTTCCTTGTAATTGCATGTTCGCGCACAATTCGATTTTTAGGCGTATACAGACGTGACAATTAGTCGACCTCCTACTTAAACGTGATTGGTCTGATGTCGCCGCGATTGCTTTACGTTTATCGCAACTTGGCGGCCAACTTGTTGACACATTTGTAAATGTTTTTAGAATAGTTAATTCTTCATATCAGATATTTTACAAATAGTGGTTGCTAGATTGAAAACATTGTGTTTTAAAATTGTGCCGACGTAGTGTGATTTGGGGGGGCAGTTTGTTGTTGGAAGATTTATTCGAAAACTGTAAACAATCTTGCGTGTTGGAGCTGGCTAATAAAACAACCAAAGAAGACTGTGTACGTAATATATCAATGTGAAAAGATTATTTGAAATATCCAAGTAGGTTGCTATCACTCGTAAAATATTAAATTCTAAAAACATAATCTTAACAAGTTTTTCAACAATGGGCCAACGACCGGCTTCTTGTTGTAGTTGGGACGTGTATGCGGAGTTTTATCAAACCATTGTTATTCGCTGTGTATCTATAACTTTAACTAAAATAATTAAGGAGCACACCACGGGTGTGCCCGCGAAATTCAAATTTTTCGTGGTTTTTCGCGATTTTTAAGCTAATAAGACATAATAGGCTTATGGCCGTCAAATTGCGATAATCTCAATATCTTCTTCACGTGTTTATATAAAAATCTCTGCTCGAAAGTGTCGAGTTAAAGAAATTAGTCCGAGATTTGCGAGCTACTCACATAAAACTCGATACTCGGACTAATTTCCTAGGATACACATTTTTATGCAATGATTTTGATATAATCATGTAAAGATGATACTGACATTCTCGCAAATTGATTGCCATAAGCCTATCATGTCTAATTAGCGTACAAATTGCAAAAAACCACGAAAAATTTGAATTTCGCGGGCAGACCCGTTGATTTCACGTTAAATTAGCAAGCTCGGTTGCGCTCTCGGTGTATCAATTTCTAAGACTCGAAGACAACTGTTGAGTATATATTTGTGGATCATTAATGTTAATTGAATAACAATAATTAACAACTTAAGTATCATTGACCGTTATTAATACTTAACTAAAATATAATTAAATAAAATGTCGTTGTCGTGACGTTGTCGAGTTTTATTAATCTAACAATGAGGCTGCATCGTGTTATAAAAACATGCAAAATTCAATAAATAGGTTCTTATATTTCTTTACTAAAGTGACTTTACTTCATTATTTGATAATTTATATGTTATAAGTTTCTCTTCAAACTTTCCATTGTCCATAGGGCATAGGATGGACATAGCATGTCCTACATCATGTTCCCTACAATATGTGTATCTGTATATCCCTGTGAACTTATTTGTTGTTTCGTATGCGAAACTTAGCGTTCATAATAGTAGTTTATGAAACGGATGCATAATGGGGGGTATTAAAACATGAGTGTGAGTTTAAAAAACGAGCCGCAGGCGAGTTTTTTAATAGTATCACACGAGTGTTTTAATACCTAATTATGTAGAGTTTCATACACTACTTTATCTACGCTCAAATTATCAAAAATCCAAACCATAAAATCTTGCTAACGTTTGTCGTAAATCCTTCACTTTGTTGGTAAAAGATTGTGAGTCATTTTTGTTGCAATTACTAAAATGTCAGGTGGAGTTAAATTTTCTTTAGTAGGTTTCACTGCTAGACATTTTTCCGCGCTATGTTTTGACTAATTAACAAAAATAACACATTGAAATGTTAAAAGTTAGGTATGGCGCCAAAATCCAGTTGTAAACTGCGTATAGTCTGTTAAAAAAGTCATGAAACAAAGAAGAGTAGAAAAATATTTAGGTATACAAGTCAAATAAAGTATATTTTTAGTGGATAATTAAATAATCAAAAATAAATTATACATAATTCTTTTCAATATTCTGTATGAACACACTTTTTAATCAGTCATTTAAGGCAGGGAAAAATTATTGTTTCCGTGAAATAATTATTGTTGTCTATGGTCGATCATGGCGCATCCCATCACTACCAACTTAATGTTGACTGTGGACTCCATATATAAAAAACAAAATTCAGGATTCTCTCTTTTGGCTATGACGACCACAGAGAAAAGAAGTTATTCCCTGGTCTGTGATGACGACACATAAAAGTACAGGAACCTAGAGCCGAGTATCGTAATGGAAATTATTCAATTATCTAGAGATATTTCCATAGTACAGTGATGTTATAATGAATAACTTTTTAATAATTATAGAAGTCTGTGAATAAAGTAGGTCAATATGTGACACATTTTGATTTCATAATTCGAACTTTAAGCAATGAGCGTAGATAAAATATTATTATGGATGCCAAGCCAAAGTTGCTGTCAGTTCTAAGTATCTTCCAAGCGTTAAGTAAAATGTGAATTTTGCAGTCTCATCGTTAGGGATTAATGCGCTCACATTTCTATTTTCATGGTCGTTTTCAGTAGGGGTAGTACAGATTTTTGTACAAATTTCGAGTCGACTCGTTTCGCACGAACGAACCGAATTCCTCCATACATTTACAGCCAGCGCCATCATTGGACAGCCATTGACATGCAGACGTCGTTCGTACAAAAAACTGTGCTAACCCTACAGTATCGAGCATTTTTCGACCATTTATTATAATAAATTATGTATAATAATATTTAAAATACTTATAAACTATATATTATACCTACGCGCTTTGTGATAACATATTCTGTTACGTGTTGGTACAGAATTTGCGATTTTGTCTGTTTATGCAGTTCTTGAGCTCGTTTAAGCATTTAAATCGATAATGACGAAAATGTTTTACCTATCTGTATTTTTAGGAGTAAACCCTCAATTTTATTAATTAAAAAGACAATTTTAAATTATTGTGGCATAATAGTAGTTGTATTGATTCTTATAATATATGTGATGTCATCTTGTTCGTGCATTGACTGCTCGTGTTTAATCGTTAAGTACTATTTCTATTTAATGAAAAAAAAACTGTTACGGACTCTTAGTAAATGTTGAGAACATTCTACTCGTAATTCCTTTGTCGCGATACTAAATATAACGTTTTAAAATGCATTGAAATTACACCAGAATGTCATTGCGTATTTATTGTTAAATAAAATATGAGTGTTGCCATATTTTCTTAAGTCATTATGTACAAATTGGATATTGTAAGATCATTTGTTATCTGTCAACGGTTGAATATTACGAAAATAAATTTAAAACCAATTGTAATTTTGTGTTTTTTTTTAACCCCTATATATTTATTGTAACCCTTATATATAAGAAAACCTAGTACATAAGGAGGGGAGGGGATTAATATGATAACTGCTTAATTAAAATTTATTCAACCCCAAAAAAAATTGCAGCAATATTTGGGTTTTAATGTTTAAAATTTATTCAAAATTCCGTAGCAATCATTAGCGGCATCAATTCAAACAACAACAAGTATGGTTTGAGACTAACCTAAAGGTTTCCGACACATTTTAAACTGATGGGGCGGCAGGTTGTACTGGTTACATGAATGGCCGCCATTTTGAACAAAATCCAAAAAGTAAGTATAAAGGAAGTAAGCTAAAGTAGCTAGGCTGGGAAGTCGCTATTGTATTATCTTGTCCTTATTGTATGATCCACTAAAATAATTTTCGGTGAAAATCGACTTAAATCGTATTTTTGTGTGATTTACCTATACATGAAAGACAAAGGTACATTATAGCATAATACCGAAATTATAATACTCCACCTACTCATATTCTCTATGATAAATGATAATGAAATTGTAACTTGTAAGTATGTACCTATCTTTATATAAGCACAAGTAATGACCTCGCTTTTTTCAAACATCGAAACTCAGAGCTTCAGCCGATCATACGCCTCAGTAATTAAAGAGCGAACGAGTAAATAAGTAGTGTGGTTAATATTGCACAGCGTACGTTATTCTACGTACAAACAAACGTCGCGAATCCCAGGAGATGTGTTACATTCCTCATTCCATTAGTAGCGATTACACAGGAATAACACGCCCGGCTTCGTGTCCTTCGACATACATCAGTAATGAATTAACCGAGAATGGAGAAACATACATCACCGGCAGAAATTAATTATTTACGAAGAGTTATCGCTGGTGATAATGGCTAATCATTTATTCGCTTGGTCTAATAAATAGTGTTACGTCAATATACTCATATTTGAAATATTATTACGTATGCTTTTGTAAATGGCACGTCTAATACTAAGTATATACTCGTAGTTTAAATAAATGATTGCTACGTATACGCAACGTAGGATTTACAGTATGCTACGTCCGCTACGATGCTTTTTATTTATCAACAAATGTTATGTATTGTAAGACATACATATTATATCATACATGCTAGGCAGTTCAAATTAATGCAACATAAAATTTACAGACTGCTAAATAAAATGGGTCTACGACATATAGTTTACAGAAGTCTATACGTTGAGTGAGTAACAGCTATGTCTTTGCTACATAGGTATCTTACAATTATAGTATGTTACATAGTGCGTTGCTTTATTAGTATGTACTATGAAAAAGCTTCGTATATATGCTACCTAGCTTAAATAAATGCGCAATGTAACATTAAGTGATTGAGTGTGAGGCGTAGCATTATAGAATTCTACGTCTACGAGTATGCTACGTTATTTTTATTGCGAAATGTGCTACGCCTATGCCGAAATAGCTATCAAGAGAGTGACCACAAAGATGACAGACTTTTGCTAACTTTGTTGACTAAATTAAAATCAAAATGTACTATTTTAGCTACAAGGGTTACCAGTCGAGTTTTTTTTTTTTTTTATAATAGATAGGCTTGCGCTTGACTACAATCATATCTGATCGACAGAAATGATGAGGTCTAGGATGGAGCGCGCTTGCCTAGAAAATGCCTATTCACTCTTCTCTTGAAGGCACCCAGGTTGTACTTGGCTGGGAATACAGAAGCTGGAAGGGTGTTCCACACCTTTGCGGTACGTATCAGAAACGTGGAAGAAAATCGTTTCGTTCGAGCTTGCTGGACATCAACCACATAAGGATGCCACTTCTCCCGGCGTCTTGCGGTTCTATGGTAGAAAGGTGGAGGAGGTACTAGATTGTGGAGTTCTTGAGCACACTCTCCAAAGTATATCCTGTAAAAAACCGCTAAACAGGCAACCTTGCGTCGGTGTTCTAAACTGAGCAATTTTGCCCGTGTTAGCGATTCCTTGCCGATTATTCTGCGTGCGCGGCGATCAACCGAGTCCAATGCATCGAGCTGATATTTCGCAGATCCATCCCAGAGGTGACTGCAGTACTCCATGCCCGAACGAACCTGAGCTTCATACAGTGTCAAAAGCTGTTCAGGCGTGAAGTACCGCTTAACCTTGTTCAGGATGCCCAGTTTTTTGGCAGCAATTTTCGCCTTAGCTTCGATGCATTTCCCAAAATTGAGATTGGGGGAGATGTTAATACCCAAGAGATCGATGTGATCGCCGATCGGAACGGATACACTTTGAAAAGTGGGAGCCAAGGTGAAGGGGCTCTTTTTTGCGGTGAATAAACACGCTTGTGTTTTGGTAGCGTTAAACTTGACGAGATTAGCGTCACCCCACTCAGACACTTCTCTTAGAGTCAAGTTAACGCGATCTACCAATGCCTCTCTTAGCTCAAGAATCTCAGCACCGCTGGCTTTAGAACTAGACATGTATCTCTCCGAGACAATGCTGTCATCTGCATAACCAAATAAACCCGGTTTAAGCAAATCATTGATATGCAGCAGGAAAAGCGTCGCGGAGAGAACAGATCCCTGAGGTACACCGGCATTGATAGCCGGAAGCCGGAGGTCCGAAGAGTGACCGTCGACGACCACTCGAAAAGACCGTTCCCTCAGGAAATCAGAAATCCAGTTACAAAAGCCAGCGGGTATTCCATACGCTGGGAGTTTGCTGAGCAGGCTGCCGTGCCAGACTCGGTCAAAAGCCTTAGAGATGTCGAGTGAGACAGCAAGCGCCTCACCGTATCTCTCTATGGCTTCGCCCCATGTGTGCGTAGCATACACAAGAAGATCGCCAGTGCTTCGGTTTGAACGGAAGCCATACTGACGGTCCGACAAAAGGTCATTTTCTTCAAGGTATGCTAGGAGCTTATGATTGAGTACACGTTCCATACTTTTACAAAGAATGGACGTGATGGTAATCGGTCTATCGGCACGACAACCCTTCTTGGGCACCGGCTGCACGTTGGCAACCTTCCAAGAAAGTGGGAAGTGGGAAGTGAAGTGAGTATATTAATTATTGGTATACATACTATTATGTTGGTGCTAATGTGTAAGCACAGTTTTTGATATACAGATACGAGTAGATTAGCTCCCGAATTCAGTACAGTACCTACTTAATTTGAATTTCATGGGTAATTTATTAGGAACTTGAACGCTAATTATATTTGAAATTCAAAACAGGTTTGGTAAAATTTGAACTTCGCTCATTAGGACTTTCTTATGTTGCTTGTAGAGATTTGTTAACAATTTACACGATGAGATTAAGTATTATAGATAATTTATTTTTATAGAATATTAAAATTATTTAAATGCTGCATTTCTGAAGCGTTAAACTGAATAATGTGTATTCTTAATAATTGATTAACTAAAGGAAGATGCATAACTAAACAAAAAAAACCTTTAATAAGGCTTAAAGGTCAGTTAAACAAAATACCGTTAATAAAACGTATAAAATCTAACTAAACCTTTGTCTTATAGGCTAGTTGCAACATTAGAAATTTCGATTATATAAATTTGAACTGTACAAAAAATTATACAACTTATAACAGAGTAAAATAAAAATCTGGAAAATAGTCAAAATTATCGTAGAATTAATAACTGTAGTTGCCGCAGCAACTTTTGTCATAAACTTAAAAATGCGTCGTTCATCTGCATTTTCTGAAATAAGTACCAGATGAAATAAAGTTCAATTTTCATTTTGCTAAGTTCACTTGGCAAAATGATAATTGAACTTGGCGAAAACGGTTTACCCTATTTCTTTTATTTCCCAATAATATATTATGTAGGTTTACTTATAGTCTTCTACAAAAATGTTTCCATCGGCATAAAAGCAAACTTCTAGAATTCTAAAAATCCTAAACTTGCGGTATTCATCCGTAATCAACCTACATCGAGGTCTTTATCCGTAATATTTTAATGAGACCACATTTGATATACCTATGAATAAGAAGGGCTTTCATAATATTATATTTTATAATCATCAAAAATTTTAATTACTTACTTTGAGATCGATGTGAAGTGTAGGAAATTAAAAAAAACCGGCCAAGTCCGAGTCGGACTCGCGCACCGAGGGTTCCATACCATAAAGGAAGTAAAACATTGAAAGAATCACTTTTGTTCATGAATTTACGAGTATAATTTACATGTAGGCACTTTTGTTGGCAAACCGCAAACGTAATTTTGTTTTTGGCGGATTATTGTTATTATCAAAAAAAGTATATTAGTCAGCGAGTTGATTTTATTTTTCCTGTAAAATATACGTTAACTTCTATTGATCATAATTATTTCAGATTTATCGATCGGTAAACTTAGGAGATAAGGGGGGAAACGGTATTTTTTTCGACAGTTTACCCAATAGATCAAAAAGTATCAAGCATAAAAATAAATAAAAATTAGTTTTAGAATACACAAGTAACGCCCTTTCATATCATACCGCACTCAACATTGTTATCTCATTTTGAAATCGATAACTTGAGTAGTTACTGAAATAATCAAGTGTGACAGACGGACGGAGAAAGTCTCACCATAAGGGTTCCATTTTTACCATTTTGGTATGGAACCCAAAAAAAAGTTATTAACACCGAGATTGAATTCCGCAACGCCTATTAAACTGCTCGGCACGACTCTTGACTTTTATAACTTTTTTTGAAATTTAGGTCACCATAGCGAGCGAAAGCACCGAATATCGTTTTGCCAATAACTTATTTCAAGCTAGAGAATAAATTTCTAAAGTTTTTTAGACCCAATTTACAAGTTGACATGTAACAGAATAAAGCTATGAACAATTGATAAAAAGTTGTTACTTAATTGCTTTCTTACCTTGTTCTTACATTATTTAAAAGCAAATTAATTAAGACTGGTTGACTAAAAATGTTTTACAGCATAAATGAATTTCTAAATGAGTAAATTTAAATTAACCTCAATTGCACGGCATCCAATTCAATTTAATATTAATATAATCTGCCGTCAGGTCCGGAGGCAGGTTTGCACCGAGAAGAACTGTCAAGAAACTCGGTAGGTAATTGCTCTGTTTAAATGTGTATGTGTGTATTTATGTTAATCTTTCACGCCCCAATAAAAATTGGTTTTAGAATACACAAGTAACGCCCTTTCATATTATGATACCCCACTCAATATTGTTTGACCCGGTTTTCCCCCCTTTTTAAATAAAAATAAAAATGATTTTCAAATTTTATGATTGCAATGACGTCGCACCACTATACTATTACCTACAACAATTCCAAATTTGAGGTCGTTAGCTTTAATAGTTACTGAAATAATCGAGTCTCACAGACGGACGGACGGACGGACGGAGAAAGTCTCACCATAAGGGTTCCATTTTTACCATTTTGGTATAGAACCCTAAAAATATATATAAAATCCTCTACGAGTCCGTCTTCATCCACTAAATGATAATGTCCCGACGAATTTAGACATTGAAATGCGCGTGTATTAATCAATAAGTAGGAGTCTACCGCAAACCCCAACGATCGCTAATTACTGTCTGCGTTTAATCAATGTGCTTAACATCAAATAACACGACATCCCCTAAGCCTAGTAAATTGGATGTATAATGTAACGTCGCTAATTTAGCGTTATGTTATTTTCATCCCGTAGGGGATACACCCCGGTCGTGAGTGATTTAATAAGCTTTAGCGGTTATAAACGATACCAATAATGGATGAACCTAGAGCGATAAAGAAAATTCTGGTAAAACTATGGAGGGTTTATTAAATAACTTTAAAATTGACTTTGACGTTGAGAAGGGCTCTTGGGCCCTTCTCAACTTTAACTTTGAAAGCAAATATATGCCTATTACAGATATCTTATTCTTTTGAATCGTCTAAAAAGAACATAGGAAAAATAGCCTTTTTATTATGCCATTCTAAATGGTGGGTCAAAGTTTTAGGTCAGAAATCAGGTCGTTAGGTCAGTCATTGTATATGATCTCGCTTTAAATCGTATTTGTACCCCGGCCGTGCGTGATTTAATAAGCTTTAGCGGTTATAAACGATACCAATAATGGAGCAAGCAAATATATGCCTATTACAGCTATCTTATTCTTTTGAATCGTCTAAAAAGAACATAGGAAAAATAGCCTTTTTATTATGCCATTCTAAATGGTGGCTCAAAGTTTTAGGTCAGAAATCAGGTCGTTAGGTAAGTCATTGTATATGATCTCGCTTTAAATCGTATTTGTACCCCGGCCGTGCGTGATTTAATAAGCTTTAGCGGTTATAAACGATACCAATAATGGATGAACCTAGAGCGATAAAGAAAATTCTGGTACAACTATGGTTCATTAAATAACTTTAAAATTGCCTTTGAAGGGCCCAACAGCCCTTCTCAAAGTTTTAGTTTGAAAGCAAATATATGCCTATTACAGCTATCTTATTCTTTTGAATCGTCTAAAAAGAACATAGGAAAAATAGCCTTTTTATTATGCCATTCTAAATGGTGGCTCAAAGTTTTAGGTCAGAAATCAGGTCGTTAGGTCAGTCATTGTATATGATCTCGCTTTAAATCGTATTTGCTATTTACATAAGTTTGAGAGCGTTGAACTTTCTTAATTTTGCTGTTAGCTTATTTTGTAATAACGATAAAAACGTTTTTGAGACAGTAAAGTAAACAAAAACATAACATGTTAATAAAATACGTAAGAAAAATACGTTACGAATAATTAATGCTGTACTGTCGTTGCCACTTGCCAGTGGCTTTGTTTACAAAGCTCTTCATATTTTTTTAAATAAGAAAACTGAGTGTTTATTATGTATAATTAGTTAGTTTAGTTATATTGTTGGTTTAGCAAGTATTTATCATATTTAACTAGCTAACTCAGAAAATGTTGTTTTGTCTCATATTTTTTTGTTTCTCACTTATTTAGGAGTAAAGGAAGGAAAATAAAGCTATTTTTATTTTTTATTTTAGGCAGGAGTATGAAAAATAGTTTACCTCCTATATTCTTAGAGCTATTGAATGTACGCAAAAATTTTAATAAAAATCGGTCTAGCTCGGGTCGGAGAAGCTTTTTTACAAATTACGTGAGATTAGATTTTCTGTATAGTATTAGAGAAGAAGATTATTGAGAGAAGTAACTATGTCTATTGCCTAACATACATAACATAGGTACATACCTACTCGTTAAATCTATACTAATCTATACTTCTATACTAATATTATAAAGAGGTAGCGTAACGATGTTTGTGAGTTTGTGAGTTTGTGACGTTGTAAGGGGTAATCTCTGGATCTACTGAACCGATTTTCAAAATTCTTTCTCCAATAGAAAGCTTGGTTATTGTGGAGTGTCATAGGCTATAATAATTTCCAAAATTAATTACGCATCTTTACTTAAACTTGAATAATGTAATCCAAGTCATAAAAAAAATTGCTTTCATCGCGAACGCTGCGAAAACTATTAAAGATAGAACAAAACAATGTTCTACAATTGATTACGCACCGCGCCTGTGCACGATGAATCAGCGGGCAACTGCCGGGCCCATCAGAGCAGGCCAGCGGATTCCCACAGGCAGCGGCGGTGGCGGGTCGAAAAAGGCCCGCCAAAAAATTTTATAGGCGATTTGCACTGGGTTTTATCCCGCGGCACAGAGTGACTTACTACTAGGTACTTACCGGCGCAGGAGACAGCCAGCACGTGGAATCCGGGGAGTGTGTTCGTGTATGATGAATGTAGTGTGTGGTGTCTGCGGTGTTAAATGCAAAGGAACACACTCGCCCTCCTCTGAAGGGTCTTTCGCGGCGGCGGCACGAATTCGCGGGTAGCGAAGCGAGTCCGCGGCGGCGTGGTATCAAGATGGCGCGTGAGCACAAAAAACAGTGCTCCGGACAGTCAAATGGGCCCGCGGCGTTAGAAGGACGCGGCGGACAACACGACACACGAAGGAGCGCAATAAATAGGGCTCGTAAAAACTAAACGACACGGCGTGGCCGGCAAAACTTCAACGCGGGCAACGCGGACCTTGGGTATTGACCGTTTCAGTCGGCTTGTAGAACCGGACTGCCGCGAGCGACCGCGCCGGGACGAGCGCGGGCGACGGTCGCAAACGGCTCGTGGGAGAGGGCCCTGCAGGCCGTCTCGCGCGACTAGTAGCCTTACGCTAATATACTTAAAGACGATTTTCGCCGGCCGACGGTACGGCAGCACGAACCCGTCGACGAATGTACTACTTGAACCGCGTACACGGGGGGCTACCGCTCCCCCCGGAGCCGCGCGCCCCATTTCCCTCTCCAGCCGCAGGCGGGAGCGAGAACGCGGCGTTTGGCCAATTTTAGCCAAAACAATCCCCCCGCCCGTGGGCCCAAGGATTTGGGGTCCACTAACCAATGGGCAAGCGGGATAAGGAAGAGACGGCTCGCTGCAAAACCGAATCTCCGACCATTACCTCGGCAACTCTGGGAACCCCATCGGATCCATATATCAATTTAAGAATGCGTCCACGACGCCAGCACAAAGGCAACAAATTAGACTCCTTAACTAGGACAAGATCACCAACCTTAGGTGGGTCGGTCTTGTCTGACCACTTAACGCGCTGCTGCAAGAGATGCAAATATTCTAAATACCAACGATGCCAGAAATTTTGGGTCATCTGCTGTAGCAATTCGAAACGAGACAATCGTGAGACCTTCACGTCCCTGAAGGGGTACTCCGGCAGGGCGTTAAGGGGTTCACCAATTAGGAAATGACCGGGGGTTAAAACTTCCAGGTCATTGGGATCGGACGATAAGGGGCAGAGTGGCCGAGAATTGAGGACAGCCTCAATCTTACAAAAAACGGTAGCGAGCTCTTCAAATGTCAAAATGGTTTCACCTATCACGCGTCGGAGATGCGTCTTTGAGACCTTAACGACGGCTTCAAAGATCCCGCCCCAGTGGGGACAAGCTGGCGGGTCAAAGGTCCAAGTTATCCCCATCTTGGACATTGCCGTGCCGATGCCTATCTTATTTTCATTCAAAAATTGGACGACTTCCTTCAAATACCTATCGGCACCCTTATAGTTGGTCCCACAATCCGATCGGATCAGGTGCGGATAACCTCGGCGTGAAACGAAGCGGCCTAGCGTGGCTACAAAGGCTTCGGTGCTGAGGGCACTCACCAGTTCTAAGTGTACGGCCTTGGTAGCCAGGCAAACAAAAACGCAAAGGTAGGCCTTGAGGGAACGAGCATTGCGGAGGCTGGAGCTCTTGACGAAGAACGGCCCCGCAAAATCCGTCCCGACCGCCGAAAAAGGGCGCGAGGCCACGACACGGTCGGTGGGGAGGTCCCCCATAATGGGCTGCATGGTGCTGGCCTTCAGGCGGTAGCACGGAATGCACTTAAAAATGACGCTTCGGATGGAGCGTCGCCCCGATAAAATCCAAAATTCGCGCTGCAATATGGCCGAAAGGGCGTTGCAGCCAGCGTGGGCATTTTTGACGTGGTAATGCGTCACCAACAATTTTACAAAAGCGCTATTGTTCGGAAGCAACAAGGGATGACGTGCCCCATAGGGTAAGTCAGAATTCCGGAGGCGTCCACCAACGCGTATCAATCCGGTGTCATCCAGGAAGAGGTTTAAGCGGGCGAGCGAGCCTTTCAAGGGTAAACCTCGCTTCAGTGTCTCAATAGCGGACTCAAAATGCTCCAGTTGAACCAAACGTATCCAAAAGGTCCGGGCCTCCTGTCTCTCCAGGGGCGACAAGACCGGGTTCGACATTTTGTCGCGTGGGTTCCGAGCGTTGTGGGTGAAGCGCTGAATCCAAGCCGTCACCCCAATCAATTTATCAAGGGAACTGTAGCGTTCCTGAAGATAGCTCAGCGAATTGGCTGGCTTATCCTCAACAACTCCGACTCGCAAGCCAGGTAACACATCGGGCTCGGAGAACCTACTCTGAGGCCAGGCGGACTCATTCCGAGTCAGCCAGTCAGGGCCCCACCAAAGAGAGTGGTTGACAAGGTCGGAAGCTTCACATCCGCGGGAAGCACAATCTGCAGGGTTCAGGTCCCCTGGCACATGTCTCCAGGTCAACGGGGTTTCCGAATTCTGGATTTGGGAAACCCGGTTGGCAACAAAGACTTCCAAGTTGTGGGGAGCGGCTCGCAATCAACAAAGGGCAATTTCGCTGTCCGACCAGGCGTACACGTCCGTCAGGTCAACAATCGATAGGAGGGACGTACGCACATGGTTGAGAAGGCGCACCAAAAGAGCGGCTCCAGACAACTCCAATTTGGGTATCGTCAAGCGTGACCGAATTGGGGCCACTTTACTTTTCGCCAAGACAAGGTGGGTTGCGACCTCGCCGGTGTCACTGACAGTCCGCAAATAGACCACGGCGGCGTACCCCTTTTCGGACGCATCACAAAAGCCGTGGAGACTGGCGTGGCACCTTCCGGGCGGTAGGAAGCAACGAGGCATCGAAATCCGATTAACATTCGGAAGTGAGACCACAAGGGAGAGCCACGCCTGTAGCCTGAGACCCTAACCTCCCTGAGGCAGTCGACAAAAGTATGGTCTGGCATACTGACTGCTGTAGATCCAAAGTCTCAGGGGAGGTGGCTAGGTGGCAGCTAGGGTGGCGGACACCTAGCGCGACGTGCCTTCACCAGCGGGAGCCCACTGACGGGGGTACTCCGGCTGGGGCGCTGCTAGAGAGGGGGAGGGTACCCAACGTGGGGACCATCCGGCATAACCAACCCGGGGTCGCACCATGCGGCTAGCATCCGGGGCGTGGTAGGGAGCGCCTCGACCTAGCACGGGTGGATGGCGCTCCAGTTGCGTCCACACATGGAGGGGAGGCAAAAACCTAGACGGTTTGACGCTCATTTGAGCGGCCGTCAGACACCCGTCATAAAAATGCGAGGGGGGTGTGACCCTCCCCTGGGGGGGTGTGACCCCCCCCTGGGGGGGTGAAGCCCCACCGCCCCTAGGGCGCTGGTAATCAGCAGGGGACCGTTCACCCATTTGGGGCCGCACTATGCGGCTAACGTCCGGCACCCGGTAGGGATCGCCTCGACCTATGGTGGGTGGATGGCGCTCCAGTCGCGGCCACTCGTGTAGTGGCGGCGAGAACCGACGCGGGACGACGCTCAATGGGGCAGCCGCGATATCCCCGTCGTGATGACGCGAGGGGTATGTGACCATGCCGCGGGGGGGTGAAGCCCTCCTCCGGGGGGTGGAACCCCTACCTCCATTAGGAGGTTGGTGGTCCACCGGAGAACGCCTAACGGGACTGGTCGGGTGGCCAGGACTAGCGCCCCCGCCCATGGGGGGGGTGCGCGATCGAGCGCCCCCGCCCATGGGGGGGGTGCGCGACCCAACGTCCCGGCGACCGGAACCACTCCGGTTAACGCACAAAAGGGCCGAATGGGCACCGCCGCAATGTGGGCAGGGCCGCTGGCGCGGGCAGTCTCTTACGAGATGCTGGCCCAGGCAAGAGAAGCACCACTGGCGTGTCGACACGTATTCTCTCCGGGCCGCAACCGGTTTGGCCAGGAAGTGCGGACACGAGGAGACCTGGTGGCCGGGGTGCCGACAATAGGCACAGGGGGGGAGCTTCGTTGCCACGGCCCCGCTGTACTGTGACACCCGGCGACCTTCTCTGGCGTCGGCTCCACGGCCTCGCCGGTTGGGGCCGGTCCCCGCCGAAGGGCCAGTCCTTGCCCCACCCCCTCGGACATGCTCGGACCTCCCAGGGGCCACTCGAGGGCCGGTAACTCCAGAGTTATCGGCCTGGAGGCACTCCTGCTCCAAAAACTTCAGGAGGTCGGAGAAAGGGGGCAGGTAGGTTGCACCGTCCCCTCCGAAGCGCTGCTCGAAGCGGAGCTTAAGCTCCGACGGCAGGCGGGAGAGCACTATGTGCAACAACAAGAAGGACCACTGGTCGACGGGGAGATCCAATCGACGGAGAGCATTGGTGGCCACAATGCAAGGGTTTAGCAAGGCCTCTCTGAGGCCGGCCACCCCGGTGACGGCGGGCAAGGCGAGTAGCTGGGCTACATGTGCGTCGGCCAACCGGCGCACATTTTCATAGCGCCTGGCCAGCAATTCCCGAGCCGTGTGGTAGCTCTCCTCCGAGAGGTCGAGGTGTCGCACCACGTCCAGGGCCTCGCCCTGTAGCGAGGACAGTAAGTATGTCAGCTTCTGGGTGGGGGACAGGTCCTTCCTGGCGTGGACCAGACTGTCGAATAACGCCAGGAAGCCCATCCACTCTTGAAGCTGCCCACCGAATTTGGGCAGCTCGATCGTGGGCAGTTTCCCGAGTAATGCCGGCTGTGTGGGCGGTCGGCTGGGGGAGTCTCTAAAAGCGCCACTTCGACGCCTTTCATCAGCGGCGGTCCGGATCCCATGGGCGGCCTCCACCACCGAGTCCATCAGTTCGAAGAACTGGTCGTAATCGGCCTGAGCCGTCCTCAGTACCTCCTGTTCGGGACCGAGGGTGAGCAGGTCTTGAAAGGCCTGCTCCACGGAGGCCTGCCGAGTCCGCACCTGGTCCGCTCGGTGTAATAGGGCGGCGGTTCTATCTTCGCGGCCTATCAAACCCGCGGCGGACGTCGCCCAGCGAAGCTCAGACTGTATCTGTACAGCTAGCTTTTTTATGTTCGCGGACATTCTAACAAATTAAATGTAAACAAAGCAAAAATAAAGCAACAATAAATTGAAAAGGCGGCCGGCAAGTCGGCGGGCGGCGCGAGTGCAAGCAATAATAAAATTAAAGCAATAGTAAACAAGTCGTATCGCGGTCGCGGTCGTACCGTAGTCGCAATGAACAAAGCGGCGCGACCGTAGTAGATACGCGTGTTAAATTACGGCGAGCGGGCGGTACCGGCACGCAAGCAAAACTTAAAATAAAAATTAAACTTATAATTATAATAAGCGGAACGCGGCCGAAACGCGGCGTTAACGCAGCGGAACTGGCGGCGATTGCGGAATTTCCGCTAACAGCGCGGCGAACGACACGGCGCGTGGCGGAAAGCGGGATTTATGCCAGCGGCGCAGAAAACGAACGGCGCGGCGGGCAAAACCAGCGCAAAACGCAAAGCGAGGTGTAGACAAACCGCGCTCACTGCTACCAATAATGATTACGCACCGCGCCTGTGCACGATGAATCAGCGGGCAACTGCCGGGCCCATCAGAGCAGGCCAGCGGATTCCCACAGGCAGCGGCGGTGGCGGGTCGAAAAAGGCCCGCCAAAAAATTTTATAGGCGATTTGCACTGGGTTTTATCCCGCGGCACAGAGTGACTTACTACTAGGTACTTACCGGCGCAGGAGACAGCCAGCACGTGGAATCCGGGGAGTGTGTTCGTGTATGATGAATGTAGTGTGTGGTGTCTGCGGTGTTAAATGCAAAGGAACACACTCGCCCTCCTCTGAAGGGTCTTTCGCGGCGGCGGCACGAATTCGCGGGTAGCGAAGCGAGTCCGCGGCGGCGTGGTATCAAGATGGCGCGTGAGCACAAAAAACAGTGCTCCGGACAGTCAAATGGGCCCGCGGCGTTAGAAGGACGCGGCGGACAACACGACACACGAAGGAGCGCAATAAATAGGGCTCGTAAAAACTAAACGACACGGCGTGGCCGGCAAAACTTCAACGCGGGCAACGCGGACCTTGGGTATTGACCGTTTCAGTCGGCTTGTAGAACCGGACTGCCGCGAGCGACCGCGCCGGGACGAGCGCGGGCGACGGTCGCAAACGGCTCGTGGGAGAGGGCCCTGCAGGCCGTCTCGCGCGACTAGTAGCCTTACGCTAATATACTTAAAGACGATTTTCGCCGGCCGACGGTACGGCAGCACGAACCCGTCGACGAATGTACTACTTGAACCGCGTACACGGGGGGCTACCGCTCCCCCCGGAGCCGCGCGCCCCATTTCCCTCTCCAGCCGCAGGCGGGAGCGAGAACGCGGCGTTTGGCCAATTTTAGCCAAAACAACAATATTAAAGAACGTATCAAAATCTGCAAAAAAGTCCGCGAAAGCATATTATGCCTATCTCCTACGAGTAACTCACAATAACTGCTTTTACTGTTAAAATTGTGAATTAAAAATAAATAATTTTTGTGAAGCTTATTTAGCCCATATGGTATTAATTTATATCTTTGTAAATATGTTTTTTAGAACGGAAATTTAATATAGAACATTTGTGTCCTTTACTCTATACAGTTTAAACAAATATCTTCAAAGATATTAGCAAAATAAAAACGTGTAGTAAGTGGTTGCGCGCCGCCGCCGCTCCGGCCGTGGAGTGGCGATATCTATCCGAATGCCTCGCGTCCAGCGCTGTGGGCTGTGGGTATAAGGCCCGGTTTCCACCACAGCGAAGCGGAGCGGTGCTGTATATGAGTAACCAATCAGATTTCGTCATTTTAACATCTCCGAAACTGAGGGGAGAGGAGATGTCCAAATGATTAAATCTGGTTGGTTATCCAAACACAGCTCCGCTTCGCTCCGTTTTGGTGGAAACCGGGCCTTAAGCAGGACAAACGGGCCGGGACGAAAATATTTCTAACGCGGAACGGAGTCCGCGGGCACTGCTAGTATTCAATACAGAGACGAGAATATCCAAATAGAGACGATATCCTAAGTGAATCCTTTGAGGCGTGACGAGACTATGTAATTTCGTTTTACACTCGAATATACTTAGGAAGGAGGTGAGGTTGAAACAACTCATTGTACACTGATATATCCGAGACCGAGTAAATATGCTCTAAAAAGTGTGTTTTTCATTTGACTTGATTGAATATCACAATATTCTGAATTCGTATATTCCAAATACATTACATATACCTACTTCGGCCCGATCGCCGTCTTGAGAATGCTACTTCAGCATTCTCGGTGAAGTCCTGACGACTGCAGTGGACAAACTGTCTAATTTTTCTAATAACACCAGTTCATCGACAACCAAATCCACGTTTTTGGATGCCGAAAATGTTCTTTCATACCTTGATTTGGTAATCCATATAGTGTCTCTCTGTTTATATTAATCCTTCAATAAGTGGATTTTTGAAACAGAGTTTTTTTTTCGGACGGTATCACGCAGAGGACTAGACGAAAGGAAATGGATTTCTTGCTGGACGTATATTTTGTCACAAAGTTTACGAAACTTATCAAATATCTAGTATGAAGGTTTCTCTTACTGTAGAGTCAAAAGAATGGGCTCGCATGCACAATCACGTATTGTTTAGTCATGACGAACTCGTTAGCTTACTAAATACAGTGCCATCTATCGAGCGATGGGTGAAATCACACATGAAAATATAAAAAGGAGTTTGGTTTTAGGTGGTATTCCAAACTTTGTTTCTAACGAGTGTTCCATGACATTCGCGCCTTTTTTGAGGTAGCGAATACAAGCACTACGGTCTACGAGTATCTTATTTTGGATTTTAAAAAAATAAACCAATTAACTACAAATTGCATAATATAACTTTTACATTACATAGAAAAACCATAAATATAAATCAAAAGTTATAATTATAAGTACCTAGTAAAATATAATTTCGCGTCCATAAATTACCTCGGTTATGAAAATTTAATGCCTCTAACAATATTTCAGGCAGTGCCAAAATTATTTTACGCGTGAAATATAGAGGTGATAAACGGCAAAACGAGCGGTGGAGCCATTATGATGAAATGAGAATCAAATAGGCGCGGTTCGCTTCACCGCGCCTCTGATCTGTAGGGTTAGTACAAGTTTTTGTACGAATTTCGACTCGACTCGCATCGCACAAACGAATCGGATTCCTCCATACATTTACAGCCAGCGCCATCTATTGAGAGCCGCATGACAGTGACTGTAAATGGCGCTTGCTGTAAATGTTTGGAGGAATTCGATTCGTTTGCGTGATTCGAGTCGACTAGAAATTCGTACAAAAATCAGAACTAACCTCTCTGAACACGAGCCGGCACATAATTGACTTCCCGGATGCGAAGGTCGATTTTGAATTTCGAAATTCGAACCCATTCAGAATGCTAAAAGTTCCAGGAATTGAATGAAAGAGGAATGAGTATACTGGACTTTCGGGGAAGTGGATCTTGCAAACCGCAAGGATGAATGATTTCTAGAGTGTTATCCGTCATATTATATTTAATGGGTTTTAACGAATTTTCTAAAATAATAAATCGGTAAGAAAAACTGGACAATTTTCAACGTCTGCTATCAGATCAGTTTTGACTCTATTAAAAGGGCAATAAGAGTAAGTATAAGTATTTAAGAAGCAAAATAGATGGTCACTCCCAACTCACAACTAAACGGTCTCTCCCAGGCGTATACTGTACTGTTTCGGCAGCGGCGATGACGGGACCCGCCGCTGACGTCGCTGATCGAGACCTGGCGGGAGCGCGGTGAATCCTGTACTCCCGCCAGAATGTCCGCCATGAAAACAGACAGTTTTTATTGAGTGCAAGCCCCACATAACCCTTCCGTTTCCCCTGACGGAGGGGTATGCGTTAGGCATTTTCTGTCTATAAAAAAGGCGTATACCGTACTCCGTTCCGTAGTTGGTAAAAATATTCCTTAGTCGTAACCATCATCTATCTTCAGTCTTTCAACTTACAGCAAAACAATGAGCCAATGAGACATCGCGAGCGATACGAATAAGGATTTTAATGGGCCATTCAAGTAACCCGTTACCCGTTAAATTCCAGTGATTGTTCCTGAGGCACCTTCCTGCCATACTGGCAAGATGCCAACTTTATAACGCACTTCGTGGCTCCATTTTCCGAAGTTATGACGGGTTTTAAAACCCACAGTTTATGGTAATTCGGTCTGAAACCTTGAACAAACCGTTTTGGTAGCTACAAATATTTTAAAGTTTTTTATACTCGCTAAAACAAAAAAAAATAAGCTCAGTCATGCTACGCTAACTCAAGATTTTCTGCCGAACTATAGAAGTGATAGCCACCGCATGTATTGCTCCCAACTTAGCGTACTGGCTCAAAAATATAAATGAATCTTATATAATCATACTCGTAAGTCCTATAAAGGTAATAGGTACACAAAAAATTCTTATCTTGTAGCAAGCCAAGAGCTACGTCGTACTACGTCTTTTGTAGCGGGGTCGTAGCACCTTGAAGAGCGTAGCGCTAGCTCTACGCGAGTATGAATACATTTAGCATGGCTACAATTATTATTCACTTAAAACTAAAAGTGATCAATTAATTATTATAGAACGCAATTTATTCTACTGATGACAAAACTGTAATAATTATTATAGTAGGTATCCGGTTTTAATTCACATTCATTTTTAGGGTTCAAGGGTTAATTCAATCCCCTAACCCTTATTAAACTGTATTGTACCGAAACGCTAAATTGCTTGGTGGTAACTAGCTGTCGCCGAAGCCAACCACCAGACCCGACTTGAGCCAAGTTAGAATTCTATAAAGCAAGACTGAGGTGCGGCGGGTAAAACGACGACTTGCAAAAACAGTCGTCTTACTAAAAAAAATTTTGTACTACTACAAGACTTCGTAAGAAATCTTTAGTGTGTGTAATATGTACCCATTACACAATGAGATTCAAAAGATTACATCTGTCCTTAGTGCAAGAAAATCCAAGAGCAAAGAGAATCTTGGATTGCAGTCGAGTACCTACTGGCTTGTAATTGAACAAAAAAATTATCTCCGTGTGTAAGGAAGTCATTAGCGCACCTTATATACTCTCTTTGTCTTTGATGCTGATAATCTTCAAGAGGCTAAAGGCGAATTAATCCCAGCGCTCGCGCTCGTAAGGAGGTACCGAGTATACGAGTAGAGGAGGCCACCCTATTAGTGTACTGTAATATTTTACTACTGAGGCCCTTCGCACACGGCTCGTAAGCGTAATCCTCGCGTACGACGAGAGCACTACGAGCAAATACATTTTCAAACATGTCCGGCGTCCGCCAGACGAAGCAGTGTTGCAGCGAATTGTAGGAGACGTAATTTTCATATTGTTTTGCGTAGAGTCAATACGATACGCTTCCGCTTACGAGCCGCTTACTTGCAAAGGGGCTAGCTGTTGCGTGCGCCTTCGCCCACATGAATTTTGGTTTCTAAATATTCCGTTATGTATGTAACGACCTTAAAAAATCGACATATGGTGTTGGAGACTTGTTTAGTATCTTGAAAGGAGAACGATTCCGTCATACATATTTTTTGCTTAACTTAAACCGTATATGCAGTGCACGCAAGTTTTCCCCTTTTTGCAACATTTTTAATTTTAAAGCTCCCATTGGTCATAGCGTGATGCTGTTAAGCCTAAAGCCTTTCTCGATAAATGGACTATCGAGAGAGAAAGGCTAAAATAAAGACTATAGAGCGATCGCAAATAAGGCATGCAAATAAGTAAAGCTGATCTGGTATCATTAAATACATTCATCAGAATCTACTAAATACATTTTCGAATGTAAGTTAAGCGAAGGAAGTTTATAAATATCGTATTAGGAATAACGAGGGGCTTCCAACGTATCGGAGAAACGATTGAATTTCAATCTCAAGAATCGTAATCTCAAATATCCAAGTATCGCCGCCAAATGTGCTCGTGGATTTTATTCCATAAATACTTACCGATATCCGAATTTGAAATGTTAGTAAGGTTTTGCGGTGATTGACAAAAACACATCGTTTCATAAATAACACTCGAGGCAGATTTAAAACAATATAAATGGTTAGATTTTTTGCTAGCAACATTATGCACGGGGTTTTTTATAAGTCCCGCGGGAAGCTAATATAATCCCTGGATTGAAAATATTCATTAATTATGAAGCTATTGTTGTGTATAGTGTACAGCAGTTATTGAGATATGTTGAAACTACTAACTATGCAAAACTTTCTTGTTATCTGGTGAATTATGCGCAGATTAGCTCGGAGTTGCACAACCGACTTAATTATTAAATGCAAAACTTTTACCTGCATAAAACCAAGAGTTTACGAGTAGTCGGAAAATAACTTTGAAGTTTTATTAGAAAATTAAGATGGAAATTATTATAACAAAAAGACAAATATAGAAATTATAAATTTCTGTCGTTATTAATAGTATGTAGATTGTTCTACAAGAGCTTAAAATTGGTTTTATAACCGAGTTACACACTCTTCTTTTCACTTCCATTGACAGAAAATTATTTCCAGTAAAATTATTTGTAACAACAAAACTTTCGATATTAAATAACTCATGTTTTATTCAAGGAATAATATGCGTTTATACTGTATGTTAATAATTATATTTATGTTTGTAACTCGGTCACACCTTTAATTCTGTGTGGGCGGAGCCACAGAATTTGTGAAAAACCGATTCACGAAAGCCCTCATTACTGCAATGTGTGCTATATTGACTGTAAAAATATCCACAAATTTCGCCCTTGATGTATTATTAAATCATGAGGGTTTTGTATGGAAAATTCCATATTGAGTCGTTACGAGCGCCCGCCTATGTTTCCCACAAATCATCTTGCCGCATGGAATAGTCCCATATTTTTGTCCCTAAACAAATTTCACATACATCGTCTTTTACTAATGACATCAGTGAGTTAACGGTATTATATAGCTACCATATTACACATCCACTGGACTGCTCATTTACGTATTGATAATAAGCGGTCAGAGAAAGAATTTTTATTAAAGTAAATACACAGTAAGTTTCGATCAGGCTCGTCCCTACACCGAGACTTCCTCAGCAGATGTTGACTTCACAATGCGAGTTTGTACTGTCACACAATCTACAATGACAATCTGGCATTGTGAAATCAACATCTCCTGAGGATGACTCGGTGTCGGGACGAAACTTGTATCGAGTGTCGTAAGAGTTGTGTGTAGTTTTGCATGTGGGTAATGGTTGCATTATATTATGGTTGCTTGGGAACTGGTTACTCCATAATAGACCATACAGACCATACAGACAGACAATTTAATCGTTCGAGATGCTTCTCGAACGATTGACCAGTTTCAGAAGTATCTAAAACTGGTGCCATGACATTTTACCTAACTACTATTAAATGTATTATCACACAATCTATCTGATGGGCAGCATTTGGAACAACGTCAAATCTTAGGAGGATTAGCAAGCAGAAGTGGCAATGGGCGTGTTATATTTGTCGCAGAACCGACGGCCGTTGGGGCAGACGTGATTTGGAGTGGAGACCTCGTACCGCTAAACGCAGCGTAGGACGACCTCCTGCCCGCTGGACCGACGACCTGAAAAGGTCGCTGGTAGCGGGTGGATGATGAAGACGGAAGATCGTGTATGGTGGCGTGTTCTCGGAAAGGCCTGTATCCAGCACTGGTCGTTTATAGGCTGATTAAGTAATTGAGTTATTAGATATGCTAAAATAAGACTTCCTAAAACAGAGGTATGGCTGTTATCAATTTAACTACGCACGCAAAGTAAACAGACGTTAATCTTCTTTGGCAAATTAACTACAGAGTTACTGGTGAACCAAATATAAACACGTGTTGTATGCTTGTTTAAATATTTATATGTGGTAAAACAGGAGGCGTCTAAGGAGTGAATTTTGGTCGATGCCTTGTATTGGCACAGCCGTGGGGAAAATAATAGCGTTTGGGAGGCAGCCTGGTGTAATCGTTAGGAGTATTTGACAAGAATTTACAATGCTGGTTCAACAGAGCGCGCTGTAATCACACAAACGAATTTAATTGAACGTGTCTGTCTGTGATTTCCAAACAAGCACCTCTGAGGTAATCATTTGAATTACGCAATTATATTGTTTTTTGTTTGTACGGAGTAAAGAAATAATTTTAATGTAACTATTTTTTTTAAATGGAAGCAGGCGTTATTTTATGGAAATCCATAATTAGCAGGATAGATTAATTTATTGTGCTACAATTCGCTTCTTAAAAACAATCTGTATGGTCCAATATGAAGGGACACCTCGCACATAAAACACCACATAAGTACAATTCTTCAACACTTTTTTCGACTCTAGCGGATTGTAGCAAAACAAATTAAAGTGTCCTGCGGGTCTAGACAAAGTGATCACCAGTACAAAACAAATGAAAGCAGAATGTTCTCTATGCGTAGGTCGTTCACTGCCTGTTGCTGCTGCTGTCGCTTGTCAAGCGAAGTACGCTAAAGTTATCTACAACGTCTTCGAGAATGCCAGGGAGCGTTCAAATTGTCGTACTCGATTTTCAAAAACAGCGTGATTTCCTCTATTCGTTCACGTGGTTTTTCTATAGTCACTTGGTTTGGCTGTACACTTTTATCTACTGTCGTGAACGCTAAACGACTGTTACTTTGTCTAGCCCCACTGTTAACTTTTTTAGAAGACTAGCTAACGAAAGATACTTCAAGCACGTAATTCCTCAAATAAAGTTAGAAGTAATTTAAAAAATGTTTATTATAGTGGATGCCAATGTCATGTCATTAATCTGCATGCCTAGTCCGATCCATCCATTACTTTGAACTGTGCGTTGGTAGATCGGTCAGTCAGTCAATCAGTCAGTCATCTTTTTTCTTACCATTCAGGAAGTTACACGAATACAAGGAAGAGCTGATCACAGACTGTTTCAAAATTGAAACGGACAAAGTTGCAGGCGCGACATGATTTCCAATAAACGGCAGCAGTGCCCAATAATTTCCAGCCTCACTAACTTTCCTTGACTGTTTATTGTTTTCTGCTAAAGTAATATAGGCTCAAATAACAACTTATTTCTTAAGGCTACAAGCGTCTAATGAAAATTAATTTCGGTTGGCTTTAGAACAACCAAAGTTTCTTACTAGGTTTGTATAATGACATTTGGTTAATCCAAAAATAACACCAACTTGACACTTTTAAACAAAGAAAAATATCGAATTTAGGAATATCTATTCTTCTTTGAATAGTAAAGAGGAGAACACATGGAAACTATTCTTCTTTTCATTGTAACACACTCAATTTTATTTTACTGTATCAATATCAGTATAAAAAATTGGTATTACTTCTTCCGTACATAATTTTACTACTCGATACATAAATCTACACTGCCAAAATGCCCAAAATAAGTACTTGTTAGCAGGACAGGTTAATTTGTTTTGCTATAATCCGACCTACTCGTACTTGAAAAGATTATGTGTGGTACAATATGCAGGAACACTACCCACATGAAACACCACACACAATTTTCTAACACTTTCTTCGACGCACGTTTCGTCCCGACACCGGGACATCCTCAGGAGATGTTATTATGTATATTATGTGTTGTCGAAGAAAGTGTTAGAAAGTTGTGTTTTATTGTGGGTAGTGTTCCTGCATATTGTACCCCCATTGTACCTACAGAATTTTTTCAAGTAGCGGATTATAGCAAAACAAATTAATCTGTCCTGCTAATTATGGATTTCCGATAACGCCTGCTTCCATTTAATAAGTACTTGTTAGTTATTTTCATATTCAATGCATTTCCTCTGTTCAACCTCTTGGGAAATCACAGTGATTTAGAATGTAAAAATGTGTTACCTGTAGATACAGTATATTTCCACGTTGGCTTACTCGTAACTAAAGGAATTTCACAATTTTGAGTAGTAGATAACTTCAATCCCAGGGCGCCGAAGGTAAGGAATTAGGTTTTTAGTGCAAGGCACTTTCGAGTTTTTTTTTTGCCTGTCGACCGTAGATTTCCCTATGGGCTTAAAACCTATTTATCTTACAAAGTTTCAGAGTGGGTTCTAAATAAATAATTTACAGATCTAAAACATTATTTCTTAATTTATAAAAGTTTCTGGTATTTATCTGGGGTTTATAAATTTTGGTAAGCTCTATAAAAATTAAACATTTCATGACATGGCCGAGCACTTCAAGAAATGGTCGACGGTCGTATTTCAAATTTTTAAGATAACTGAAGTGATATTATATTATATTGATTATTTTATAATATCTTACATGTCGAATACAACTCACTTTTGTTCAATATCTTCAGAATAAATCATTCTTTTGTGTTTTTACTCTACTATACAGCTGGCGATTTCATGACACAGTCGGCAGACGGCCATTTAATGAAAGATTTGGCCATGAAATGTTCTTATAAAGAGTTTTAATATAGACTTCTTCATACAACAATACATCTACTTACAACTATTTACATTCTTACAAAAAAAAAGTCACTGCTACTAAAATCTGCGTTTGACCATTGAGGTATTTGCCGTAACGTAATAATACTTTCACTAGATCTAAATCATTTTAAATTTGAACAAATAGAAAAGTCGTAATTACGAGTAAGTATACCTAATTGTAGAGAAGATTAATTTCGCACTCCAATTCTGTAAAAGGTTTCTCGTACCTACTGACTAATAGCGAGTCATTAATGTTCGCAATTCCCATCTGGAACAACGGCCTCGCCTTCAAACAGAGGTCAAACTTCCTCTAACTTGAAAATATACTTACTATATGACACGTTGATTGATAGATTAATCGACATACATATTTAACTCGATGCATATTTTCGTAAAGTCATCCCATTTCTGATACCACGGATTTTGGTATGTATAAACATAGGTTTATATTTAAGTGTTCAATAATATTTTCATTTAATCTCTGTAGTAAAATAATAATTTATTGAGCATTATAGCACAATGAGCTCGGGAAAATTAAAAAAAAAATGTCGTGTGTATCTACCATTAATTAAAGACCTCATTATTACGTGAACTGATTAAAAAAATATCGAATAAGCATGAATTTTTTGTTCTTAAATTTATTTTTTTAATGATAAGTAGGTACTCATTCTTACGTAATACTCATAGGTAATATTTGCTACCATTGTTATATCTAGGTCACGATGCTTCCTAGACGCGGTAAACGGCTCCCGCGTAACATAAGCGCATTCGAGTAACAGTATGGGCGGCCACCGCATGATTACTTACCCCATCGAGTTAATGGAAAATAACCATTTCTCACGAAAATTTGACCTCAAAACTTTAATATTCTATATTGAAATGAACAGGAAAACTTATCACTAGCTTATTCCAATAACTGTACAAGTCTTGCCCGCGTGGAATGGTGCCAAGAATACTGGCTGCATTTCCGCGTTGAACAGCTATGCTAGATATGTTGCACAAAAAACGAGCCAGCCTTTCTGTCACTAGTTTAGACTATTAACCGCGGGGAAAGCTCTCGAAGAAGTTTTTTGGCACAATGACTCCATGGTCCTATAGGGTCTCCACAGCAACAGGACAAATATTATATGTAACTCTCTAATAGAGAGGCATATGTCATATGTGCGACGCTTACTGGAATCAGCAGTTTCAGTTGCAGCTCCCGGCAACGCATGCGTTGCGTTAATGTTAAAATAGGTCGCATGTAACTACTACACTTAGTTAGGAACTGAGGATTGAGGAACCTCATCGAGTTACATGGTGAAACCAAGATCTTATAGTATTGGTCTGCAAGCTCGCTTTTATGTTACTTTTTCTCTATTCTAATTTTCGTGGTCACTGGTATTTTCCATTAAATCGACGGGGTAAGTAGATCATACAGTGGCCTCCCGTACTATAAGCTCTGTGGCTTATTGGCTACGACGTAACACCTCCATCCCACTGTGTTCCGTGTCACAGGGGATTCTGATGAGATACGGAGTCGCATTGCACAAGATAGAAAATACTCTTTCGAGCTACGGGCATGGATTGGAAAAATACACGCAGTTGACGGGTTGACGAGTTTATTGAAGAACACAAACGCAGGCAACTACGCAAAACGCCCTCGTAGAACTAAAAACCGAATTCCACGGAGACCCATTACTGGTTAAAAGGTACATTAAGACATCTTTTAGATTGCTAAAAAGTGGCAATTTTATTACAGTAATCGGAAAGTCGACCATTAGGATAAGTATCTCATTCATCGTATTTCGTATTAATTTTCAAAAACAGGCACTTGAAAGTTTAAACCAAGATTTAAATATAAACATAATTCTTAAAACTATATTGTCATTACCGCAATTTAACTACCATTTAAGTTTAATTAGCTAACAAAATGCGAAAAAATAAATAAGTAGTGTGAATTTAATGGTCAAGGTCGTTCAGTGAGCCTTTCTAAGATAAACGTTTATTTTTGCTTGTTTGAACGTTTGAAGCAAATTTTTCCTATGAAAAATTTGCTTCAAACGTTCCTATGAAATAAGAATCCGGCCGCCTGGGCAGAGGTCGCGTTGTGTGAGATTTTTATACGTGACAATAAAACCTCCTCTGTGTGGCCGTTTGTGCTTACTGGGAGGTTTCGCGATATCTTAAGAATGCACTAAAACAGCTTCTTGAGTAGTTTTGGAGGCAGTGTTCTGCCAAACCTCTTGGGGCCTCTGTTGTAGTAGCAAGCCGATTTTTGTTGTGAAGTCATCTTCTTCCGTCACTCAAAACAGAGATTCCTATAGCAAAGATTTTTTATTAATTGCAAGTTAGTTCATCATTGCCATCTCATCTGATGGTAAGTGACGATGCAGCCGAAGATGTTATCGTGCTAACTTGAAAGAAATAAATAACTCCTAACCTAACGGTTTCTATACGGGGACCGCGCTCGACCGCCCGAGCGTCAGCAGCAAATGCGCATCGCTCTGCGGTCAAAAAATCCTTTCGGTGGGTTATTTTCGGAAAAGTGCCATGTGTTATACCACAAAAGAAGCGCCCTGACGAGTTCTATCTTCACTTGCAAAAATATTTTGAATTTGTGACAAATCTCAGTGACTTTATCGGATATTTCTGGATTTTTCGGATTTCGACCGTTATGTGAAAATTTGGTTGGGTACGTTATTGGACTCATCTAGACAATTTGCCAAGTGTGTGGTGTGAAAACTAAGATAAGGACATATCGTGCATATATTTATCACGAAAACCTAGGGGGTAAGGTCACTTTTCCCTATCATTCCCAAAACTTTTAAATTTATTTATTTTTTATATTTTATATATTCCAACACGCTTGATATAAAATCATAAAATTATAGATATATATTAAGCACTTGTCTAGGTATATAGTCTGAAACATTGAGGCTTCTATCACCTGTAGTTTAAAAGCTAATCGTTTTTTCGTGTTCGGGGGATCTTGTCAAAATTTATCAAAATTGAGGTTACCTTTTGGGGGGGTTCCCATGGTCAGATTCCCTCCAAATTTGGTTTGTTTTAATTTTTCTGCTATATATTGCTAATCACGCGCTAAAAATTGTAATCTATGCCCGAACAAAAAAGTCGATTTTAGTTTCGAACTACGTAATTGTAATTTTAGAATTTTATAAAATTGATGATACCCAAGTTTAATTTTTTTTTTTTTTTTTTGATACACGATTAAGTATTAACATTCCTTTAATAGAAAACCGCATTTATGTATAGCATACACATATACTTATGTATATGTATACATAATATATATTTTCCCGCTAAATTTAAGAAACCTCTTTAATTCGGTTGCTGGACATTTTGAGGCCGCGTAGTTTTCACATTTATATAACACTTATATTTATATTTACTTGTTAGCCAACCTTCCCCCATTATTAGTGGACCTCCCCTCCCCCTTACCCCCAACTTGCAACTTTGGACATCATACTTAAAAAAATGGACCCCATGGACACTCTGGACAAGGAGGAGGAGGGCCCTTCTCCCACATCGAGTGCTACTGAGTGTATAGAGACGAAAGTGCCACGAGCTCGAGTACCGCGCATCCCTCGTGCGTGCATACCGCCTGAGCTTCCGGCTCGCGCGGCGGATGTTACTGACATAAATTCACTCACTAGAGTCATCGGCCTTCTGTGCACCTGCCTCATCAAAGCGATGACCACTGGCAAAAGCGTCTCCGCTACGAATAAGCGACTAGTCGTCGCATGCGCCTCCGAGGCAATGCAGGCGGTGGAAATACATAAGCGACTTGCTGTGGCACCGGTGACGACTGCGACAGCGCCAGATGTTACGGCGGACGTTGCGAGCAGGAGTGAAGTGACCCCACCTCCCACGCCTCCCACAGCTCATCCTGACGTGCAGACTACTGCCAGCGGCTCCGCCACTTCTCCAGACGACGTCGCTGCAAATAGAGCTAATCCGGTACCGCCTGTCGCTGTCGTGGCGACTCTTGCGCCGGGGGCCATTGATGGCCTCAAGCGCGAGCTGGCGGCTTGCGTGCGCGACGAGTTCGGCAAGGTGAAGTCCGAACTGGCTCGGGACGCGCGTAGGGCCGCCGCTCGCGACTATTGCAAGACAACGTCATCCACGCCACTCAGCTACGCCCGGATAGCGGGCGGCTCTCCATCGCGACTTGCTGCAGCCGCTGAATCCTGTGGCGCCGCTGCGCTGCCGGCGGCCCCCATGTCTACGTCATCGTGCCCCACCATTGCGGCTGATTCACCTACATCAGGGAAACCAGCACCGGTTCCCAAGACTGGGAACGCCATTATCGTGTCTGTTAAGGGCCCGGTGAATAACAGACAGGAAGCGATCTCCACATGGAGACAGGCCATATCATTCAAAACGTCAACCTATGCGCCGGTTAAAGTGATACCAATCTCGAACAACAAGCTTCGCATCGAGTTCTCCACTACCGGCCAGCGCGATGAAACACTTGCGAGGCTCAAGGATTCTAGTAAGGTGAGCGCCGTAGCAGCCAAAAAATCTTGGCCTATGTTCATTCTAAAAGGCATTTCCAAAGATATTACGTCTGAAGAATTAATACATGTACTCAAAACACAAAACCCAGGCATCGGCGATCCTAGCTGTGATGGAGACGTTCAGCTTCGTTTTCTTAGACATAATAAAAACCCCACTTTATACAACGCGGTGCTGTCTGCCGAGCCAACAGCCTGGAGAAAAGCAATCGTAATGGAACGTGTGAATATTGACCATCAGAAAGTCCGAGTGCACGAATTTACACCATTTCTACAGTGTCACACCTGCCTTCAGTTTGGTCACACCAGTAAAAGCTGTGGTGTGGATGCGCCTACCCCCTGTGTTTACTGCGCTAGCGAAGTGCACAAGGAGGCTATCTGTCCCGAGAAGGAGAGGAAAGCCTTGCCCAAATGTTACAACTGTGTTAAAAAAAATACCAAGTTTAATACCAAAAGTGATGAGTCACACAAGGCCGACTCTCCCCTTTGCCCTATCCTGCGTGCCATGAGAAAACGGGTTGAATCAAATATTGACTATGGATCGTAATTCTTTCAAAGTTATACAGTGTAACCTGGACAGGTCGAAAAACTGTCTTCAAGAATTTACCCGGTTTTTTATGGCGAGCAGGCACTCCTTCGCCTTGGTCTCGGAGCCATACGTAGGCTCCGGGAACGAGCTGAAACCAATTCAGGGGCTACAAATTTTTCAATTCCCTGGTGACCATAGGGTCAAAGCTTGCATTATAACAAAATCTAATTCCACTCCCGTTATCGGTCTATCCCAGTTCTCTTCTGCCAATTTGTGCGTTGTTCAGCTTAGCGCAGGACCGAGGAGAATCTACCTGGCTTCAGTGTACATTGAACCCGGGGAAGACACTTTCAGCACACTTTCACGAGTCGAAAGCTTTGCCAGCCAAATAGGGAGCGCCAGCTGCATCATTGGGGGTGACTTTAACGGCTGGCACCCGCTCTGGGGCAGTCGTTCAGCAAACGAGAGGGGTAATTCGGTTCTTGAGATGGCCTACGGACGAGACCTGTTCGTCTGCAACGTTGGCGACACTCCCACCTTCGAGACAGTGACGCACGGGAGGACGAGATCATCCATCATCGATATTACTCTAGCGTCCGCGGACGTTGCAGACAGGGTCACAGGTTGGAGGGTTAATCTCGAATGCTGCCCCTCCTCCCAACACAATGCCGTCGAGTTCACCCTCATTCTGGACCATAAACTTGATCAACCTACTGACGAGACATCCACCTTTAAATACAAAAGCGAAAAGGCTCAGTGGACCGAATTCAAAACATCCTTACACACACAAATTTCACTTGGAGATACACTTGATCAGAATATACACAGCATGGACATTTCTCAGATAGACGCATTCATAAACCACATCACCGACATTATTCACAAGGCGTGTCAGGACTCGATGCCAGTCAAAAAACCCGGTGGACGTCACAAGCCTCCCTGGTGGACTGACGCTCTGGAGACCCGAAGAAGAGAGGTTATCGAGCTGCACCGTAAACTGCACGCAACAGTCAAACACAGCCATAACCATCAGGCACGAGCTCACACACACAACGGTAACGACTCAACACAACATAATCAATCACTTCATCAAGACACTACTGCACAAATACTAGCGGCGGAGCTATCCGACTTGAAGAGTACGTACGCCAATGAACTCAGGGAGGCCTCCTCGTCAAACTTTAGGGAATTCTGCAACCTGCAGTCTAAGGAGAATGTCTGGTCTTTGACCAACAGACTTCTTAAGGACTCCAATCCGAAGAGGGCTCCTATCACATTACAAGGTCAAAACATGCAAACGATGGACGGTAAGGAGACGGCCGGAGCAATGCTCGACCACTTTTTCCCTGACGACAACCACACGCTCGATATCCACCCGCGACACTTTGAGCTGCGCCAAAAAAATCACACTAAACCTAATGCTGGTAATGATCTTCCGTTCGCCAAAGAGGAAGTGCTAGAACTATTGGGACACATGAGCCACAAAAAAGCGCCGGGTATGGACAATCTTACGGCGGACATTTGTTACCAGTTTGCAGCTGCATACCCGCAGCTAATAACCGATGTTATGAACAGGTGTCTTGACCTGCAGTATTTTCCTTTAAGGTGGAAAACAGCGTACGTTAAAATCATCCCAAAACCAGGTAAAAAAAATTATTCCACTCTTGATGCACATAGACCTATTGGACTAATCCCTGTGTTCGGCAAACTGTTGGAAAAACTTTTCATTAAAAGAGTGACCTACGCGCTCGACAAACGTAACAAGAACCACTCAGCCCAATTTGGATTCAAAGAGCAGAAGAACACGGTGATGGCCATAGATGCGGCACTTGCGAGAATCCGGCAGGCTAAGGCTAGCGGGGATCTCGTGATGGCGGTATCTCTGGACATCAAATCGGCGTTTAATAATGCTTGGTGGCCTGCTCTACTTGAGAGACTGCGCATCTCTGGCTGTCCGGATAACATCTTTGGTCTCATCACAAACTACCTCACTGATCGTACCGTGATACTTGACTATGCCGGAGCTAGGGTCTCAAAAACAATGACCAAAGGGTGTGTACAGGGATCTGCTTGCGGCCCCGTCCTCTGGAACCTGATATTGGATGAACTATTGGAAACACGACTCCCAGAAGGTTGCCATGTTCAAGCATATGCCGATGACGTGCTCCTGATCGCTCACGCAAAATCACCACACACCCTTCAGGAAAACACAAACACTGCACTCCACACCATTCTAGAATGGGGTAAGAGCGTCAAGCTCTCCTTCGGCCCCTCTAAAACGCAACTTATAACGTTCACGAATAAAGCAGAAGCTGCCCATATAGTGATGGATGGTCAGAGCCTTCCATTTGTGAGAGAACTTAAGTTCCTGGGGGTCATAATTGATAATAAATTGCTGTTCAATAAACACATTCAACATGTAATCAGCAAGGCCACGCGCTTATTCAACAAGCTTTGCCTTTTTTGCAGACCCACTTGGGGAACTAATCCCGAGAATGTCCAAACCATTTACCGCCAAGTGATTGAACCAATCATCACTTACGCGGCGGGGATCTGGGGACACGTGGCCTGCAAAAAAGGGGTAAAGAGGAAGCTGTTGAGTCTGCAGCGAGGCTTTGCTATCAAAGCAATCAGGGGCTTTCGCACCATATCAACGACAGCTGCTATTGCACTGGCACAATTCACCCCTCTGGATCTCAAAGTTCGAGAGGTACACGAAATAGAAAACACTAAACTCACACACACTACACAATTTCTTCCAGATGACATTCAATTAGAATGTCCCACATCACCACACAAACTTTTGCATCCCGCTTCGCGGGTTTCGGTACAACATAAACTTTACACTAACATTGAACTTGCGGATCTACACTCAACTCCTAACAGTATGAACATTTATACAGACGGTAGCAAGCAGGAAAGCGGTGCTGTTGGGGCAGCTTTTATATGCTATTACAGAGACAATGTTACGGCCACCAAAAAATTCAAGCTTCACAACAGCTGCTCCGTCTTTCAAGCTGAGCTTTACGCCATACACAAGGCCTGCCTATGGGCGATCGAACACTCACGTACAAACAGACACCAACGTTTCGAATATTCTATACTATCTGACTCCAGAGCAGCCTTGTCAGCTCTGCGGGAAAGGAGTAACCCACATCCCTTGGTTGCATCCATACATAACACCATTCATACACTCCACGCTCAATTTCACTTCGCGTGGGTCAGAGCTCACGTTGGCATTGCTGGTAACGAAGCAGCTGATGTTGCAGCCAAAGATGGAACGGCATTACACAGGAAACCCGACTACTCCGCATTTCCCATCAGTTTTGTCAAACACAGAGCTCGGAAGGAAACCCACCGAATCTGGCAAGCCAGATATGATAGTTCAGCCCAAGGTGTCCGCACACGTACTCTTCTACCTCATCTACACGACATCAAAACTTTATTCCAGAGCACAAAAATAAATTTTTTCACTACGCAGTTTCTCACTGGGCACGGCTTTCATAGGCAGTATTTAAAACGCTTTAAGATAACTGACAACGAGCTATGCCCTTGTGATAACTCTACCATACAAACCATAGACCATCTACTGAAAGAGTGCCCAAAATTTATGAACATACGCTACGAGCACGAATCGAATTGCGAATTTCTACGGCGCTCACCTTACTCGATTATGGACCTAGTTAAGAAACTCAGCTGCATTGAGTCTCTTATGGAGTTAATATGTCGTATTTTTAAGAGTCTTAAAGAATTCAACAAATAGGACAGAACACTAAGTATTGTGAAAGGTATATAATGTGTATATGATACATGTGTTTGTGTGTATATATATGTGTACATTTTGCATACAACATGGTATGTGTATATATATATAATATATATATTCTTAATTTCTCGTATTTATTTTTCAGTTTCATGTATAGATTTAGTTTAAATAGGAGTTTTTAATTTTTAGTATTAATTAATCTACAATAAGAAATGTGTAGCAAATTAAGTATAGAGAATAAGTGCAAAATTGTGAAGCCTTTCGCCACATTACTGACGTATCAAATAGCGGAAGTAATGTGGCGATACAAAGATTAATGTTGTGATGTAACTTTGATATATTTCTTGTGGAACAAAATAAAATTAATAAAAAAAAAAAAAAAAAAAAAAACGGTTTCTATACGCCAACATCACGCCGGAATGCTATCGCTTGGCGTTGCGTCTTTGGTGGTATGGTGGCCACGGTCTAAACCTTCCAGCAGACCAGACGCAAGCCAAATTAGAATTTTGATTCGAACCCGCGACCTCCCACCCACTCGAATCCGAGCACTCGCCACTGCGCCTGGGAGGATTTTTTAACGTCGCCTTCTGCCATTATAAAAATAAATCCTAGGAAAGTACTGCAAAAGTAATATGGAAATACGCAAGAGAAATAAAATGTCTATTGATAAATGCAACCTGAACCGCCCTAACAGGATAACCGCATGCCAGACATCAATTTCAATTTGTCTGTTGGTTTCGTTGAAACTCGCTCGCGGTGTGCGATCTACGCGAGTTATTTGCAGCAGTATGTAAACATAAATTGCAACAGAAAGCGGTCCAGTTAGTAAATTGACAAATCCGGTTACTTTTTTATTCACTACTAGCTGACCCGGCAAACGTTGTTTTGCCATTACGGATATAAAAAAATAGATAAATTGAGATTTAATCTATCCTATCTCTCAAGTTGGATCGAACTGCACATGGTGTGCGAATTTTACTATAATCGGTTAAGTGGTTTAGGAGTCCATTGAGGACAAACATTGTGACACGAGATTTATATATATTAAGATAAGTGATTGCTTAGCTGCAATCTCGCTTGATAGTAAGAATCACGCAGTTCACTTTGTAATTTGACCGTCCATCCATCTGTCGATCACAGATATCAATTCAGCCATTCTCAGGGCCTCACGATGATTGGATTAGTGAGTACGTGCATGCTTTTACGAGTATGTGAACCAAAATATTACTTTACAGTTTCAAATATAATTATACCTATTTGATACGATAAGAAAAAAAAGAAAAAAAAAAAAGAACACCAGTGGGACTAGGAGAGCGCATAGAGATAAGTAATATTGTCTACTTTGGTCGATCTCTTTTCTCTTTTTAATCTATATAGATTAGAAGGAGAAAAGAGATCGACAAAATTAGATAAAAATATCTCTACGTGCACACTGCACATGCTGTATAGGCCGCATACATGCCGCATATTATGTAATTCACCATACTATTTTAAAATGTGTGCGAAGCCGGCCAGCCCGCACATGGACAGCGCAGTAGGTTGTGGCCAGTGACGAAATACGCTACGCTAAGAGGACGAGAAAGATGTGACGCACGTTGAAAACAAATATTTCTCAAAAATGGCGTCGCGCGTCGTACATTTCGGTACCGCTGACACCACATATACGGCTGTCGGCCGCTTAAATTAGCGCCATTTTACAGTTTAGATAAATTAAAAATCCGGCTTCAGGGAAAAAAAATAAGCCTAAAAATAAAAAAAAATGCCTAAAAATGTATGCGTAACGTCACTAAATGCTGATCCTTATATATGTTTAATTAATGCGTTGGGCACGGGTCTCCTTTCAGAATGAAAGTGCACTGAAAACTATTTAAATGATCTACGTTTGATTAGGTAAGGACCTTGAATTTACTCTATCTAGTTGTTACTACGTAAGTACGTATGCAGGATACGTTATACAGGTGCCGCCTACTTGGCTGTTGCAGCAGTTATAAGCGACACAATAAATAAATAATATATTTTTATTTATTTTGCCGGATTTTTCAAAGTTGTCAAAACTGTAAAATGGCGCTAATGTAAGCGACCGACAGCGGTATGTGCTGTCGGCGGTACCGAAATGTACGACGCGCGACGCCATATTTGAGAATTATTTGGCTTCAAGATACGTCACATCTCTCCCGTCCTCTTAGCGTAGCCTATTTCGTCCCATCGTATTATTAGCCCAGCGTGGGATTTTTATAAATAGGTGTTAATATAGAAGGGGGTTGAGACGAAAGATAGTTAAACAGTATCACACTGGGTCGCTTAATTGCTTGGCGGTACGTCATTTCCGGCGGATCTACCTACTGTGCCGGAAAATTGAGGCCACAGGAAAATGAGAAATTGCTTGACCAAGAATATCTTAGCTGGAGGCTTGGTTATTTCATCATTTTCTGTGGGTTTTGTTTATTTAGACAGAATTATCGATGAATAAGGAAAATAAATATTAGGTACCCGGGTGATTGAGTACTGACACTACTGAGTGATGCTTGTAATGGTTTTTTAGCACCTGACGCAAAAAGAGGGGTGTTATAAGTTTCTGTGTGTGTGTATCTGTGGCACCGTACCTCACAAACGGATGGACAGATGTTAATGCGGTTTTTTCATTTGAAAGCCAGTTTATTAGCTATGTATCGTCCAGCAGTGTAAGAGAATCATCTCTTTACCAAAATGACGTAAAGGCATTTTTTTTACAACTTAATATTATAATATCTGGGCGACCGAGCTTCGCTCGGTGGCCAATAGATGGCAGCAGTAGTCATATTTTTTTTTGGTAAATTCGACATTTGCTATAAATGTATCCAAGCTAGATCGATTTATCGCCCCCAAAACCCCCTGTATACTAAATTTCATGAAAATCGTTCCAGCCGTTTCCAAGATCCAGATTATATAGAAATATATATACAAGAATTGCTCGTTTAAAGGTATAGGATATGACAAATTTCAAATTACCAGTAAATGGCGAATTGAGGTTGTCATGTGTTTTTGAAATTTTTAATCGGTTATTATTATTTTGGGCTGTGCACAGTAGGTGTGTGAATGGAGAACCGTCTATTTGTAACCGTGTATTTGTAGAAATGATACAACCAAATGCGTGAAAGACTACAATAAAAGCTTTCTACAATACTAATTTCTATACATGAAACAACCTACAAAAGCTTTTTTGAGATCGGTTAAAAAAGATTGATCAAAGGAGCCGGAGGTATAGTATAAATCAACGATATAAATCTTTGGTATAAATTCATTCTCATTTCATTTCATTCAACCCCGACAATATTTCCGACGGTACTTTTCCACTCATTTTTGCGGCAGTTCTTTAATAAAAATCACAATATTAAATTAGAAAGATTCATTTTCACGTAAAATTTATTGAAATTCTTACACAATACAACAAACAAATGGGTATAAAGACGGCCAAAGCTTTGAGTAAAAGAAAAATACCTAGCTAATTTTTGTGACAAGAAACTAGAGCAAATCGGTCAAGTGCCAGTACTTTTATGTACACAATAGGTATGTTCTGTGTACAATTCAATAAAGTTTAAAGATCTTGCAAAACTTTAATTAGATTTTAAAACAAAATGATTTACCTTGTATTTTTCATCTGTAAAAAATAAAGGTACCTCATTTTATGACCACTAGATTCTACTGAAAATAGTATGAGTTCATTTTCAGGAGTCTGGGCTTGTAAGTTACTAGCTGTTGCCAGCCGCTGCTCCTTCCGCGTGAATTTAAGGCGGTGGTCTGCGGTCAGGCGTTTCAAAGAGACCTTCTAGTACTTTTCCATAGTAAGCGTTCGTAGGCCGCGTACAGCGTTACGTCGGACACGACCTACGACGTCTGTTGCTGACCACCGCCTTAATAATATCATGTTATATTGGTCAACCTTAAAAGATACACATGTGATGACGCGGGCTTTTTTTTTCAGAACTTTTAAAAATCAATTCCGTCATGCAAGCGCTATGACAGATATTCACACGGGAGAAATACTCCATCGTGCCGTCACTTCTAAACCGATTGGACTGAATCTGAGATAGATTATATCATAGAATCAACTACTTTTTTCTCGGGAAAATCCATTGTTTTCGTGATAATAGGGAAAAACAGATATTCATGCGGGAGAAAATTTATTCCTTCACGCACAACTACTGAAAATTTTTGGTTTAAGGTTGAAATGAAGATAGACACAAAGGGTACTTTTTATTCCGGAAAATGGATGGTTCCCGTAGAATAATTAAAACTAAAATTTACGCGTGCGAAGCCGCGGGTATCTGCTAGTTATGTAATATATATACATACATAATCAAAGTGCAAGCGCTACAGTGCGACAAGGCTATCTTGGCGCGTGGCCAAAATCGGAACTAACGCCGCTTGTGATATTGTATCATATTATACTGTTTGATAGTTCGCTCTGTCGGTATAACGCTATTGTATGTTGTGTTATTTTTGCGCAAAAATAACACAACATACAATTTAGTTTATTTAAACTAAAATTGAAGTAAAATTGAGGAGCAATTGAGGAGATATTTTATTTTTTGGCTGCCTTTGTTCTACAACATCGCCCTCCTGGCAATGTCATTCAAGTGCCAAGAGAGCCTCGTCGGACTGTACCTACTTTGACCGTTTACGTAGCGAATGCAATGGAAGCGAAAAGGACAATTTCTCCCGTTTTTGCAACGCTTTTACTTATTGAATTTTTTAAATGGCTGTAAAATGTGTAAGTATTTTTTATGTTACAATTTTTCCAAGCGAAAATGACTTGACAGACCAACAGACAGCGAGACAAAACCCAGTGTATACCTACATGGTTATATAAAAAATTCCATATTGCTCGCTCGTTTATGTTTAAACTAACAACTTTTGTTCTACGACTTTTGTTAACTCGGTGTTTTGAGAAATATCAAATATTCTATATATATAATTTAACAGTTCTACTCTAATTGTTACTACTCTGTAATGTAACATCGGCTAGTAGCAACGGCGGCAGCGCGCGAACTCGCGGCGCGAAACCGCGGCGATATTTAGTTTCACAGTGTAATGTCACTTTACAGATAACATGATTAATTTTTTTTGTATACTAATAAATGATTACTGAATTTTCTAAAGTCGTAGAACCAAAGTTGATAGTTTTAATGTAGAAAATTACAGACATTTGGTATTTTTTATATGAACATGTATATATTATAATTATGTATTTTTTATATGAACATGTATATATTATGTATAATTATTTCAATTGGCTAACTGAACCCTAACCGTGAATATCGTCCAACGTAAAAAGATATCAAGAACCTGTCTCTCACAGATTAACATTACTCAGAACAAGAATTAGACATTTTACTGATTTTACTCGAAATGGAGAATGCTTTTTCGTATTCTATAAAAAACATTTGAGACAAAAAAAATGTTTATAAAAAGATCAAGGAGAGAAGGTTTTGAAACGAGACAAGCTATATTTTTGTTTTTGTACCTAACATTCAGATTTGTTTGTTCGTTGCTATTACGTTTATGCGTAGGTATACTAATCAATAATCCGTTAAATTGTATTACAATGAATTTTTTAGCCTTCCCGGGAGCTGCATTTCTATCAGTGTTTATTAAAATATCACCCTAAGCTGGCCAGGTCCATCGAAAAACTACAGGTAGGCGTCTCGACGTACTAATTTCAGACGGCCGCCACGCGCCGAATGCTTTGCTTGCGTAAGTTCTTGTACGGTCTATTTCACGCGCTGCGTGCGCCCGATGATGAGGTAGCCCTAGCCACAGATTTTAGCCCTAGCACGTCGAATGCGATAAAGTTACGCGATAGAAAGAGACGACAACTTTGGTTTGTTGCGTGTTCTTTTCGGAGGCGTGGCCAGGCGCTATTGCGAACTGATTTGCACTTTTTGTGTCAGCGCTAGAGTCGCTATTTTTTTTAAGTCCTCTTGCCGAGTGAGCCTCCTGTACCATTAGGTACTATTATTGCTGTTATGTATTCCGTGCCCTACGTCAAGTAGGTACCTAATCAGTAATCACTAGGTACACCTACGAGTACTATCGTAACTCGTAATAAGAAAATTAATGGCAAGCAACAGTAGATAGTAAAAATCGTTTTATATTCATGAGTTCTATAAATATGGTAAAATGTATGGACCTCATTTATTGCTAGCATAATAGGTAGCCTACTCATTATTTATTATTCTACATTCTATATTATTTTTATCGATTCTCTGCGACACTTTCATGTGTTTCAAAAACGAGATGAAGATGGCGTAAATGCAATTGATTAAATTTGTTTATTTATAATTATAAAATATCTGGGTGACCGAGCTTCGCTCGGTGGCCAATAGATGGCAGCAGTAGTCATATTTTTATTTTTTTTCGTAAATTCGAAATGAATCCTAGCTAGATCGATTTATCGCCCCCAAAACCCCCTGTATACTAAATTTCATGAAAATCGTTCGAGCCGTTTCCGAGATCCAGATTATATAGAAATATACATATATACAAGAATTGCTCGTTTAAAGGTATAGGATTCAAAAACGAGATGAAGATGGCGTAAATGCAATTGATTAAATTTGTTTATTTATAATTATAAAATATCTGGGTGACCGAGCTTCGCTCGGTGGCCAATAGATGGCAGCAGTAGTCATATTTTTATTTTTTTTCGTAAATTCGAAATGAATCCTAGCTAGATCGATTTATCGCCCCCAAAACCCCCTGTATACTAAATTTCATGAAAATCGTTCGAGCCGTTTCCGAGATCCAGATTATATAGAAATATACATATATACAAGAATTGCTCGTTTAAAGGTATAGGATTTTCTAAAACTTACGTAAGTATCATTAATTTATATCAGATACAGAGAGAAGTATTTTTATTTTTTTTTTTATTTCAGAGCATGTACCTAAGTGGAAAATACACCTTCACAACGCAACTTCTGAACCAATTGGGCTGAAGCTGAAATTCGGAATGGAGATGAAAAATCCATGGGTTTCGAGGGATTTATTTAAAACCAGACTTCACGCAGGCGAATTTGCAGGCGTCTGCTAGTCTTGAATAAATAAGGATTTACTCTTTTTTCAAAAACATTACCTACATAATATTCATTACATACAATACTCATTATAACACACCGAGTGCAATAATAATTCGGAATTGTTTGCGTAACCTCCGCAGTAGGCAGTTAAGCGTTATTACATAAAACCTAGGCTATTATTTTAGGCGCCGCAGGAATTTATTTGGTTACAATATGAATTTTATGAATTATGTGAATAAAATTCGACCTTTTAGCTGAAATAATTAAAGATCGTTTTTAATAAAAACCTTTTTTGCACGTGGTGCTAAGAGAAACTCTGATGACAGTAAGCCTATTTCCGGTGTTAAGAAAATTGAAAAGATTAGCTTCTTAGGGGTAATTGGCGAAACTGGAGAATAAGGAAAATTTATAACGGGATTTCCAAGCTGTTTGTTTATGGAAACCTGTGATGGAGACCATTTGAGATTATGGAAATTATTTTGAGCATATTTAAATGATTAAAATATTTATAATCTATATAATATTAAACTAAATAATAAGACATTCACACTTGGTATTTGTAAAAATAATACCTCACACTAAAATCCCCTGACTGGAATTTTTCGCTTTGTAGATCTCAAACTCAGTTGATGTATTCGATCGGGTCTGTTGCGTAAGAAAAACTTCTGCAAATTCTGCCCCTCCATTGGCTGGCGGAAGTCAGGGAACTTATCAGCGGGCCGAATTAATACACGATTACGATAACGATGAATACGTTTTACTTACACAATCTAGGGGCAGAGGTACTCTGATGGGTCACCTGAGAAACATAGTTTGAGTAATAAAATATATTCTCGTTTTCTATGATTTTGTTGTTTTGTTGGTTTATTTACATATTTTTCCTGATTCCTAAATTATGTAAAACGGGGAGCACTGAAACATTGTTTACGGAAAAATATTATGTGAGGTTACGAAACATTTTAATTTATTTTTACCTGACCTTTTTAATTTAATTTTTCTCAAAGCAAATTGCTGATTGCTCTTGAATACGAATTTATGTTAAGCGCCATTAATTTTATGCTCTAAAATATTTTAACGTGGCGTAAATCGTAAATCTGTTTAAATATAACATTAAAATTCCATTTGCTGTGGCTTGTACTCGTGGCAACGACAGCTCGTGTGCCGAGTAACTCTCATTGAAATGGTTTACGGCTTAAAACATCTCGAGTTTAATGCGGAATTCAATTTATATGCTGCCGTATGCGTACAATTGACTCTAATCTGTGAACAGATTAAATTAAGTTCTTCTACTTATTATATGATGAATAAACTTGAGCAGATGTATCAGTAGGCAGCCAAATAAGTTAGAGAACATTGTTCTCCGAGGGGAAATAAGGGTTCCATTTTTACCATTTTGGTATGGAACCCTAAAAATTACCGATTGATTAATTACCAATGAGGCTATAGTTTAAGGTCTGAAGCGTGCCTGAAGACGAAGCTTGGAAATCGAATTAAATAGGTATACGATTTACTTCGGTCTAACATTATATAAAAGTTCAAAATTGCGGTTACTTCGTCGATAAGAAACACCAGGATATGGGCATTCGAACGATTTACGTAAACCTTTTTCGTACAAGCAAACCGTAGCGCCATCTGCCAAGTTCTATAGCTGACTGTTGAGCGAACTGCGTGGCCTTACTGTTGGTGGCAAAACAAAATACTTGGTACCGATAAACTGGCGACATTTTTTCGAGCCGTCCGCCCTGTCCAGAGTCTATTGGTCTTGTGTCGTTGTTTTGTGTAACTTTTGAACAAATAATATATAAGAACGTACTTAGGTACCTACTTCGACCGCAGATTTCTTTAATGTGCTTTCCACAATTAAGTATATCACTGTATATCGATTTTGAAATATAAGATTTTCATAATGAATATACAAGTAGGAAGTTGCATTTTTTTTCCAAGCAGATGTAGTAAGCATTATCTAAGTAGGTAGTAGGTACTTATTTTAACAGCTAATGAATTTTCGTAGGGTAGGTACCTCGTATTATAGGATTCTATTATATGCTATGAATTGTAATACACTTTCTGCATTTCAATATAATATTTGTATAAAATCTAGGTTGCAAGCGTGTCTAGCAAAACATTCGTAAATACAAATAGAAAATCTTAGCAGGGAAAATAGCTGGCTTGCCTGCTTATTAAACGCATGGAATGCTTCAAATATCTATAATATAGCGTCTCGCAAAGCGCTCACGGCTTTCATTTCGTGCGTAGGTACTATTGCATAACACCACGTCATGTATTCACAAGCCCCTTTCCTAATATTTGCACTATGCTTGATGAAAATTGAGGCTGATAAACTGAAGTTATGAGCTGAGGGCCGGTGTAGCTCCGTTGCGAGACTGGACATAAAACCTAAGCACCTAAGTAAGCAAAGTAATATAGATATTATATATGGATACAAGAGTAAGTATACACTATACATATGGTAGGTTTGGTAGGTATATTATAGTAATGTGAGTAAAGGATTTAAAGTGGAATAATCAGGTGAAAAAGAAGAAACCTACCTCTGGAGCTAGGTTTCGTTTACTAAACATTAAAAAAGTCCTATGTCTTTGCCCATTATCTTATGTCAGTGCGTATTACTGAATGTCAGTATGAAAAATTATGCTCTACATCGCTACTTTTAGAGTAGGGTCAATGTGGGTAAATGTAAACAGAGGTGAAATGTTAACGCATGAAACAATTTCGTAGTTTTGATTAATATATCAGTTTCAGAGTATAAAGAAACGCATCTATAGACTATTGTCTGAAAATGTCTGAATAGACAGGAATAGACTATAGATGAGTTTCGTTACACTCTGCAACTGATATTAAGTAATTGAAAGTAATCTTCGTGGGTTAACATTTACCTCTGTTTACATTTACCCACATTGACCCTACTCTAAAAGTAGCGATGTAGAGCATAATTCTTCATACTTTATAAGATTTTTTTTATGTAATAATATTTTCAAAAGAGAAAAAGCAAGTGCCGAGCTTCTTGCCAGCTGTTCTTCTCGGTGTAAACCGGCCTTGCGAACCTGGTAGAGTTTTGAATTTTCATAAGAACTTTAAGAAGATATTTAGGCTTAAGTGAAAAATAAAAATGTTCGTTTTCATTATATTTTTCGCCCTAAAACTCTAAGCTTTAGGCAATAGGTTAACGTAATGGTCATTAACGTCTCGTATGGAGCAACGACCTAGCCGGGAACGAGGTCATCGCTCCCGCCTAGGCTCAGGCTTTTTTTAGGAAAAACGATGGAAAAAGTATGAAAACGAAAAGAACTTTTATCAATTAGAATTCTACAAGGTACAATGTGTCCAAATACTCAAAATGGGTTTAGTAGTTGCGGGATGAAAGAGAAAATTTTATTATACATACGGGTACATAAAATCTTTCGCCAATTCTAGTACCTAAAAAACGCAATTTATAAAAATAATTAAATAAGAATAAATTTTATAGCGCTATCTCTAAAATATATGATTCACATAGCTTTAATGGCGTAGGCGGCGTATTTGAACGATTTTTTGTGACCATTAATTACTTTCAGGATTTAACGCCATGTATTTTGGGTCTTTAAACTAAAATCACTGTGAAGACTCAACTTCCAATTATTAATCTCCATTTTTCTAATTCCATATTCTAGAGACTGTGACTGAGGTCTAGAAAACTCACCCCATATGGAAGTGAAACGGGGTTCAGAAGTTTGTATGGAAAAATACACCTTCACGCCGCAATTATACTGAACACATTTGGCTGAAAATATATTTTATCCTGGATTAACACATAGTTTACTTTCAATCCCGAAAAAATCCGAGGGCGTCCGCTAGTTTTCAATAAAAAACGAAATACCTACCGCATTCAAGAAGTATTTGTAACTATCTTCTCCACTATTCAAGATTCCTAAGCCCCTTCCCTTCACGCGCTAATCCAAAGCGAATAAATAGCCATTGAGATAACTCAACTTAGAGATATCCTCCTTTTGTTTCGCAAGTTAATCCTTTCTAATTCGCTGACAAATATATCGTCAAACGATAGAGATGCGATTAAATTACAGAGACCTATTATGTGCTGACCCTTTATTTAATGTAGTCTGAGGTGCTGACCTAAAAGCCTAAAACCTACTTTACTTTTTAAATTTATTCGAAATATTATTTCATCGGCTATTTTAGATTTCCACCTCAAACAAAGATAAAAATTTACAGTAGGCACCTACAGGGTATACTGTTAGGAAAGTGAATTTTGTGTTGTGAAGTCGATACAAAAGTAATAAACTAATAATGAATTAGTTAATTCAAAGAAGTCTGCAAAGGAACAATTTTCCAAAAATCACTCGTTAATTCCTTTAATTTTTTTTTTCGACAACGCGCCGTCTATAAGTACTTGAATTCATAAAGTATAAATCTCTGAAATCCTGCTATAACGTGAATCTAAGCTTAAATTCCCGTTAAAAAAGCAAACACTTTGCAATACTTTTCTTTTATTATTCTAAAATAGTTAGTAGAGAAACAAATAATGTAATAAATAAATAGTTAATTTCGTGATTATGTAACTCGGGTCTAGACATTTCGAATGGCACAAGACTTGCGAAAACGTGATGCTATTCCCTAGGACGTGATAAAGAAACCTAAAACACACACCACCCGATAAACATAACCCTCTTCCTTACATAGTCGGGTCAAAACAAGTGAGAACCGCATCAAAATCAACCCCATTCGGGGAAGAGGTCTTTACATTTCAGAAGGACCGTTACGCGGGCTCGAGAATTTCATTATGATCCCCATTTCTTGCGCTTTGCGAAATGTCCTGGATTACGTCTGCGTGGGCTACTGGGGACGCGACTCGCGAGTCAGTCTCCGAGTTAAGTGAATTATAGGAACTAGCGTTAAAGTCACTGATATGTCTGCAGGGCGATCGGCTAAAAATGTATCAATCATTAAAGAATTGTATCAATGTCAAAACGTGATTTTCAAGCGTTGCGATTGGTCAACACCCGTGTTTTGACATTGATACAGTTATTTAACGATTGATACATTTTTAGCCGATCGCCCTGCTGGATTCGTGATTCCATACGTTTTACAGTTCACTTTTTGTGCCGATTTGAAGCGCCTCCCCCGAGCGTCCACGGTACTAAATTGACATTTGTTGGAAGTGGACCATAGAGTGGACCGTCATTTTGAATGTCATTCTATTTTAGTTCCATAGACGATCACGCCAGGTTACGCAACAATCAGCGCCAAAATGGCGAAAATCAAGTGTCTTCATTTTTACGTTGACAGTCAGCTATCCAGAGTATATTCTTTATACTCTATGGAGATCAGTGGTTAAGGTCTACGTTTAGTTGAAGAGAGTATACAGGGTTATATAAAATTGGTCAAGTGCGAGTCGGGCTCGCGCAATGAGGGTTCCGTACCGTCAAGAGTAGGTATATTCCCTTTCTCTATAGTATTAAAGTAAACTAAACAATTAGTCAATTAATTATTATTAATTTCAAGTCCGTAGCTATCACGGGTCCAGAGATTCAGCCTGGTGACAGACGGACGGACCGACGGACAGCGAAGTCTCGCTAATCCTTTTTTACCCTTCGAGTACGGAACCCTGTTACATTAACACTAACAACTTTTGTTTTACGACTTTTCAAAATTTATTTCATACAAAAAATGTTATTTCTGTAAAGTGATATTAATTATACTGTTGCGGCTTCGCGCCGCGACTTCAAGAGCCGCGGTCCGCGCCGCTGCCACTTGCCGATGTTACATTACCCAGGTCTGTGGCATACTATTAGGTGTTCCGTGGCTGTGGTTAGAAGCACGTATAAAGCCCGGTTTCCACCAAAGCGGAGCGAAGTGGAGCTTTGTTTGAATAACCAACCAGATTTCGTCATTTTAACGTCGTGGAACATCGTGGAAACCGGGCCTTATGCGGGACAAACGGGCCGGAAAAAAATATTTTTAACGCGGAACGGAGTCCGCGGGCACTGCTAGTATATATTAACACGTTCACTGCGGCACTATTTTTGATGGCCTTTCAGCCAGTGCGAATGAGGTCTTTTTGAGGCAAAGTTGAACTTCTTTACAGTGCGTTTGAGAGCTTTTTGGCCTCACAAAATATTGTTTCTAAAAACACCCTAAATATAGCTCAAAATTGAAAATAATTGCTTGAAACTTTACCATTATAAACTTAAATAGTTTTTGAAGTTGAATCTGGCTTCGCCCGCAGTTGTGACATTTCGGTATTGAATAAATGAAAAAAATATTTTTGTCATCGATTCTGCCTCACATCGCACTAAAAATAAGTTCGATTTGTGTCTCTACTAGTGATGTACATAAAAAAGATATGCAGGTGCGACGAGTGTAACATTTATTTTATTAAAAGATAATTAAAATAAATAATCAAAATTTGCATTGAAGCAAGGCAAACGGTATGATTTATCACACTGCACACAGAAAGTAACAATTTTGCAGCTTGAATGCTGTCTAGGCTGAGCCTTAATTTATCGTAGAAACCTACTCAGCCGGCAGCGCTTGCGTTGACTGCCTTTTTGAAGCACATGTTTAGCACATTATGCCGCTAGCAAATCCTGAAATGAAACACTTAAGTTAGGATTCTTAAGTGCCAAAGCTACCACACATGACACATACCATTTTCAGTTTTAAAGTATGTGTTGTGTTGTTGTTTTTTGTGTGAATGTTTACCTTTTTCACAGAAGTATTTTTGGTCGGAACAACCTTCTGTAACACTTTTTAACAGCTTTAACTCTTTTGTTTCACTTAACAAATCTGAATCACATAATATGAGCCTCATTCTGCTTCGTTTATGGTTTGAAGGATCCATTTTACACCAAAACAACTAATTGCAGTAACAGTAAAAATCGAGCGAGTCGCGTGCACGATTAGCGTACTTTCCTATCGAAACTTTTCCCATCACTACGCGGCGCCCGCGCCGCCCGCGCTTCACTCCGTGCGTCTATGAGGCCTACAACTTTTGAGACAGATTAGACCTCACTTCGCACAGTAGCGTAATTATTTCTATTCAGTGCGTATGAGTGCTCTTCGACCTCATATCTTATTAACTTCGCCACAGGGCTTGACTTCGCAAGAGAAACAATTTTATGTATTTGTCTCTGTCATACTCAAAGAAATGTTAAAATTGTCCCCTCCCGCACTGAGTGAAAGAACGCGATTTTGACTGCCGCACCAGCGAGAAGTCACGCTTGTGACTTTTAGACCTCATAATGCAGTGAACGTGTTAATGAGCTGATCAAGTTCCAGTAAATGGGACTGTAAGCGAGGGCCGAAGACCCTTATCTGCGCAGAGCCTCAAAAACATTAATTAATTATGTGTTGGGTAGGGTAAAAAGGCTCATTTAGTCACGGACTTTAATAAGGGTTTAAACTTTAAATTATCAAAGAATACGCTTTCAACGGTTTTATGTATTAAATAAAACGCAGCTACGTACTTAAATCACAACTGTATTATGACGATAAATTATATAAAGGTATGACGATAAATTATATATAGTAAAAGAGAATCGAGGTGTATCGCGCTTCAAGTCCCACCACACAGCACAGCGGTGTGGTGTGGCAAAAGTGCCACACCACACCGCGGCCACGGTGGCAGAGCTGCGTTTTTACACGACTGTCCAAAAAAGGAGTGTAATGTTTTTATTAGGGTTCATGTATGTATGTATGTATGTATGTATGTATATATGTGATGTTTCTTTATTCCACCATAACTTCTGAACGGCTGAACAGATTTGAACATATGGGGTATCGTTAAAATTCTTGGGTCCTCCCGAGTAACATAGGCTTTTTTTTTTGGAAAAAATCAAAATGGCGGATGTGAGGCGCTATTTTCAAAAGTGGAAAACAAATTTTTTTCTTCAACTATCACAATATGGGTATCAAAATGAAGGTATTGGAGAGTAGTAACAGGAAATATATTTATTAAATATATAATTTTACATAGATAAGGATGTACACCCAAAAAATCCTTTTTCATACGACTGTCTAAATTAGTTGTATGCATGTATAAGTATGTGCGTAGGTAAGTTTATTTCCATTTACCATAACTTCTGAAAAACTAAAGACATTTGGACATATTATTATGGCTTATTGTTGAATTCTTGCTTCATCAATTACTGCTGACCATCACTAAAAAATATAAAATAAAAATACATAAGTAATTAAAAAATTAAAAAACACAACTGCCCTGTTATACTCGCAAAACTAACTAAAAAGTAAGAAACAAGTTATTTTAGTTGAACAGATAAATTCATATGGTAGTCGGGAGGCTGTTCTGAGGAACACCTCCTATTTTTAAAGGTCCCCCGACTGCCATATAAATTTATAGCAAGTATCTTCTCGTATACCTACACCTAATTTTCGATAATCGATATTAATATAATCGGTTATAGTGTTCCTATTGCCCAGTTCATACAAAGACTTGTTATGGTACTGATGCCAAAGCGAGATTAATGATCTTCCCAATTCCCATTATACCTATTCTACGCATTATATATCTAGCCGGGAAAGAAATGGGAAACGGGTTAGATAGATGACTCTTCGATACCAAAGTCTATTGTGATTGTGAAACTACGTATTAAATATACTTATTATTTCTTTAGCAAAATTATGAGCTGATTATGAGCCTTTTTAGGGTTCCGTATCCAAAGGGTAAATTAGGAACCCTATTACGGAGACTTCGCTGTTCGTCCGTCCGTCCGACTGTCACCAGGCTGTATCTTTTAAACCGTGACAGCTACGGACTTGAAATTTTCACAGCCGTGTATTGTCGCTATAACAACAAATTCTAAAAATAGAATAAAATATTCAAGGGGCTCCCATACAACAAACGTGATTTTTATGCTCGTTTTTGGTTTAGTGAGCAGGGGTGTTTATAGTTTACTTTAATCCTTTAAAGTTTAAACCTTTAAACGAGCAATTCTTGTATATATATTTATACTAGCTGATGCCCGCGACTTCGTCCACGTGGGATAAAAACTATTCTATCTTTTAAGTTGGACCAAATGACAGATATTCACGAAGTTTGAACTAAATCGGTTCAGTAGTTTAGGAGTCCATTGAGGACAAACATTGTGACACGAGATTTATATATAAGTACTAGCTGATGCCCGCGACTTCGTCCACGTGGGATAAAAACTATTCTATCTTTTAAGTTGGACCAAATGACAGATATTCATGAAGTTTGAACTAAATCGGTTCAGTAGTTTAGGAGTCCATTGAGGACAAACATTGTGACACGAGATTTATATATATTAAGATTAAGAATATATTTCTATATAATCTGGATCTCGCAAACGGCTCGAACGATTTTCATGAAATTTAGTATACAGGGGGTTTTGGGGGCGATAAATCGATCTAGCTAGGATGTATTTTTAGAAAATGTCGAATTTACCAACAAAAAAATGACTCCTGCTGCCATCCATTGGCCAGTAGTTAAACTACAGAGCGAAGCTCGGTCACCTAGATATTATTATATAAAATATGAACAAGCACATAAAAGCTTTCTTTATATGCCAAGGCTCGTTATTTCTTAAGCTGTTGTATAGTGCATGCATCATGGTGAATAATAATGAAGTGGGAGCAAACGAGGCAGTTCGAGTGTACGTGCGGTTGAGCTCCGAACTAAAGTGCCGACTCATATAATATCATGGAGCGATCGTTATGTGCTCGCTCTATAAAATTTGCACTTAGCTAATGAAACTAAGGGTTCTGTTATAAATTCAACTTTGCACTTTGATGACCGAATGGCGTAGCTAACATGCCGTCTGGTAAACGTTTGTGCGCTAAGCATAAATGTTTCCTAGTGTCTGGGTGTTTTTCAATATATTTAATTATCCTATTCTAAGTATACCTTTAAACGAGCAATTCTTGTATATATGAGCAATTCTTGTATATATTTCTATATAATCTGGATCTCGGAAACGGCTCGAACGATTTTCATGAAATTTAGTATACAGAGGGTTTTTGGGGCGATAAATCGATCTAGCTAGGATTCATTTTTAGAAAATGTCGAATTTACGCAAAAATATTAAAAATATGTTATAAGTTAAGTATAACTACTGGCCAATAGATGGCAGCAGGAGTCATATTATCTCGGTAGGAAGTAGTAACCGAGCGAAGCTATACCCACCCCAGATATTGTACCCCAGATATTGTATATTTATCAATTATCTAGTACCCATAATAATATTAGGTATCGCTTACTTTGGGGCAAGATTGCGATGTGTGTAATGTTCTGGGGCCGTACCACCATCTCTTATAGCAGTATTATTGTAATATTGTTTTGACATTTTCATACAATGGCAGTATGAAATTTTTAAAATAATATTAACTACAATAATAGGTACTGCTACGAGTATAAGAGATGGTGGTACGATCCCTGATGTTAATTTATTTATTTATTAGTTTGAGTGACACACATGTACAAGATGTGCTGATCTGCCAATTTTAAGTAGAGCAAACCAAATTTGACTTCAAATATCGACCATTATTCTTAAAGATTTCCTAAAAGACACTGATCTTTATAATGACACTTCAAATCTATAGACTTCGGCGTGCAGAGCGCTCGCCTCAGCCTCTCCGTATTTCTGTATCCCGGTTCCTATTAAAAGTATTCTTATAATTCGTCTATCCTATATACTTATTCCCTGAAACCCACGTATACCTAACAGGTAAAAAAAGGGGACCCTATTATTAAGGCTAGGCTAGGCTAGGCTATTAAGTGATAGACACCTTGTAGAGTTTTTCTGACAATGATATATAATATACTAGCTTTTGCCCGCGGCTTCGCCCGCGTGAATTTCGGGGTTTTACAAATCCCGTGGGAGTCCTGGATTTTCTGGGAAAAAAACAGCATATGTGTTAACCTAACTTCAGAAACACGATTGGATAAAAATTTCTCGCCAAAAAATTCTCCCAAAAATTGCTCCAAAATCTCAATTTTTCTAATTTCCATCGAAAACTACGATGGACATAATTGTAATTTTTGTTTTAATGTATCTGTAAAAAAATAATTCCCAAAAAAAGCGATTCGCTTCTTCATTTTTAGTACGCATGGCTAAGGTTTGGAATTTTCTCCCGAAATCTGTGTTCCCCGCATGTTACGACCTGGGTGCTTTTAAAAAAAGAGTGAATAGGCATCTTCTAGGTAAGCGCGCTCCATCTTCGACCACATCGACACTTTCCATCAGGTGAGATTGTGGTCAAGCGTAAACCTATATAGTATTATAGTATAAAAAAAACGCTCAGAACAACATTTAAATTACACATTTAAAGAACAATATTTAAGTTATTTAAATGTAATTAGGTAAAACAACGTTTTTCTGTTATACTCTTTCGCAACGCTTCATACTAACCTAACCTAACCTAACCCACCAACGTATTCATAAGAGTGAGAAGGGCGAAAATAAAATCAACGTATCCGCTTAAGAGTGAAATAATTTCAGAACCTTTACCTTATAGGTATCCATTTTCGCATTTATAGCATAATTACTATCACATATTCTATTGCTCAACTAAAACACATATTTTTTATATCGAAACAGTTCTAATATCAGAAACTATACAGGAACACCTTTTTAGCATTATTAACCTGTATTCCATTGCTTAACCAAAACACACATTATAAATAGCGAAACTAAAACACATATTTTTTATAGCGAAACAGTTCTAATATCAGAAACTATACAGGAACACCTTTTTAGCATTATTAACCTGTATTCCATTGCTTAACCAAAACACACATTATAAATAGCGAAACAATTGTACTTACAGAACCTTTATGGGTAGGTACCCATTTCCACATTTATAGCATTACTAATTACTATACCATATCCCATAGCTCAACTAAAACATACATTGTCAGTAACGAAACAGATGTTAGTTCAGAACCTATATCATATAGGTACCCGTTTTCTTAGTTATAATATTATTAACCTTTATCTCATTGCTCAACTAAAACACAAAATGCTAATAGCGAAACAGATGTAATGTCGGAACCTATAATACAGGTACCCATTTTCAAATTTATAGCATTATGCATTATTTATAGTATTATAGCATTATTATTTATAGCATTATTATCCCATATCCCCTTGTTCAACTAAAACACACTTGTTAAATGCGTACAGTGCTATGTTCAGAACCTACGTAGTGGCCATTTTCACATTTATAGTGATAATATCATCAGTTTTTGCCCGCGGCCCCGCCTGCGTCAAATTCGCTTTTTCATGAATCCTAAGGGAAACGTCATTTTCCCGTTATCGTTCCCTATTCCAACCTTTAAACATGTTTTATTTAACTATTTATTTCTTTCATATTATATAGCATCAATATATTTAATTTTTATTCCCTATTTCACATTAAAACATTATTATATACTAACATTATTATATACTAACATTATTATATGTATTAATATAATACTCCTCATTTTTAACTCCTTTAAATCTTAATCTTCTTTCTATTCAGTGCTACTTCTGTCCGACCGCCACTTACTCCCTCCTACCTATGGCTCCACGGAAGACCAGCACCTTGCATGCTGGCCTTCCTACAGGCCACATGCGAGGTGAACGCTGAGTGGACGCCATTTTGGGACCACAACCGCATTTTTATTTAGTTTTGTTTTTGTTTTTGTTACCATGTTTTTTTTTCTGTAATCTTTTTTTTGTATTCCTTGTATTCCTTTTTATATTTTTGGTCCTAAATAAACTCGTTTTCTTTCTTTCTTTTCTTTTTCTTTTTCAAGCAAGTTCGCTTAAACAATCTATTTATAGATGTAGCTATAGATTGCTCTTGAAAAGTTGGTATTTTGAGTATCCCACGGGAACTACGGATTTTTCCGGGATAAAAAGTAGCCTATGTTTTAATCTAGGTTATAAGCCATCTATGTTCCAAATTTCAGCCAAATCGGTTCAGTAGTTGAGGCGTGAAGGAGTAACAAACACACACACAAACTTTCGCATTTATAATATTATTAGGATAAAAAGAAGCAGATATGTGACAAGCGCGCGCGTTTTGAAGACTCAAAAATCCTCAATTGTAAGTTTCGTAGTTAGTCTGCGTCGAGCGCAAGCATTAGTGTTGTCTCTTTCGTTTGCGTGCGTATCTTTTGTTCTATTTGTTAGTGAGTGGCAGTTCGGCACAGATTTAAAACGCAATGTACTATGAACGTAACGTATCTTGGTGATCTATGATTTCTGATTGATTTTTGTTTGTTTTTTAATTTGAAGGAGGTGTTTTGGTGGGAATTGGTCTTGACTCTTTATAAGTAGTACGGAACCCTCAGTGCGCGAGCTTGACTTGCACTTGACCAATTATTATTATTATCATTATTCTAATTAATATATATATAGCTACTCGTGCTGATTCACTCACTGATTGATCACCTCTCCTGAACAATTTTGTATGAAAAATTTTTTTTTCAAGGATCATGTCGTATTGAAGGAAAAAATTCATTAAGAACAAAAATATGGAGAGAGCTGATGATTGAGGATATCGAAGACGAATGAAGAGCACAGCCAAGGGTATTGGAGATAGGTGGGGGGTGCTCGACCAAATGTCATTTGAAACGTCATGCAATTGGCAGTGAGCTGAAAAAAAATTCAAAATGGCGGATTCAAAATGGCCGCCTTACAAATTTCGCCGATATCTCGGAAAGTATAAAAGATGGAAGAATGGTTTCTTGACAAGAAGTGATCAGGACCCGAAGGTCTATTTGATGGATAGAAAAAAAATCAAAATGGCGGAATATATTTTTCCATAGAAAATGTATGGGGAATGTTGAAGAGACTAACAGTTGGTAATTATGCAAGGTTGTGATGCTGTTTTTCGGAGAGTTACTAGAGAAAAATATGGAGAGAGCTGATGATTGAGGATTTCGGAGACGGGTGAAGAGCACAGCCAGGGTATCGAAGATAGGTGGGGGGTGCTCGACCAAATATAACTCGAAACGTCATCCAATTGGCAGTTAGCTAAAAAAAATCAAAATGGCGGATTCAAGATGGCCGCCATACAAATTTCGTGTTGTTATATCTCGGAAAGTTTAAAAGATAAGAGAGTGATTTCTTTGCAAGACGTAATTAGAATCTCAAGGTCTACGGGATGAATGAAAAAAAATCATAGTGGTTGAATTTATTTTTCCATGGAAAATGTGAATGCTACAATAAACCCAAAGGCCTATGAAAAACTATGAAAAGTATGAGAACTTGAGAAGAGATGATGGTTTACGATTTGGATGATGATTGAGGAGCACGGTCATGGATTTGAAGATAGTTAAGGGCTGTTTGAATAAAAAATACACTGAACCTCATCCTGATGAGGTTCAGCGTATTTTTTTCTTCGAACTGCCCGTAACTATCTTTAAAACCATGACAGTGCTCCTTGGTCATTTTTTAAGCCCACTGCCAATCGGATTCCAATTGGCGATGTAGATGACGGCGATACCTTTATAGGCGGGAAGACTGCACGCGGGCCACATGTGGCCCGCGCACTCACGCGCCCTACTAGTTATTACTATATATATAGCTGCTCGTGCTGATTCACTGACTCATTGATCACCTCTCCTGAACAATTTTGTATGAAAAAATTTTTTTTTACTGATCTTTTCGTATAGAGGGGAAAAATTCATTAAGAACAAAAATATGGAGAGAGCTGATGATTGAGGATTTCGGAGACGGGTGAAGGGCACAGCGAAAGTATTGAAGATAGGTGGGGGGTGCTCGACCAAATGTCATTTGAAACGTCATGCAATTGGCAGTGAGTTGAAAAAAAATTCAAAATGGTGGATTCAAAATGGCCGCCATTCGAGTTTCGTCGATATCTCGGAAAGTATAAAAGATGGAAGACCGGTTTCTTGACTAGAGTTAATCAGGACCCGAAGGTCTACGCGATGAATAGAAAAAAAAATGCAAAATGGCGAATTTTTTTTTACCATAGAAAATGTATGGCGAATTTCGAAGGGATTTTTTATGGGCGGGAAGACAGCACGCGGGCCACATGTGGCCCGCGCCACCACGCGCCCTACTAGTTTAATATACGCTTGACTGCTAACTCACCTAATGGAAAGTGACTTTTAATGACTCGTGTGGTAAATACATTATACATCCCTCTCTACAATTAAAAGTCGCTTATAAACTCCAACAATATAAACGTAGGTGAAATGTGGTGATCGAATTCGAATAAACATCACATTGTAATTGCAAATATGCAAAACCCTACCGGGCATTATCCCAGCGTGTACGAGTTAAAAATATAACAGTGGAATTTTTCCTATTGGTCCACAGTAGGTAGGTACTCCACACATATTGTATTGACTTTTCTATACAATTACAATTTACAGTGGAAAAGCTGCCAGCTTACCTATTTCTTGGCAATATTCCACGCAAGCATGACTTGAACAGTTATACTCATATTATGTACGTGGCTGAACAAAGTTAGCGATTAGTTTTTTCAATGCCATCATTTAAGTGCGTTTCGCGCTTAGGTTGCAGTCGAAGAATGTACCGCAATGAGGGTCATTTTAACTCGAATATTTGATGATTAAACGAACTTACCTTAAGTGAAGTTCTATCATAATTTTATGAATTCCTGTATGAAGATATTAACATGTATACTTATTAGGTATTTACGCCAAGTGATAGCCATTCAGACACTAAAGTTGAGAGAAAAAATAAAAAATTTCAACATTTTTCATATATCTCACGCTAGCAACACTGTGTCTGTCCTTTCATTTAGTTCAGAGTAATTATTATAAGAGTGCCTTAGTGCTTCGATAAGCTCGTCTTGGTAGGAAGCACTACAGAGCACCCAAATATTATGTATCATATACATAATATATACATAACTACACAATATTATACATAACCACACAATATTATATATGCAAATATAATATATATATATATATATATATATATATATATATATGGGTTATGTTGTCTTCAATAAATATTTATTATTATTGTAATATGTACATTTTTTATTTACAAATTCATACATGGGTTTTTCCACAAAACAGGGGCGGGAGGGTGTTAATATCTTCATACAGGAATTCATAAAATTATGATAGAACTTCACTTAAGGTAAGTTCGTTTAATCATCAATTTTAATTCATTCCTGTATTCTATATTAACATGTATACTTATTTAGGTAGATGTTTAGAGCCATGACATTTGTAAATAAGAAATGCTTTTAAATTAATAGAATAATAAGCATAATCGCTTAATATTGAGCAAAAAAATAAAAATAACAACTTAAGTTGATATTCAAAGCAAATTAATAATTAATGGCATAATTTTGTAGAAATATTAAAACTGTGATAGATAGTAAATCAATATTATTAGTATAATATATTAATAATAATATATGTACAAAAACATATATTTTTATATGTGCGAATACCAAGGGTATATTAAGACTATATTCTAGCAGTACTGCTCGTATGTAGTCTTGACGATTAAAAGAGGTTTTAAACCTCTTTCAACAAGCTTGAAAATATTTGTATCAGTTTAAACTTTTAAATGCAACACTTGATTAATCGTAATAAATTGAGCTGTTAATATGCAACCATGAAATATATATTTTAAACAGTAAATTTATCACGAATATATTTTTATAAACTTGAGTAGAATAAATATTACCGAGACATATTTTTGGAAAGAAAAAAAATAAGATCAATTTATTAATATATAAGATTAATAAATCTATGGGTTGCAGAGAACTAGTTCGTAAATTTTTGTTCATCTTGACTTCACTTTACGAAAATACAGGAGTAGGCATTAGTATTTTTGTAAAGTGTTGTGTAATTTTATTCATAGCTCTTTAGAGTTATTTCTGTTGAAGGAGTTAACAATGATATTTTTATTTAATTTCCATAATAATATTGTTATTTGGGTTTTGGTGTAGGTACAGCTTTAATAAGGTCATTAAGATTTAAAGTGACCTTAAATTATATTTTTAACTGAATATGGTGAAGTAAGAATATTCTCAAGAGATTTAAAAAAAAGCCATAGATAAATCATCTTATAAGCCTATTTTAAAGTTGATTCTGAGACAAAGGCTGATGAAGTAACTGTATCTACTGTTTATTCCTGAGTTCTAATAAAGTGATAATAATAGAAACTTAAGATAGTCTGAAAAAAGCATGTTTTCTAATATTGTCAGACAGTAAACTTCTTATACAATATTATAGTATGTAAAATCGTGTTGAGTTTATCATTTCACATAATATTAAAATTTTAACTGAAGGCATAATTGTTATTCTTATTCATGTTATAATAATGTTGTTTAATATCATTAATTGTTATTTTAACAGTCACCCCAACACTACTATCGCTGTTGTACTGGTTAGTTGTAAACAAAAAACCACATATATACAATTGGAATACAAATATTAGACAATACTTTTTAAGTTCTTCAGTTTCTGCATCAAGACCATTTTTTAATTTAGCAGTCTTTCAGTTGAAAAATGTGATCTGATTTTTCCAAGTTGATAATCGCAAAAATCAACGAGCAAATATAACATGTTAATAGGTAGACATGTCGAAATGTTATTCGCGATTGTTCGCGATTAATGCTTTGTTGACTTGTTGCGACGATGAAAAAAAAAATTTTTTTTTTTTTGTCACTTACCCAATAATTCCACTGTCATCACAGAAGATAAAAGTCTTGAATCTTCGTTTAATAATAATCAGTTAATTACATACCACAGCTGAAGTACTACTGTACTGGTATTCAAGTTCCTAGTGAAGCAGTGATGACCCAATTTTCAATTATCATTTGACCTTGGTCAGTCATCATCGAGAGCTAAATCCTTGCAGCGGCGTCATCCATCGGCATGAAAGTTAAACAAAATATTAGACTTATTTAATAATGATTAAATACCTACAGAAAAAATAAAATGTAGGCTATGTATCAACTCTAAAAGAACAAAAAAAAATATGATACATGCAAGCCAAAATTATGAACCATCATTGTTCATATTATCATAAATCCAATGAAGTATTTAATGATTCTATGATCTTATAATTATTGGTAATTTCCAAATCCTTTAACATTTCATGCATAGATAACCATTATTTAATTAGCGGCGCGATCGCCTGAAAATAAAAATATTTGATCTAGCAAAAATTAATTTTGGTCTTTAAATATATTTTCCATTGCGTTACGTTATTCCTAGGTATGGATACCGATATTCCTGTAGATACAGGTACAAGGATACCTAAAATAAATTTAAATAAACATATCATCGATTGTTTTATAAGGACTCTACAGTTTCCATATTTAATATTCATTTAAGAAATTTAAGAAATAGTCAATTTTAGAAACTATAAATAACTTTGATATTCAAAAATATTGCATTCTTTTAAAAGCATGCATCCTAACTCAGTTAAAGCATTGATAAATTTGATGTAATATCTAATACATCGAGTTACGATGAAAGAATGGTTGTATTAAAAACATGTATTTGTAATGGAATAACAAAAAAAATATTAAGTATGTTATCGAATAGGTTGTCTCATATTCAATTGTATGTGAACAGAATATAATAGCCGAGTTTTTTGCCAGACCTTCTCAGCGCAAACCCGTTTTTCAGATTCAAGCTTTCATAAAAGCCTGTAAATCAAGCCCATTTGAAAAAAATCATTTTCATTTTTAATTACTTAAACATGAAAATTAATTGTAATATTAGTGGTTCAATAGTTTATAAATCTTCATAATATAAAACCTTTTGTATAAAAGTAAATTATTATGAATGAAACTAGGATAGTACCTAGATATCTAAAGTGTCATTGCACTACATGCGAACTAAAGAAGAGAAAAAAAAAATACACATTAAATTCTGTTCATAGTTTTGAGAACATAAAGAGAGAAAATAAATAAATTTTCCACTCATATTTAAGCATGATAAAATAATATCATCAGGCTCGAATATTTTATGAATGCGGTTATTCTATAAGCTAAACGGCAAACGTACGAGTAAGTAGGTGTCGTTTATTGCCGGTGGTACCCCCGATGGTCCCCCCGGGGTACCACGGGTTGCCTTCTTACCCCGACCCGACTATATGCGTACATGCGCGAGTCCGCACGAGGTTCGAAACAGCGCAACGCTCCGCCAGCACTCCGATCGGCGGCCGCGCGGCGCCTGACATGACAGGTCGACGGAAATGTCAAAAGAGGACATCGATAAGTACTTGCAAGGCTGTTTTGCTCCTGGTGCTGCTCTTGTGGGGAAATCAAGACTCTTCTGTCCTGGGTAAATCTTCGAGAAAAGTCGTCGCAAGAGACGAGTGCTGTCCTGCGATTTGGCCCGTGGGTCCACCATGGACCGACAGGTGGATTGCTCAGATATTCCTCCAGTGCCAGTTAATATTGGATCTTGATTAACTGTATTTCATATTATTGATAAAAGACAATATACACAGAAGTTATTAGAATATTATATTATCAAATAAAATTTTTGTGTCTCACTCGTACATTTCAAATTTTGAGTAGTATTACTAGTTGATTTTGTAAGACGTTGTCAATGGACTTTTTATTGATGTATCTATAAATAATGACCACAACAATAAACGATTCGTGTGGAAGACTAAAATAATTGTAAATAGTGCATTTGATTGCGGGTACTTTTCAGACCTGGTCTAGTAAAGTAATCTTGGTTCATTTAAATTAGCAGACAGTAAAAGAAAATATTGATATGAGGGTATATCGAAATAGTTTCTAAAGGTAATCGTTTTTATCCTTTATATCATTCCAATGCGGTTGGTGATAAAAAAAACAGCATCGCGCGGTGTTCCCAGGTGGTCACCCATCCAAGTATTAACTGCGCCCGATGTTGCTTGATTTCGGTGATCGGACGAGAACCGTCAACCGGTGTTTTCAACATGGTATGGGGGCGTTTAAGCAACAATTTGCTATTTTGGAAGTTGCTTACAAGATAATCTTGTCATTTTTGGGAATGATTAATCCATAGGCGTTGTCTTAATAACCATCCTCAATGTATATTGTCGTGAAGGTCACACTCTCTAATGAAGTGTACCCAACACTGAAGCATAGACTGCAGAATATATTATGTTGATTGACTTTTTTGCAATTATTACCTAATATAGAGACGATAATCTTATTAACTCACCCTCATGTATGTCGTCGTGATGATCACATCCCTTTTATGCAGTGTCCTCAACATAGATGCTTTGCAATTATTTTTTGCAATTATTAATACAAAGGCGATAGTCCTCAGGTTTTTCACCTACCAACTACCCTCAATGTATGTTGTCGTGAAGGTCACACCCTCTAAATGAAGTGTACCCATCACCGAAGAATGCATCCTGATTAGCTCCTCTTGCAGTAATTAAAACAAAGGCGATAGTCCTTCCAACTACCCTCAATGTATACTGCTGTGAACGTAACACCCTCTAAGAGGTGTACCCAACACTGGAGCAATATGGATTTTCTGAACCAATAATAACAATTCCGTAGATTTCACAATTCGTTTTGACGATGAATCCGATTATTTTGAATATTTCTTTTCGGATACTTTGATTTCCGCAAGAAATACTTATAATCACTCACTTTTTTTTATACGAGTTTAATAATGTTGTGTTGAACGGCCGAGCACTAGAACGCTAATGGAAGGACAGACACAGTGTTGCTAGCGTGAGATATATGAAAAATGTTGAAATTTTTTATTTTTTCTCTCAACTTTAGTGTCTGAATGGCTATCACTTGGCGTAAATACCTAATAAGTATACATGTTAATATAGAATACAGGAATGAATTAAAATTTATGATATGAGAAGAAAAATAGGATACCTAGTACAAGAATTAAGTACGTACAATTGCATACAAAATTTTAGCAATTACAAGGAAAATAAATGTTTTCATCTCACCCGCTCGGAAAAGAAATCTTTAATGCTCAAAATGCTAAAACGTAAATATTCACTAGACCGCTGAGTTACAAAAAAAAATACTTGCAATGCCAATCCAAAGTGTTCTTTTGGTCATTTTCCAAGGTCGCAAAGGACATTTTTGGGTCTCGTGTCTTTGAATGCTTTGCACTATTGCTAAATTTAAGCTTAAGTTCGGGACAGTAAGCGGTTAATATGCCATCTGATATTACGGAATAGTTCTTTGCGTATTATTAAAAAGCTTTTCCTTGTACGATCATTTCCCCGTGTACCTACACATTCAAGTCTCGTATTGCCTAGTTTATGGTGTATGGTGAGTAATAAAGCAGAAGGAGCCATGAGGACGCATATTAAGCGCGTGAAATGGTTTGAATATACGAGTACCACGACCTATATTACCTCTCACGGCGTTAATGGCCTTACGCATCGACCATACATCCAGTAGACCTCCAGTGTTAAGATACTACCTCCTTTTGAATATATTCTTTGAAAGTGAAAAAGTAAATTTCTCCTTCGATTAAACACGAACTAGAACATCAAAATGTTTATGTTCTTCATTACCTGCTAGAATTATCTGCCATAACTAATAGAATAGAAGAGGGATCAAGCATTTTCTAGACAAATACGTTTCGACCTAGACCTACTGATTGCTTTCCATCAGGTATACCTAATTGTCTTCAAGCGCAACCCTATTTACAATTTAATGGTTCGGTTGTCTACACATGAATAATGGGGTATGTGTATAATAATCTATCTCCATTAAAAAATTTCAACCAAATCGGTTACGTAGTTGTGGCGTGAAGTAGTAACAAACATACACACTCACACACAAACTATGTTTCCTCTTGATAATTTACATTTGGTATATCATAAAATTATTATAAATTTACTCGTAAATTACTCATTTACTCGTAAATGAGTAAATAATAATTTTATGATATAAGTATTTAAATGTAAATCGAAAGTTTTGCTTTAACTTTCAGAATATAACTTATGGGGTCTAGCTAGTATGAGTACAAGTGGTCGATGCCTCTACGCAATAAACATTTGCACTATACTTGATGATATTGACGCGTCCCTCTCAAACCGTTGACCTTTCCTCTACTTTATAAACTTTTAAAGCGAAATAATCGTATGAAACTACAGGCGCGATGCTGTATAAAAACCGTTAAGTATAGATAAAACTGAGTGCTGGATCCTTAAGGGTTTTAGGGCCATCTCTATGAAATCAGCCTTTCAATAAAACACACGGCATATCTTATAATCAGTCCGTCCGCGAGTAAGCTACGACCATACAGATAATATACCTATACAAACACCCTACAAAAGTTAACTAGTTATAAGCAGTTATAACTTATTTCACTTTCCACAGATAAAAAATATCAAAACAACATACTGAAGACAAAAACAAACGCGCCGTTTACACGCAACTCCGAAATCCATAAAGACGTAGACTATCGTCTATCAGTGATGAAATTAGCAAATACTGTAAAAACACAAGGATCGTAATTTGTATTGTAAATCATTATATCAATCACTACCACCCTGCTAGTTCACGAATTAAATAGCTCATGAGCTCGGTACTTGACGGAAGGTCGAGCGATGGCTCGCCCCCTTCGATTACAGGAAAGGGAAAGGGTATTAAGGTGTTGCGGCCCTACCAGCCCGCGAAATTTAAATTTTATTTAGTTTTTCGCAAATATTAGACTAACTACACATTGTACATTTATGGCAATGCATTTTGCGGGCCTACTTTTTATGCATCGACATGTTTTTAATAGAAACTTTGTTCGAAAGTTCCCACTCATCTTAAATTAGTTCCCGAAAGTTAATTTTTTGCAGAGTCCCAGATTTCGAGCTATTGGGAACCAATATGAATTAAATGAGTATTGCTGAGCAGAGTTTATATTAAAAACATGTAGATGCATAAATTTTGTACCCGCAAAACTCATTTCCATTAGCCTTCGATGTATAATTAGCCCACTATGAGTGAAAAACCAAATAAAATTTGAATTTACGCGCCCGTATGGCCCATCGCCCTTAAAGTATTCCATTTAAATGGTATTGTAAAGTTTCAAGAATTTCGCAATTCCGTAAGGTATGGAAGGTACGAAGCGCTATTTCTGGCGCTCAACAAACGATTCACGTTCCCCGTGCTCCGGCGGCCATCCATCCGACTCGCGGAGCGCAGCTGCATTCATCGCTCACTGGGTACAGCGGCGTCAACAGTAGGGTTAGTAAAGGTTTTGTACCGAGTCGACTCGCTTCGAATAAACGGAACGGATTTCTCCATGCATCTGCGCCGCTGCGGAAAGCGCTCCAAGCGAAAACATTATAAACTAAGCTTTCAGCGTTGTCCGATTTGGACTGACCGCGCGGAGCCACCTGATCCACCACTTCATCCACAGGCCAAGAAGGCGAGGCCTTAGCCCCTTACCAGAGCTAAAAGAACAACAGCGGGAGAGCACGGCCCCTCCACGACACAACGCCCGGGTAAGGAGGCAAGCCTCGAGGCACGTACCCCCGTGGAGAGTCGTTCCCATGGAAAAGACCATAACACACGATTTGGACGCAGGTTATATGTATGGAAAAGTCTGTCCCGTTTAGTGGAAGCGACTCCAAAAATTTGTACTAAAATCCTACTGCATTTATCGCTCACTGGATACAACGCCGTCAACAGGAAATGGCGTCCTCTTTGTACTGCTGCATCTGACTATAAGTACAACCTTCAATCCTGCACCGATTTCAATCTGGAAACAACGGTTTCGAAATTTAAAATGGACGTGATGCCGTCATATCACTTAGGTAGAGGTATTAAAAATATGGAACCCTAAAAACTTAGATCAATTTGGCGATGACTCTCATACATTTCATACATTAAAACTCAAAATTTCGTTGCATTCTAAATAGAACTTTGCATAGAATTGTAATATTATGTCATAATATGGCTGAGGCCTTCCATGTAGCCATGGCCATTGGCCAGTAAGCCTCAACCTTAGCTGTATGAGTCATATCCGACCGACAAGACGATCACGTGATTCTTCGGTCACAACTGTCATTTGCAAAAACTTTTGTATTTTGTTCAACAAGCGTACCTATCATAATAAGCAATCGTAGAAATGGTGATTAAATCATAAGTGTCTGCTGTAATGTTACAATTTTCTGGACGCCACAGTCCTACACAACATTCGAAATAGGCTACATGCTAAAAATGTAAGTAGGTAAGTACCTTAAATATTATCCTTTGTCTTCACTGAAAAACATTCAAGCATTGTCATTGATTAAATAAATTCAACAATAACCACAAACTTTTCAATTATGACAAAATTAAGGTCAGTGCGGATTTTAAACCAATGATTTGGGTTTATAAAACGGTACAACTCTGTAGATTTGGCCTTTTACTAGTAAGTACAATCGTATAGTGCAGTGGCGTACCGCGTAGGCAGGCGCCACTCGTCACACATCGCGTCGCTACGTCCATACTTCGTAGTACTTCGAGAGCCGCGTAGCTTCTACTGTGCTACGAAAAAAAACATACTTTTAATTCCAAAGTAATGACGTTTTAAATGCCATTTGGTTAATTAAATACACAAAAATATATAATCAAAAGCTTTTCACGTAAATGTTATTTTGTTTTGAAAGTCACATCTCTAATTTTATAATATTATAAGAGCTAGTCTGCGTCTTACCCACGATGTCTTCCATACATTCGTAATACCAAAATCATTTGTAATTGGTGCAAATTTCGATCATGTTGTGGTGTTATTCGAGTTCATATAGTAATAATTAATGCTCTCTGCCATATCTGGTTCCGAAATACTTTTGTTAAACGAAATTGTAAACGAATTTAGTTTTGCTTATTTTTATGTCAAAGAGAACATGTTTTCTGCTTATTTGTTTTGTAATAAAAACAACATTATCTCACGTCGCATTAGTTCAGGAGCACAGTATTTACTGTCCAGCTAAAGAAAAACACCAGTTAATAAAGAAAGTTACAAGTTTTCATTCATAATTTTTGGTATTACAGAACTCGACCAAAAGTTATAAAATTTTTTAACAAAATTGATTATTATTATTTCGTTTTAAAGAAGTATTTCCGAACCAAATATGGCCAGGAGCATAGATTATTACTAGGTATATGAATCCGAATAACACCACAACATGATCGAAATATGCACGAATTACAAATTATTTGGTATTTTGAATGAATGGAGACATCGTAGTTCACAGGACTCCTAAGTTATTCGCGGATACGGGTGCCTGCAACTGAAAGCGGCCTAAAACCTTGATATCGCTACTCGTTTTTCGTTTTCGGCATTTACAAAATAATTAATTTGTATTAATCCTGCTTCTAATTTGTAATATTTACAAAATTATAAGGCACTTGTTACAATGCCGATTAAATCTATTAAGATTAATTAGACATATTGTAAAAAATACTTTTGCAACATTTCGAATACTTACGAAATTTTCTAGGTTTACAAAATACAAAAATTAAACGTTGGTTACTGGAACGAACTCTCTTTTAAAAACACCGAAAACACTGTTTTCCCCGAGGAACTTTCCACACATGCGAACAAATACTGTAATACTTTACACCAACACCATGAACCAGACAACGGCTAAGCCCTCCCTCCTCATTAAACTTTGGCAATAGAACTTTTATTAACATTTATTATTTATTCGTGTCACGTTGTACGCGCCAAACCGGCTTGGCTAATTGAATCAGACCTATAATATTAAACGTGAAATTAATGCAATAAACTAACGTTAAAAATATATAATTAGATAAAAAAAAAATTTTATTACTTACAAAATTAAAATTACCTTGGCTTTATTTTATTGTTACCTACTGGTTCTGAATGCGAAACGATTCTTTTTCATAAAAATCTTTTATCGCCTTCACTACTGTAATGTAGATAGAAAACCACCTGAATATGTCTTAAGACTACTGCTAGCCCCTGCCCTCTTCTAACCGTACCATATCAAAGGAATAGTCGATTTTTAGACGCTAGAAATTTAGATTCTCTAAAAAAATGCTACCAATATTAAAATAGTTTCAGATTTCAGTTATCGTTTACAGAACTACTTCGCGTACCTACAGCTGACAGGTATATTATCAATTATTTTATTCTGCTGACGCTACGATTTCGCATTGTGAAGTCAACATCCCCTGAGGATATCCCGGTGTCGAGACGAAACGTGCGTCGAATAAAGTGTTGGAAGAATTGTGTGTGGTGTTTTATGTGGGTGGTGTTCCCGCATATTGGACCAATATCTGGGTGACCGAGCTTCGCTCGGTGGCCAATAGATAGCAGCAGTAGTCATATTTTTATTTTTTTGGTAAATTCGACATTTTCTAAAAATGAATCCTAGCTAGATCGATTTATCGCCCCCAAAACCCCCTGTATAATAAATTTCATGAAAATCGTTCGAGCCGTCTCCGAGATCCAGATTATATAGAAATATATATACAAGAATTGCTCGTTTAAAGGTATAGGATACAGAATCTTTTCAAGTAGCGGATTATAGCAAAACAAATTAATCCGTCCCGCTAATTATTTTATCATTAAATTCATTTATAGAAATTAATAAGTAAAGAATGTTGAACTCTACCGAACCTTATCTCATTGCTTCTAGGGCATTTTAGAAACAAAGCGGCCAATAGAAGAGTTCCAAGAATTAACGCCACCCAGTCAACCGCACAGCTGTATTGCAAAACACCCGATAGCCCTTTGAGAGTGGACAGGTTCCACTTCAAAGGTATTCTTCAATTGGCCGTCGGAAACGATCCCTTGACACATAAAGGCAGACTTTCAAATCAAACGAATATACACGAACTTTTATGACGTTTGTAACACTCTAAAAACTACATATTTATCAATTATCATTTTATAGTGCCTACTATCGTAAGATACAATATCTTTAATCTGTGGTGCCTACTTGACTGAAATGTCAATTGCAGCCGTAGTGAGCCAAAATATTCTAGGAAAATAAAAAAAAGGTATTTTTAGAACCATTGGCACTAATTTTTTACTTTATTTAGAGATCTTTAAAATATAAGTTATATTTTATTGGAAAATTCTAAAAATCCTGAGATTTCATGACATTTACAAAATGCAGCCACTATCATGACATGAGTCATGAGTCCAAAAATGCTGATATCTACTGGCATTACGAGTAATAATGGCATTATCCCCTATGGTGCTAACCTAAGAGTAATATTGTAGCGCCTGTTGCGTCAAATAATTAAACTCGGGAGGTCGTCAAAAACGTGTTTTTGATCGTGTTATAGGTAGGTACTACATGTCAGATTAAACCCAAATGATAAATTGAATACTTATTATTATTATTATTAAAACTCTTTATTTGCACCACACAACAGATATAACAAAGACAAAAACACATAATATTAAAGCAAGTGATGGTCCAAAAGGCGGCCTTATCGCTAGCCAGCGATCTCTACCAGGCAACCTTGAGATCAGGAAAACAGAAGAAACACAAGACTGCAGGTGGTGTGAAATATATATTATAAAACATACATCCAAATAACTACATACTAATACATAAACAATCCTACACAAATAAAACGATGATATTTATTAATAAATATATATTAAAATATAGACTAATATATACAACTAGTAGGTCGCGTGAGAGCGCGGGCCACATGTGGCCCGCGTGCCGTCTTCCCCCCTATTCACCTTCCAACTTTTAGTCTCTTCAATATCCGCCATACATTTTCTATGGAAAAATAAATTCCGCCATTTTGATTTTTTTTTCTATCTATCGAATAGACCTTCGGGTCTTGATCACTTCTTGTCAAGAAACCACTCTTCCATATTTTCTACTTTCCGAGATATCGGCGAAATTCGAATGGCGGCCATTTTCAATCCGCCATTTTGAATTTTTTTTCAGCTCACTGCCAATTGGATGACGTTTCGAATGACATTTGGTCGAGCACCCCCCACCTATCTCCAATACCCTTGGCTGTGCTCTTCATCCGTCTTCGATATCCTCAATCATCAGCTCTCTCCGTATTTTTCCTCCGAATGAATTTTTCTCTTCTATACGAAATGGTCATTGAAAAAAAAATTTTTCATACAAAATTGTTCAGGAGAGGTGATCAATCAGTCAGTGAGTGAATCAGCACGAGTAGCTATATATATATTAACTAGTAGGGTGCGTGGGTGCGCGGGCCACATGTGGCCCGCGGGCTGTCTTCCCGCCTATAATAGCATCACAATCCTCAGTCATCATACCTTCTCATATTTTTTTCCATATGAATCAATACTCGCTATAATACATTTTCTATGGGAAAAAAAAATTTCGCCATTTTGAATCTTTTTTTCTATCCATCGAATAGACCTTCAGATCCTGATCACTTCTTGTCAAGAAACCACTCTTTCATCTTTTATACTTTCGGAGATATAGACGAAATTCGTATGGCGGCCATTTTGAATCCGCCATTTTGAATATTTTTTTAGCTCACTGCCAATTGGATGACGTTTCAAATGACATTTGGTCGAGCACCCCCCACCTATCTTTAATAGCCTCCCCGTGCTCTTCACCCGTCTCCGAAATCCTCAATCATCAGCTCTCTCCATATTTTTGTTCTTAATGAATTTTTCCTTTGTATACGGGATGGTCATTGAAAAAAAAATTTTTCATACTAAATTGTTCAGGAGAGGTGATCAATCAGTGGCCAATCAGCACGAACAGCTATATATATATTAACTAGTAGGGCGCGTGGGAGCGCGGGCCACATGTGGCCCGCGGGCTGTCTTCTCACCTATAAAAGAATCGCCGTCATCTCCATTGCCAATTGGTATCCGATTGGCAATGGGCTAAAAGAATTACCTCATCGGATGAGGTTCAGTGTATTTTTTATTCAAACAGCCCTTAACTATCTTTAAATCCATGACCGTGCTCCTCAATCATCATCCAAATCGTAGACCATCGTCTCTTCTCATACTTTTCATAGTTTTTCATAGGCCTTGTTTATTGTAGCATTCACATTTTCCATGGAAAAATAAATTCAACCACTTTGTTTTTTTTTTTTCATTCATTCCGTAGACCTTGAGATTCTAATTACGTCTTGCAGAGAAATCACTCTCTTATGTTTTATACTTTCCGAGATAGAACAACACGAAATTTGTATGGCGGCCATCTTGAATCCGCCATTTTGATTTTTTTTTCAGCTAACTGCCAATTGGATGACGTTTCGAGTTACATTTGGTCGAGCACCCCCCACCTATCTTCGATACCCTGGCTGTGCTCTTCACCCGTCTCCGAAATCCTCAATCATCAGCTCTCTCCATATTTTGCTCTAGTAAATCTCCGAAAAACCGCATCACAACCTTGCATAATTACCAACTGTTAGTCTCTTCAACATTCCCCATACATTTTCTATGGAAAAATAAATTCCGCCATTTTGAATTTTTTTTTCTATCCATCAAATAGACCTTCGGGTCCTGATCACTTCTTGTCAAGAAACCATTCTTCCATCTTTTATACTTTCCGAGATATCGGCGAAATTCGAATGGCGGCCATTTTGAATCCGCCATTTTGAATTTTTTTTCAGCTCACTGTCAGTTGGATGACATTTCAAATGACATTTGGTCGAACACCCCCCACCTATCTGCAATACCCTTGGCTGTGCTCTTCACCCGTCTTCGAAATCCTCAATCATCAGCTCTCTCCGTATTTTTCCTCAAAATGAATTTTTTTCTTCTATAAGACCCCATCCGTGAAAAAAAAATTTTTCATACAAAATTGTTCAGGAGAGGTGATAATCAGTCAGTCAGTGAATCAGCACAAGCAGCTATATATATATTAACGTATTTTTTTGTTCGAACAGCCCTTAACTATCTTTAAAACCATGACCGTGCTCCTCAATCATCATCCAAATCCTAGATCATGATCACTTCTCTATGCTAAAAAAATTTTCGCTATATTAGATTTTTTTTCTATTCATAGTGTAGACCTTCGGGTCCTGATCAACTCTTGTCAAGGAACCACTCTTCCATCTTTTATACTTTTCGAGATGGACACCGATGAAGTTTGTATGGCGGCCATCTTGAATCCGCCATTTTGAAAATTTTTTCAGCTGACTGCCAATTGGATGTCATTTCGAGTGACATTTGGTCGAGCACCCCCCACCTATCTTCAATACCCTCCCCGTGCTCTTCACCCGTCTCCGAAATCCTCAATCATCAGCTCTCTCCGTATTTTTCCTCCGAATGAATTTTTCCCCTCTATACGACCCCATCCTTGAAAAAAAATTTTTTCATACAAAATTGTTCAGGAGAGGTGATCAATCAGTGAGTCAGTCAGTCAATCAGTGAATCAGCACGAGTAGCTATATATATATTAACTAGTAGGTCGCATGTGTGCGCGGGCCACATGTGGCCCGCGTGCTGTCTTCCCGCCTATAAAAAATCCCTTCAAAATTCCCCATACATTTTCTATGGAAAAATAAATTCCGCCATTTTGATTTTTTTTTCTATCCATCGAATAGACCTTCAAGTCCTGATCATCTCTTGTCAAGAAACCATTCATCCATCTTTTATACTTTCCGAGATATCGGCGAAATTCGAATGGCGGCCATTTTGAATCCGCCATTTTGAACTTTTTTTCAGCTCACTGCCAATTGCATGACGATTCAAATGACATTTGGTCGAGCACCCCCCACCTATCTACGATACCCTGGTTGTGCTCTTCACCCGTCTCCGAAATCCTCAATCATCAGCTCTCTCCATATTTTTGTTCTTAATGAATTTTTCCCCTCTATACGAAAAGATCAGTAAAAAAAATTTTTTTCATACAAAATTGTTCAGGAGAGGTGATCAATGAGTCAGTGAATCAGCACGAGCAGCTATATATATAGTAATATAACTATATACTACATGACATAGAAAAGATAAATAAATAAGATAAAATAGTCGTCGTTAGACACTGTGCTTAAGAAAATGACTTTTCACTAAATTTTTAAATATTTTTAAAGATTTTGACTGTCGTATCTCTAGGGGCAGCGCATTCCATAAAACAATGGCTTGTACGTGGAAAGACTTTTGATACATGTTTGTTTTATGGACTGGCATTTCAAGTGTCAGGGAACGGCAACTTCTAAGGTCAGCTTGTACCCCAAGAAATTTAAATTTCTCCTTTAGGTAGGAAGGAGTTCTGGGATTAAATAATATACAGTACAGAAGAGAAAGAACATGCAGATCCCGGCGACGGCGGATAGGGAGCCAGTTGAGCTTCTGTCGAAATTCAGAAATATGGTCATACTTGCGCAGGCCAAATATAAACCAAATTGAAAGATTTTGGAGACGCTCAAGTTTATTTAACTGGTCTTCGTTCATGTTGAGACAGCTTGCGTCCGCGTAGTCAAGGATAGATAGAAGGAGAGATTGTGCTAACATAACTTTGGTTGGAATTGGAAGAAGTGATTGTAACCGCCGCAACGAGCCCATGGCCGCAAAGGTTTTCCTACTAGTTTATTTTAGTTGTATCGACCATGATAGCTCACGATCTAAGTGAACGCCGAGATCTTTGACAGAGTCGCAGTAGGGAATTATAACCCCGTTAAGTGACACTGGTGGGAGATTAGGCCAATCAACCCTGGCGATCATCCCAGGGCTACCAATGATAATTGCTTGGGATTTGGTAGGGTTGACCTTAAGACCAAATTGACTACTCCAAGCAGTTATAGCAGCAAGATCACTGTTAACAGCAGAGATTGCAGAGCTAATCTCTCCAATAGCTGCTGAGCGATATATTTGGATATCGTCTGCATACATGTGATAGAGAGAAGTGATGTTACGTGTGATAGAGTTAATGAATATAGCGAAAAGTAAAGGAGACAACACGCCACCCTGAGGTACCCCAGCCGTAACATCACACCAGGACGAAACATTATCATCAACCCGAATGCGCTGTCGGCGACCTTTGAGGTAACTCCGAAACCAGTCTACCACTGATGGAGATATGTTATTAGAACACAGCAGCCTCAGCAAGATATCAGAATCAACAGAGTTAAATGCATTACTGAAATCAAGCAAAGTGAGTGTTTGCGCTTTACGCTAGCCCTCCGGTTTACGCTAGCCCGTATCGCGACGGCCGGCAGCCTGCCCCCGCGCATCGCGCCTCCCCGCTTCGGCGACGCGCTTGAACAGTTCTTCGCAAAACCCCGACGGAGTCGGTCGACTGTTAGTGCCGCGTCGCCCGCGTGAAGTCGCCTGCCACGCCGCCTCGTGCCGTCTTATTATTTATGAGGAGCTATTTATCGCGTACCATTTTTGTGCCGCGTAGCCCGCGTGCTGTTTGCCGGCCACGTCGTCACTTGCCGTAAGCGGTCGCCGAAGAGTCCTGTTCAGCCGAGAATTTTGTAATCCGCGTGGCCCGCTTGAAGTATGCCGGTCAACGCCGTGTCGTATTAGTTTAGGAGCCCTAATTTTGCGCTCCTTGGCTCGCCGCGTCCTTCTAAGGCTGCGGGCCCATTTGACTGTCCGGAACACTGTTCCTTGTGCTCCCGCGCCTTCTCGCCGCCGCCGGACTCGCTACCCGCGAATTAGTGCCGCCGCCGCGAAAGACCCCTCAAAGAAGGGCGAGTGTGTTCCTTTGCATTTAACACAGCAGGCATCACACACCACATTCCATCATACACGAACTCACTCCCCGGATACCACGTGCTTGCTGTCTCCTGCGCCGGTAAGTACCTAGTAGTAAGTCGTTCTGTGCCGCGGGATAGAACCCAGTGCAATTCGCCAACTCTCTTTTTTTTTGGTGGGTCCTTTTGACCCACCCCACCGCTGCCTGTGGGAATCCGCTGGCCTGCTCTGATGGGCCCGGCAGTTGCCCGCTGATTCATTGGCACAGGCGCGGTGCGTAATCATTATTTGGTAGCAGTGAGCGCGGTTTGTCTACACCTCGCTTTGCGTTTTGCGCTGGTTTTGCCCGCCGCGCCGTTCATTTTCTGCGCCGCTGGCATAAATCCCGCTTTCCGCCACGCGCCGTGTCGTCCGCCGCGCTGTTAGCGGAAATTCCGCAATCGCCGCCAGTTCCGCTGCGTCAACGCCGCGTTTCGGCCGCGTTCCGATTATTATAATTATAAGTTTAATTACATCATAATTTGTTTGTTACATTTGTTATTGTTTTGCTTGCGTGCCGGTACCGCCCGCTCGCCACGTAATTTAACACGCGTATCTACTACGGTCGCGCCGCTTTGTTCATTGCGACTACGGTACGACCGCGACCGCGATACGACTTGTTTACTATTGCTTTAATTTTATTATTGCTTGCACTCGCGCCGCCCGCCGACTTGCCGGCCGCCTTTTCAATTTATTATTACTTTATTTTTGCCATTTGTTTACATTTAATTTGTTAGAATGTCCGCGAACATCAAAAAGCTAGCTGTACAGATACAGTCTGAGCTTCGCTGGGCGACGTCCGCCGCGGGTTTGATAGGCCGCGAAGATAGATCCGCCGCCCTATTACACCGAGCGGACCAGGTGCGGACTCGGCAGGCCTCTGTGGAGCAGGCCTTCCAAGACCTGCTCACCCTCGGCCCCGAACAGGAGGTACTGAGGACGGCTCAGGCCGATTACGACCAGTTCTTCGAACTGATGGACTCGGTGGTGGAGGCCGCCCATGGGATCCGGACCGCCGCTGATGAAAGGCGTCGAAGTGGCGCTTTTAGAGATTCCCCCAGCCGACCGCCCACGCAGCCGGCATTATTAGGGAAACTGCCCACGATCGAGCTGCCCAAATTCGGTGGGCAGCTTCAAGAGTGGATGGGCTTCCTGGCGTTGTTCGACAGTCTGGTCCACGCCAGGAAGGACCTGTCCCCCACCCAGAAGCTGACATACTTACTGTCCTCGCTACAGGGCGAGGCCCTGGACGTGGTGCGGCACCTCGACCTCTCGGAGGAGAGCTACACCACGGCCCGGGAATTGCTGGCCAGGCGCTACGAAAATGTGCGCCGGTTGGCCGACGCACATGTAGCCCAGCTACTCGCCTTGCCCGCCGTCACCGGGGTGGCCGGCCTCAGAGAGGCCTTGCTTAACCCTTGCATTGTGGCCACCAATGCTCTCCGTCGATTGGATCTCCCCGTCGACCAGTGGTCCTTCTTGCTACTGCACATAGTGCTCTCCCGCCTGCCGTCGGAGCTTAAGCTCCGCTTCGAGCAGCGCTTCGGAGGGGACGGTGCAACCTATCTGCCCCCTTTCTCCGACCTCCTGAAGTTTTTGGAGCAGGAGTGCCTCCAGGCCGATAACTCCGGAGTTACCGGCCCTCGAGTGGCCCCTGGGAGGTCCGAGCATGTCCGAGGGGGTGGGGCAAGGACTGGCCCTTCGGCGGGGACCGGCCCCAACCGGCGAGGCCGTGGAGCCGACGCCAGAGAAGGTCGCCGGGTGTCACAGTACAGCGGGGCCGTGGCCACGAAGCTCCCCCCCTGTGCCTATTGTCGGCACCCCGGCCACCAGGTCTCCTCGTGTTCGCACTTCCTGGCCAAACCGGTTGCGGCCCGGAGAGAATATGTGTCGGCACGCCACTGGTGCTTCTCTTGCCTGGGCCAGCATCTCGTACGAGACTGCCCGCGCCAGCGGCCCTGCCCACATTGCGGCGGTGCCCATTCGGCCCTTTTGTGCGCTAACCGGAGTGGTTCCGGTCGCCAGGACATTGGGTCGCGCACCCCCCCCCATGGGCGGGGGCGCTAGTCCTGGCCACCCGACCAGTCCCGTTAGGCGTGCTCCGGTGGACCACCAACCTCCTAGTGGAGGTAGGGGTTCCACCCCCCGGAGGAGGGCTTCACCCCCCCGCGTCACGGTCACATCCCCCTCGCGTCATTACGACGGGGATATCGCGGCTGCCCCATTAAGCGTCGTCCCGCGTCGGTTCTCGCCGCCACTACACGAGTGGCCGCGACTGGAGCGCCATCCACCCACCATAGGTCGAGGCGATTCCTACCGGGTGCCGGACGTTAGCCGCATGGTGCGGCCCCAAATGGGTGAACGGTCCCCTGCTGATTACCAGCGCCCTAGGGGCGGTGGGGCTTCACCCCCCCGGGGGGGGGTCACACCCCCCCGGGGGGGGGGTCACACCCCCCTCGCATTCTCATGACGGGGGTCTGACGGCCGCTCAAATGAGCGTCGAACCGTCTAGGTTTTTGCCTCCCCTCCATGTGTGGACGCAACTGGAGCGCCATCCACCCGTGCTAGGTCGAGGCGCTCCCTACCACGCCCCGGATGCTAGCCGCATGGTGCGACCCCGGGTTGGTTATGCCGGATGGTCCCCACGTTGGGTACCCTCCCCCTCTCTAGCAGCGCCCCAGCCGGAGTACCCCCGTCAGTGGGCTCCCGCTGGTGAAGGCGCGTCGCGCTAGGTGTCCGCCACCCTAGCTGCCACCTAGCCACCTCCCCCGAGACTTTGGATCTACAGCAGTCAGTATGCCAGACCATACTTTTGTCGACTGCCTCAGGGAGGTTAGGGTCTCAGACTACAGGAGTGGCTCTCCATTGTGGCCTCACTTCCGAATGTTAATCGGATTTCGATGCCTCGTTGCTTCCTACCGCCCGGAAGGTGCCACGCCAGTCTCCACGGCTTTTGTGATGCGTCCGAAAAGGGGTACGCAGCCGTGGTCTATTTGCGGACTGACAGTGACACCGGCGAGGTCGCAACCCACCTTGTCTTGGCGAAAAGTAAAGTGGCCCCAATTCGGTCACGCTTGACGATACCCAAATTGGAGTTGTCTGGAGCCGCTCTTTTGGTGCGCCTTCTCAACCATGTGCGTACGTCCCTCCTATCGATTGTTGACCTGACGGAAGTGTACGCCTGGTCGGACAGCGAAATTGTCTGTCCTTTGTTGGTTGCGAGCCGCTCCCCACAACTTGGAAGTCTTTGTTGCCAACCGGGTTTCCCAAATCCAGAATTCGGAAACCCCGTTGACCTGGAGACATGTGCCAGGGGACCTGAACCCTGCAGATTGTGCTTCCCGCGGATGTGAAGCTTCCGACCTTGTCAACCACTCTCTTTGGTGGGGCCCTGACTGGCTGACTCGGAATGAGTCCGCCTGGCCTCAGAGTAGGTTCGCCGAGCCCGACGAGTTACCTGGCTTGCGAGTCGGAGTTGTTGAAGATAAGCCAGCCAATCCGCTGAGCTATCTTCAGGAACGCTACAGTTCCCTTGATAAATTGATTGGGGTGACGGCTTGGATTCAGCGCTTCACCCACAACGCTCGGAACCCACGCGACAAAATGTCGAACCCGGTCTTGTCGCCCCTGGAGAGACAGGAGGCCCGGACCTTTTGGATACGTTTGGTTCAACTGGAGCATTTTGAGTCCGCTATTGAGACACTGAAGCGAGGTTTACCTTTGAAAGGCTCGCTCGCCCGCTTAAACCTCTTCCTGGATGACACCGGATTGATACGCGTTGGTGGACGCCTCCGGAATTCTGACTTACCCTATGGGGCACGTCATCCCTTGTTGCTTCCGAACAATAGCGCTTTTGTAAAATTGTTGGTGACGCATTACCACGTCAAAAATGCCCACGCTGGCTGCAACGCCCTTTCGGCCATATTGCAGCGCGAATTTTGGATTTTATCGGGACGACGCTCCATCCGAAGCGTCATTTTTAAGTGCATTCCGTGCTACCGCCTGAAGGCCAGCACCATGCAGCCCATTATGGGGGACCTCCCCACCGACCGTGTCGTGGCCTCGCGCCCTTTCTCGGCGGTCGGGACGGATTTTGCGGGGCCGTTCTTCGTCAAGAGCTCCAGCCTCCGCAATGCTCGTTCCCTCAAGGCCTACCTTTGCGTTTTTGTTTGCCTGGCTACCAAGGCCGTACACTTAGAACTTGTGAGTGCCCTCAGCACCGAAGCCTTTGTAGCCACGCTAGGCCGCTTCGTTTCACGCCGAGGTTATCCGCACCTGATCCGATCGGATTGTGGGACCAACTATAAGGGTGCCGATAGGTATTTGAAGGAAGTCGTCCAATTTTTGAATGAAAATAAGATAGGCATCGGCACGGCAATGTCCAAGATGGGGATAACTTGGACCTTTGACCCGCCAGCTTGTCCCCACTGGGGCGGGATCTTTGAAGCCGTCGTTAAGGTCTCAAAGACGCATCTCCGACGCGTGATAGGTGAAACCATTTTGACTTTTGAAGAGCTCGCTACCGTTTTTTGTAAGATTGAGGCTGTCCTCAATTCTCGGCCACTCTGCCCCTTATCGTCCGATCCCAATGACCTGGAAGTTTTAACCCCCGGTCATTTCCTAATTGGTGAACCCCTTAACGCCCTGCCCGAGTACCCCTTCAGGGACGTGAAGGTCTCACGGTTGTCCCGTTTCGAATTGCTACAGCAGATGACCCAAAATTTCTGGCATCGTTGGTATTTAGAATATTTGCATCTTTTGCAGCAGCGCGTTAAGTGGTCAGACAAGACCGACCCACCTAAGGTTGGTGATCTTGTCCTAGTTAAAGAGTCTAATTTGTTGCCTTTATGCTGGCGTCGTGGACGCATTCTTAAATTGATATATGGATCCGATGGGGTTCCCAGAGTTGCCGAGGTAATGGTCGGAGATTCGGTTTTGCAGCGAGCCGTCTCTTCCTTATCCCGGTTGCCCAATTGTTAGTGGACTCCAAATCCATGGGTCCACTGGCGGGGGTGTTTGCGCTTTACGCTAGCCCTCCGGTTTACGCTAGCCCGTATCGCGACGGCCGGCAGCCTGCCCCCGCGCATCGCGCCTCCCCGCTTCGGCGACGCGCTTGAACAGTTCTTCGCAAAACCCCGACGGAGTCGGTCGACTGTTAGTGCCGCGTCGCCCGCGTGAAGTCGCCTGCCACGCCGCCTCGTGCCGTCTTATTATTTATGAGGAGCTATTTATCGCGTACCATTTTTGTGCCGCGTAGCCCGCGTGCTGTTTGCCGGCCACGTCGTCACTTGCCGTAAGCGGTCGCCGAAGAGTCCTGTTCAGCCGAGAATTTTGTAATCCGCGTGGCCCGCTTGAAGTATGCCGGTCAACGCCGTGTCGTATTAGTTTAGGAGCCCTAATTTTGCGCTCCTTGGCTCGCCGCGTCCTTCTAAGGCTGCGGGCCCATTTGACTGTCCGGAACACTGTTCCTTGTGCTCCCGCGCCTTCTCGCCGCCGCCGGACTCGCTACCCGCGAATTAGTGCCGCCGCCGCGAAAGACCCCTCAAAGAAGGGCGAGTGTGTTCCTTTGCATTTAACACAGCAGGCATCACACACCACATTCCATCATACACGAACTCACTCCCCGGATACCACGTGCTTGCTGTCTCCTGCGCCGGTAAGTACCTAGTAGTAAGTCGTTCTGTGCCGCGGGATAGAACCCAGTGCAATTCGCCAACTCTCTTTTTTTTTGGTGGGTCCTTTTGACCCACCCCACCGCTGCCTGTGGGAATCCGCTGGCCTGCTCTGATGGGCCCGGCAGTTGCCCGCTGATTCATTGGCACAGGCGCGGTGCGTAATCAGTGAGAACTGTGAGCTGCTTATTGTCCATCGCCCAACGAATGTCATCAGTAACCTGGACAAGTGCCGTGACAGTGCTGTGCCCAGACCGAAAACCAGACTGTAGGGGACTGAAGAGTAAATGTTTATCAAGAAAAAGTCTCAACTGTTGATAAACAAGCTTTTCAAGAACTTTGGAAAGGAAAGGTAAGATGGAGATTACTTGATACTTAATTGACTTTTGTAGCGTTTTAGCAAACATACCTAATTGAAAATTTTCTACGTGACATGTAAAGTGAGCAATGTTTCCTAGAACCGAATTTTAGGCTTAAAAGCCAAATTCAATTAAGCTAACTGCGTAAAGTTTCTTAGATCAGTGTAATTTTGTTCGGTACCATCACATTAATTGATACCTACGCGATAACAGCGTCGAGAGAAAACATAAATCCAAGGTTATGAACTAAAATGTTCTAGTTATATATAGGGTTGGTAACATTGGAAAACATGATCGTGAATTATTCATTAAAGGGAAATTTAAACAAAACAAAAGCAATTAACCCGAGGCAAGCTTTTGCTTGAACTTGGGAAAATATTCTTAGGCGTTGGAGAGAGGTGATGGTTTGGTCGGCCGTTTGATAAGTCTAAAATAGAGGGGAACTACTGTTTTTTATTTTTAAACAAATAAGTATAATCCATTTAGGTATACAAATAACAACGTACTCTGCTAAATCAATTACCATCAGGTGAGATGAGAATTGAGATCGCAGTCAAGTAAAAACTTGTTGTGGGTCCTTAAAAACAAAGTTAAGTTTGCGGTTCGGTAAGAAAAGAATTTTTATAATTCTACTATTTCTATAGTAGTACGGAACCCTCAGTGCGCAAGCCCGACTCGCGCTTGACCAATTTTTTCAAAATTGGATTGAAAGATTTTACAATAATTAAACCATGAATTAAAAATGATTAATTCATGGTTAAACTCTTTCAGGGTAGATACGGTACAGAGGCGCGTATTAAAACACTGTACACATCCAGTTTTATTACATCTGACGAGGCTAATTTGAAATTCTATTTACTTACGTATTTTCATTCGCATTTCATATTCAGTGAATATTTAAAAAGTTTGAATAAAGTTAGTTACCTATAAACACGGTCTTTGATACATCAAGCGTAAAATTACGGACGATTCGAAAATGTTATGAAATCTATTGTTGGTCGTAATTTTAATAAAATACACTGTATTCTAAACTCCGCATGAACCTCCCAGTAAATGTAGTATACATAATATATATAATACAGCTGTATAAAGCAGCCATATGACATATTGCGATACGGTACCTAGATGGAATGGGAATGGATAGAAAAATCGAAAATGTATGCTAAATATATCACGTGACTGGCGCTATCTATCTATCTGTCCTATTGCGCTGCAGTACAGCCTCTTGTTGGCCCTGGCCTCCTCCAAAATATTTCTCCACTTGTCTCGGTTCTTCGGCTCCCGGTGCCAGTTGGTGTATTTACCCATGTTCCTAAGGTCTTCCACGCCATCAGGCCGTTTTTTTGGTCTGCCGTTTGGTCTTTCTTGCTGGGCGGTCCACTCGATCATGTTTTCACGACTCTAGAACCTGGCATTCGTTCCAGGTGGCCCATCTCAAGCGTTGTGACTTACAAAACCTGACGATGGTCCTATCACGTCCTATATAAGAGTATCAAGCTCAAGATTCATGCGCTGGTGGTGTGTGCTATCTGATTCTCCCAAGCACTTTCCCTTCAAATACCTCTTCTTAGTCTTGCTTCATCTCTTTGTCGTAAGTCACTACAGGTCTTATGATCCGGTATTTTGGAGTTGAGAAGTTTTCTACATGCATTTGCGACTATTCTTGCTTTGATCTCAATTTTAGTGCTGTTTTGGGAAGTTAAAGTAGACCTTATTTAGGTAAAGGTTTCGCAACTTCCGCGCGTTCCTATATTTTTTAAACTAGTGGCTCGTAGGTGCTCCTCATTTGAATTTAAAGTTTAAACATGATTCCTATTATACTGGAAGTCTAAAACGTCGGGTAAAGGCCATGGCATAGAGAACTCGATATTTAGGTCAAGGGTGAAGCTGTGCCGACTCTGCAAATCATTACGGCCTGCCTTACTCCGGGAATGAACAGCTGTCGGCTATACTCGTAAATGATTGCTAATTCGCCGTTTCTATTGTCATACGAAATATAAAGCTTTGACTTTTGTACGTACAGCGGTTGCATTTTCTACGAAAAATCTGCGATAGATAGTTCTTAGTATTAGCGTTAGTATTAGAGTTAAATGCTCCTGAATAGGACTTTATCATACGTAAACATAATTTAAATGACATAAATCAATGCCTCAACAAAATCCAAGGTAGGTTAAATCAAAAACAGGCAAATGCCTAACGTTAATGATAGGAAAGTTCTCGGAAATTTGTATGTACTTCGGTACCTAATAAACCTACCTAAGAATAGATTCTTAGGAACATTCGAAGTTATTGTAGCAAATATTCCTATTTATATGTAGGTAGGGTTCACCTCTAACTTTCCCGAGCGAGAAAAGATGCCATATCATTGGTATTTGGTAACATTCATAAAAACGCTATCGTCAGAATTATATTTAATTTATTAAATTGAAATCAAAGTCTTGTGCAAGCTTGTACCTTTATGTTCCTACTAGCTGTTGCCCGCGGCTCCGCCCGCGTGAATTACGATTTTTTTACATAATATACCTTCCTACTGGAATTCCTTGATTTTTCGCGGGATTCTGGTGTGATGTTGTTGATGTTGTCTGGTTATCTTGTGGTGATTTGGAAACAACTTTTTCTTAATAATAATATAAAGTTTCGTTAATACGTAGTTGAAAGATCAAAAGGACGATTTTAACTGTCGATATTTCGACCCAGTGGCACAGGTCGTGGTCACGTAGTGACCTTGTACCAATGTATCGAAATATCGACAGTTAAAATCGTCCTTTTCATTGTGATTTTTATTCTGAAACCACGAAATAAGTATGTCAAAAATTATTAAACCATGTGAAAAGTTGTACTGGTGGTAGAACTCTTCTTTCAGAGTTCGGCCGGGTAGGTACCACTGGGATAAATTACTCTACTAACAATATTCCCCAGCCCAACATAATATAAGAGTCTTTTAAAAATCTTTGCTTCATCTCAATACAATCCAAAACATCAGAATGGGCAATGGCTATATATTTCTTTACGTATAAAAAGACCTTAGATGACAGTCAGTCGGTTAGGATCGATAAGACCTAAGAGTTAAAAATATTTGTGAACCATTATCTTACCCTTTCCATATTGCGGATGATAAAGTTTAAATCTGTTCATGTCTTAACAGTGCCATCTTAATATAAAGTCAGGAAACAGTAAATAATATGACAGTTAATTTTTATTTAAAAAAATTCGGTAGTACCTATCTCAGAGTTTTACATTCAAGTTCCACATAAATTGTAGAGATGGCGCTATACGGTATAACGTAGCGATAACGCCAGTTACATGATTTTTGTTCACCCTAAAAGTGAAAAATTTTAAACCATACAAAATCTCCTGCTAAGCCTATTTATTTACGGCTGTAAGGGTACTCCAGTCTTACTTGAGCCCTACGTCCTAGCCCTAGGTTCTTTGTGCATTCCGAGTTTCAAGTCACCTACCTACTTGAACTTAAAGGTTCTGATGTCTGTAATTTCTGAACTACAAAAGTGATGATGATAAGATTTGTATGGAATAATCTTTAAAGAACCTCCTTTCTAACAAAAAAAGAATGAATGGAATCGGACAACGCGTTAATGAATTATAACTAAAAAACGTTTGGACTTTGATGCCGTCTTCCAGGGAGACCATGATGAATTTCGGGACAAAAAGTATCCTATGTCCTACCTCGGGGTATGAGCTATAATCATGTCAAGTTTCATTTAAATCCATCCAGCGGATTAGCCGTGATGCCCGGTCGTGAAACAGACAGACAGACAGACAGACAGACAAAAATTAAACAAATTACAGTTTTGGCTTCAGTATCGACTAAATAGTGTCCTCCAACAAAAATTTTCAAAATATCTTCAATGTACAGAATTCGACCCTTTACAGTTTTATTATAAGTATATAGATTGTATCAATAGGTATACAAGAAATAGAAACAACACATTCTTGTGCATATATAGGTATATTTTAGTAGGTAGGTAGGTAGTGAATGTTTCAGTTCAGTGCGCTTCGTGCTACGCCATATGGCCGACAGCTTTAGCTGGATTTGCTAGAGTCGATTTATGGCATGCGGTCGTCGTGTTGTTACGTAAAGTGCAAGTTCAGGCTTGGCTTGCAGTTAGCTACATGGGAGTTGGGACTTATGTATAGACTATACTTTCATTCCACAGTACCTAACTAACCAAACAAGGTACAATACAGTCAGCCTATTTAATGTCCTTTTTTACACACTACTTATATAAGAACTGAATTTGGCTACAAGTGTCACGTATCTAATCTATTTGTCGATTGGATGTGTCATTCCCCAAAACTCAATCGTAGTTGTAATGATCTCACCATTGGGGTTAGTACAGGTAATAACCTGTACTAACCCCAAATGTACGAATTTCGAGTCGACTCGCATCGCACAAACGAATCGAATTCCTCTATACATTAACAGCAAGCGCCATCTATTGACAACCGTATGTCAGCGACTGTCCACAGATGGCGCTGGCTGTAAATGTACCTATGAAGGAATTCGATTCGTTTGTGAGATGGAAGTCGAATGGAAATTCGTACAAAAACCTGTAGGTACTAACCCCTGCAACCGAAGAGGTAATCGTACTAAGTTGGAAGGGTTTAATAACACTATTAGCGGTTTCTATCAACATTTATCAGTTACTTACCATTTAACATTTATAAGCATTTTACTTAGATCATACTTAATAGTCCTTTTTTGGTATCTTATACCTACCTACTATAAGTACATGAAACATACCTAAGTCCTACCTAGCTAGTGGGTTAACCTATATACCGTACCTACCTATTGTACTTGAACAATAATTAACTAATGGAAAAGGCATCTGCTGTGGAAAACTATTTAAGTACAAAAGCTACGGACAATGGCTACGGACGACTAAAAAAACAAGATCCACGTGATGTTCTTTATCCACTGGCGAGGCTGTTTCCGCGCGAATGTGTACGAGAGACAATAAAAATAAAGTTCCATTTGCCCGTGTAGTGCTACGTTATTTTTCGCTATATCTATCGATTCGGCGCGTAAGATAGCCATGAGAAAAACAAACGTAATTCAGAATGCACTGTTACTTTGGCCGACACGGGCTAAATACACATAGGTAGGTACTCCAGCAGAATTATTTTTTTTACACTTTGTATAGTGCTTAGTAGTTTTATTTAGTACTTGGCTGCGATCTCACCTGATGGTAAGTGATGATTCAGTCTAAGATGTTATCGTAGGTACTAACTTAGAAGGGATTAGAAAACTCACCCTTAACGGTTTCTACACAGTCTTAGGTCAATCTTTGCTGGTAGGGTGGTACTATATTAGAAATTAATGTTAAACCATAAGGCGTTGCCACCAAAGCGGAGCTGTGTTTGAGTACTTAACCAATCAGATTTCGACATTTCGACATCTCCTCTCCGTTCCGGAGATGCCAAAATAACGAAATCTGATTAGTTACTCAAACACAGCTCCGCTCCGCTCTGCTTTGGTGGAAACCGGGCCTAAGAATAAATTTTTTACCGAACCGCAAATTATTACTTAACTTTGTTTTATGAGGTTAAGTAATTGCTAATACCAAAAAAAGTATAATAGATACAGAGTTGATTTTATTTTTTCCGTAAAATATACATTGATCCCTATTAATCATAATTATTTCAGAATTTTTAACCGACTTCCAAAAAAGGAGGAGGTTCTCAATTCGTCGGAATCTTTTTTTTTTATGTTCACCGATTACTCGAAGACGTTTGGACCGATTTGAAAAATTCTTTTTGTGTTTAAGAGGGTTTTGTTTCCAGATGGTCCCATTTTAATCAGGTCAGGATCTGATGATGGGATCCTGGAGAAATCGAGGGAACTCTTCAAATTTTATATGGACACATGAAACTATTTGAGTATTATTAGAAAGAGTAATATTTTCCAAGTTGTCCTATGGTCATCAGGTCAGGATCTGATCATGGGATCTTGGTGACATCGAGGGAACTCTTCAAATTTTGCTAGTATACTTAAAGCGAGTTGGGTATTTTTATAGTTACGGGTGCATATGCTAGCAGATACGGATTTGATGACTAAAGTCATCAAGTCAGGGTCTGATGATGGGATCTTGGTGAACTCGAGGGAACTCTTCAAATTTTGCTAGTATACTTGAAGCGAGTTGAATATTTTTTATAGTTACTGGTGCATTTGCTAGCAGATACTGATTTGATGACTAAAGTCAAGTCAGGGTCTGATGATGGGATCTTGGTGAATTTGAGGTATCTCTTCAGATTTTATGAACACACCTCAAGCAATTTGGATATTTTTACAACGCCTTGTGCATTTTATTGTTTTCCACTAAAAAGTATTAAATAAAAATGGGAAATACTTTCCAAAAAACCAACTTCAAATGCCACTACAAAGAGTGAAATAATTTTTATTTAAATTTTAGGTACCTACACCAATTCGAAGTCGGGCGATTGTCTATGACTTATTATTTCACTCTTTGTAGTGGCATTTGAAGTTGGTTTTTTGGAAAGCATTTCCCATTTTTCGATTGGTAAACTTCGGAGATAAGGGGGGGGTATTTTTTTCGACAGTTTGCTCAATAAATCAAAAACTATCGGGCATAAAAATAAATAAAAATCGGTTTAAGAATACACAAGTAACGCCCTTTCATATGATACCACACTTAATATTGTTATCTCATTTTGAAATTCCGACGACCCGGTTTAGGTACCCCCCTATTTAAATAAAAATAAAAAAGATTTTTAATTGTTTATGATTGCACTAACGGCGGGCCATTATTATCTACACCTATTCCAAATTTCATGTCGATATCTTTAATAGTTACTGAAATAAAGGGTCGTGACACACAGACAGACAGACAGACGGACAACAAAGTGATTTTTAGGGTTCCATTTTTTTTCTTTGAGGTACGGAACCCTAAAAATTCCAAACTGGCCCTAGGCGGGAATCGTACCCGCGACCTCCCACTCGAACTCGAGCGCGCGCCCCTGCGCCAGGGAGGTCGTCAAGAGCAAGAGGGTGGGTTTGCAACAGACAGCAATTTGCCAACATCCTGCCAATTTTGCACTACATTTTTTTGATCCTTCTGGAACAGGCCATCGAGACTTCTCGATGGTCATCTGACCATTTCGCCATTATCACGACAATGAATCACACCTCCCACGTCTTCATTAGATAAGCATTACATAAACAAATGTAAGTTTTATTTCATTACCTAACAAAGTAGGATTTTTTTGTTAACTAAAGACTGAAGACAAAACTTGATGTCAAGAAAAAATATTGCATAATAGTAACTAAGAAAGGAAAAGGGCGTCAAATTAAGCCTTATCTATACAATATCAAGGACGGGGGTCTGATTGCCTAAGAAAAACGTATTCATCTTTATCTCGTAATCGTTTGCAAATTCTGCCCCCCATATTGGCTGACGTAAATCAGGGAACCAATCGGCGGCCAGAATTTTTTATGAATTTTGATTACGATAACGATGATGAACGTTTTTCTTACGCAATCAGGGCATGGTCATGGGATAAACGACATCAAGAGTCGTGGGAAGTTGCTGGCTTCAGGCAGCACAAAACTATGACTTTGGCGATCATTTCATTAGGTAGGTCTAAGTACTTGGTGGTCGTGCCATCGGCTGAGGCCTGAGACAACGATAAGAGTCTTGCATTCTAAATAGTATTCACAGTAAAAAACCTATAAAGTTATAAACAACAAGAAATAAACAGAAATTAGGTGGATAGGTTACATAACATACAAACCGGAAATTGTATCCGAGAGATGCCTGATTGCCTGCAGCTAGGACTTACGAGTAACAACAGTATAAATAGAAAATTCTACGTAGGTAGTAAATTGCTATAAAGCAAACGATCTAACATTGTATGGCAGACGGAAGAGAAATGAGGAAAGTTGGATGGCGAAGGTGATTGAAATTTAGCTCTGGAAACAGTTTTATTATAATGAGAACCCACCCACATTTTCACAATGAAAATACTGCTCAGATTGCTAGTTTTATTGAATGGGAAAGAGAAAAAATTAACAGTTTTTGTGGAATTAGCTGATTTATTTTTAAACTGTTAATATTATATACATATTTACAAAACCCCACTGCAGATGTCTTAATTATAAAGTATAGACTTCCAATTACACGTACCAACAAGTAAAATCTCAAATCAAAATTATCATTGAACATTAATAAATTATATTCATTACTTAGAATAAGTTTACTTTGCAACCATACATTGAGTAGTTTTTTCTGAAAATCACTAGCCAAACGACTGTTCAACGCTTTCGCGAGCTTGATTTCAGTGCAAATTCGTGCCCTCTCACTCGAAACGGAGCGGGAGCGGGACAGTATCACGGAATTATGCGCGCATGCACTCATTACACTAAGTAGGTATATCCCTTTCCCATACAATTTAGGTGAAATAGCAAACAACTGCCACGTGCGCCAGCAACATCGGTCGAGCGTCCTGCGTCACCTTAATAGGCTGCAGATGGCCGAACGCCTTTCACGAACAGGGTCTGTGAATTATTCATGCGGATATGTGGGTATTTTGACTAAAACTGTGACAAAGGTTAGACCCTAAATCGAATTCGATTTAATTGAAGATAAAATATTTTCGTGACAGATTAAGATAGCAGAAAGCGAAATTTCAATTTTATAGATTTTTCGCGATTTTTAAGCTTAGAAGACATAACAGGCTTATATGGCAGTCAAATTACGGGATTTCCAGTATTATATTCACGTGACTATATAAAAATCTCTGCTTGCGAATTACTCACTTAAAATTCGATACTCGGACTAATTTCCTAGGATAGACATTTTTAGCAAAGATTTTGATACAAACATATAAAGATGATATGTACTGCCATTCCCGCAAATAGACCATACTTAAGCCTATTTATCTAATCAGCGTACAAATTGCAAAAAAGACTCGAACATTTTGAATTTCGCGTCAAATCCTAGCCATTTCTAGGAAGCTAAAGTAGCTTTAATGAAAAGGTACATATGCAAAGGTATTTTATATAATTAAATTAAACCAAGAAATTATCAAAACTATATAAGTATAAAGAATGGGCTAACTACTATTTAACAAAACTTGACAGCACTAAACTAATCCTTCACGTTTCTTCCATTCTTCTTTGAGTTGTGCTCTTTTCTTTTTTTTATATTCTGTCTTTTTGTAGTTCTGTTCTTCGATTCTTTTAATTTGTGCCGCCACACTGTTTTCACCGTTGATTGCCTCGTCCAGTTTAGCTATCAACATGTCTCTGGCCATTTTCCGGTTCTCATCCTGACTCCTACTGATGTGGCATTTTACAACTGTCCCTTGAATTAAAACATATTTCAGTTATAAACTGAGTAAGAGAGAGAGAGAGAGAGAGAGAGATAAAGAGAGAGAGAGAGAATCACACTATAGACCTCAAATCTGATTATGGTTAAAAGACTGATCTCAGATAGCAAGATAAAAGTAGAGAAAAAAAAAGTTATAGGTATACTGAGTAACCCTATGGGTCTATTGACTATTCAAAGAGTCTACATATTACACATATTACGTGTGCGGAGTGCGGACATCACAAAATATAACTATAAATGAGATTCTTTTTAAAAATATGTTGAGTACTCCTGTTGAACATATGGCTTTCACTACTGGTAATTTAGTGCATGGCGAGAAGCACCTTTGAGGTTCCTACACAGACACATAATGTTCTTTTGATAGAGAATCATGTAGATTTTAAACTAATTTAATTTTTTGAATAATATTATTTACATTATTATACTAAATTTCTGTCTGTAAAAATGTATATGATATACATATTGGAAGCAGACTTTAAAGGCGGAAGAGGTTTAGGAAGTAGTGTGACATTATTATGATGAGGTAAATAATGTTGCCGCAGCCTAATGCCACTGATATTAAGAGTCCCGTGAACTACAATGTCTCCACTCATTCTAACACCAAATCATTTGTAATTTGTGCATTTTTCGATCACGTTGTGTTATTCGGGTTCATATAGTAATTATCTATGCTCCTGGCCATATTTGGTTTGGAAATACTTATCTAAAACAAAAAATAAATCAATTTTGATCAAAATTGTTATAACTTCGATCGAGTTCCATAATACCAAAACTTTTGAATGAAATCTTGTAACGTTCTTTATAAACTGGTGTTTTTCTTTAGCTGGACAAAAAAAACTGTGCTCCTGAACTAATACGACGTGACGTTATTACAAAACAAATAAGCAGAAAACATGTCCTTTTTAATGCAAAAATAAGAACATAGAAATTCATTAATATTTCGTTTTAGGGAAGTATCTCTGAACCAAATATGGCCAGGAGCATAGATTATTAAAATATTAACCCTAATAACATCACAACATGATCGAAATATGCACGAATTACAAATAATTTTGGTATTACGAATGTATGCAGAAAACATAGGTTCATAGGGCATTCTTAAATTCTAATATAATAAATAACTGAATGTTTGTTGGAGAACTAACCTGTAGGGACATGAGTAAGGACCACACAGTTAGAATTCTTGTTAACGGCGGAGCCTCCAGGACCACTGCCTCGTATGAACTGCTCACTCAAGTCACACTCATTGATTTTTGGCAATCTAGAATAGTCTACTGTGTGCTTTGATGCTATCTGTGTGCTAAAGAGTGGCAATAAGCCTCTTTGGATTGTTCGGAAGGACTGTATGCACAGCATTTTTAGACTATGGAGCCTCTCTGGATTAGTGTAACTCCTTTCTGAAAAATAATGTCGCAAATATTAATATAATATTAGGATTTCGTCCTCCGGTCTGGCCGGGCAGTGTGCAATGCTGCAAATTCAAGTTGTTTTATAAATAATAGACCTGATTGTCTTATATTATGTTGATAATTTAAGTTTCTCACTAAGTCATGTAATTTTTTTTTTTCGGAATAAATTAGTTTAAACCATATTTAAAGGATGAAGAATCTGTATTGATTATTTTCGTTTTTAGCCTGCCTGTGACTGGCTGAATGCTAATTTAGGCTAAATTAGTTCAGTATATATGTCATGAAAGAATTGAGATGGATTTTAAGGACTCAAGGCAAGTAAGCTCAAAGAAAATGTCAACATTTGTTGCAAAACTTTACACGCATGGCCACCTATGTACTGGCTGTCCTCTCGAAATGGAAGGGTTTTTGTTATTACGCCCATGCTGGCTAAGTACTGAGGTTTGACAGGCTTCACACACCTTTGTCCCCAAGGTTTCACCCGGTTTGTTCCGTGTTGTGCTCAACATTTGATCAATGCATTTGATAGTAATAATTAATTGAGTAAGAATACCTTGTAAGCGAGACTTATGTCTTCGGGCTTCTCCAAAGATTTGTTCCGTTTGAACTCGCTGGAAACTCTCTTTTTGTAGTACCTAACGTCGGTCAGCTTCAATGATTTTGAGTATACAAGCAAGTCTCTGTAAAGTTTGAGTACCTCTGCTCTGGATACAGACATTTTTCAAAATCTAATTAAATAATTGGTCTGTATCTATCATCATCTAATATTGATTGACTTTTAGTTTTTCCAGGATAACCATTAACCAACCGATAAAACTCATAACATAATTAATCACGTAGTGATTATATACTCTTTGATAATTAATTATTAAAAATGAAAATAAGAAAACAAAGTTATTCCCTGGCAGTGTTACCAGGTGAAGTTTTCACTTTACCCCGGGCCTGGTCTCAATTTACCCTAGATTCTATGTTAAATATAACCCTAAATTATTTTTTTCATTCTTTACAAATAAAACAACATATTATTTATTCTTAGTAGGTATTTTATCGCACAACAATAAAAGTACCTATCCTCTGCATCACTATCTTTTTTGTCATATACATTACAGAAATAGTTCAGTTATTTTGTTATTGATACTGATTGTTTTACCCCAAATAATACCCTAGGAAAATTCATACCCTAAAAATTACCCTTCTCGATTATTTTTACTCTAAATATAGGGTAAATTACCCTAAGTTGGTATCAGTGAATCCCTGGTCTGTGCTGTGAAGAAAACCATAGAGTATAATATAATCACTACGTTTTAAAGAAAACAAGAATTTTTTTTTTAGAATAATTGATTTCGTACTGAAATGAAAAATGTTCTGTGGTTATGTCAAAGTGGTCTGTGGTGTGTAAATTTTGTGCTCTTGTTAGTCTTGGGCAGTCATGGGTACTTCTTGTCTGTGCTCGATTAAAGCGCGGGAAACTTCTAATTTGGTGGATGAAGTGGATCAGTGGAGGTTTTTTGTGTAAAATAGTAGCTAGTGAATAGTTATTACATTCTTTGTCTTTGGTATGAGTAAGATGATTGCCCGTGGTACCGTACCCCCGATAGTCCTCCCGGGTAATTGTTTTGCCCGCGGTACCCCTGGAGCTTCTAGGGGTAGAGTGCTTACATAAGTGCTAATGAATTTCTTGATGCAGTGCATGGATTCGTTGTATAAACTATGAATAGATGGTTGCGTGTAGGCACATGCTCAGCTGTGCACTAAAGGTCCACATTCATACCAGGATAAAATAATAACTCTTCCTGGAGCAAAACATTATATATTATTAATCCAAAATACTACATTATAATAATTTGCACATTGTGTAGGTATATTGTATGTCACACAGATCAATCAATACTCACTCCACACAAGTCACATTACACGCTGTGAGTTACAGTGGGTCTCCACTCTCCTGAGAATTTCCATCATTTGACAACCATTTTATTCGACAAACGAACATTACAAATGATCGTTTAGGATTGTCAAACACGGGTTACGGATGAACCACATAATTCGTTTGCTAGTACGCAATATCCGATAGTGTGTATAACCTCTTACAGCGCCACACAGGAGAGTTTTCGGAAGAACGAAAACTCTCCTTTAAAAAAAGAAAAAAGAAGAACTCATTAACATTGTGAAGGATCATAGGTCTACAGATTCATCAGATGTTGCAGACTACAGCAAAATTATTTTGTGGTTCATCGATTACCATTATAGTAACAGTCTGGCCAGTGGCCACGGGGCATTCGTAAAACGTAGTGATTATATACTCTTTGGGCATTCGCCGATGCGAATATTCGCGCGGTGCGAACGGCGAAGCGTCTAGCGACTGAAATAAACGCATAGCAATGTACTTATCAAGCCACGCGCAACGGCGGTCGGCAAAGCGACCGGCGAAATGTACCGAGCGAACCGCGCCGGCGAATAGGCTATTTGACAACAATGAAAATATACCTGAAATTGTGGTAAATCTCACTAATAACAACGTAAATAAGCATATTTCACTTTATTTTAATCAAATATATGTATATTTTTCAGCAAAATAAGAGTTTAAAAATGTTATAATTTTTGATATTTTACCTGTGACAGGAACGCTCTGTGATTGGTTGCAACTCTGGTGACGTCACACTCGAAAATTTGCGGGAAAACAACAGCTTTTTGTACTGATTTTTCTGAGTGTTTTGTTTGGCGGGCGTTTTATTTTATCTTTTAGCTATTTAAACAGTAATTTTCTGGTTAACTTTATAACTAAACATACTAAGGAAATAAATAATTAAGTATTTCAAATCGCAGAATGGAATCAAATTTTGTGCGAGCTGATAATAGCAACCTACCTAAGGTAGATGCTTTTATGGTTGCACTTTACTTTAAGAATAATGCTGATTATTATGGCGCGGAACTGAAAAACATAAAAACAGCAATGTAAGTACCTACCGCGTCGAACATATTATTCCTTCCTTTATTTATTATAAACATTAATCATTATTGCATTAGGGTTCCATACCAATTTAATAAAAATGGAACCCTTATGGTGAGACTTTCTCCGTCCGTCCGTCCGTCCGTCTGTCACACGCGATTATTTCAGTAACCATCAAAGCTATCGACTTGAAATTTGGAATAGTTTTAGGTAATAGTGACCCAACGCCATTGCAATCATAAAACTTAAAAATTGTTTTTATTTTCATTTAAAAAGGGGGGAAAACCGGGGCTTCGAATTTTCAAAATGAGATAACAATATTGAGTGGGGTATCATATGAAAGGGCGTTACTTGTGTATTCTAAAACCGATTTTTATTTATTTTTAAGCCCGATAGTTTTTGATTTATTGAGCAAACTGTCGAAAAAAAGACCGTTCCCCCCCCCCTTATCTCCGAAGTTTATAGATCGAAAAATCTGAAAAAATTATGATCAATAGGCATTAATGTATATTTTACAGGAAAAATAAAATCAACTGCCTAACTTTTATACTTTTTCTGATAATAACAATAATCCGCCAAAAACAAAGTTACGTTTGCGGTTTGCCAACAAAAGTACCTACATGTGAATTATACTCGTAAATTCATGAACAAAAGTGATTCTTTCAATGTTTTACTTCTTTTATAGTATGGAACCCTCGGTGCGCGAGTCCGACTCGCACTTGGCCGTTTTTTTTTAGTTTATGTTGACAAATACTCAGGAAGTTCATGGGAGTTCGGTTTATCATGGTACAGACACAAACACTTTTTGAGGGCAATTTATGGAGGTATTTGTACATAATGGTACTACACAGCATTTGTACACCATTCTTTCTGTTAAAATATATTAATTTTTATTAAATTTAAAGAAAAGCGAAGAAATTCAACTAAACTGTACGGTACTGTAGTCTGTTTATATGCGTTTGACAATGTGTGACGTCACGAGTCAGATGACAAGCGCCATTACAAAATTGGCGTTTTTGGCGCGGTTTTGAAAATTGAAATTTTAAAAGTGGTTTTTAAAGGGAATTACATTAAATTTCCGCGAAATATCAATGTAATGTGCTTAATAGGTAGTAATAAATTCTTTAAAATCATTTTCAAAATTTAGTCAAATAGCCTATTGCGGCGCGGCGGGCGAGCAAAACAAAGGCATAAATAAGTACGGCGCGAGCCACGGAGTCGATAGTGATTATATACTCTTTGGGAGTCGAGCGGTAGTCGCGGCGAATAGTGCAGTGATCAAACGAGTTTAGTTATTTTCGCCGCGAAAAATGAACACAGAGACTTTTATTGCTGAAATACTAGCTAGACCAGCTATTTGGAAGTCTGGCCATCCACAGCATAAGTTTAAACATGTAGTGAAGGATTGTGGGAAGAAATAAAAATAAAATTTCCAGATTCTGAGAACTTTTTTTCTCCAATTCTGGTTGAATATTCATAAGAATATAATCGAAGGTTTCAATACTCATTCTGGTATACTCAAAAATTTTTTCTGGATACCTAATATATTCTGTATTTCTCGTACTTCTTGTGGAATTCTCCATCTATATCCCGATTCTTATTCAAATTATGTACTACACAATCTCTTCCAAATATTAGGTTATGAACCAAAAAACTATTACTTTAGCAATATTGAGATAAATTCGATAAATACATTTTGCTGTCGAACTTCCTTAATGGTCGCGGCGGCGAACGTGACTGCCCGTGGCCTGCAAACGGTGCCGCGCGAATGGTCGCCTCGCCCCTCGCTTCGCCGTTCGCACCGCCGATCCCCGTGGCCAGGCCGATGTTGAGACTTCCACAAAGTGACAACAGCTATAAAGTATAAACTAGCAAACATTGGTTGACAAATAAACTGGTTGGCAAATGTTGTTAGTGCAATGTCAGGACATCCCGTTCCGTCTCCCGAGCTTGGTCGAGGAAGTTTTACACCAGAGCGAGTTGTTGTGTTTTATTCACTGATATGTATCTCTGGAGTCTGGATTCATGATTCCATATGTTTGACAGTTCATTTTTTGTGCCGATTTGAAGCGCCTCCTCCGAGCGTCCACTGTACTAAATTGACATTTGTTGGAAGTGGACCGTCGTTTTGAATGTCATTTGATTTTAGTTCCATAGACGCTCACGCCAGGTTACGCAACAATCAGCGCTAAAATGGCCAAAATCAAATGTCTTCATTTTTACGTTGACACTCAGCTATCCACAGCATATTCTATATACTCTATGGAGATCAGTGACCGCATTGCATTACTTCTATTATTTAGCTTCCACCATTATGAGTCAGCAAGTGCAGGTTCAAACTACTTTTTACAGCACATTTATACTCAGTGTTTACAGGCATATGGCTTCTCACCAGTGTGAGTCCTGATATGTCGAACTAAATGGCTTCTATGATTAGCCTTATAACTACAAATTGTACAGGCATACGGCTTCTCACCAGTGTGAGTCCTTAAATGTTTAACTAAAGCTCCTTTATCTCCACTCTTATAACTACAAATTGAACAGGCATATGGCTTCTCACTAGTGTGAGTCCTGATATGTCGAACTAAATGGCTTCTATGATTAGCCTTATAACTACACATTGTACAGGCATAAAGCTTCTCACCAGTGTGAGTCCTAATATGTGTAACTAAATGGCTTTTATGATTACCCTTATAACTACACATTGTACAGGCATAAGGTTTCTCACCAGTGTGAGTTCTAATATGTCTAACTAAAGTTCCGTTATCTCCACTCCTATAACTACACATTGTACAGGCATAAGGTTTCTCACCAGTGTGAGTCCTAATATGTCTAACTAAAGCTCCTTTATCTCCACTCCTATAACTACACATCGTACAGGCATAAGGTTTCTCACCAGTGTGAGTCCTAATATGTGTAACTAAATAGCTTTTATGATTACCCTTATAACTACACATTGTACAGGCATAAGGTTTCTCACCAGTGTGAGTCCTAATATGTGTAACTAAATGGCTTTTATTATTACCCTTATAACTACACATCGTACAGGCATAAGGTTTCTCACCAGTGTGAGTCCTAATATGTGTAACTAAATGGCTTTTATTATTACCCTTATAACTACACATTGTACAGGCATAAGGCTTCTCACCGGTGTGAGTCCTCATATGTGTAACTAAATCACTCTTGTATCGACTCCGCCGCCCGCACACGTCACACGCATAGGGTTCGCTGGTGGAGTCGGCGCGCGCTCGTTGCCGCGCGTCGCCACTGTTAGCTGCTGCAGACGGCTCGGCGGCAACGGCGCCTCCACGAGCAATGTCACAACTGACAGCTCGTCGCGATCCATCTTGTATCGGTGCAGCCTCGCTAGGGGCTTTGAGAACATCGTACAACACGACGACACACGGTCTGATGCTCGCTCTGTCGTCGCCGTCAGGTCGGCTGTCTGATGCGAGTGCTCGCTCGCTCTTCTGTGCTGTGTCGGCTTCTTTTTTTGTGGGGGACAAAACAGCGACTGAAACAAAACGATCGTCTCAATAATGTTAAGTTCCCAGTCACATTGAACCCACGGATGCCTGGTTCAACTGCCTACAAGTTCATCTGATGCTCAGCGATCACTGCCGCCCATGAACCATCGCAGCGTCTGAGGAGACGCGACACCGATTAGCTAGGATCAAAATTAACCTTTGTATTAATCCAGGATAAAATCTATTTCCATTCTAAATTTCAGACAATTCGGCTCAGTAGCAATGACGTGAAGGAGTATTTCTCTCGATTATCTGTTTTTCACTGTTCCTGGAAAAACCATGGATTCTTCCTGGATGAAAGTAGTATTAATTCAGGATAAAATCAATCTCCATTCCAAATCGGTTTTGTAGTTTTTTCCGCGTGAATTTCGGTTTTCAACTAATCCCACGGAACCATGAACTTTTTTGGGTAAAAAGTGCTAATCCAGGATACAATCTATTTACAATTCTAGCAAAATGGGTTCAGCAGTTGTGGCTTAAAAACTTTGGACCTCCGTTTCACCCTCCTAGGGGGCGTATTTTGAAAAATCCTTTCTACAGACCTCATAAGGAACCTGTGTGCCGAATTTGGAGTCTCTAGACCCAGCAGTTAGGGCTGGGCGTTGATATGTCAGTTAGTCAGTTTCATCTATACTAATATTATAAAGAGGTAGCGTAACGATGTTTGTGAGTTTGTGAGTTTGTGACGTTGTAAGGGGTAATCTCTGGATCCACTGAACCAATTTTCAAAATTCTTTCACCAATAGGAAGCTACGTTATTGTGGAGTCTCATAGGCTATGAAAATTTCCAAAATTAATTACGCATCTTTACTTAAACTTGAATAATGTAATCCAAGTCGTAAAAAAAATTGCTTTCATCGCGTACGCTGCGGAAACTATTGAGGATAGAACAAAACAATGTTTTACAATATTAAAGAACGTATCAATATCTGTAAAAAAGTCCGCGATAGCATATGTCTATCTTCTACGGGTAACTCACAATAACTGCTTTTAGTGTTAAAATTGTGGTTAAAATATAAATAATTTTTGTGAAGCTTTTTTACCCCATATGGTATGGTATACATTTATATCTTTGTAAATACGTTTTTTAGAACGGAAATTTAATGTAGAATATTTGTGCCCTTTACTCTATACAGTTTAAACCAATATTTTCAAAGATATTAGCAAAACAAAAAGGTTGCGCGCCGCCCGTTGCGTGGCGATACATAAGTACCTACGAGTAAGTATAAGTGGATAATACCCACATGGGTATTACGCGGGACAAACGGGCCTGAACAAAAATATTTCTAACGCGGAACGGAGTCCGCGGGCACTGCTAGTCTTTTATATATTTAGATTAACATGAAAGTAATTTATCGACGTCATTGTACTGTTTATATATTTATTAATTTATTTATTTATTCATTGCAATCATGTGTACATGCTTATATATATTATGTACATATTATATGTTCTTACTACACTCACCTAAGCTCTGCGTCGCACCCTGGTGCTCGATCAGCTTCCCAACGGCGTCCCTGACAAATGCAATATTTAATGTAAGTTATAATTTGTTGCATTGGCGAATGGGAAATCTATGGGGAAAATCTTACAAATTCTGTGACGTCAAATCACGTGACAGATCTGCCACTTGGCCGACGAGTGACAAGGCAGGTAGATAATGCAGAAAAAATTATACATATACTTGTAAAAATATAATAGGCCTGTTTTGGCATATGTCTTCGCAATGAGACATGTGATGAACCATATGACTCGCTACTCGAATATATCTTATTCTCTGCTATTGGCTTACATTTCCTTCAAGTTAAGGAAATGTGTGACCCCGGCTCCACACGCTCGCCGACGCGAGGCGAGTTGCTGCGAGTGTGAGTGAGAGGTAAGTACTAACCTCTCGCTCACACTCGCAGCCGCTCGGCTCGACTCGGCGAGCGTGTGGAGCCGGGGTGAGTGTTATCAATAAAAGGCCGAAATTAATAAACCTATCTATCTTTAATTCGTCCTACTAGAGATATCAATGTAACGTAAGCTTCATACAAGTTATGTCAAAATTTTATCTCTAGTAAGGGAAACTACTGATAGATAGGATATTGGAAACGGCCGAAAATTCAGTAGTATCCCAGATAGGGACTGCTAAGGTTCACCATTACACAATTTACCAGCAAATAAATATATGAATTGACAAGAAGTTTTATTGTGCTTGAATCTGGTATTCAATAACTGCAAATCAAGTACACAGACGCCATACGACCTATGGCAATCTATAGCAAATAGCTGTAGTAGGTAGCAATGCAAATGGCTCGGACCTAATCGCCATCGCCCGCTTTATGCTGTCGGTCCCCGGATACGGGCTAGTCTGCACTCTGCAGTGATCTGTGGCGCGCACTGAAGTAGTGCCCACTTACTTGTCGTCGGGCTCCTCGGTCTGTTTTTCACACTTCAAGAACGCGTCCAGGCGCGCACCTGCCTTCTCGAGAGCACTGGATATAGCCTCTTCCAGCAGCTTGGACTCCCGCGCTATACTGTCATCGGATGCGTTGTTGGATAGAGCCGTCTCGTCGTCGTGAGCTCCACCTGCCGTCGCACACAGAGCATCAATCAGTGGGGTCACACGCAGTGCAATTCAGTGCTGTACCAGCTGCTGGGAATGTTGCCCAGCAGTGGGACACAGCGAAGGGCCGAGACTGACCTTCGTTCGCTACTTCCATCTCTTCCTGCACCGACGAACAGTCTTGCTCGCTTTTGACGACTACATCATCAGAATGCTCCAAATTGGTGTGGGTGTCGTCGTCGGCACGAACTGTGCGTGCGTCACAGCGGTCCAGACCCAGCGATGACGTCACCAGGCCTCGCGTCACGTCACGCTGTATCAGTTGTATGTGGCTCCTTGTGACCTACAACAGATGGGCTATTGAATGTGCGGATCGCATACATCTCGGCATGGTGAAACTAAAAATGGGAATACTTGAAACATACTGGATATACAGTGTGTCCAGGATCGAACTAGCGATAATTTAAGGGAGTGTTCTATAGCTCATTACAAGCAAAAAAAATGCCCTATAAAGGGAGGTCGCCCCCTCACCCCGTCCCCGGTAGAGGGCCCATTGCCGGGCCCGGAGGAGCGCGCGAGACGCCCCCTCCCCGGAGGGGGTGAGGTGACGCCCCCTATTAAGGTGTTGCGGCCCTACCAGCCCGCGAAATTTCGCGGCTTTTTCGCAAATATTAGACTCACTACCACACACTACCACACTACTGTCAGTGTAACATCAAAAATGCATTTAGTTGTTATTTTTTTTTAATTGATAATTAATTGTTTTCATACTGTTTGTGTGCTGCATTGTATGCTACAGCGCCATACTTACAAATCCATGTTTCTGCACCAAGTCCTGCAGCAGGCGACGGGCTCTCAGGCTCTGTTCTCTAAACCGGCTGAAGCTGTGCAGTGTCTGAGCGCATCGCATGCAGAGTGTTTGTCGCAGATTCCCTTGATCGCACAGCTAAAACATGTGCACATAATATTATTATGTAGAACTTTTGCCATTTAGGCTTTCAATAAAACCTCCATGGACTTTTCTAAGATACAAAGAATCCTATGTGTTAAATCTTTCATGATATGAACTATCTCCTATAATGGCCAATCAGTAAATTTTGAATGAGTAATAAACATAACCACACCCACATGTACAACACAAGCTTTTGCCTTAATAATGTTTGAGATAAATTAACTTGTGTTTGTGTAAAGTTTCCCGGCACGGCGGGTCACTTTTGGGATACAGGTGCTTCTTCGGATAGCTCTGTAGCCACAAAGGATATTGCCAGTGGGCCATTCCTCATGGAACCGGGCGGGTCGGCTGGGTTGCGGATAGCCGCTGCCCTACGGGCCCTGGACAAGAGGTCTGACCAGTGACACACTCAACACTGGCCAGGTTCCCTACACCCCCTTCCCATGATCCATGTACCTACGCCCATCCTATCCCTGGGGTTGGAGTGTGGGCTGCGGGACGGTTTACCGCCCCGCGGCTGGCACCCCAGGCCCCGTGAGCACCCTTCTCTTCCCACTCACCAACGTCCCCATCAATAGAACAAACACTACACACCACACCGACTTCTCTTTACGCTTGGCACCTCCCCCTGCCCTGGGGACGGGGGGGGAGCTGAGCATAGAGAAGTCGAAATCACATACAGATACACACATATACACTACTAACACCCCAGTCCAAGGTGTCATACGTACCGTGCCGATGGACCCGTGGCTGAGGGGGTATTCTCAGTCTCAAACGGTGTCTCCTCGAAACCAGGGCGCATCGGGGAGTATTTAGCCCTTCAGGCTTTAAGCGGGGCTCTGAAGTCTGTGACCGTTTAGTTCCCTAGCTACTCGTGGGATTTGTATGGATATAAACGACATATTAAACCTTAACACTACACCATCCACTTCGGATGGACCTAAACAGGAGCGGAGGAGTTCAATTGACTCCGCAACACCTGGTACCCTGCAGGCACAGAGGACATTAGTTGACTCTGCCATACCTGCAACTAGCACTGCCGCTGATGTCCCTATGGGCGACGTAGGACCCAGTAACTCCGGAGCCCAGAAGGACTCAGCAACAGAGCTGGACAAAAAACTAGCATTATACGCCACGCCAGGATACAGAAGACTGAGTGGCGCTGGTAGGAAACGCTTTTGGAAGCTACTGGGAAGAGGCCTAAGCCCTGACGAGGCCCTCTCCCAGGCAGGCAAAACTTGCTCGGCTCAGCCGGCCGGTCGCAAAAACCTGAAAAGGGCCAGACCGGACGACACGTCCCCAAGGGACAAGCCGAGCAAGGCTCCAAGGACGACCACATCACCTGGTGAGCGCGGTCCTAACCCACCCCACAGCTATAGAGATATAGCTGGTGCAACACGGGTTGGCATTCGTAATGCCACACCCATGACAGAGGCTCAAATGCGTCTGGTGCACGACACATTAATCGAAACACTCTTCCTCAGGGGGGAGAGCCTCGACAACAGGGGTGGCGGACCAAAATTTCTTGGTTTCACCCACAAGACAGGCTGGATACTCGTAACCTGTGAGAACCAGAGCAGCAAAGACTGGCTTGTGGGTGAAATCTCAAGATGTAAGCCGTGGCCTGAGGCAAACCTTTCAATAATGGAAGACAGTGAATTGCCCAGGCCGGTAATTGCAACGGTCCTGATTCCGATATCTGAGGTGTCGTCCGTCTCTAGGGCGCTAAATTTAATCAGATATCAGAATGAGGGCCTTTACCCGGAGCACTGGAGAGTTCTACATGAAAAGGCCGATGAGACGGGCACTATTGTGGCCCTCTCTCTAGATGAGGCATCAGTGGAGACTCTCAGGGCTACTGATTTCCGTGTAACCCTAGGATTCAGGAAGATCATCTTCCGAATTAGGGGGGAAAAACAAACCCCTACTTCAGGGGCAACCGCGGCATAATCCAGCAACATAACTGCGATTCCTGGGCCGAGCGGTCTAGGGGGTGCGTCGTCTGGCTCTAATACCAGTATGGATGCGGTCCCTGGGCCGAGCGGGCTGGGAAGCAGGGTAGCTGGATACTCGGGGGTGGCGGCTGCGCCTGTCCCGAGCGGTCAGGAGGGGGGAGCAGCTGGCTCTGATACCAGCAGCGTAACTCCCACTTCCGGTCCGAGCGGGCAGGCGTGCTCGTCCGCCGCGCCGAAAGGTGCTGCGGTTCACCCCGGAAAGAAGACAGACAGGAGGTCGGGCGGGCCTCCTCCCGGTAGAGGACTACAATTCTCGCTAACGGGAGGCGACCATAACCGACCCCCACCTGTCAAGGGGGGAAAAAAGGGGAAGAAGAAGTAATGGCGGACCAAGGGGGGACGGCGAGGGTTCTGCAGGCAAATCTCCACCATGCTGCCGCAGCGGCCGCGATTGTGGAGAAGTGTCTTGTAGAAGGCAAATACAACCTCGCTCTCATTCAAGAACCCTGGGTCTCCGATTCAAAGATTCTAGGCCTAAATACTGGGGGTAAGTTATTATCCAATAGTAACAGTTGTAGGCCTAGAGCATGTATAGTGTTTGGCAAAAACATTAACTTTCTGCCTGTTCCAGAGCTATGTACTGATGATCTGGTAGCGGCCTATGTTAACATCAACGGGTGGGGGGGACGTAAAGTCATTTTCTGCTCAGCGTACCTACCCGGTGATGAAGCAAATCCAGCGGCACAACTACTTCCGGTGGTGGAGTACTCCCGGAAGCACAACGCGGAGCTATTGGTGGGATGCGATGCAAATGCCCATCATGTAACCTGGGGGAGCAGTGACATCAACGATAGAGGTGAGCGTCTTTATGATTTTCTCCTTGCCAACTGCTTCCAGCTCTTAAACACAGGCAACACACCGACCTTCGTTACAAGAGCAAGACAGGAAGTCCTAGACATAACTTTTGCAACCACAAATTTGGCCAGGTACATTGAAAACTGGGAGGTTAGCAACGAGATTTCTATGTCAGACCACAGACACATAAGTTTCGGCTTAAGGTCTTCTCACAACATAGAAACCTTTACCTACAGGGACCCTAGATGCACCTCTTGGGATGAGTATCACAACAATCTCAAGAGCAATTTAGAGTTAGTCCCTAAAAGTATAAGATCTCTCGAGTGTCTTGACTTTGCGGTGGAGGCTGTCACCAGAGGAACTGTAAGTGCTTTTGAGGACAGCTGTCCGCTCAAAGTGAAGACCACGAAGCAGGGAACTCCGTGGTGGAACTCGAGGCTAAAAAGACTTAGAGACAAAACACGGAAACTATTCAATAGAGCCAAAGTCACCAAGGAATGGGACAACTATAGGAAGGCTCTTACTGAATACAGCAAGGAGATTAGGAAGGCTAAGCGAGCCTCATGGAAGAGATTCTGTGAAGAAATTAACAACCTGCCTCAAGGCGCTAGACTTCACAGAACGCTAGCTAAAGCCAAACCCAACCAACTTGGGCTCCTAAAGAATCCGGATGGCTCTTTCACATCAAATGAGAAAGAAACCTTAGAACTATTAGCCAAGACCCACTTTCCAGGAGCGGTCACTAACAACGCTGGAAGCAACGTGGCAACCTCTCCACGCCGCCCTAAACAGGAGGATTGGAAAAGGGCCGCAGTAGTCTTCAGACCTGGTATAGTGGGGTGGGCTATCAGTTCTTTCAACCCAAATAAAACATGTGGTATTGACGGTATTACTCCTCTTCTCCTGCAGAGAGGAGCCCCGCTGCTGATACCTCACCTGGTCAGGATCTTTCGGGCTAGTTACGCCTGGGGATACATACCAGAACAGTGGACCAAGGTCAAGGTCATCTTTATACCAAAAGCCGGGAAAAAGGACTACGCTTTGCCGAAGTCCTTTAGACCCATAAGCCTTTCATCGTTTCTTCTCAAAACGATGGAAAAGGTGCTTGACTGGTATATAAGGGATGTGTTTCTCATCGAGAGACCCATACACATCACCCAGCACGCCTACTGCAAAGGCAGGTCCACAGAAACTGCCCTGCTCAGCCTGGTTGACAGGATTGAAAAGGCGCTGGAAGACAAAGAAATTGCACTCTCTGCTTTCCTGGACATCGAGGGAGCATTCGACAATACTCCAATCCGCACTCTGGTGGGCGGTCTAGCCAACAAGCAGGCCGATGGGACAACCATCAGGTGGGTGGAGGCGATGCTCTCTAATAGGAAAGCCAACATTGAATTAAACAAATTCTCTATTGAGGTGCTCACCACGAGGGGCTGTCCGCAGGGGGGTACTGTCACCACTTCTGTGGACACTCGCAGTGGATGATTTACTGTATAAGATGGCTGACTTGCGCATTGATACTCAGGGATATGCTGATGACCTGGTTATTACTGTGCGGGGTAGATGTCAGGATACCCTCTCCCATGTTATGCAGCGAGCGCTCAACACTGTTGAAAAATGGTGTACAGAGAATGAACTCACAGTAAACGCTGACAAAACTGTGTTAATTCCGTTCACAAGGAAACGAAAGCTGGATAAGCTACGTTCTCCAAAACTGAACAACATCAGCATACCGTTCTCGACCGAGGTCAAATACCTGGGAGTAACTATTGACCAGAAGCTGACCTGGAATCCTCACGTGGACGGTGTGCTTCAAAAAGCAAAGATGGCATTGGGCATTTGCAGTCGGCTAGCAGGTAGCAGATGGGGCATGAAGCCCAAGATAACCTTCTGGCTCTACACAGCCATTGTAAGGCCGATAGTTTGTTATGCCTCGGTGGTCTGGTGTAATAAAGCGACGCAAATAACAACCCAAAATAAACTAGGCAGCCTACAGCGTACGGCCTGTCTACTCATAACAGGAGCCATGGGCACCTCTCCTGGAGCAGCCCTGGAAGCTATCCTAAATCTCACTCCCCTCCATCTTCACATAAAGAAGGAGGCGCGAGCTAGCATGTACAGGCTGACCAGTCAGGGAGAGGTGAGCTGGCTCTCTCAAGCCCTGAGGAACATGCAGAACTCAATACTTGAGGTTCCTGTTTTAGGGATGCCTACGGATGCAATGCCCCTAAAACTTGACTTCAAAAAATTCTACTTGGTGGAGATTCCCAGTAGAGATGACTGGCTTGAAAACCGGGTCTCTTGGAAACCGGGCAGCCTTAAATGGTACACTGACGGCTCCAAGTCAGGCAAAGAAGTAGGATGTGGAATCTATGGAGAGACAACCAAGGTAAAATTATATCGCAACCTGGGTGCTCATGCCTCCATATTCCAGGCAGAAGTTTTCGCCATAATAGACTGTGCTGAAACTTGTCTGCAAAGAGACTACAAAAACAAAACTATATACATCCACTCGGATAGCCAAGCGGCTCTCTCGGCCTTGTCTTCTGAGAAACTTAACTCAAAGCTGGTCGAAAACTGCAGGAAATCGCTGAATGCCCTGGCAGCAAGTAACAGGGTCATTCTAAGGTGGGTTCCCGGTCATACAGGGATCATCGGCAATGAGAAAGCTGATGAACTTGCAAAAACAGGCGCAAAGGGGAAGCAGATAGGCCCTGAACCTGTCTGCGGCATACCCAAAAGCCTGGCGCAATTAACCCTGATGATTGAATGTCGGTTTAATCTAGCCTCGCGCTGGCATAAACTAACAGGTATGGACCATTCAAGGGCACTAATAAAACCCTTCAATGGAAAATCAGCCTCTGAGGCCCTAGCACTCAACAGGAAAAAACTGTGCATCTTAGTAAGGGCGCTTACAGGGCACTGTGGACTCAATCGACACATGTATAACCTGAAGCTAACGGACACAGACATGTGCAGACTCTGCAATGAGGCGGCGGAAACGCCACTGCACATAATCTGTTCCTGCCCAGCTCTGATGCATAAACGTAGCATCATTCTGGGGAAACACATTCTAGACTCTAATGATGCTAAACTTCTTTCAGCCAAGAAGCTGCTGCTGTTCCTGGCGGCAAATACTATTGGCTGGGAGCTATAATTGGCGGCGTCACAATAGATCGAGACGGTCAAAGTGACATCTACAACTACCGCCGAACTGAAAGATACAAGATACAAGATTGTGTAAAGTTTCCTCAGGACTTGTGAAGATTATAATTGATGTGGGTAGAGCCGTGGACTTCTGCTAATAATTTTAAAACATTCCTTTTCTTTCAAAGCCACTTACAAACCAACACAAGTTTGTAGTAAAGGCTGCACAAATTCATAACTTACAGGCTGTCCTGTTAGCAGCTGATACTCTTCTTTATTGTCACTCATCGGCAGCAGTTCGTTGTCAGTGTCCAGGCAAATCACGCACACCTGCAAATGTACTCTTCAGTTATTTCTGCATAATCATACATACCATCACACAATTGTGGCTCAAAAGTAAGAGATTAAGGGACTAAAAGATGTATTATGTGATTTTTTGTGTCTTGAAGGTTGAAATGTTTACATTCAAATATGTATTTGGGTCGTGAATCTAAATTTGTCTGACGGAAACACAAATTATTTTGTTTCAGAAATATAAATTATCAGATAATAAACTATGTATTGATAACTGGCTTTGGTTTTAGATTCATTAGGAAATTGTCATTTTGTGAGATTGGTGGTGACTAGTTATAACCTCACTGAGAAAGATTCACCAACATAAAAGACTAGAACAGTAAGATATCTCTAGCCTTGCAAACCTTATAGAAATTGAACTTCACCATCATAGCAAATTTAGAGTAAGTATCCCAGGAAGTTAGCAGACAGACAACACTTAGCAATAAATGACTTTTTGAAATGTTACCAGCACTGCAGAAGGAAGTACGCCCGGATCAATCTGCTTCAAGCCACCTTCAGCAACATGAATGTCTTTGTTGAAGAAATGCTGCGAGCAGACCACAGCAGAGTCTGGCAGGTGAGTGTCTTGTTTACCGAGGGCTTTGAGCCAAGCAGCGCGGAGATGCTTGTCACTGGGGAACCTGGATGTTAAACAGTTTATGTACAACAAGCAATATGTACTAAGCTATATGTTACTCACTTAAGAAACCAATTCTGAATGATATTCAGAATCAATATATCATATGCTTTAATTTAAAAATAGGCTATTACTGATTTAATTCCTGCTAACAGTACCTATATGGAAGTGTAAGTACACTAGGTAGAGAGGTAGGTACCTCTCTACTTGTTTAACTTATTCAGTATTATTGTATTATGGAAAAGAATGGCTATTTCTTTTCAAACACAGCAATAACAAAGGTTAGCGCTAGATGTTATTTATCCTGATGCATGCCTAGCCCCATTAGTGCTATAGGGACACTTCGTTCTTAAGAAAAACACGAAACTAACCACTATGCTTTACAGGTCTGATCAAAGAGTATATAATCACTACGTTTGGTCTGATGGCGATAACGGGGCAGATAAAAATACTTGTTATACCCATGAAAAGAAATTCCTCTGACTTCCGATGAGGATACGCCGTTGGAATTGTTTTTGCAGAATGGCGCAACACACTCCATGTTCAGGAAGGTCTATCACTTTCTAACACGAAATATTGAGATTTAAACTTGTTAGCAGATATGTTTAACTAAAACACAAATCTAAAAATTATGTTCCAGCATTTCCAGCGTTTCCAGCCTCCAGGTGTTAGAGATGGGTGATAAATCACGTCACGACCAAAAAAACGTTGTTATATCTCTCCTGGATTGATCACTGTGACTTTTTATAAAATATCAATGTGACAAAGTCACGGTTTCACATTTACTCGTTCACTTCATAGAGTTCACCCCATAGAGTAAATACACGATTCACAAGTCACAAGTCAGAGTCACGAGTAGTCACGACGACACGAAACGAGCGGGTTGTGATTTGTGAATACGAATTACGAGTGCGACAGTGACAGCTATTGATTCCCTATTGCTGTCCCGTTCACTTACATAGGTACACACGTCACACACACGCCACCAAATTATTGTGTGACAGTCCTAAGCCTGTAAAAGTGTGAAGGTTGTTTGAAATCAACTATCTCACTATTAGCGGACAGCGGTACAAATAAAAACGTCAGCCGAACAAAAAGCACGGCACGGCATACTTCACTAAATCACTCAAGTGACAAAGTCACGGTGATTTTTCACTGTGATTTTTTTGTAACAGGAACGACAGTCACAGTGACGAGAAAATCACGCTTTTGAACATCTCTACCAGGTGTTAGTAGGTAGTAGTTATGGTAGTAGTTTTGTGGTCTGTGGTTAGTAGTCTAGTTAGTTGTCTATGTTCTCTACATAGACAACTAACTAGTTTTGTGGTCTGTGGTCTTCCAAAACCAAAAGTTTTTTTATTAAGCTAAAATAAGACATATTTCTTTCAAGTTAGAGTAGCTATTCTCTTACAAGCGGTAGCTAGCTAAAGCGGTCTTGGATGGGTCTTGGGCGAGAACAATCGCTCTGGTACTTTGTCCTTGTCTAACATATTGCCAGCTCAACTAAATATTGAGTTTGGTAGAAATGGTAGAAAAAAATACAATACCTACGTAAAATGTTCGGGGGCCTATCTTGACTATTTTTATCTATTATTGTAAATGAAAGAAAGGCAATTTCATAGGTAAAGACCTAATACTTTACTTTACTTTAAGGTATGCACTATGTATAATCATATTTTTTAACCGACTTCAAAAAAAGCAGGAGGTTCTCAATTCGTCGGAATCTTTTTTTTTTTCTATGTATGTTCACCGATTACTCGAAGACGCGTGGACCGATTTGAAAAATTCTTTTTTTGTTTAAAAGGGTATAGTTTCCAGATGGTCCCATTTTAATCAGGTCAGGATCTGATGATGGGATCCTGGTGAAATCGAGGGAACTCTTCAAATTTTATATGGACACTTAAAACTATTTGGGTATTATTTGAAAGAGTAATATTCCTATGGTCATCAGGTCAAGATCTGATCATGGGATCTTGGTGAAATCGAGGGAACTCTTCAAATTTTGCTAGTATACTTGAAGCGAGTTGGGTATTTTTTATAGTTACTGGTGCATTTGCTAGCAGATACTGATTTGATGACTAAAGTCATCAAGTCAGGGTCTGATGATGGGATCGTGGTGAAATCGAGAGAACTCTTCAAATTTTGCTAGTATACTTGAAGCGAGTTGGGTATTTTTTATAGTTACCGGTGCATTTGCTAGCAGATACTGATTTGATGACTAAAGTCATCAAGTCAGGGTCTGATGATGGGATCTTGGTGAAATTGAGGGATTTCTTCAGATTTTATGAACACACCTCAAGCAATTTGGGTATTTTTACAACACCTTGTGCATTTAATTGTTTTCCACTAAAAAGTAAAAAATAAAAATGGGAAATGCTTTCCAAAAAACCAACTTCAAATGCCACTACAAAGAGTGAAATAATTTTTAATGTAGGTAGGTACCTACACAAATTAGAAGTCGGGCGATTGTCTATGACTTCGTCATTTCTTCGCACATCAAGTAAGTAAGAAGGACTATTTAGGGATTGTATGAAACATTGCCCGACTTCGAATTGGTGTAGGTACCTACCTACATTAAAAATTATTTCACTCTTTGTAGTGGCATTTGAAGTTCGTTTTTGGGAAAGCATTTCCCATTTTTATTATTCTGTACCTAGCGCGCATGGGTAGCGAGTAGGGATGTGACATGAATGGAAAATAATCGATTTAATAAAAATCGATTTTATTTTATTAAATATTAATCGATTTGTCAATAATCGATTTTAATGAAAATAAATAATCGATTTTTTCGAAAAAATCGATTTTTTTCTATTATTTAAAATCCTCCACGCTTTTCATATTCCAATAATAAACCTAAGAGATTCATTTTAAAAATTAAATAAACTAATATGAATAAAAAAATAAACATTTCAAAACTTAAAATCATAGCAATTAATATTCTTTTAAACTTTCTAGGTGTCGCGACGTTTCGCGAATTATATAGTTTATTGGTCTACATAAAATGCCAAAATGCACAACCAACCCAAATCGAAGATATTGGTCTGTAATAGTCGTGCTTAGACTAACCATAAACTAACGCCCTCTCCTTTGATATGTACATATTGTAACTCTTTGACCTAACCACAAGACTTTATGTCACGTGATACCTAGATTCGTGTTACTTCGTGCTATTTCGTAGTTTACGAATAGCCATTTCACTGCCTCGTTGACATCTTATAAATAACGAGGCGTTCCCACATGTCGTTCTTACACGGTCAGTTTCCAAGCACGCCGGACGTAATCCGGGTGTGCTGAAGAAAGCATAGTTATGTGTGATTATTTCCTGGTGAGTGCTAGACTGTAATTATCATTATTTAGCATGTATTATCTAAGAATCCAGCTCCCTTAGGAGGTTAATAACCATACTCGCCCCCACGCCATACGGGTATGCCCCCCTTGAGATTAGGCCTACACTTGTGCACGGGAACCAATAGGGAGTCACCTCTCAAATCCTCAATACTACTAGCGTGCTGGTGACTCAGTGAAGCCACAACAAAATCCCACGCGTGGTGGTAACCGTTGCGTGATACTAAGAAGGGTCGCACCAAAGTTAACCAAAGCAAAAGGACGTGCGCGAACTCAGGAGGCCCACTCAAATGCCACGCAACCGGGCCTCCTAAACAGGCGTAGCGCTGGTAAAAAGGCCATCCCCAATAAAAAGATTGGGGACGAAGTCTCAAGGGAAAGTCATTCATAGTCGAGCACTCTTGACCGGTGAATGTCGCTTGGGGCGACATTCAATCGGTCCTCATTATAAATTGCAGATGACGCGGACGCCCGGCTTCTTCTCCCGTGTGGACAGTAAACAAACCGCAGCGACACATCGGCAGGCAACAAGGGAGAGATCAACAAGTAAGCAGTTTGACGGCCGGCTCTGTGCCCTCGCTCGAAACCAAATTAAAGGGCTGGTCGCCACACTAGGTAAGGAATAATAAAACCAAAAATCATTATTGATACAAATTCTCAGTATCATTAAACGTTTTATTATAATACTAGCTGTTGCCCGCGGCTCCGCCCACGTGCAGTTCGTTTTTTTTTTTGCAAAAATGTATCCCGTGGAATTTCTTAATTTTTCCCAAGATTTCCCGTACAAAATGAGTGGTCCTTGGGTTCGATGGACCCGTAAAGGAGTCTTCTTCCAATCTCTCCTGTCAACGTGCTATCTTCTTTTACACAATTTACCTATATCTTCTTTGGTCTTCCTCTACTTATACACTCTGTCGAAATCGCTTATGTTACTCAATTCGCATGGAGTAAGATAGAGTGGGGCGTGTCATCGTGTATTGTAATATCTATACTAACCAAACTTATCTTATTCTGAGATGATACCAACGCCCAGATATTGTAATTAAGCATTCTGATGCGCTACTGTGTACGTAGCAACCCGTTCCTGCTACGTACGGGTTATCTTGTATAGTTATACCAAGTTGCACGATCAAAAGGACGATTTAAACTGTCGATATTTCGACCCCGTTTTGATTGTGCTACGGAGATAAGTAGCTATAGGTTTTTTTAAACATCCTACGGGTGCTCTCAAATTTTTCAGGATGAAAAGTATCTTAAATGTTGACCGGGCATATATATATAAAGTAGGATCATAAAATTTCATTAAAATCCGTTACTTGAAAGACGCCTGCTAACTGTTTTTGTAATGTTTTCTTTCCCGCGGGAACTCGATTGGATTAATAAGTTTTACTATATATAGATATTGTTAAAAAGGCAACATAAGGTATCAGCATAACCAATTTTACTAAATTAAGTTCATTAGTTGTTGTTTACAAAGCTGTTAAATTTATTGCAGTTTTTTAACTATCCCACGGGAACTCTTTATTTTACCGGGATGAAAAGTATCCTATATACCTACCGGGATGAAAAGTATCCTATATACCAGGGACATAGGCTACCACCACACAAAATTTCATTGGAATCGGTCCAGCCGTTCCAAAGATTAGCCCGTACAAACAGACAGACAAACAGACAAACAACAGATTTATTATATGTATTGATGATTGATGATTGATGATAAATTAAATGAGCTTATGAATGTTAATATTTTAATGCATGTAATGAAATGAGTGACATTTCATTCATTTGAATTTGCCGCGCTTCGCGTATCAGCTGTCGCGTATCTATGATATTGATCTGTGTCGATGATTTAAAATGGCGAGGGACGCTGAAATTGTTGTGTGCATTTTTGTCGTAATAAAAACTCATAGAAAGAATGTGATTGAGGACTCGAGATATAGTGAACTTTAAATGTCGTTTCTTTGTTATTTCAGGTGAGATAGAAGTGTAATTGTCGTAACTTGATAATAACTAGATAATTGTAAAATAAAACAAAACTTGTAATAAAACAAAACTTTGTTATTTCAGGGAAACAATTTGTGTTTAATTTTGGAGATCCTCAATGTCTTATAAAACGACATTTTTGTGAACTAAAAGAAGATGGACCGGCTTCAATTTGAGTTTACAATAATAGCCTCAAATGATGGCAAATCAAATGTATTAGCTATAACCTCAATATCTACTGAAGAAGGAAAATGTTATGTTTTACCCGAGGAACTGAAGCCGGTGAGTCATCATACATATATTGTTAAAACGAACACTTTCACAAAAGTAAAAAATAGCATTAAAAAAAGACACCAGAGTAGAAAAGTATGGATAAAGTTGGATGAAAATCTAAAGAAGACATATGTAGATGAGGAAGGTAATATGCAATTTTTAGATCAATATTTAGATGAAGTGAGCACAACACAAGCAAAGGACAAAAATGACACTTTGCAACAAATCTTGGAACAATTAATAGAAACTACAACTAAGAAAGAAAGTCAACATAACTTAAAACATATCTCAGAAAAATTTATTATTGAAAAATTCACAAGCAAAAATCCTAATGCGATGCAATGGATAGAAATTTTTGAAAAAGAGTGTGCGCGCTTTAATATAACAAAAGATGAGACAAAAATAGATATTTTGAGGTTATTTTTAGATAAACCTTGTTTGGATTGGTATAGCTCGATGATCATAAAACTAACAATAAATTCTGAATGGAGTGAATGGAAAGACTTTTTTTTTAGAAACTTTTAAAAACCAAGGATGGGACATAGTCACATATGCTCTCGCATTTAGGTATAAAGAAGGACAGTTAATTGATTATGCCATAAAAAAAGAACGGCTTTTATTAGATATAAACAAATCTATAGATTCCAAAACAATGATAGATCTTATTGCAACTGGTTTACCTGGATTTATCTTAAATAAGTTAAACAGGGATGAACTCAACAACACTACTGACTTGTTCAACGAGATAAGAAAATATGAAGGCACGATGTATAAGAAAAACTCAACTAACATAAAGAGCAGTACATTTTATAATAAAAATAAAACTTATGAGAAGAAGTCATGTAAGACTTGTGAGTCTTTGGACAAAGGGATTAGATATCATCCGGAGGAGTCATGTTGGTTCAAGAAAAATAAAAATGAACCTGAAAAAGATCTTAAAACTAAAAATGTAAACAATAACTCCATAATTGAAGTAGACATAAATACTGAGAAAAAAAACTAGTAAGCACACCATTAATCAAAATCAAGCTTTTATTAGAAAATAAACTAGAAGTGAGTGGTATTTATGATTCAGGCTCACAGATTTCTATAATAAATTCAAGATTAATAAAAGTAAAAGAAAAAAAAGATGATGTGAACATAGCATACATGAGAACGGTTAATGGTGTGAAGAAGATGGATGGCTTGATAACAATAAAAATTAAAATATTTGATTTAGAAGAAGAGGTGGATGTATACATAGTAGAAAATGAAGATTTTGATGATTTCATAATCGGATTAGATATGATAAAGAAATTCAGATTAACCCAAAATGAGAACTTGCAGATAGAACAAAAGAAAATAACAAATAAAATAGACAGGATGTCTAAAGATAACAGAAATGAAGATAATAATATAAAAAAATATACAGTAAATTTCAATGAACACATAGAAACAGAGGAATTTATAAGTATGACAGACCATTTAGATAATCAAAAGAAAATTGAGATAGAGAAAATTATAAAGGAATATAAAACAATATTTGCTAAGAACAAGTATGATATAGGTTCAGTTAAAGATTATGAAGCTCGCATAGATTTACAAGTAAATAAATATTGTAGTAAAAGACCATACAGATGTACAATACAAGATAGATTAGAAATTGAAGAGCAAATATCGATGTTACTAAAGAACAATTTAATAGAAGAATCATACAGTCCTTTCGCTGCTCCAGTGACATTGGCGTTTAAAAAAGGTGAAAATAGAAAATCCCGTTTATGTGTAGATTTCAGAGAGTTAAACAAAATAGTTATACCACAAGCTCAACCATTTCCTTTGATAGATGATCTAATTATTAAAACTAGAAATTGCAAGTATTTTACTACACTAGATATAAACTCAGCATTTTGGGCAATACCATTACGGGTGGAAGACAGAAGTAAAACAGGATTTGTCACACAAGATGGCCACTTCCAGTGGACCTGCCTCCCTTTTGGCTTGAAAACATCACCAGCAATTTTCCAGAGAATCTTAAGCAATATTCTAAGAAAACACAATCTCACAGGATACTCTGTTAACTATATCGATGATATTTTGATATACTCGTCTACCTTTGAAGAACATATAAGGCACATTAGAAATGTATTAGAGGCAATAATTAAAGAAGGCTTTAGACTGAAGTTTAAGAAATGTACCTTTGCTTCAGACTCAGTAAAATACCTCGGCCATATAATTCAGAACAATTCAGTAAGACCACTAAAAGACAATTTGATTTCAATAAGGAACTTTCCAACTCCTAAGACGCAAAAGAACATCAGACAATTTTTGGGAAAAATAAACTTCTACCATGACTATATACCAAGAAGTGCAATTATTTTAGATCCATTACACAATTTATTACGAAAAAACGAGAAATTTGTATGGTCAGAGAAATGTGAAGAAGCATTCAATCTGATAAAAAGATATTTATGTTCGCAACCGGTCTTGGAAATATTCGACAAAGACTTACCAATCAAAATCTTTACCGATGCATCTTTGGAGGGCATTGGAGCAATATTAAAACAGACACAACTAGATGGTAAAGACAAACCGGTGGCATATTTCTCAAAAAAATTGAATGAACATCAAAAACGGAAAAAGGCTATATATTTAGAATGTCTTGCTATGAAAGAAGCTGTTAAATATTGGCAGCACTGGCTCATCGGAAAACAATTCACCATTTACTCAGATCACAAACCTCTAGAGAACATGAACATTAAATGCAGGACAGATGAAGAATTGGGTGATCTCACATACTACCTATCTCAGTATGACTTTACCGTAAAATATATACCTGGTAAAGAAAATGTAGAAGCAGACTGTTTGAGCCGAAACCCTGTATTAGAACCAGAAGATAACAGAGAGGAAACATTGAGAATAGTTAATTTAATACAAATAAAAGATATAGTTGGAGACCAAGAGAAAAATGAAACAATAAGAGAAAAGAAACAAAATTTAATACTAAAAAATAATATCTATTATAAAAAAATAAAGAAACAGGAAAAGATTATCCTCTCAGAAGAATTTAGTAAAAAACTTATAAAAAAGGTGCATGAAGATTTATGCCATATTGGGATCAGACAACTGCAGAAAAAAATAAGTTCAATATATACGGCTATAAACCTAACAAAAAATATCATAAATATTTGTAAAACATGTGAAATATGCATAAAAAATAAATCAAGATGTCAAAAAAAAATTGGATTACTGTCACAACTGGGACCAGCCACCAAACCATTTGAAATAATGTCAATGGATACTATTGGTGGATTTGGAGGATCTAGGTCTACAAAGAAATATCTACACCTTTTAGTAGATCACTACACAAGATATGCATTTATTGCGACTTCGAAAACCCAGAATGCATGTGACTTTATAAATTTAACAAAGAAAGTACTAGAGACAGATGAGATTGGAATTATCCTGACAGATCAATATCCGGGCATAAATTCAAGAGAATTTAAACAATTTTTGCAGGAAAATAATATTAAACTAATTTTTACAGCCGTGAATACACCATTCTCGAACGGCTTGAATGAAAGATTAAACCAAACAATAGTAAATAAAATAAGGTGTAAAATGAATGAGAAAAATAATAAGAGAACATGGACAACACTGGCAAGAGAATGTATACAAAAATATAATGAAACAGAACACTCCGTTACAGGTTTTGCACCAAAATATTTACTGGATGGTACAAATGTCAGTATTCTACCAAATGAATTCAAAACGATGGAAAAGGAAGACAAGTGGATTGCTGATAGAAGATTGGCATTAGAGAATACAATAAAATCTCATGAGTATAACAAGAAAATATTTGATAGAAATAGAAAAATGCAAGAATTTAATGTAGGAGACAGTGTATATGTAGAAAATGGAAATAGACTGAATAGAAAGAAATTAGACGAATTAAAAATAGGCCCTTTCAAGATAATAGAGAAAATATCGAATTCCATTTATAGGATTGATACAGGCAACAGAAAAACAGAATCAACATTATTTCATATAACAAAATTGCAACCTGTCATAACAGAGGCTGAAGAAGATGAAGGAGATGATAATGAATATGAAGATGACTTATAAGTACATTTTACAGATATATTGCTTAGAATTTTCGCTCTTAGGGGGGGAGATGTAATGAAATGAGTGACATTTCATTCATTTGAATTTGCCGCGCTTCGCGTATCAGCTGTCGCGTATCTATGATATTGATCTGTGTCGATGATTTAAAATGGCGAGGGACGCTGAAATTGTTGTGTGCATTTTTGTCGTAATAAAAACTCATAGAAAGAATGTGATTGAGGACTCGAGATATAGTGAACTTTAAATGTCGTTTCTTTGTTATTTCAGGTGAGATAGAAGTGTAATTGTCGTAACTTGATAATAACTAGATAATTGTAAAATAAAACAAAACTTGTAATAAAACAAAACTTTGTTATTTCAGGGAAACAATTTGTGTTTAATTTTGGAGATCCTCAATGTCTTATATGCATTTTCTTGTAATTTACGTAAAAACGTTTTATACATATTACTAGCTAGATTGCTCAGTCCGATAACCTAGGTATTAAACTAAATTAAAACTTACACTTCTGAACGAACACTTATTTCAATGCAACTTGTACTTTATCTTTGTCGCAATCATAGATCGAACACAGACTTCTAACAGTACAAGAAAAGCGCCATTCCTTGAGGAGTTTTTGAACTAAAAGCTCCATACTGTGGAAAAATGTTCTAACTTAAAACGCCCTGTCGCCGTCATAACTACAGATGGCACCGTTTTTTATTTACTTACTTGCAAATAATGCTTCGAGTTTTGTCATTCGGCGCATAGATAGTGCTATTTATGAAAATCGATTTAATCACGTAATTTATTAATCGATTTATTAAAAATCGATTAATATGGCTTTGAAAATCGATTATAAAAAATCGATTATACGAAAATAATAATCGATTAAAAGAAAAATCGATTATTTTTTAACATCCCTAGTAGCAAGTAGCGCGTTTTATCGCGTAGTACGTACCTAGTAGGTAGGTAGGTAACCTAATATAGTGATCTGAGGTAGTGCAGCGCTGCAAATGATTGCGTCATTCGCAGCACGCAGACCGCAGTCATTATCTGTGTTCGTAACTCGTAACTTCGTAAGCTTGCGAGTGGGACTTCCCCTTAGCTGTGCCGTGTGCGCAATGTGTATTGTGTTCAGTTTTGTGAAAACAACGAGCTATGAAAAGTACATCAAATGTCAAAAACATAAACAGACTGAAGGAAAGGATCAAAAACTCCGCTAGGACTTAGGAGTAATAATGTTCTGACTTCTGTGCAAAAAGTTCCCAACTTTGCGAACGAAAAGAAATAATAATATTTGCAGTGTTTGTGTAATACCTATACAACAGTATTATTAATTATTGTTTTAACGTCATTTTGCACAATTATTACTGTCTAAAAATGTTGCGTTCAGACGCTAAAGTGAGAGATATGAATAATCTATTTGAAAACATAAATTCTTTGAATCTTGAAGCGATATTAAAGATACAGCAAGACGTAGACCCATACGACACGACTTGTTTAGTGTTTCTGTTGTACGACGTTCCAGACACGGCACTCCAGCGGCTCATAGTTTATCAGAGAGTATCCAAAGATGTAGACGGCAATAACATGAACTTACTCTATGACTGGGCTCTTTCTGCACAATCTCGGCCAACTTGGAGGTATGAATTCTTAGAAGCTCTTTGCATATGTCGTCTCTATCATGTTATCAGGAAGCTCGGATTCAACGTATCGAATGTGAAGAAACACTACCTACCAGAAAATGTTTATGTCAACATCTACATTGATCCCGTCAAAAAAGTTTTATACAGGCTCTGTGAAAGCATGACATCAGAGAATTTATCAAAATTAAAAAGAACATTAATCTCATACAAGATAGATGTGTTCGAACATGAGACGTGTGAAGCTGTATTCTTGGAGCTCATGTGTAAAAAGTTCATAAAACTGGGACAGTACAACAAAGAAAGGAAAGTGTACACTACGTCATATGACTTAGAAGAGCTAATAAAAATTATTGAAAACTTTGGAACTCTTAGTAAGTTTGCAACAATACTTAGGGAAATACAAAACCAGACCGATAATCACAATGGTTCTGGTGATTCAAAAGCTTCTGGAAGTCCTTCAAGCAAACAGAACTTAAATGATTCAAACAGCCAATCTGGTAAAGATAAAGAAAGTTTTGACGACATATTTAAGCTCCTCAATGAACTACACATGGAAGATGTACCTATTCCCAACTTGAAGTCAGACACAAGAATCATAAGAAAAGATGCTTATGTAATCAAGAATAAAAACCGTCTGGGGGTATGTTGTATAATCAACGAGGAGAATTTTTATCCTTCAAAAGATAGTATTGATCAGAGGGATAAGCTAAATCTAGAAGATCGTTTAGGTTCCTCAAAGGATCTATATTGTTTGGAAAGGACCATGTCGTCTTTGAAATTTGAAATAAAAAGTAAATCTAACTTGGACCATAAGGAATTTATTCAATTTATTAAAGATGTCATACGTAATGATGTTAAGCCTGAGGACAGTGTTTTTATGCTGTGCATATTATCACATGGAGTAAGGGGTCATATATATGCAGCAGATTCAGTGAAAATAAAAGTTGAAGACATTCAGAAAATGTTAGACTCTGATGAAGCTAAGAACCTTCATGGAATCCCAAAAGTATTGATACTTCAAGCGTGCCAAGTTGACGAGGAACTGGGGTCGAGCAACAAACTAGTAGCAGATGGACCAAAGTCCAGTTACTATTTGAAGAAATCTCATTTTCTCATATGTTGGGCTACTGCACCAGAGTATGAGGCATACAGAGATGAAAGCAAAGGTTCATTGTTTATTCAGTGCCTGTGTCTTAATATGAAAAAGGAAACAAATGAACATTTATCAGATATATTCACTAAAGTAACAAATCGTGTAACTGCACTATGCACAAAGCTACAAAAAGCTCAAGTGCCAATATGTGAGACGACTTTGATGAAAAAGCTATATCTTCATGTGCCTGAATAATAAAATTCAATTAGTGCATTTTTACACACAATAATCAAATACTAGGTTTTCCCAGCTGGTACAAAGACCAATATTTACATATTTTGTCAACTTAGCTGGTCCTCTACTGACCTCTTGAAGTCTGTGTCTCCTCTTGGAATTAGAACCTCTGATCCTCTTCTAATTAACTATGTACTTATGTACAATAAGGGGTTTGATTGCGGAAGAAAAATATATTGTTTTCATAAATGCTAGCGAATTCTGCACCGCAATTGGCTGATGCAAATCAGGAACTCAATCAGCAGACAGAATGAGTAAACAATTACTTTTTCTTGACAATATAGGGGAAGATCTTGCATAGTTTATTCATATCTTTACATAACTTAATGTTAAGGTTTGCCTGTGATAATGGTTGCAATTCTATTTCTATCCCTTTGGCAATAGTATCTGTGGAATGGGATAACTCTAGACTTACCCTTTATAGTGCTACACCTTTCCAACTATCACCTAGTGAGGTAATTTTAGCTGTTTAAGTTAGAGACAGAACTTAAGAAGTTGCTACCATTACTTTAATTAAATTATATCAAATTAGTTTTTGTAGCAGCCATATAAGAAATATGAAATTTTATTTTTACTTTCTATGGTGTTTAAGCATAATAATTAATTATTTATAGGAGATTGTTGCAATATTATATTATGGAATTAATTTTGTTTTAAGTATAATACACAAAATTATTTTTGTAATAAATTTATTTAACCAATACTTTCAATGTTAATTTTGACATCTGTTTTTGTGAAATCCATTACAGCAGCTTCCAATGCTTTTCGTTCTTCGTCTGTCTTTAGTGTTGACCACATTGAGTCCAAATATGATCTTTGGTGTTTTTGTATGAACTTAAAACTATGCTTCAAAGTGGCTCCAACATGAAGTGTCCTTAAGCTGACATCTAGTTTATCTATTTTAGTAATAAAAGGTAAACTGCTTGTCACAAATCTATGTGGTCCATGCCTCGATCTGATGATTGCTATTCTTGTATTTTCATTGCAATATTTTGTTAGGAGACCAGTTTTTACAGCTGCAATTCCAAAATCCCCATGAAGTAGCTGTATTTTTTCTACTAATGTATCATGAAATATTCTTGATTTCAACATCAATGGCTTATGTTCAGGAACAGAGGGAGCTAATATTTCAACTGTAACATACCTGAAAGATAAAATGGTAGTCAACAAATTAAATTTATCCTGGAGAATTTTCTCTACTTTGAAGTAGTGGGAAAGTTATCTTTATTCAAAATTACCTGTTTTTAAAACGAACCATAGTTGAATTAGAAGTAAACAACTAGAACAAGGAAAGGGAGTCGAGGCTTAAGCATACATTAACATTCTTAGTCTTGATGAATATATATTATTGCATTATGATTCTATTGAATATTCTAATCAATATTTTATAATTCAACTATTTCATATAAAAAATGTAAGTCCTGATTTATTTATAACCTCAAAAATGGTTTATAATTTATAACATAGACACAGATTACATATTTATCCATGCAGATTGCAGATTAGTAATCAATATCACTGGCCACTGGGTTTATAACAAAGAGCTTAATACATAGAGAAACAAACCTCATTCAAATACGTCTAAATACGTGTAACCACTTTTAAAATGTGACGACGTAGCTTTCAAAACATCTAAACATTGGAAGGTAAACAGGTAAACATATATCTGTCTCACTTACACAAGTCACTAAAACAATTCCGTCGCTTAAAAAAACAAAGACCGCAATATAATCATACAATAGCGCGGGATGGGGATGCCCACCTATGCGAAATTTTACCCAATTTTTGAAGCAAAATAATGCGGCAATTAAAATTACTTTGAAATAATTTAAATAATTAAAATATTTGAAGAATTGCTTAAGACGAATGGTAAAGCAAAATGCGTTTTTAGACGTCTTTTAGGCGATGTTTTTCAGCTAAATTACAGATTAGAGAACTACAGCAATTTTGTGTTATTATAAAGCGTATCTTGAAGTATCTTGTTGTGTTCGATATTTTTGGTGATCTTTACTCACTAATCAGAAAATACAATTTAGAAAGTGCTATGACTTGCGTAAGATGAATATCTTAAGATGGATTTTTTTTTCGTTTGGCTAATCCGTTTATCATGAATCTTTGCATACATGTTTCTTTATTTTGTATCTTGTTATCCAAGTTCCATTTGTGACAAACAGTATTGCAAAATAGAAGTTATATCATAAAAGCTCTTTGGTGCCTACTGTAAATCAAACTCCACTAATAAAGTATTTGCTCACAAAATTAATCAGGCGTTTAGTTACGGATGCAACGTTGCCAGTTCGGCGCAACTCATGCCGCGTTGCCGTTCCGCGCACAGGCATTTTGGCAGTGCGCGCGTGTGTTATGATTTGACATCACAGAGTATTTTTTGTACATTTTGACATTTTGGTACCGTTGTACTGTGTACATGTCGATTGTTGTGTGACTAGGGTTCGATTTCGAAAAAAAGTGAAAAATATATTATTTCTTCTTTTGGTGAGCTGTGCAAATGTGAAATAAGGTGAAAACTAAAAATTTTATGTAAATAAAGAAATATTGTGTTCATGATTTTACGAGTTAAATTTACATATAAGTACTTTTGTTGGCAAACCGCAAACCTAACTTTGTTTTCGGCGGATTATTGTTATTAGCAAAAAAAGTATAATAGTTAGACGGTTGAATTTATTTTTCCTGTAAAATATACGTTAACTTCTATTGATCATATTTATTTCAGATTTTTCGAATGCTAAACTTCGGAGATAAGGGGGGGGAACGGTATTTTTTTCGACAGTTTGCCCAATAAATCAAAAACTATCAGGCATAAAAATAAATAAAAATTGGTTTTAGGATATACAAGTAACGCCCTTTCATATGATACCCCACTCAATATTGTTATCTCATTTTGAAATTTCGGCGACCCGGTTTTCCCCCTTTTTAAAGAAAAATAAAAACAATTTTCAAATTTTTACGATTGCTATAACGTCGCGTCACTATTATCTATTACTATTCTAAATTTCAGATCGATAGCTTGAATAGTTACTGAAATAATCGAGTGTGACAGACGGACGGACGGACGGACGGACGGAGAAAGTCTCACCATAAGGGTTCCATTTTTACCAAATTGGTATGGAACCCTAAAAACGAACATGTCAAGAAATCTAATTGCCTTACCCCGACACCACGCAGGCTTGTTTGTCCTACCCCTAGAGTGTTTTTTTTTAAACCGGAGGCGCGGAGGGAGTGCATCCCCCGGGCGAGCCGGAGCGGCCGAGGCTGGTCGCCGAAGGCGACCAGCACGCCGGGGCTGCGGAGATGAGTGTGGGTCATGGGTGCCTGTGCTTTGCTACGCAAGGGCGAAGAGGCTGCACTTCCCGCAGCGCCGGAGACGTCACAATTCCGAATTGGTCCCTATTTTAGAGCTATCTGTCAAAGTAATTATTTAAGTTATCATAATTAACCTCAAAATTTTTGAACTTTAAATATTTATTTCTCGAAAACTATTAAGATTCTACGGGTTTGGCTTGGGGGGATAGACCCCCCCACTCCACCCTCCCCTTTACCTCCCTCCCACCCCCCTCCGCTACGGGTCACCAACTAAAGACCACCCTGTTTTTTAATCAAAGTTTTGTAATATTTGCTTTTTTGTATAAATATAACCTAGCTAGATATATTTATCGCCCCCGAAACCACCCCCAGTCCAAATTTCATGAAATCGTTTGAGCCGTATTCAAGATACATATAATACGGGTCATACATGTTATAGGGGTTAAACGGGGATAAAATAACGGGGATAAAATAAAAATAAGGTAGGTATTCTATGTATATTTATTTACAATTCGAAAAAAAATGTAGGTATTCTCTTCGTTATTACTCTGTCTGCCCAACTCGAATAAATCGCTAAATGCGCCATCTAGCGGTAAGACAACCGAATGCAGTTGCACGCTACATTGAACTACTAATCATAAATAGATGGCGGTAGCTCCGCGTCCAAATGCCCAAGGTCATTTGCTTGACCATTCGTCTTAATGGATGTTTTAAACGTCTATAATTAATGAAATAACTAAGACATTATATTTTTTTATATTTTTTATTAAAAATGTATATCTATTTACATCTATATACAAAGGACATCACTCCTTTTTAGGGTTCCATACCAAAATGGTAAAAATGGGACCCCTTATGGTGAGACTTTCTCCACCCGTCCGTCCGTCCGTCCGTCTGTCACACTCGATTATTTCACTAACTACTAAAGCTATCGACCTGAAATTTGGAATAGTTATAGGAAATTGCGACGCGCCGTCAGCGCAATCTAAAAAAATTTAAAATATTTTTTATTTTTATTTAAAAAGGGGGGGAAACCGGGTCGTCGAAATTTCAAAATGAGATAATAATATTGAGTGGGGTATCACATGAAAGGGCGTCACTTGTGTATTCTAAACCCAATTTTTATTTATTTTTATGCCTGATAGTTTTTGATTTATTGGGCAAACTGTCGAAAAAAATACCGTTCCCCTTATCTCCGAAGTTTACCAATCGAAAAATCTGAAATAATTACGATCAATAGGAGTTAACGTATATTTTACAGGACAAATAAAATCAACTCGCTTACTAATATATTTTTTGTGATATTAACAATAAACCTCTAAAAACAAAGCTAAGTTTGCGGTTCGCCAACAAAAGTACCTACTTGTATAAATTATACTCGTAAATTCAAGGGACAATAGTGATTCTTTTAACGTTTTACGTCTTTGATAGTATGGAACCCTCGGTGCGCGAGTCCGACTCGCACTTGACCGGTTATTATTATAAAGAGTAGTGTAGTAATGCAGTTAATCTGCTATATTTCACTTTCATAACTTAAAAACGTCGCGGTCGTCTGAACTACATAGAAGTATTTGGTCTGAAATGGGAAAGGTAAGTACTCATCGGCAATGCTCCACGAACGGGTTATAGAAGAGACTCGTAGAAGAGCTAGTTGAATTCCAGACCCACTGTTTATTTGCATTGTCAATTTGATACAAATCATTTAACGCATAAAACCATTACTTACAGTTAGCAATGGAATTGCTTCATTTGACAAATAAACAAGACCATTTTCGGTTTTTGGGCCTAGTTTGTCTTGATCACTGAAGTGCTTAGAACAAATGATGCTATGTTTAGAAGGTAGCCAGTCAGTCTCTTTTCTTAGTAATCGGATTAATTTCACCCACTTTTTACGGCGTTCTGCATCTTTAGGCACTCTGCAACGTTGTGATTATTATTATTAAAATCTTAAAACAAAATCTCTTACTCCATACTCAATTAAAAATTCTCCCATAAATGTGGGAAACTAAAACTAAGTTTTACATGGTAACACTAAACCAATTTTTTTTTCTATTAATTTTATTTTCACTATATTTCTTAAATTTCGTTTTTTTATTGATACAGCTGAGAAATAATAAACTTGCTTGTGGAACGTTATTCCAGTTGATTTGTTGTGGGTTTGTGTTCTTGAATTGCACTCTTTTACTATACATTTACCCATTTTGAAATTATTTTTTCTCGCGCGTCACTCGTTTCAGCTCGTTTAGCGTCACATCGAACAGTGAACTGACGTTAGCTACAAGTATGTCTGTGGACCATCCTATATTGGCAACGCTTCGGCGCGATAATTACAGATCTTGTGTATATTAAATCAATGGTTTATAACATCACAGACTACCTACAATATAGTCTGCTTGGGAGAAAAGGGCGGGAAACTTCGGACACGGCGGACGCGGTTTTTTTCGTTTCTGTTTTTCTTTTAATTTGATATCTTATTTAGAAAAGGATTGGTGTTGTTTATATTATAAATAGTGTATTATAAGTGTATATTCATAGTAGTTAGCTGTATATATAGGTAAGTTGTAGAAAATATAGTTTATTAGCACTCTAACTCATGGAGGAGCCCCCTGATCCTGGGGGAACAATTCCTCCAGGATCAGTAAATATACCACATATTCCATCTAAGATGGACATATTAATTTCGGCGGTCGAGTCGTCAATGGATACTGATACTTCTATTAAATCTAATATCGACCAAACACTCAAAAGAAAAATATTTTCACGCGTATGTGTGGCATGTAATAAGCGAAAGAAAAAAACAAAAACACCCGATGGAAAAGCAAGGTATAATTGTGATTGCAAGTGCGATGCAAAAACCAATCTTGAAAATCCACTTAACACAACTAATGATCAAATTTCAAATGTAACCCCAAATCCTAATACTACAACTCGAGTGCCGGTTGGTCGTGCTCAATATCAAGTCTCTGATAATGCCCCATTTATTGTTCATGTTCAAAAAGAAGGTGAAGTTGATAGCACTACATCACTGCACCCTATAACATTTGGCCGCTTTTTAAAACAAAATAATTTAGTTGGTATTGTGAATGGTAGTCTCAAACGAGTTGGCAGGAATAGAATAAGCATATCGTTTTCTTCGTACATAGATGCTAATAACTTTTTACAAAACAAAAATCTTGAAACAGCCAAATTCAAAGCATTTATCCCGACGTTTAATGTTACTCGCATGGGTGTAGTGAAAGGTGTACCTCTTGATTGGTCTGACGATGAGGTTTTGTCAAGCATGACTGTGCCACTTGGTTGTGGACCAATAATTAAAATTAGGCGTATTAAAAGAAAAGTAATTGTAAATAATGCAAGTCAATTTATTAATACTGGAACAGTAATTATTACTTTTGACGGACAAGTACTACCTACCAGAGTTTACATGTGTTACACTGCTTTGCCAGTTGAATTGTACATCTATCCAACAGTGCAGTGCTACCAATGTTGCCGTTTTGGCCATGTAAAAAATCAATGCCGATCATTGCCAAAATGTTACAAGTGTGGGCAAGGCCATTCTGGGGACACTTGTCAGGTAGAAGAGGAGGATTACCGGTGCTGTTTATGCAAAGGTTCACACCAAGCTGTGAATAAGAAATGTTTAGAACATAGTAGGCAGAGAGCAATAAAAGAAACTATGAGCAAAAGCTGCATTTCATATATGGAAGCTATTAAAATGCATCCACCTGTTTCAAAATTATCTTATGCAGAAGCTTTATTTTCAACACCCATGTCTTCATCCTCAAAATATAATCCGTCTACTTCAGATTCTAATCCAGCTACTTCCAATTCTGTTTCACAGTCATATAAAAAAACTGTGTTTGCAAAGCCAAGATCTCCCGCAAAGCTGAGCAAAGGATATGACCGCTTTGCTCACTCAAATATAATAAAAGATCCTGTGTTACCTGCAGGAAAACCAATTAATAACAATCATAATGAAAACACTATGAAAATTGCTGATATAATTAAATTTCTCATCCAATTACTATCACAATCAAATTTAGTTTCACCGTCCCACGTCGCCTCAGTAATAGAAGCATTATGCCAAATTCAAAATATTAATAATGGATCACAAAGCCAGAGTGGTTCAATGGAATTGCCTAAGTCTCAACATTAGGAAACCTGACCTAATTCAATTAATAAATAATCAAGATCCTTTTCTCATCTGTCTCCAAGAGACATGGTTGAGAAAGGAATCATTGTTTAAAATGCCAGGGTTTGTTTGTCTCAGAGAAGACAGACTTGATGGGTATGGTGGAGTGGCAATACTCATCAAAAATACTCTGGCATTTACTCCTATCACTCTACCTGTACATAGCGATGACTTATCTGTTATTGCAGTTATTGTAAATAGTATATGTTATGTATCTTTATATTTCTCCCGTCCTAACAATGATATATTTAATGAAATTAATGAAATATTGAATTTTTTACCGAAACCATTTTTATGTTTAGGAGATTTTAATTCTCATCATGAGTTATGGGGTTGTTCCACATCAACTTACTACGGCGAAAAGTTGTTAGATTTAATTAGCTCCCATAACCTGTGCATTTTAAATACTGGATCTCCAACACGGCTCGCTCGAACACCTAGTGCTCTAGATTTGTCAATTTGCACTCCTGATCTCGCTTCTTCTCTCACTTGGTCACCTGCTGAATCTACTTATGGTAGTGATCACTATCCCATAATAATTACCTTCCCCTTTAAAAATCCCCCAAAGCAAGTAAGACAACCACGTATAAAACATAAACTAACAGATGCCAACTGGAGTCTGTATAGAGTAGCTGTAGAACAAAAAATTAAAAATCTACCTAAAATAAGTCACTCTAATTTATTAGAATGCTCACAAGCATTAGCTACAGCAGTAACTGAAGCTGCAAATGAATGTTTTCCGTTAAAAAGGTGTGGTTTGGGATTTATTCCATCTCCACCATGGTGGGATGCAGAGTGTACTAATGCAGTTAAACAGAGAAAGCAAGCTGAGAAACAATATTGTCAGAATATGACTGATGAAAATTTTGATCATTATTTGCAAATTGCTAATACTACTAAGGAGCTACTTAGGGTAAAGAAGTATGAAGGGTGGCAAAGGTTTTGTTTATCTTTAAATCCCCATGTTTCACCGTCTTTGGTTTGGCAAAACATTAGAAGGTTCAGATCTGCATTTAAAGATACTCAACAAAATAAAATTTCACCAGAACTTGCAGAACAAGTCATGGATCGCTTGGCTCCTCCTTATGTTCCTGAATGTCCCATGGTTATAACGCCCCATATATCTTTTAATTATTCTAATAACGCTTTAAATTCGCCCTTTACACTTATTGAATTAAAAGGCGTACTTTCATCTACCAAAGATTCTGCACCAGGTGAAGACGGGATTCCTTATTCCTTCTTGTCGAATCTCGATGATAATAGTCTCAGTTACTATCTGTCCTTGATAAACAATGTTATGATTACGGGCATCGTGCCCGATTCCTGGAGATCCCAAACATTGATTCTAATACAGAAGCCGAATAAACCTAGTGCAGATCCAACATCGTATAGACCGATTGCATTGTCATCGGTATTGGCTAAAACTGCTGAACATCTTATTAAAATTAGGCTGGAATGGTTCTTAGAACATAATAAATTATTATCAAGAACTCAGTTTGGTTTCAGGAGAGGTAAATCTACTCTTGACAGTTTGAGCATTTTTACCACAGACATAAGACTAAGTTTCTCTAAAAATGAGTCACTGGTTGCTGCTTTCCTAGACATAAATGCTGCTTATGATAATGTTAATATTTCAATTTTAAAAAATAAATTGTTAGCCTTAAATGTTCCTATTTTACTAATTAATTTTATTGTAAATATGTTGTATGAAAGATACATAAAGTATTCATTAGATTCGTCTGAAAATGATAAATTCATTAGAACTGTGTGGAAAGGTTTGCCACAAGGTTCTGTTTTGAGTCCTATTTTATATAACATTTATACTTACGATTTGGACACATCTATTGAGAAGTATGCAAATGTTCTGCAATATGCAGATGATTTGCTTTTATATGTTGCTGGACCATCCATACATAATATTAGTCAGTTATTAACCTTAGCATTAAATGCCTTAAAGGGTTGGTTAGATACTAATGGTTTAGATTTGTCACCATCCAAAAGTTCTGTTGTGATATTCTCCCGAAAGCGAAATCTCCCACCTATTAATATTAATTACAATAGTGTACCGCTAGAAATTAAAGAGAAGGCAAAATTTTTGGGTGTAATATTAGATTCTAAGCTTACTGGAGTTCCTCACTATGAATATATTTTACTAAGGTGTGAGAGAAATTTAAACATTTTAAGGTGTCTCACAGGTGTATGGTGGGGTGCACATCCTTTTTCAATGAGACTGTTATATAATGCTTTGATAAGGAGTGTTTTGGACTATGGAACATTCTTATTACACCCAGGTAATACAAGTGCAGTTAAAAAGCTGGATTCTGTTCAGTCTAAGGCTTTGAGATTAGTAACAGGTGCAATGAAATCGAGTCCCATAAATTGTCTGCAGGTCGAATGTTGCGATCCACCCTTTTATCTAAGAAGGCAGTTCCTCTGTGATAAATTCTTCTTCCGAACGCTACAGCTAAGTTCACATCCATTATTTTTAAAAGTACAACAACTGGCAGAGCAGGTTGATGCCTGTAACTACTGGTTTCATAAAGATTCTCCATGTCTTGTAAAAAGTCATAGAAAATATGAAAGCTTAGGAGCTCCCACATATCGAAATATTACTCTTCCTTTATATCAATACAACTATGAAAGTCTTGTTGCTGTTCCGCAAATTAAATTGGATATAGGATTATTAAAAAATAATCCCAACTCAAAACAAGAATTCTACAGCATTATTAATAATGACTGGTCCGATTGGCATTGCATATTTATTATTTACGGATGCCTCTAAAGATCAAGATAACAGTTGCGTTGGTGTTGGGGTCTATCATTCACAATATAAATGTATACAACAAACTAAACTTCCACCTGAAACTTCCATTTATACCGGTGAATGTTACGGATTACTTAAAGCTCTAGAATATATTTTAATTTTAAAGATACCAAAAACAATAATTTTTTCGGATTCCCGCAGTGCTTTAGAAGCTATTATGAGATTCCCATTTAAAGTTCATAAACAGTCTTCAATTATTTTCGACATCAGAGATCTTTTATATAAATGCTCTCAGAAGAATTGTGATGTTGTGTTGGCTTGGGTTCCAAGCCATGTGGGCATTCCCGGAAACGTAAGAGCCGATCAACTGGCAAAAGAGGCTGTACGTGTAGGAGATACTGTACCGTACACTAATTATTGTACTGATCTGGTACATTTAGCTAAAACATATTTGTATGAAGCGTGGGATGTGATATGGCATAATGATGGTTCAGTGGGTAAACATTATAAAAAAATTCAGCCATTCATTCCAAGAAAACCATGGTTTAGCCGATTAGTATTTTCTAAAACGGTCACTTCTGTTTTGTGTAGAATGCGCTTAGGTCATGTTTGTACCCCGGAGCATTTGCACAGACTAAAAATTGTCCCCGACCCCCTTTGTTCCTGTGGAGAGTATGGGGACTTAAACCATATTTTCTTTGCATGCACTTTGTATGACCGATTTGCCTTTCTTGATAATCTTGAATCATTGCACATTCCATTTCCTACCTCTATAATTTGTTTATTATATACTAATTGTTATGATGTTTATAAAATTTTGTCTTTGTTCCTAGAAACAAATAATTTAAAGTTATAAAAAAATTGTAAATAATATTTGTATATATATTTTAAAAAACCCTATCCTTTTCCTTTGGAATTCCAATTTGAATCCTGCTTGATTTTTTAAAAATAAATATAGTTTCCCTAACTTTTATTATCCTATAACCTGACATTGGCTTATCTGTGTAAAGCCAAAGAGAAGAAAAAAAAAAAAAAAATAACATCACAGTCCACAGAGCAAAGTCTGCCCCGGCTCCACACGCTCGCCGAGTCGAGAGCGGCTGCGAGTGTGAGCGAGAGGTTAGTACTTACCTCTCACTCGCACCCGCAGTCACTCGCCTCGCCTCGGCGAACGTGTAGAGCCGGCATATATTGCTATCTGTGTTTTATAAAAAATGTAAATGCCACTGTCATATAGTAACTAATCTATGGTCACCACTGATCTCCATAGAGTATATAGAATATACATATGACATAATATTATAATATCAATGATAATATCATATCACTATCAGTGATGGTCACAGACAACTAAACTAGACTGATGGTCAGTTGTCACTTGTCACTGTCAAAAATTCAAAAATCAAATGGATACGGCGGCTGGCGCTATTTTCGAAAAAACCACACCGAAAAAACAAGTAATGCGAAAATACAAAAGGCTAAAATGGTGCACTCGCTCTGTAGTTTTAAATTATTGTGAATAATATATATAATCTGAAATGTTGAATTTTATTAGTGATCGTTTTTACACAGCTTACACTAGAGTTCAAAGGACAGTGAGGCTATCAACAAGAGACAAGAGAGCTATAATATTCTTTGCCGTCCAACTGATAATAATATTAATCGTACTGCCAGGCTAGAGGTTTATGCTTTATTATCTAAGCATTCAACATCCAAGGCCGATACTTTATAACTTGTTATCATTTTATTTACAGCTAGTACTACTCTCAGGATCATCTTAGCTCAGAATATCTGCACAATTTTTTGTTTTAAACCATTGCAAAGTACAAGGTAAGGTTCATTTTCTAATAAATGCTACATCTTTTATCGTAGTAATTAATATTAGGGATGTAAAGTTGTTTCGTAAAAAATAATTTAGGTACTTATATATTTATTTTATCAAGCAAGAAATTTGCTTCATAATAATATAATTAAGCTACATAATAATTTACATTAACATAATATTTATGAATGAAAATGAATGCAGAACATTCATTTTCATTCATAAATATTGTTCAAACTTTTTTCAGGAGGTTTTATTACAAAAAGATATGAATGACATATATTTTGTTGGTGTAGATGTGGGATCAGGAAGTGCACGGGCCGCCCTGGTTGATGAAAAAGGACATATTGTTAAAGCATCTGTCAAGGAACTACAGACATGGAAGCCAAAGATAGATTATTATGAACAGTCTTCAGAAGATGTATGGAAATGCTGTGAATATGTTATTAAGGTTGGTATAGTTTTGTAATTAAACCTGCACCAGGAAAATTTTGAACTATGCTGTGAGTGTATGTGTGATGAATATGTGTAAAGTTTATACTTTACACATATTCATCATAACATTGCTGAGGTGAGTCACTCACAAAAAAACCAGATAACTGTTTTTTTTTTGCCAAGATAAGTACTTAGGTGGTTGAAGGGTAAATCACTGGAACAAAATTCCAGGATTGCCAGAGATATAAAATTAGTTGGATGTTTAAAGGGGTTACTTTACTTGGAGTTACTTAAAACTTGAAGATTTAAAACAAAGTTTTGTTTTTTGACCTAGTGCTGACTTTTTTACAGAGTGTCACACAGAATGTCAATCCATCAAGTATAAAGGGCATAGGATTTGATGCTACATGCTCTCTTGTGGCCTTAGACAAAAACTGTAATCCAAAAGCAGTAAGTGATTCAAACAATGACAGCCAGAATATAATAATGTGGATGGACCACAGGGCGCAGGCTGAAGCAGATTTCATTAACAACAGTGGTCATGAAATACTCAAGTATGTGGGTGGGAAGGTGAGCTTAGAAATGGAGATGCCCAAACTTCTGTGGTTGAAAAAAAATATGCCGGAGAAATGGACGGAGTATGGCTACTTTTTTGATCTCCCAGATTTTCTGACATGGAGGGCAACACAATCAAAAAGCCGATCTTTATGTTCGTTAGTCTGTAAATGGAATTATGAGTGCTCCACCGATGGGCGGAAAGGTTGGAATTTGGATTTCCTTAAAAAAATTGGACTTGATGATTTGGCTGAAAACAACTTTGAGAAGATTGGTAGTAAAATACTGATGCCTGGGGAATATTGTGGCGGGCTGACTGAAGAAGTGGCGAAGAATCTTGGATTAAAACCTGGAACACCAGTTGCTGCATCAATCATTGATGCACATGCTGGTGGTTTGGGCATGATCGGAGCATATGGTGAAAGTATTGACACGGATATGTCAAGTCGTTTAGGCTTAATTTGTGGCACATCCACATGTCACATGGCTGTTAATGCGAAACCTGTCATGGTAAAAGGTGTGTGGGGACCATATTTCAGTGCTATGGTCCCTGGTATGTGGTTAAACGAGGCAGGTCAGAGTGCATCTGGTATGTTACTTGACTTTGTCATATCGAGCCATCCGGCTGGGCATAAACTTCTCCATCAGAAAAGTACCGGAGAGTATGTCTACTTCTGAACTGTATTAAAATATCATTTAACTCTTGTTTAGTGCTTATCTTAACCTCAATTATTTTATTTTAGAGTTAGAAATCATTTAAGAGGCTTATTGGCAAAAATGGCCAATAGTAAAAGCCTTCATGATGTGAGTTTGCTGACAAAAGACTTTCATGTATGGCCAGACTTCCACGGGAATCGATCACCTCTGGCAGATCCTACTATGAAAGGCATGATTGTTGGATTGACAATAAATAGCAGTGAAGAGAATTTGGCACTATTGTATCTTGCCACCATGCAGGCACTGGCGGTAGTTCTTTTTTCCATAATTATATATATTTTTTTTGTATAAAAGATGGCTTAATGATTCTCGAAATTAATCAGTATTTATCTGTTTGTTTTTTTTTTCAGTATGGTACGAGGCATATTATAGATGCATTGCTGCTGGCAGGCTATGCTCCCTTCAAATCCCTGCCTATTTGTGGGGGGATCACAAATGATCCGTTGTTTATCCAGATTCAAGCGGACTCTGTTGGCTTGCCCATACTGAAGCCACATGAAAAAGATTCGGTTCTAGTAGGGTCTGCGGTGCTGGCAGCTTGCGCGTCGCGTCACTTCAACAATGTCCAAGCAGCCGTACAAAGCATGGGCGGAACTGCGGACGTGGTGCATGCAAATCCAAATGTTAAATCATTCCATGACAAAAAGTACGATGTGTTCCTAAAAATGTTTCAAGACCAAATAATGTACAGGAATTCAATGAATAGTTGAACAATGAAGATTATTATGTAATAGGTATTCATAAATAAAGTCTTGTTTCAATCTCAAGAGTTGAGGCAAAGGGTATATAATTTGAGGGCAGGTAAATATTTAATTTTAAATATCATTTGAATACCTACACGATTTATTTAGTAGGTTTTTAGTTTGTTTTTCTTTTATTTACTAATTGTTTTTAATAAAATTAATAAAAAATAACACTTTTTTACTTCCATCAAGACCAAGTTATCCAAGTGCAAGGTGCAAGTTATGAACCACAGAACCACAGAGTACATTACACAGAACACTGTTATGAACAAAGTACCGTAGTGATTATATACTCTTTGCAAAGTACTCTGTGTGGCTGATTTTCACAGGTCCAGTATTTTGAATATTTGAATCCAGCGCCAGCCCAGCAATTCAGTGGCGGTAGGTACTGGGTCCGTGCTTTTACCAGCCTCTACACTACTCACGAAGTTGACCGAAGTTGAAAGAAGCGAGCAGTGTGGAGGGGCACTTCGTTTAAGGTGTTGCGGCCCTACCAGCCCGCGAAATTCAAATTTTATTTCGTTTTTCGCAAATATTAGACTAACTACACATAGATTTATGGCAAAACATTTTGCGGGCCTACTTTTTATGCATCTACATGTTTTTAATAGAAACTTTGCTCGAAAGTTCCCACCCATCTCATATTGGTTCCCGAAGAATTTTTTGCAGTTTCCCAGATTTCGAGCTATCGGGAACCAATATGAAGTAAATGAGTATTGTTGAGCAGAGTTTTTATTAAAAACATGTAGATGCATAAATGTTGTGCCCGCAAAACTCATTGCCATTAGCCTTCGATGTATAATTAGCCAACTATGAGCGAAAAATAAATAAAATTTGAATTTTCGCGCCCTGATGGTACCCATCGCCCTTAACTTCGCCAACTTCGGGCAACTTCCATTTGTTGTCGGTTTTTGCGCCCGAGTCAAAGGACATCAAAGCGTTCTCGCGAAGTTCACCGAGTAGTGTGGTGACTTACTTCGACTTCGGTTAACTTTTCCGAGTACTTCGCCGAGGAATTCCACAAGTTCACCGAGTAGTGTGGTGACTTACTTCGACTTCGGTTAACTTTTCCGAGTACTTCGCCGAGGAATTCCACAAGTTCACCGAGTAGTGTGGTGACTTACTTCGACTTCGGTTAACTTTTCCGAGTACTTCGCCGAGGAATTTCGCGAGCAGTGTGGACGGGTTAGTCCAGTAGTTATTTTTAAATATTGTTAGGGTGACTGCACGTTATGAGTATCTCACGGGTTGATAAGTGAAGGCAACTGTAGCCATTGTGTAACCGGCCTCTACACTGCTCGCGAAGTTGACCGAAGTGGGACCGAAGTTGAACGAAGTGAGCAGTGTGGCTGGGCACTTTGTCTAACTCACAGAGTACTTTTATATCTAACTTCGCCAACTTCGACTCATTTAGGACTCACTTCGGGCAACTTCCATTTGTTGTCGGTTTTTACGCCCGAGTTGTCGCGACGTTTCGCGAATTATATAGTTTATTGGTCTACATAAAATGCCGGAATGCACAACCAACACAGATCCGGGATGCCGTGTTCACAGACTAGCGTTCTCTGTACTTAATCTATATAAACTTGTAACTCTTTGACCTAACCACAAGACTTTATGTCACGAGATACCTAGATTCGTGTTACTTCGTGCCATTTCGTAGTTTACGAATGGCCATTTCACTGCCCCGTTGACATCTTATAAATAACGACGCGTTCCCACATGTCGTTCTTACACGGTCAGTTTCCAAGCGCGCCGGACGTAATCCGGCTGCGCTGAAGAAAGTAAAGTTAAGTGTTGATTATTTCCTGGTGAGTGCTAGACTGTAATTATCATTATTTAGCATGTACTTCCTAATAATCAATCTCCCTTAAAGAGTTGTCCCTGCCTGTGTGGGGTGGCGTCATCTGCCTTCAGCGATGTTGGCTCGAACCCGCAAGGGGAGCTTGGACGGTGTAATCCTTCAGCGATGCTGGCTCGAACCCGCAAGGGGAGCATGGATGGTGTAATCCTTCAGCGATGCTGGCTCGAACCCGCAAGGGGAGCATGGATGGTGTAATCCTTCAGCGATGCTGGCTCGAACCCGCAAGGGGAGCATGGATGGTGTAATCCTTCAGCGATGCTGGCTCGAACCCGCAAGGGGAGCTTGGATGGTATATTCCTGCAACGGTGTAGGCCCGTACCCGTAAGGGGGGCTAGGATACAAAATCCTACCTAGGTGGAGTGACGTCATCTGCCATCAGTTCCCAAGGGAAGTCATTTATAGTCAAGCACTCCCGACCGATGGATGTCGCTAAGAGCGACATCCAATCGGTTCTCATTATAATTTGCAGATGGCGCGGACGCCTGGCTCCTTCCCCCGTGTGACAGTAAATGAGCGGCAGCGACACATCGGCAGGCAGCAAAGTAGAGATCAACGACAAGTAAGAAGTTTGACGGCCGGCTGTGCCCTCGCTCGAAACCAAATTAAAGGGCTGGTCGCCACATGGTGGAAGTATGCTGGGATTGAGTAAAAACACTCTCCTGTTAAAGCAAGGATTTGAGTAAAAACGTTATCCTGTTAAAGCGAGGATTCGAAAAGCGAGGTTCATAACTCAGGCTTGATCTCTCTCTGCTGTCGGATGTGTGCGCTGAAAATGTATTATTTGTATCACTTTGTGTTGTGCATTTTTGATTGTAGACTGCGATAATTGAGGTTATTGAGTATTGCTGACACATTGATTTGCCATTTGGAACGATATCTTTAAGTTTCCAACTTTTCTTGCACTATAAAACGTAGCGCGGGTAGTTGAGTATAAAGTTGAGCTTTAATTATTAATGGCGATTCACGATTTGTGAATCACGAAGACAAAATAATACCAATTTGGGACGGTAGAGTGACATTTCAAATCGTACTAAATCACGTGAATCCTTCTATATTTTACCGAATTAACTTCAAATATCGTAAACTAATAGAAGTGACTTTCAAGATCAATTAATATTTATGTGAGGTACTTCGATTATTATACTCGTAAACAGATGTAATGTACCAAGTGTCAGGAAGACAAGGGAAGTCTCCTCGTCTCCTTATCTATGAGTCGAAATACAATTAATAAAAACTCTTAAATTAGATTTGTTGCTAAGTGACTAATTGTCCTTCCGAAAGTTCTGAAGGTAACCATGGATTGTAGATGACAAAGTGTCCCGACGGGTGGTGCCACTAGATATGATTCCAGAAAAAATTAATGCCTTTAACTAAAACTATCGCAGTGTAACATTTATTTATGCCAGTTGAGTTCATAAACATAATTATTAAACACCTCACGATTTAATGAACTAAAATCTAAAGTCTCAGTAATCGAAAACATTCTTGTAACTCGATTTCCGGCAGATCTGTAATTTACCCACAAGATGGCGGACATTTTACGTGTAAACGTAAACAAAGTAAAATTTAGTTTGACGCTGTAGTCTATTATTGGTATTCAAGTTAGTGACAAAGCTTTGTGTATAAAATTAGTACCTACTATAATTTCAGTAGAATGTTACTTTTAGAATTAAAATTTATCTTTGGTGGAACATCACAGTGACTTACTATCTATAGTGTTTCGTGTCTATGCTTACTATTTTAATTTATCAAGTGGAATATTTAGTGTGGCATCACCTAGGACAGTAAATCAGTTCATGAACTTTGGCAAATAGATTTGGCGCTCGCGCCGCGCGTAACGTAAGGCAAGACTGAATTTAACCAGTGAGTCATCTCCATAGTTTGTTATCTCACAGGAAATCAATGGTGCCTCCATTTCATTTTCATATCATGTGTCAAATCCAAGTTGAAGGATGTCAAATGTAATTTTTGACAACTGACGTTTGCAAATCAACTAGGTACCTACCTATTGTTAGAAAAGTTTGTTTTCAAGAAAGTTAAATTAATTACCTACCTATTTGTAATGAATGATTGTATCTCGACTTCTATGATAATGTCCCACAGTACCTACACGAAATGAGTTCCATAATGAGGCGAGCAGAATAAAGGGGGAGAAAATTCCTCGTAAACAAAATGCGAATGTTAAATGTTTTACAAGAAAGTAAGTACTTATACAAATTTCTGCCTCAATATATAAAGTTAATACATATCGTTGGTTAATACTAGTGTTTGGCAATGCTTAAAAAACTTATTCGATTCTTTAAAAGACCTAGACCAAACCTTATATCAAACATACTTTGTCTCATATAAGCCTAAAATTACAAGCGCTTGTGAAGAGTCATTTCATTTCCAATCTTTGTGTAATTATTGACAAGATGGTTATTAAAACATTGCATATTACATATACGGTAAAGTCCGCTTTATGTAAACTTCACACATATTCAATCAAAAGAAATGCGTTTAAGCGTAAGCATTAAGCGCAAAGTGGGAAATACAAAGCGTCCTATTTGCCGCACCTTTGTGTATGATTCGTGCGCGCATACTGGCCAGATGCGCGTATGTTTATCGCACATAGTGCAATTATGAATGGGTAACGTGGCGTAACCACTTATTTTAGTTTAGTCAAAAGACTTCTATAGAAAGCAGCAAATTTCTAAATTTCAACAGAGTTTGACATTCTAGTGTTGAATTTGAAATGACTCTTGAGTTGAGCTTGAACGCGCTTTTTACGTTCCGTAAGACCCCTTCGTATGTAGGGTGCCCAAGAGATTGAAAGCATAAAGCAACTTCAGGCAGCGCTGATGTTGTGGGCGAAGGCAAATGGCCAGGGGTTAGGTTTCGTGATGGGGATGAGTCCAAAGACGGTTCTGAGTGGCTGAACCGTAGGACATGTGATGAGATAACCCTGAGAAAGTTGTGAAGAGGAGTTGGTAAACTGTTCCCCAGACTATACAATGTTTGATCCGAGTTTCCGGCGGTGTCGTCTCCCCAGAACTAAAGTATTTAGTTTATGTGATATTTAGAGATAAACAAGAATAATTAAGCCAAGGTCATGTGTACACCTTGATTTATACACCATACTTTGAGTTAAACTGGAACAGTTAAAGGAATAGTGAAATTAATAAGTCTGCTTAAGACTGCAACATTAGAACTTATCTGTAGTTAGATGTTACTTAATATTATAATCTGGTGAGAGGCTAAACAGCTTTCACTGACATTACCTGTGCTAAACGATAACAAGAAAAATAAGTCTATTTTATCAAATAATTAATTAATTGGTGCAGTTTTAATGTCTCACAAGAATTTAATTAAAGATTTAATTTTCAATATTACTACTGCTTTTTACTCTATTTGATCTATTTGAGTATACAATAGTAATGTTGTAGAACAATATATCATATTATTACATTCTATATTTGAATGAGATTGGTCAAATTATTCCTGACTGTACCCAGGTTAAGGTCAATGCTGGTACCTTTGGCTTAACTTCTTCTTTGATTATGAGTTGGGAAATATACTCTGAAGAAATGATAAAATTGATACATTATTGAAGATCTTAAATTAGAATTAAAGATGGAAATTTTTAAAAAGGGGGAGTTCCGACACCTTCGGGAACCTTGGGGTAGATACTGTTCTTCCAATCATTTGGCTCGTGTTACTGGTGCCTTGAGTGAGCTGTTGCGTTGCTCAAGGGTTAAATAGCGCTTTATACACAGTGGTTGGTGGTTGATGATAGCTCTGAACTCAAGTCTAAATGAACTAAAGTCATTGTTCCATAACTATAATAATATAAGAAATTATTATTATTTGCTGTCTTTCTGACTAATTGTTAGTACAGTAGCTGACGTGCAGTACTATGAGGTAGATACTTCTATTGGATGAGACACATCATGATAATCTGATTGCTGGTGTATTGGTTTACGATCAATTGACTAAGTATTACTGTCTTAGCAAGATAAACGATAAACTGCACACTGCACAGTACAGTGGTGCAGTGGCACTGTGTTGGAATAATAATTTCTGACCTGACAGTAGCTAATTAATACAATGTTATTGTAACATGTAAGCTGTTAACATAAAATAGATTAATAACCTAAATACCTAATTGAGGTTGGTACCAATTAGGTTAAAATTATCTAAATATAAATGAAGTTCACTTTATTACTGAATGATCAATTGATTGTATATCATCTATATTGTATTATGTTTTACAATAGTAATACAATGTAATCAATATATCTAAATATGTAAATAAATTAGTAGGCTGCATATATGCGCAGGCTACATTGGAATATACAAATTTATAAGCTAGACTCAATCAAAATTTAAGTAACAAGTTAATCAAGTATTTTCATTTCTGGAAAAGGATCCAAATCAATTAACCATTTATTTACTGAGTTCTAATATCATTTAGATAAAACGTTCGTTTCAAGATGACTGGTTCAGCTCTTAGAAATGGATTCTCAAGTCAAGTGATGTTTAGATTTAGCTGCTTGATATGCTAGTTATTAAACACACAACATTATAATATAATAACTTTGAATGTTGCCAAAAATTAGTGTAAAGCTTAGATTGCCTGACACTGTTGAGGAAACAAAGTTATATATGAGTTTATATAAATCTACTATGTCAATTACTTATAGTTGACTTGACTCTGATATATTTATAGAGATATTTTGATCTTAATCATCTTAAGACAAACCTCTAAGGTTGCCTATGAATAATTTGGAACTTTCTCCAAATACTTTATTTATGTTGAGGATATATAAACCACACATGAAGATGAATATATGATAGGAATATATATGGACGATGATAATATAATGTATTCTATATAATGGAATAATTTATTTATAGAATCTCAAGAAACGTTCACATTGTTGATACTTATTTGCTGAGACTTGGACAGCAACTTTGAAGCATCTGGAAATTTCAACATAACCTCAAGACTGAACAATAATTTCTACAATTATTACATCAAGTGAGATTTAAGCTTACTACCTACAACATCTTACAGATGAAGCGACTTGAAATAATTATAAGCCTACAGTATAAAGTCAAAGAATAAAGTAATAGCTATTATTTACAATCACGAGGAATCTTATTTCTTCTAAATTACAAGCTTCTATGAATGGATCAAGTTTGGGATTGAAGAACTATTCCTAGATAATCAAAGACTTGTTGATACAGCTCATAATCATAATCATTTAATCCAGTAAAACCTTATACAAATACCAATTTTATATGCTAATTTCTAAAAATAGGATTTTACAAAACAGTCCGTATAAAATGGATTGAGCCAACAGCTTAACTAGAATCTTACGATTCTGTATTAAGGCTGTCAGATCTCTTCGTGGATAAAGATTCAGTTCTTATGTTTGATACTATTATATTAACATTCAGAATCAGAAAAGGTCTATACTGAAAACGTATAAACAAAACATATACAGCTGACATTTCAGAATTAAAATAATACAATTGCAGGCTGAAGATACTTTATGTGAAAGTAAGATGAAGATTAAAGCAAGGTCTAAAAATCATTGAACGTGGATCTCAAAGGAACACTTCATCTAGGATTATATATATTATTCTTTATTTTCAATGTTTCGTGTATGTGACGTTATTGTGCCTTAATAAATAAATAAATAAATAAAATAAATAAATATATAATGTGACAATCTGTATGCACTACAAAGAAGAAAGGTGGATTATATAGCAAGCTGTTTGTATGACGATATTTTCAACGGAAAAGGAGATTTATTAAAAGCTAAAAATCAAGATGAATTCCGATGCGGATAATATACAAGAAGAATTTCAATTACAAACAAAATTGTTTCTTTTCAGTACGAGTGACAGAAAAGTTGTCAAAGTTGTCAATAATACATCACGATTGGAGGAAACTTCGTTGATATCACTATAGTACTGGTTTCAGAAATCAATACTTCAGTTATATGACAAAGGCAAACAATGACAGCCATAACTACTCTACTTCACAGGTTAATCAGTAGAAATTTACATCGCTGTGACAAGACTTGTTCAAGGAAATGGAGTTTAAGAAGATTCAATTTGAGGAATCAATTGTTGGACCTAAAACGAACAAGAAGATAACAAGAAGAACTTTGTTTGCAGAATGCTAAGAATACTAAAGACTAAATAGAACAGAGAATTATTTAGAATACTCTCTCTTGGAACTAAATCTAATTTTTCAGCACACCATTTGACATAAGAACGCGAAGCAGAGATACAACTCACAACAACGGAAGTGGAGTTGAGACTTCCAACGTAGGAAGATACATTGATGAAATCAGAGGATAGTATTGAAATGAATGAAGCCTACGATCATCAGTAATGAGCAATCTCTTCAAACTGTTAACATGAAGAATGTATAGTGGTCTTGCGATAAGAGATACTACCTGAAGGTAACGATACCATCTGAAAACTTATTATTGAAATCAACATGTTAATATTAACCATGCTAAGCTAATCCGTAAGGGATTCAACTTCAAGATAAAACCAAGTACAACAAACCTGAAGATCTTGCAGTTCTGATATCGACATATATCAGAAAATTTAGTAAAACCACACTGTATGAAAAAGTACCTAATATTGTTTGTTCACTAAAATGTATACAGTCAAAGTAGCGAATTCTGCAGAGAATTTGCAAACTAGAAAATATCTAGTTATGTTACATAGGAATGGATTGTACTTAATGTTTATCAACTTTTATATTGTTAAGTTGTTGAGTCTATAATTGTTTGCAAGTGGCGATAAGAGTATTTACAGTCGTTTCAGTTTATAATATTTATGAACTGTCTGCTTAAGTAGACTGTAATAGTAGTTGGTCTGCAAAGGCACACCTTATATATTTACATATTCTACCATTGTAACGTACGTATATTGTCAACAATGTTAAGAGACCCAATAGCTCTCTTATAGTGAAATAACTAAACGATGAGAATTCATGACAAACGGTACTTAAGTGTGGAAGCAACTTCAAATATCAGTTTCATTTGATATTTAATTATTGTTCATGTGTCAAATATTAATTCAATTCTTTATATATTGCAAAACTTAACATAAGGATAATGAACAATTGTTATAATTATAATCGCGTTTTAGCAATTATTTGACACAATCTGACATGTTCAATTAAATTCTGTCATAAGACACGCAGGTACCTACCTAGGTACCTAAGTAATACGATAAACCGTGATCAGTGTTGCCAGGTGTAAATTTCGAAAAATCGGGAGAATTTGCTTCCGAGTCGGGAGGGTCCCGAGGAGTCGGGATGCCTGCCAACTATGACTGTGATACAGTGTAGTTTGAGCGAAGCAATGTCAATTTAAAATGATAAAATAACTTATTCATGAATCAAGGGTTGATATAATTCAAATATTCAAATTACTGTAGACACATTTATTCAAAATAAGACAAGTCATATGTACACTTTAAATGTATCTTAAGTGCTGTCAGTATGTTTCAAATAGTTATTGAATACTGGAATTGTTGCTCAATGTAGAACTCTTGTGAATGTTTCCTATGGTGACATCATCAATGTAATTGTTCTTGTACATTGTTGTATTGACTTGTTATATGCTTAATGTTGAATACTATGGATGTGTAGATAAGCAGTTGATATAAACCCAGTAATGGATTTATTGTAACTCTAAAATAAAAACAGATCTTTATAATTGCAATGAATTGTTTGCTTAAGTATTGTACATGGTCGCAAACAATTAATGTGTCCAGTTAACAAGTGTTGACGTGCAAGTATTAGTACTTAATTAAGACAAAACTCAGGTTCAGATAAAAGAGTATTGAAATCAATCGTTAAGAGATATCTACACCTCTTGATAGTATTTAAATAGACTTGCGATTGTAAAATGGAACTTGACAAAGTTATAGCACTTATCAACCAACCAGCTGTGTAGTTTACCTCGAATCTCAAGTATGGCAAATATAAAAATATCTTTGCAAATATACTTCATAAAATATGAAGCTGAGTGAGAAAGAGCATTACAACTCTCGTATGAAATCGTATATGTTTGAATTATAAGGACAGTGTGAATTGCTTAAACATAATGCTATTTGGTTTGGTAGATTTACTAAGGTCTAGCAGCTGTCGCAAGGGCAGTGTGTAGATGAACACATGTTGTGATACTCATTTCTTTCCCCGTTCGGGTGTGTCGCGACGTTTCGCGAATTATATAGTTTATTGGTCTACATAAAATGCCGGAATGCACAACCAACACAGATCCGGGATGCCGTGTTCACAGACTAGCGTTCTCTGTACTTAATCTATATAAACTTGTAACTCTTTGACCTAACCACAAGACTTTATGTCACGTGATACCTAGATTCGTGTTACTTCGTGCCATTTCGTAGTTTACGAATGGCCATTTCACTGCCCCGTTGACATCTTATAAATAACGACGCGTTCCCACATGTCGTTCTTACACGGTCAGTTTCCAAGCGCGCCGGACGTAATCCGGCTGCGCTGAAGAAAGTAAAGTTAAGTGTTGATTATTTCCTGGTGAGTGCTAGACTGTAATTATCATTATTTAGCATGTACTTCCTAATAATCAATCTCCCTTAAAGAGTTGTCCCTGCCTGTGTGGGGTGGCGTCATCTGCCTTCAGCGATGTTGGCTCGAACCCGCAAGGGGAGCTTGGACGGTGTAATCCTTCAGCGATGCTGGCTCGAACCCGCAAGGGGAGCATGGATGGTGTAATCCTTCAGCGATGCTGGCTCGAACCCGCAAGGGGAGCATGGATGGTGTAATCCTTCAGCGATGCTGGCTCGAACCCGCAAGGGGAGCATGGATGGTGTAATCCTTCAGCGATGCTGGCTCGAACCCGCAAGGGGAGCTTGGATGGTATATTCCTGCAACGGTGTAGGCCCGTACCCGTAAGGGGGGCTAGGATACAAAATCCTACCTAGGTGGAGTGACGTCATCTGCCATCAGTTCCCAAGGGAAGTCATTTATAGTCAAGCACTCCCGACCGATGGATGTCGCTAAGAGCGACATCCAATCGGTTCTCATTATAATTTGCAGATGGCGCGGACGCCTGGCTCCTTCCCCCGTGTGACAGTAAATGAGCGGCAGCGACACATCGGCAGGCAGCAAAGTAGAGATCAACGACAAGTAAGAAGTTTGACGGCCGGCTGTGCCCTCGCTCGAAACCAAATTAAAGGGCTGGTCGCCACACGAGTCAAAGGACCTTAGACGTAGTGCCAGGCGAAGTTCACTGACGTAGTGTAGTGACATAATATTTCGACTTCGACGGTCAACTTTTCCGAGTACTTCGCCGAGGAGCTTCGTGAGAAGTGTGGACGGGGGTCGGGGTATAATAGTTGTCTATGGTGGAGTGGCCGAGGCCCGAGCCAAATGTCAATGGACATTAGACTATACCTAGACATTTCTCTACAACACGGTTCCCAACTTAGAGGTTTTCCCCCTAAATTTAGGGGGTAAATAAGTTAGATGGGATTTTTTTAGGGGCATTATATTTTCAGGTGTTTTTTTAGGGATTTTTTTCAACCTAGCGCCTAGCGGCATGTATTTTAACTATTGACCAGTATGATTCTTCGCTAAGGAATTGTCCACTGATGGTTACGTTGTCTATGCATAAGGGAAAAATCACTGATCTGTATTAATACGAACATGTATGATTTAAAAAAAATAGAACCAGATGAAAATGAACTTATATTTGAAGTAATGCTTTAACCAGATGAAGCATTACTTCAAATATAAGTTCATTTTCATCTGGTTCTCATATAAAAAATAAAAAATATCACAAAATTTTGTTTTTTTATTTATTATTGTTATTTTATTGACTAAAACTTTTAGGGGGATTTTTAAGTAATTGTTGTGATTTTAGGGGTTTTTGACTTAGCTTTAGGGGGATATATTTTTGAGAGTTGGTAACACTGCTCTACAATGTTCTGCTGTGTTTCTCTATGGTAAAATGGTTGGCTGAGGTGGTGCAAGGGAAGGGATTTCAATTATTTTCTGATATTATTGTTTCATTACAAAGTTATTACTGAAGCCTAATCTAATCAAAATGATAGGGGTTAGTCGATCTAATAAATGAAAATGAGTAAAGATTCCTAAAAATATATATCCCAATTTGTCAATATTGACAAGCAGGTTTGTATATTACCCGACTAAATAAAGTAACTCCATTTGGTAACGCAAATATCCTAACCCGTAGCTACTTTATAATTTATCCGTAGAATCAAATCAATATGATTTTTCGGTGAAAAGTAGGTTTATTTCATGTTTTTTCAGATCGCAATGTCGAAAAGAACAGCTGAAGATGGTGGCAACGGTAGCAGTCAACCGCCGATCAAGAAAGTCCACTTTGAACCCCACCTGATAGGCCCAGTCTCCACCCTTGAAGAGATGGACATAAAAGTACTCCAATTCCAGAACAAGAAGTTGGCTCAGGTATATAATTATAGAGAAAAACCAAATGTTTAACTTTTATAAACGCTTGAATCGCATATTGTTGTGATTGCAAGTCTGTGCCCAATATATTCCAAATCAAACAGTCAGCTGTTTGACATAAACTTTACAGCTGTTTTTACGGTCTATCTATAATGAATAGTCATGGAACAATTATAAATAGGTTCTAAACATTAATTTATGGGTTTATTCAAGGTTAAGTGATATAACCTTTAAAGTTTTACATGTTTCACAATCATCATTTAACACAATGTTCTTAGTGATATTTGTCTGTCAGAAACATAATACTCCAAATATACTGTTTTCTTTGAAAGTCTACAAATACAATTCAAATTAAATTTAAAGTTGATTTCTCTAAATAACATGATCAAATGAACACTATAAATTTATCAAAAAAATGCAATACCACTAAAAAGAGCAAACATTACCAATGTTAGATGATAAAGTATTATGCTTTTGATTGTACAGAATCCGTATGTACAATTGAATCAAACTTGGCTCTTTTATTCATGAAATGTTCTTTTTGACTGCAGAGAATAGAGCAAAGGCACAGATGCGAAGCTGAGCTGCGAGCCAGGATAGAGCAGCTTGAAAAGAGACAAACACAGGACGATGCGGTGCTGTGTGTGGTCAACAGATACTGGAATCTTCTTAACGAGGACATCAGGGTCTTGCTGCAGAGATTTGATGCAGAGACCGCAGATGAATCTGAAAACAAAAGTATATTATTTTGATATGAATGTTCTTGGAGAATATCTTTACTTGCCTCATAGACTCACTTAAGGTGTTTTGGCCCTACCAGCCCGCAAAATCACCTCTTAGTTTGGTTTTTTTTAAAGAAAACATTTCGACTAGGTTAGGCATAATAACAAACTGTTGAATATTTGCATCAACATTTTTTTTATAGAAACTGCTTGAAAATCCCACTTGCCTCACATTGGTTCCTGAAAGATAGTTGTTTGCAGTTTTCCAGATTTGAGCTATCGGGAACCAATATGAAGTGAATGAGTATTGTTGAGCAGAGTTTTTATTAAAAACGTGTAGATGCATAAATGTTGTGCCCGCAAAACTCATTGTCATAAGCCTACAATGTATAATTAGTCCACTAGTAGCAGAAAACTGAATAAAATTTAAATTTTTATTCTCGATTTTACCCACCCCCCTTAAAGAATTATTCTTAGGATTGCTAGTCAGCTTAATTGTCTTAAGTGAGCTTACCCATATGTGAAACTCCAGAACAGAACACTCCTGCTTTTGAATTTCTAATTTGGTGTATCCACTGTTGGGACACTTACTTTACATCAAAAGCTATTTATTTTATTTTTCATTCATATCATATTGCCTGATTATAGATGAAAATGAAGCCACAACATCATTTTTAATGCAACTGTCCACATGGGACAAAGAGGAATTGGACGCCCAACTGGCGAACAGGGTGCAAGTGAGCAAAAGAGCAGTGGCCAAGGTGTTACAGGCCTTTGACAGGCTGCAGCAGAGGAATGATAAGATATGGAAGGCTATTAAAGGAGAAGGGGAAGGTAAGTATCACAGCTCACACTATAAACATGACTGTCAGCATAAGTAAAAATTGACCAAGTCAGGCTCGCTCGCAAGGGTTCTGTACTATAAGCCCCATTCTCAATAGTATTAAAATAAACTAAACACCTCTGCCTATTAAATTCAAAAATGAGCAAAAAAAATCATTTTTATTGTATATTTGTTGTATGGGAATTAACCCACACTTTGTATAATGTAATCTTTGTAATTCGGCTTATCTAGAAGGTGCGCCAGCTCCAGCCCTAGACGAAGTGATCCGAGCCACCAATGAAGAGGTGACGGCGGAGAACCGGCGCCTGCAAGCGCTCAGCACCACGCTGCACGAGAGCCACCACGCCATGACGCTGCGGGTCGCGCAGCTGCAGGACGCCGTCAACAGCAGGGACACCGAGAATGCTGAGCTCAAGAACCAGATTGATGATCTGCAGTACGAGTTGATGAAGGTACATACTAAATAACAAAAATTGGACATGTAGGTACAATTTTTGTGTGAATTTCATATTTTTCTATTTGGCTCAATAAAATCTGCAGTGTGTTCGTTTGTTCCTTTCATCCAACGGACGTTCACTGCTGCACCTCCTGCAAGGTCTTCTGCAATTATTTCCATCCGACACGGTTCTGTGATACTCGTATTGTATCCAGCGACTTCCCGCGACTCTCTGTCGTCAGTCCATCTGCTTAGAAGTCTGCCAACACTGCGCCTTTCCGAGCAGGGTTGACATTCCATCACTATGTGTCCCAAACATCTGTCGCTTCTACGAGCTATGTGCCCCACCCATTGCCACTTCAGCTTCGCTATATGTTGAGCTATGTCAGTGGCTTTAGTTCGTCTCTGGATCTCCCCATTTCTGATTTGATCACGCAGATATTCCAAGTAAAGTGCAGAGTGTATATAATTAAAATAGGAGCCAAAAATTACCGATTCTGAAGATTGACACCAAGTAAAGTCGTAATTCTTAGATCTTCCTTTTGATGTGTCGGAATTTGAGATTCCTTCATATGTGTGTTTGATGGTATTGTCTAATGTCTATATCATCTCCTATTAATGGCTTACATCTGTTAGAGTTAGCTAAATTGGCACTATTAATATATATTAATATTGTTTATTAATATGGTTGTTTGTAAAAGATTGCTTTAGCGGTCACTGTGTTCCGTTATATTGTGTTTCTCCTTTGTTTTCGCAATAAAGTTATATCTAATATATATAAATCTCGTGTCACAATGTTTGTCCTCAATGGACTCCTAAACTACTGAACCGATTTAGTTCAAACTTCGTGAATATCTGTCATTTGGTCCAACTTAAAAGATAGAATAGTTTTTATCCCACGTAGACGAAGTCGCGGGCATCAGCTAGTAAATAAATGAAAATTAAATCTAATATATATAAATCTCGTGTCACAATGTTTGTCCTCAATGGACTCCTAAACTACTGAACCGATTTAGTTCAAACTTCGTGAATATCTGTCATTTGGTCCAACTTAAAAGATAGAATAGTTTTTATCCCACGTAGACGAAGTCGCGGGCATCAGCTAGTAAATAAATGAAAATTAAATAGCTTATATATAAATCTCGTGTCACAATGTTTGTCCTCAATGGACTCCTAAACTACTGAACCGATTTAGTTCAAACTTCGTGAATATCTGTCATTTGGTCCAACTTAAAAAATAGAATAGTTTTTATCCCACGTGGACGAAGTCGCGGGCATCAGCTAGTAAATAAATGAAAATTAAATAGCATCTGATATGTCCCAGGTGCGATCAAGGAATGACAAGTTAGAAAACCACTTAGCGGAGGCGATCGAGAAGCTCAAGAGTTACCATCAATCTGGCGCGGCCAGTGGCAACGCCGCAGGGCCGGCCTGTCCCGCGCCACATCCCGTCGTCAACGCCAAGCTGGAAGATGTCGCGGCGGAGCTCGAGGAGCAGCGGGAACTGGCCAACAACAGGCTAGCGGAGCTAGACCGACTGCATCGTCAGCATAGGGACACTTTAAAGGAACTTGAGAAGCTTAAGATGGATGTTAGTACTCTTGACTTAAATTCTCTGACATTGCACTGTCTTGCACTGCATTCTCACACTATGTTCACTAACATCATCGGCTGCAATGCCCCTCAAGGGTAATGTACTGTAATACTTCACAATAATTATTGCTTCAAGACAGATAGTCTGACGCTGAAGGTACCCATACATAGCTTGGCTATGGGTTGGGCAATAGCCCACTTCGCTAACCAGGGGTCTGATTGCGTAAAAAACGTATTCATCGTTTTTGTAATCGCTAGTGAATTCTGCCCCGCGATTGGCTGACTCAAATCAGGAACCCAATCAGCGGGCAGAGTTAGTAAACGATTACCACGATGAATACGTTTTTCTTAGACGTCTAGGGGCTGGACTTGAACCCCTATCCCCTGATGAGAGGTTTGAACTAACGGGATGTCACTGCTCATGTGCTATGTAAATATTCGTTATATTCAGATCCGTCAGCTACCAGAGTCAGTGATCGTGGAGACGACTGAGTACAAGTGCCTGCAGAGCCAGTTCTCGGTGCTGTACAACGAGTCCATGCAGATGAAGACCGCGCTAGACGAGACGCGGCTGCAGCTGCAGAACGCCAAGAACCTGCACATGCGACAGATCGAGATGATGGAGGTAACAGTTCTTCCACTAGTTCTGTTCAGGGTTCCATAACAAATTCATTCACTTTGCATCGTGCAGTTCTCTAGGTTTCTCATTGATTAATTTTGTTTAATTTAAGGTCGCAGTGGAAGAATTAATGTAGGTACCGTTTGGTACATTAATTCTCGTTTTTGCTTTATGAAACGGAATCACAATTTATGTTTTTTAAATTTTGTTACAGAGCGAAGAGTTAGCGCGACAAAAAGCACTCCGAGCGGAAATGATACAACTGGAAGATGTTCTAGGACAGCTGAGGAAAGAGTATGAGATGTTGCGGATCGAGTTCGAGCAGAACCTCGCGGCGAACGAGCAAACGGGCCCCATCAACAGGGAGATGCGGCACCTCATCACGTCGCTGCAGAACCACAACCAGCAGCTGAAGGGGGAGGTGCACCGGTACAAGCGGAAGTACAAGGACACTAGCCAGGAGTTGAACAAGGTAATAAGATAGTTCTTTCTCCCTCTTTAGATAGCTATGACGGTGCGTGGAACCCCGACAAGGGTTGCAGCTGGATCAGACAAGTAAGCTCATGTAGTAGTTACCTTTCAAATCTAACATCTCGCTAATCTACCCTCCAAGAGTTCTTACATGTCTAATTCGATTAGAATTTGTTGTCAAGTCGAAATTTATCATGCACATAATTACGTAAGCATGCTATGTATGTCATTCGAAAGGACATTCTTGACCAAATTTCTTAAATTTGTTTACAAAATCAATGTACATAAATTTGTTGTACTTCAAAATGCCGTTTTCAGGGAAAGAAGAACTGCCTTTACGATCCGTGACTAAACTTTTCAATTTATTATAATTACAGATCCGTAAAGAAATGGAGGAGGCGAACACACGCGGGGGAGCCAGCACCGAGCAGCCGGATGAAAAACCACTGGTCGTCAAGAAAGAAGAACCAGACCCAGAGGTAGTTTATCTTTTCTATACATTATCTATTAAAGTTGCTATAAGTTCGAAATGGAAGCGATTTTTTGCAACGAAATTGTAAATACCGCAATGAACTTTATCTCAATTGTATAACATACAAATTAAATAATAACAAAATAAAGGTTGTGCGTTTTCCGAGGAATCCTCGCGCACTCAATTACCCTACCTACTGTCTGCGGCATCTGTGGAATCTGCGGGAAGTGGCGCGAACGCGAATATTGTCAGTGTTGGCAAAACATTAATTTTCAATGTTTGAATGTATGGGTGTAAGGTCAAAACTTGCAAGTAAAATTCAAAGCATTAATCCTCAACAATGCATGTGATGATGTCATTTGGCTAAATCCAATATGGCGAGCGGCCCAAGATAGTGGACTAATTAGTTTTTATGCACTCCCATGATATGTTTGAAATATTTTTATTTATTTATTTATTTTCCAATACATTTGGGGAAATTGTAACATGTTCTTAATAAACTACCTCCACTGAAACCCTATTAGGTTTTTCTGTGGAGGTGTAAATATGATATAAATAGTTTACATTACATTACATTTATTTCATGAATTAACCATAAATTTATTTATAGTTCTCTTTACATAATATTCCTTGCTGCTACTGTTCTGTATCTTATTATGTAAATCAGCAGGCAGCTCACCGAGCAGCAGAAGTAGAAATAAAAGGGTTTACTGAGAAAAATACGAAAAAAAATTGAAATTATATTTTCATTGTTTTTTTTTAACTATTGATTTATAGGTAGTCTTTTTGCTTCATTCTAAATTTCTATCATTTTTGCTGTAGGGCGAGGAAGGCGGTAGCGCGGCGCACGAAAATAAGGGCGCCAACAAAGAGCACAACCGCGCCAAGCTCCAGGAGCAGGACCAAATCATCAAGGACCTCAAACAGCAGCTCAAGTATGCCGGGCCTATCTCCTTATAGAATATACTATATAACCGTTAGTTAGGGACCCTTCCATGTTAGTACGATAACATCGGCTGCCTCATCTACTTACTATCAGGTGAGATTGCAGTTAAGTACTATGTTGTATAGTGTAAAACAGAATTTGTCACCAACAGTAAAGCCACGCTGTAGTTCGCTCAACAGCCACCTATAGAATTTTCACAGATGGCCCTATTGTTTGCTTGTACGGAAAAGGATTGTACGGATGCCCATATCCTGAGGTGTGTTATCGGTGGTTATGGTGATGTATTTGTGGACAGGAAGGCGGTGAACGAACAAAAGGAGCTGAAGCTGCTGCTGGACATGTACAAGGGCGTCAGCAAGGAGCAGCGCGACAAGGTGCAGCTAATGGCGGCCGAGCGCAAGGCGCGACAGGAGCTCGAGGACCACCGCCAGAAGGCCAAGATGGCGCAGGTACCACGCGATAAAGGTCTTCTCTTCTAGCTGGCGCGACACTACTCTATTACTGATTTTTTATTGAGGTAACGGTGCTTGCATGTACTAGTTTACAAAATCTTACAGTTAACTTTATTATCGTTTCCACAACGATTAGACTTTTTTCCTAATACTCATTTCTAAAGGAATTTCTGATGATTTCTTGTTAATTAACTTGTTGTTGTTTATTCATTTAGGAGAGTAAACGAGAGAGGCGGCTCGCGGACGAGGATGCGCTACGGAAGATCAAACAGTTAGAGGAGCAGAAGTACGAGCTGCAGAAGCAACTGTCGTGCGCGCGCCCCAACGCTGACCCGCTGCACACCTTCACGAGGCCCTTCGCCGGCTCTCAGGCGAGTTGATTGACCTCACGAGATCAAACAGCTGGAGGAGCAGAACTACCAGATGCAGAGGCAGCTGTCGTGCGTCCGCCCCTACGCCGAGCCGCTCAGGCCCTTCGCCGGCTCTCAGGCGAGTTGATTGACCTCACGAGATCAAACAGCTGGAGGAGCAGAACTACCAGATGCAGAAGCAGCTGTCGTGCGTCGGCCCCTACGCCGAGCCGCTCAGGCCCTTTGTCGGCTCACAGGCGAGTTGATTGACCTCACGAGATCAAACAGCTGGAGGAGCAGAACTACCAGATGCAGAAGCAGCTGTCGTGCGTCCGCCCCTACGCCGAGCCGCTCAGGCCCTTCGCCGGCTCTCAGGCGAGTTGATTGACCTCACGAGATCAAACAGCTGGAGGAGCAGAACTACCAGATGCAGAAGCAGCTGTCGTGCGTCCGCCCCTACGCCGAGCCGCTCAGGCCCTTTGTCGGCTCACAGGCGAGTTGATTGACCTCACGAGATCAAACAGCTGGAGGAGCAGAACTACCATATGCAGAAGCAGCTGTCGTGCGTCCGCCCCTACGCCGAGCCGCTCAGGCCCTTTGTCGGCTCACAGGCGAGTTGATTGACCTCACGAGATCAAACAGCTGGAGGAGCAGAACTACCAGATGCAGAAGCAGCTGTCGTGCGTCCGCCCCTACGCCGAGCCGCTCAGGCCCTTTGTCGGCTCACAGGCGAGTTGATTGACCTCACGAGATCAAACAGCTGGAGGAGCAGAACTACCAGATGCAGAAGCAGCTGTCGTGCGTCCGCCCCTACGCCGAGCCGCTCAGGCCCTTTGTCGGCTCACAGGCGAGTTGATTGACCTCACGAGATCAAACAGCTGGAGGAGCAGAACTACCAGCTGCAGAAGCAGCTGTCGTGCGTCCAGCCCTACGCCGAGCCACTGAGGCCCTTTGTCGGCTCACAGGCGAGTTGGTCGGACGATTCTTCACGATTTAAACAGCTGGAGGTGCAAAAGTACGAGCTGCGGAAGCATACCTATGCTAGGAAGAAGTTTACTTAGAGTAGGTAGGAGTAGTGGGTAAATTTTTTTAACCACATTTTTTTAAAGATGTGCTGTGCTGCTGTTTTACAGGAAGAAGAAGCCCTCCTCAACGAGATGGAAGTGACGGGGCAGGCGTTCGAGGACATGCAGGAGCAGAACTCGCGGTTGATCCAGCAGCTGCGGGAGAAGGACGACGCCAACTTCAAACTCATGTCCGAGAGGATCAAGGCCAACTCGCTACACAAACTGCTGCGCGAAGAGAAGCAACTCCTGCAGGAACAGGTGAACTTATTCTGCTGCTTATATCAGGAAAGACAAGGTCTCCTCGAGGCAGTGGATTAGAAACAATATTTTTATTGAGTGTAGCTCGTAGAACATTTTGTTGTTTATCAGGTGGTGACGCGGGACCAGCAGATCGAGTCGATGGGGTTGGTGGCGCGGCGGCTGGAGGAGAAGGAGCGGCTGCTGCAGAACACGCTGTCGGCCGTGGAGAAAGAGCTGCTGCTGCGCCAGCAGGCCATGGAGATGCACAAGAGAAAGGCCATCGAGTCCGCGCAGTCCGCCGCCGATCTCAAGCTGCATCTAGGTAGGATTGTTGAATGTCAGGTGGTGACGCGGGACTAGCAGATCGATGGGGCTGGAGGAGAAGGAGCTGCCACCGCCGACCTCAAGCATCTGAGAGGATCCGTATTGGACTTACCCACAGAAGATTTTACCCTCCCATTTTTACGACTTATGAAATTTCTATGGGATACATACATATTTCATAAGTCATAATTAACAAGATTAATAATATATGAAATTTATCTTTCGGTAGTTCTTTTTATTCAAGATCTGTGAATCATCAACATTTCTCAGAATCTTCAGGCCAGTCTTCCTGTAGCTATAACAGTTATGCTAGGTGCCCTTAATGATCAGTCTGAAATATCCTGTATTCTTTTCTTTAGAGAAAAACAGGCAGTAAAAGAATAAACAGGCTAATTTATGCACTCACGTTACAGAGAAGTACCACGCCCAGATGAAGGAAGCGCAGCAGGTGGTCGCAGAAAAAACGAGCGCGCTCGAAGCGGAGGCGTACAAGACCAAGCGGCTGCACGAGGAGCTCGCGGTGCTGCGGCGCAAGGCGGAGCGCATGAAGAAGATGGAGCAGGCCGGCAGCAGCATGGACGAGGTGCTGCTCGAGGAGATCCGGGAGTACAAGGAGACGCTCACCTGCCCCTCGTGCAAGGTACGTTGTTATAATCCTTCGAGCCGAATTTTCGGTCCTTCGAGTCGGATTTATTGGTCCTTCGAGCCGGATTTTCGGTCCTTCTAGTCGGATTTATTGGTCCTTCGAGCCGGATATGATACAGCTAAAATATTATGTTGCGCAAGGATCAGCTTAAGCGTATAAGCAGTGATTAGCCCATTTGATTGACCTTTCGTGGGTCGGGGGTTCTAGTACACACGCATCTCTGATTTTTCGGATTTATGTCCGTTTTAGATCACTTACGCGAAACGGCGGCGGGTTAAATGTGGGCCTTAGGAAAATCTATATCATTTTCTTAGCGGTGAAAGCATATAGGTTACGAGGTAACATGCATACCTTTACGTAAGACATAAAAGGACCCGAGCGTTGTTCGTAGATGTACCGGGATTGCTGCTCATTACAAATACTTGGGTAATTCATTAGTCAACATTTAAGCACTTCATGAACAATGCTTAACAAGGGGTACAAAGTTTTCTCTGCACAATTTCTATAATACATTTTTATCGTTTCCAGGTGAAACGCAAGGACGCGGTGCTGACCAAGTGCTTCCACGTGTTCTGCTGGGACTGCCTGCGCACGCGCTACGAGACGCGCCAGCGCAAGTGCCCCAAGTGCAACGCGGCCTTCGGCGCCAACGACTACCACCGCCTCTACCTCTCCACCTAGGCGCCGCGCTCCCACTGAGACTGATTTGCATTGATTTTATACGAATGATGAGACCAGCTAGATGTTCACTCGATATTGAGTGATACGCCTATCCATGACAGATGCAATGCGTGTGGCTTTGCTTTGCAATATCATACGAGACACTGCACTGATCATCCCGAGATAGTTCTTAAGTCTCATTTTGCACTGTAATGTCGTCGGCGTACAGTGCCCTTCAAACTGAAACAGTACATCACAGCTAGTATAACTGACACAGCTGTGGTATTACCGGAATGAACTCCAGTAGAGTTTCGCCACGCGGCTCCACTGAGACTGATGTGCTTTGTTTTTATACGAAAGAAATAATGATTAGACCAGTTAAATGTTCACTCGATATTGAGTGATACGCCTATCCATGTCGGATGCAGTACGAGTAGCTTTGCTTTGCAATATCATACGACGCACTGACCCGAGATAGTTCTTAAGTCTCATTTTGCACTATAATGTCGTCGGCGTACAGTGCCCTTCAAACTGAAACAGTACATCACTGCTAGTATAACTGACACAGCTGTGGTATTACCGGAATGAACTCCGGTAGAGTCTCGCCGCGCGGCTCCACTGAGACTGATGTGCATTGATTTTATACGAATGATGAGACCAGCTAGATGTTCACTCGATATTGAGTGATACGCCTATCCATGTCGGATGCAGTACGAGTGGCTTTGCTTTGCAATATCATACGACGCACTGACCCGAGATAGTTCTTAAGTCTCATTTTGCACTATAATCTTGTCAGCGTACAGTGTTATACTAGCAGTAATAGTACATTACTGCTAGTATAACAGACACAGCGGTCTTGCTGCAACTATCTGACGTCGTATTCACAAGGATGAGGGTTCGAAATAAAGTAGTGAACAGGCAATACTAGGACGTGAGGCCCCAGCTACGAATAGGTACCTTATCTGTAAATTACTTGTTTTGACCTTATTATACGGCCTAAGAGCATAGATTTGAAACTGCGAAGGAGAAGTCATCTGAATATTTTACCTTGACTTTTTTCATACAAGCCAAAAGTGAAGCCATTTTTTAAACGCGCTAAGGCGAATAAAGTGAATGTTTCGCCGCCAAATATACCATCTAGCACATCGCAATATTTGGCGAATAACACGAATACGCGAAAACGAATAAGCGAGAGAAAAGGATTGCCACCATGAGAAAGTGAGGAATTTATATTTGTAGTTGCCAACGGTTGACTAATTGTTGAGAATTGATCGCTTCAGTTTAAAATGAGGAAATGTAACTGTTCTTCTTAAAGGAGCACGTGCCCGCGAAATTCAATTTTTTTGTGGTTTTTCGCGATTTTTAAGCTGATAAGACGTAATAGGCTTATGGCAGTCAAATTGCGATAATCCCAAGTTCATCTTCATGTATTTATATAAAAATCTCTGCTTGAAATTGTCGAGTTAAAGAAATTAATCCGAGATTTGCGAATTGCTCACTTAAAACTCTTGACTCGGACTAATTTCCTAGGATAGACATTTTTATGCAAAAATTTTGATATAAACATGTAAGGAAGTAACTGCCATTCTCGCAAAATGACTGCCATAAGCCTATTATGTGTAATTAGCGTACAAATTGCAAAAAACCATGAAAATTTTGAATTTTGCGGGTAAACCTGTTGAGTTCGCCTCAACGTTAGGTCACTGGTTTTAGGTCTGCACTGAAAGTGAGTTAATTGCCGTGAGAGAGAAGGAATAATTTGCCAATTTCAAGGGTATCTTTTGGAAAATTATTCCCACCATTTATAAGTTGCTTTATTTAAATAATATTATGTATTTTAATTTATATCTACATTTACAAATTACACGTTCAATTTTGTTGTCTTAAAACAAAAAAAGGTGTAAACACAGTGTTAAAAGCGAAATTTTTAATTAAATGAACTTTGTTACTGATTTTTAAAAAACTACTTTTGCGTTTTATGTTGGAAAAACCCAACGTTGCAGAATATTTATGTAAGTAAAAGTGTATAATATACGCAGTGACACTTGCATAGTTAATTGTTATAACTTCAATAAGTCTTCAGTTAAATGTATATTATTAAACATTAAGCGCTTTCACAATCACCAAATACTTAAATAGCGAATATATGTTTGATGTTGTGACAGTTTTGTATTGGGAATCTGTCAAAAAGTCAAGTTTATTGATTAGATACAGTTTATCTGGCGATTGTGAAACAGGCACTTAATTACATAATTTATAAATCTATTAATTACTAAGTAAGTTCTATTTTGATTGTCAAAAATCTTAAACTACCAATAGGGTATTTGACTCATTTTTTCTTCGGGTATAAACGAAAGAGAATGATTAATATTAACTTTATATCCTATACAATAAAAGTACGAAGTTACACCATTGTAATTTAATTAAGTCAGATTTTTTCTTGTGTTTTCTATTCTATGAAGAAAAAAATCTACTTAATATAAATTGATGTTTCATACCCTATTGTAATTACGAACTAAATAACTACATGAATATTTTAAAAACAAATACATATAGTATTTTGGACATGCTAGATCATTCATTCCTTAATTTATAGTGAAACTTTCCATGTATTTAAATAATTATGAACTTTTTAGAAACGAAATCATTACATAAGACATAAGAGCTAACATGCATTTTGCAGTTATTGTATGCATCGCATACACACGATTATTTTTGTTATATATCTAGTTTTACATGAAGTCGAACAATCGGATATATTATGTAATAGTTTATTATTCATTTAGTTACACACATAATGTGCATATAGTAATAGTATCGTAAGTATCAATTTGAACTACTTTCATTATGGACACATTCGTATCTCAGCTTTTATTTTTGCATTGAAAAATATCAGACAGAGAAAACATGCATGATTTTTTTCATAAATCAAAATTTAGCCTGTCCTAAAGGTCTCTGTTGGTTTTAGTAAATTGGTGAATATTATTGTTTTTTCGGATGTACTTACAGCGAGTATTCCTTTTGGTTGCGAGCATTCGTGCTCAAACACATCCTATTCAGAATCTAAAATTATTATACAATACCATTAATATATTATTTTAGAAAATTCCTAAAGTAATATATTAATACTTATTAATACATAGTCCATAATAAAGTAGTTCCGTAGTTATTACAAATTGTATTGTAGATAGGAAAATAGACTAAAGTTAACAAACGACAACCCACTGACTGATATATTTATATTTTAGGCTTAACTTTCACTGGGTTAAATGAAGTTCTCAGCGTTAACTTCGATTATTTTAATGTGTATAAAATGCCTCTTACCTTGCAAGTCTATTAGGAAATTTGAAAATTATCACATGCACCGTTTAGCGAACATAATATGCTTGGTTTCTCGGTGCGTGTAAAATGTAAACTATGAGCCTCTGCTTTCCCTACCCTCTAAAAAAAAATTGGTATTATTCCATTGAGAAACCCTTTGGCTCAATTTACACCGCGGCGGAATGGAATGGAAGGTATTCTTTTTTCATAGCATAATGAACTTTATGTCAATTTTATAACATACAAAATAAATAATTCTCAAGAATGCGCAGATTCCAAGGAAGATGCGAGACCTTTTTTGGCTCCTATTTAGTTTGTGTCTTATACAATTGACGTAAAGTTCATTATGCTATGTAAAATTTTTGCTTGTATTCCATTCCGTGGCGGTGTAATTTGAGCCTTTATGTGCACTTATAAAGTGGAAAGGCTATCTTTCGTAGAATTCTAACGTGACTTCCCGTTGACTGTGAAAAACTGGGATTTTTTTTTGCAATTTCATAATTAATTATTAATGATGATAAGAGTATTAACAATAATCCAGGCTACCAAACGCGACCAATTTAAATAAAAACTAATAAAGAAACCAATCGCGACCAATTAAAATAATAGTTAAGGAAATAATCGAAAAATGTACCTACTTTTAGAAGACTTTTTTTGTATTGTTGATTTTTACAAATACGATCAACTGGGCAACCAATATCATGCTCCTTTGCTCTGTGATAACAGTTCTTTCTTTTTTGATATGTATTTATTATTTTTAATATACACATAAAAATATGTACTACATATGTGCAATACCAGCTTTTCTTCATACACTCGATTTATTATTACCCGAATGGCTACAAACAACAACAATAAGTCTGGTTAATCGAGTATATACATACCTTTAATATTATGTTCGTTAAACTGCTCTTTGGTTTTAATAGGAACCATACATTATATGAGGTGACAGCGAATTTAAATAATACCTAGCTGGATTTACTACTGATATTTAATTAAATGTACATGTAAATGCAGTATTACAGCCCTTGGTGTAGTTAGTTATAGTGAAAATTTGGGACCTCATGTCACAATATATAGATATTTCAATCCACGAAGACGCGCCCCACTCGTGTGCGTTCCCCCAGCGGAATTTTGTCAAATTTCTTAATTTTAAGTATGCAGATATTTAGTACTTTAAGCCCTGTAAATGTCCCCGAAATAATAAATTTGTCCACCCAGTAGTTTTTGAGATATCCTCCAAAAACGTTTTCCGCTGGGGGAACGTTCCCCCAGCGGAATAATTATTAATGATGATAAGAGTATTAACAATAATCCAGGCTACCAAACGCGACCAATTTAAATAAAAACTAATAAAGAAACCAATCGCGACCAATTAAAATAATAGTTAAGGAAATAATCGAAAAATGTACCTACTTTTAGAAGACTTTTTTTGTATTGTTGATTTTTACAAATACGATCAACTGGGCAACCAATATCATGCTCCTTTGCTCTGTGATAACAGTTCTTTCTTTTTTGATATGTATTTATTATTTTTAATATACACATAAAAATATGTACTACATATGTGCAATACCAGCTTTTCTTCATACACTCGATTTATTATTACCCGAATGGCTACAAACAACAACAATAAGTCTGGTTAATCGAGTATATACATACCTTTAATATTATGTTCGTTAAACTGCTCTTTGGTTTTAATAGGAACCATACATTATATGAGGTGACAGCGAATTTAAATAATACCTAGCTGGATTTACTACTGATATTTAATTAAATGTACATGTAAATGCAGTATTACAGCCCTTGGTGTAGTTAGTTATAGTGAAAATTTGGGACCTCATGTCACAATATATAGATATTTCAATCCACGAAGACGCGCCCCACTCGTGTGCGTTCCCCCAGCGGAATTTTGTCAAATTTCTTAATTTTAAGTATGCAGATATTTAGTACTTTAAGCCCTGTAAATGTCCCCGAAATAATAAATCCCACCAAAAACATAAATGTAAAAAAAGGAGAGCCAAGTTCAATAGAAAAATTATGCTTGGCTGTCGGCTTCGCCGCAAAAAGAATGGAGATCTAAATGAGTGCCAAGTTCTATGTAAAATCGAAATTTGTATTTATAGGAACAAAAAAACAATATGAACAATTATTAAACTCTATTTTTTTGCTTTATTGAATACCTATAACAATTGCTGTTATTCAAAAATGTTAGATCTTAAAGTAGGTTAGATTTGACTTGGCCAGTTTTCATTACATCAGTCATTTTATAAAGTTATACAACATTTTAATTCCGATAAAAACTCGCCAAGTCAAATCTAACCTACTTTAAGATCTAACATTTTTGAATAACAGCAATTGTTATAGGTATTCAATAAAGCAAAAAAATAGAGTTTAATAATTGTTCATATTGTTTTTTTGTTCCTATAAATACAAATTTCGATTTTACATAGAACTTGGCACTCATTTAGATCTCCATTCTTTTTGCGGCGAAGCCGACAGCCAAGCATAATTTTTCTATTGAACTTGGCTCTCCTTTTTTTACATTTATGTTTTTGGTGGGATATCATTACTTTTTGTAAAGAAGTCTTGGCAGGTACTGAGTTTAAAGCTTTTTCTTGCGTTTCTGCTGCGTGATTTTCTTTTTTATACTATTTTCTTCTCTCTCTTGAATGTTAGAGATAATAGTGCGCATTGCCCATTCATTATCTGCTACCTTTTTAGTACGCTTCCTGTTTATGCTTAAATTAGCTAAGTCCGGGCGATATAGGGATCTCAGGCGGTTATATTCTATTATATATAAATCTCGTGTCACAATGTTTGTCCTCAATGGACTCCTAAACCACTTAACCAATTTTAATAAAATTCGCACACAGGGTGCTTTGCTCTAACTTAAAAGATAGGATAGCTTAAATCTCAATTTATCTATTTTTTTATATCCTTAAGGGCAAAACAACGTTTGCCAGGTCAGCTAGTATTCTATTATAGAACTATCTTGTGCCTTAATTTGACTAGGGTCTAGATTAATAAGGTGTACTCCGTCTAGGGTTTTAACCCTGGAGAGCGCAACGTAGGCCTGTCCTCTGCTAAATATCGAAGTGCCTATGTCCAGAAGAGCGCTGTCCAGACTAAGTCCTTGTGATTTGTGGATAAAGAGCTACAAACAAATGAGGTTTTGAAACAAACAACTTTACCCAAGTAATAGAATAGAATAGAATAGAATAGAAAAATTCTTTATTTCACATAGGCCTAGCATACAAAGGCTTCTGTGACACGTCGTTTTGTTTACATGGTCACTTTAATGGTGATAACCATTCACGACTTAAAACTAAGTTTACTAACTAATATTAATTGACTCTCAAAACTCGTCGAACAACGCAATCTTATAGGAGGGTTTCCGCTAAACAACCGGGCATAACGACGATGCTGGCGCAAAGCAAATGAGCGCCGCTAAGAGCATACTTTAGTTCGTTCGCAACTTCGCGTATCGGGTGCGCGCGCATAGTTGTAACACGCTAGTCCTCGCGTACAAGTGCAAGGCGCGAGCGAGTTCAATTCTTAAATTAGTCAATCATACATAAATGTTATATCGGTAACAAAAATACATCGCTATTGCCTTGATCTTGGTATACCTACATACACATTGGACTTTCTTTTAAGGTACAAAGAGTTCGAAGTAACAAATTTATACCTTAAAATATTATTTCTTATTTTTTAAAGAAATAAGAGAAACGAACCTTGATTACTGATCTTTGTTATTTTAGTGAGCCGTGGACTATAAAATATCGTGAAATATTTATCACCATTGAAGAACTAATATTTGTAATGACTTGTCATAAGTGCCTGTAAGTTAGGACTATATGAAATATAAAAGTACTAGCAGTGCCCGCGGACTCCGTTCCGCGTTAAAAATATTTTTATCCCGGCCCGTTTATCCCATATAAGGCCCAGTTTCCACCAAAGCGGAGCGGAGTGAAGATGTGTTTGAATAACCAACCAGATTTCATCATTTCGACATCACCTCTCCCCTCAGTTTCGGAGATGTTTAAATGTCGAAATCTGATTGATTATTCAAATACAGCTCCGCTCCGCTTCGCTTCGGTGAAAACCGGGCCTTATACGTGCTTATAACCACAGCCACGGAACACCTACCTAATAGTATGCCACAGCCCACAGCGCTGGACGCGAGCGAGGCATTCGCATAGATACTGCGGACTGCCGGGGCGGCGCGTTTTTATTTTGCTAATATCTTGGAAGATATTTGTTTAAAACTGTATAGCGTAAAAGGCACAAATATTCTACATTAAATTTCCGTTCTGAAAAACATATTTACAAAGATATAAATTAATACCATATGGGCTAAATAAGCTTCACAAAAATTATTTATTTGTAATCCACAATTTTAAAAGTAAAAGCAGTTATTGAGAGTTATCCGTAGGAGATAGGCATATGCTATCGCGGACTTTTTTGCAGATTTTGATACGTTCTTTAATATTGTAGAACATTGTTTTGTTCTATCCTCAATAGTTTCCGCAGCGTACGCGATGAAAGCAATTTTTTTTGCGACTTGGATTGCATTATTCAAGTTTTAGTAAAGATGCATAGTTAATTTTGGAAATTATTATAGCCTATGACACTCCACCATAATGTAGCTTTCTATTGATAAAAGAATTTTGAAAATCGGTTCAGTAGATCCAGAGATTACCCCTTACAACGTCACAAACTCACAAATATCGTTACGCTACCTCTTTATAATATTATATATTAATATTATAATATTATAATTATAATTATAATAATTATAATTATAATTATATTACTAGCTGACCTGGCAAACGTTTTGCCCTTGGGGATTTAAAAAATAGTTGAATTGAGATTTAAACTATCCTATCTCTCAAGTTGGATCGAACTGCACATGGTGTGCGAATTTTATTATAATCGGTTAAGTGGTTTAGGAGTCCATTGAGGACAAACATTGTGACACGAGATTTATATGTATATACTAGCTGACCTGGCAAACGTTGTTTTGCCCTTAGGGGTAATAAAAAATAGATAAATTGAGATTTAAACTATCCTATCTCTCAAGTTGGATCGAACTGCACATGGTGTGCGAATTTTATTATAATGGGTTAAGTGGTTTAGGAGTCCATTGAGGAGTCCATTGTGACACGAGATTTATATATATAAGATATTAAGATTTTTGGTTTGATTTGATATCTACCATGCAGATACGTTTTTTACTACATGTATACGGTAAATACAACAAAATAACATTTTTTACAATTTTTGCCTGTCTGTCTCTCTGTCTGTTTGTTCCGGCTAATCTCTCAAATGGCTGGACCGACTTTGACGTGACTTTTATTAGCAGGTAGCTGATGTAATAAGGAGTAACTTAGGCTACGTTTATTTTATTTTAGAAAAAATCTATAGAAAATAAAATAAAATACCTAATTTTGCAATGTCCAAATTAAAGAATCGACTGTTAGACGGAAAGAAGTTCGCCGGGTCAGCTAGTACAACATAAGTTTGCTGCTGTCAAATGATGTCAGTATAGCGTTTTCTCACTGGAACTAGAACTGAGTGGCTGAGACAACGCAAAACGCGTGACAGTTGACAGCGGCAATCTTATAGCGAACGGGTTGTATAAAGTATTTATTTATTCATTGAATCTCATATATATATATATGTACTTCACTTTTATACTATTATTGGTTTAGGCACGCAGAACCTGGTTGTTTAGCGCGTATTACAAGTTTTTTGTATGAGGACACCGCTTATTTTTTTAGTTTTTGACTTTTTTATTTTTTGATTTTTTTCCTACGCTCACACACAATTACCGAGCTGGATTCCAAATTTTATCCTTCTAGATCATCTGGAAGTAGGTTAGATTTAGGTACTATATGTCGCTTTGTATGAGAACACCACTTATTTTTTGACTTATTTTATTTTTTGATTTTTTCCTACGTTTACACACAATTAACGAGCTGGATTCCAAATTTCATCCTTCTAGGTCATCTGGAAGTAGGTTAGGTTTAGGTACTATATGTCAGTTTGTATGGGGTCACCCCTTATTTTTTGACTTTTTTTAATTTTCTGATTTTTTACTACGCTTACACACAATTACCAAGCTGGATTTCAAATTTCATCTTTCTAGGTCATCTGGAAGTAGGTTAGATTTAGGTACTATATGTCAGTTTGTATGGGGACACCCCTTATTTTTTGACTTTTTTTTAATTTTCTACGCTAACACACACTTACCAAGCTGGATTTCAAATTTCATCTTTCTAGGTCATCTGGAAGTAGGTATAGGTTAGATTTAGGTACTATATTTCAGTTTGTATGGGAACACCCCTTATTTTTTGACTTTTCTTTATTTTTTGATTTTTTCCTACGCTTACACACAGTTACCGAGCTGGATTCCAAATTTCATCCTTCCAGGTCATCTGGAAGTAGGTTAGGTTTTTGTACTATATGTTTTTTTGTATGGGGACACCCCTTATTTTTAGACTTTTTTTTATTTTCTGATTTTTTCCTACGCTTACACACACTTACCAAGCTGGATTTCAAATTTCATCTTTCTAGGTCATCTGGAAGTATAGGTTAGATTTAGGTACTATATTTCAGTTTGTATGGGAACACCCCTTATTTTTTGACTTTTCTTTATTTTTTGATTTTTTCCTACGCTTATACACAGTTACCGAGCTGGATTCCAAATTTCATCCTTCCAGGTCATCTGGAAGTAGGTTAGGTTTTTGTACTATATGTTAGTTTGTATGGGAACACCCCTTATTTTTTGACTTTTCTTTATTTTCTGATTTTTTCCTACGCTTACACACACTTACCAAGCTGGATTTCAAATTTCATCTTTCTAGGTCATCTGGAAGTATAGGTTAGATTTAGGTACTATATTTCAGTTTGTATGGGAACACCCCTTATTTTTTGACTTTTCTTTATTTTTTGATTTTTTCCTGCGCTTACACACAGTTACCGAGCTGGATTCCAAATTTCATCCTTCCAGGTCATCTGGAAGTAGGTTAGGTTTTTGTACTATATGTTAGTTTGTATGGGGACACCCCTTATTTTTTGACTTTTTTTTATTTTCTAATTTTTTCCTTCGCTTACACACACTTACCAAGCTGGATTTCAAATTTCATCTTTCTAGGTCATCTGGAAGTATAGGTTAGATTTAGGTACTATATGTCAGTTTGTATGGGAACACCCCTTATTTTTTGACTTTTCTTTATTTTTCGATTTTTTCCTACGCTTACACACAGTTACCGAGCTGGATTCCAAATTTCATCCTTCTAGGTCATCTGGAAGTAGGTTAGGTTTTTGTACTATATGTCAGTCAGTATGAATTTTAACGACTTTTTGACCTTCATATCTTTATAACCGTTTGAGCTAGCTTCATGAAAATTGGGCTTCTATATGATCTTATGGATATAATTAAACACACGAAGTTTTATGTGTTTACGTTAAATAGGTTTTGAGTTATAGAAGGGTCAAAAGCGGCACCAAGTGGTTCGTGTAAACTTACTCTTGGCGCTGGCTAGCCAGTTCCTTTGCTTGAACTTGGCTTGACACGCTGCCGCGTGTCTTGATTTGTCCACCCAGTAGTTTTTGAGATATCCTCCAAAAACGTTTTCCGCTGGGGGAACGTTCCCCCAGCGGAATGTTTATCGCAAATGTTAATCGCAACAATTCCTGTTGAAAAATAAAGTTTAACCTAAATTCTACAATGTGCATAAAAATTATGTGTACCTATTAATTTAGGGCATACATGGGGATCTAAGAATATAATATAAAACATAAATTGATTAAAAGTAAAGACGTGTGTGCTCGAATGTACCGAGGCAATTAAATGTAATAAATTGCTATACCGTCAGTTTCGGAAGGTGATCACCATGTACTGAACGCCCGCTTTTTTGTGACCATTCATACTTAGTCGGTTTATCACTGCATTAAATCACTGGCTAATTTTTCGTGGAAATCTCCTTAGTCTTTTAATTAATTGACCTCAGACAATTAGTTGGATTAAGGTAGGTACTAAATATTTGAATACTTTTTATTTACCTATCGATAAGTAGCTACTTATAGTCCTGGGAGCGAATATTTAAAACATAGACATTCTGCCATACTAATTTGGTCTTCGTATTTTTGGTGAATTTCTCAATAACGGTTGGATGTACAAATTTGAAACTTTCGGGACAATTACACGACAATTTGGACTAAATATCTACAGAACTTAAATCAATAAATTAGATATCGTTTGGCTGTGACAACGCTAGCAAGAAAAAAATCCGCTGGGGGTACGTGCCCCCAGCGGAAAACGTTTTTGGAGGATATCTCAAAAACTACTGGGTGGACAAATTTATTATTTCGGGGACATTTACAGGGCTTAAAGTACTAAATATCTGCATACTTAAAATTAAGAAATTTGACAAAATTCCGCTGGGGGAACGCACACGCCCCACTCTGTCAAAATCCCTTATGTTTCAATAAATTTGTATGGAGTTTGACTGAGGGGCGCGTCACCGTGGATTGAAATATCTATGTTATAACAACAGTTTTGTACAAAAATCTGAATCCTCGACAATGTCATTGTTGTCGATTGTGACGTCACAAATTTATGCGTGTGTCACTAAATTAAGGACAACGAGGTTCCCTGGGTGTATAGGTATCTCATCAAAAGAACTAAGCTGATAAATAATTCCTAATAATTAATTTGCAATAAATAGTTTAAAAAAATGTCTGTATCTATACACATTTAATAAGTGTAGGAACAGTTTAAACATACTAAAAACTGCTTTGTCAGAATAATATGCCACTTTAACACACTTTGTGGGATTAATTTACGCTATCACGTTAATTCATGCTATCACGTTAAACATGAATCAATGTCATGACATTGACTGTTAAATCAATGTCATGTCATGTTTACGTCGTAATATGCAGTAGTAAATTAATACTTTGTAAATTCCTACATAAATTGCTGTCAATAGATTAGCCAAATTGTGTATAACTTACGCAAATGTTGTGGAAACTAACTGATGAACTTTAATATCTGGTGTGCAAAGATTTAAATTTTAAATCTTTGCCGGTATGATATCTAATTTAAATTGTTAGGGCAATGTTTAAAACCCAACAGTAACTGTGTATATCATTATGTAATATTAATTTAAATTTTAAATGGAGTATCAAATAAATGTTAAAAAAAACGGATGTTTTTCTTTCTGTTATATTATTTGTTACCTTGTTTAACTGTTGTGAAAATCCAAGAAAAGAGGTTTAAACTTTTCTATTAGGTTTGTATTGAATACCTATCATACTGTACCTGTTGGAGTATTAGTACATTACCGATGTTGTTCGATATGATTTTTTTTTCAGAAGTTTAACTACAAATAGTTAAAAAGGTACTATAAAAAATACTGTCACTCCTCTTTGCCTAAAGCTTAACCAGGAACTCCTCAGATTTTGCTCTCGGGGCTCCCATGAGCCGCCGCCGCAATGGGCTTTGCAGGCTAGGTAGATAAATAAAACAACAATGAGTTACCGTAAAACTTTCTATTTACACATTATATACAACACAATGTGACAATGCTTACATAATATTATGTACCGCATAATATATCAATAACACGAAATTATTTCTCATACAACTCCTCACAATACAATATGACCTAGCATCTAAAGCAGTCTTTCCCAAAGTGGGCGATAACGCCCCCTTGTGGGCGCTGCAGGTCTCAAGGGGGGCGGTAAGAGACCCAGAAAGAAAATGGGGGCGTTGTGTCGAGGCGGGGGGGTGATTTGTAATTTTATTTAGCTAGTAGGCCTCTTAAACAACCTCTTAACTGCAAGAGCTCTCGACTCTCAGCAACAACTTGTGAACATCAACTAATATGAATTAAAAGATTGCTCAAACTCGATTCTATATTTCTCTCCGCGTAGTTCATATATCTGTCATATTTTATTGAATATAGAAAAAATGAATCATCATGTCAATCGGTCGCTCCGTTTCGTAATGAAAGTAGACACAAATAAAAAGGCAACAGACACACTTTCGCATTTTAATAGTTATTAGTACTCGTAGATATCTATCATGTTTTAACAAGTTTTTGTTAAATAACCCGAATTGTGCATTCCTGTAGCAGTCGGATGATTCATTGAATACTTGTTCGGACTTGTTGAGTACGATTGAGCGTCGAATGAGATTAACGAGTTTATGCATGTTTGTTTTATTCCTGTCGGTGCGTGCTGCTTAAGCATTTCTATATAAACAATGTAATATTTATTTTATTTTCATTTGTGGTCTCGCGCGTAATAGATGAGCACTACTTACACCTCCTCTACACTACTCGCGAAGTTGAACGTATTTCTCATTGCAAAACAATGTCGGAAGTAAAAAAGAAGAGACGGCAATACTGTGCGGAATATATTAAATTCGGATTTATTGAAAATCCCACAAACCCATCGTCGCCTTTGTGTCTTCTATGTCTAAAAACATTTTCGAATGAAGCAATGAAGCCTTCAAGGCTGCAAGATCATTTGAATAAAATGCATCCAGATAAGAAAGACAAGAATGTAGCATATTTTCAAGACCTAGAGAAGAAGCATAATACACAGCCAAGTGTAGCAAAACTATTTTCGGCGGCTGCTAAGCAAGATGACGACGGACTTCGAGCTTCGTACAATATCTCTTTGTTAATTGCTCAAAAAGGCAAACCACATAACATCGGAGAAGAGTTAATATTGCCAGCAATAAATGAAGTAATAACTACTGTGCTTCATAAACCGGCCGCAGATATTATCCGAAAAATTCCTTTGAGTAATAATTCTGTGCAAAGACGAATTGATGAAATGGCTGAAAACATTGAAGAATCATTGTGCGATCACCTGAGGACAAGTCAATTCTCAATTCAGCTCGATGAGTCCACTTTACCAACTAATGAAGCATTGTTGTTGTCTTACGTGAGGTTTATTAAAGATGAGAAAATATGTGAAGAACTATTATTTGCTAGAAATTTAGAGACCGATACAAAAGGTGAAACCATATTCAATACATTGGAAAAGTTTTGCGATGAGAAAGAGATTCCTTTGAAAAATATTATTTCAGTTGCTACGGATGGCGCTCCGGCTATGACAGGGTGCCATAATGGCTTCATAGCGTACTTAAAAAATAAAATTCCAGATGTCCTTGGTGTACATTGCGTTATTCATAGACAACATTTAGTTGCTAGAAACTTAAGTGAAAAACTATTTCAATCACTGCAATATGTCATCAAAGCAGTCAATAAAATCCGCAACAGCTCTTTGAATGATAGATTATTTCATCAGCTTTGTGTTACTAATGACGAGGATTTCAACCGTTTGTTGTATCATACTGAAGTTCGTTGGCTATCAAGAGGCAATTGTCTGACTCGATTTTACAACCTGTTTGACTCTGTTATAGAGTTCTTGGAAACTAAAGATACAGAATTGCACGACAAGCTCATAACATCAAAAAATGATATAGCTTACATGACAGACCTGTATAAATTATTCAACGACATGAATCTCCAAATGCAAGGCGATAAACTAAATTTAATTAAAACAAAAAACGTCGTTGCTGCTTTCGCAGCCAAACTGCTTCTACACAAAAAGAATCTGGGCAGACGTGAGTTTCACAATTTTCCAAATTTATCAGTATCATGCAGTAACGACGAATTGTTTGCCTACTGCCAACATTTGGAAAACCTCCACATTGACTTCACCGAACGATACCAGGACATTTTGAACTTGGAAATACCAGACTGGGTGTTGGATCCGTTTTCAAATGTCAACACAGCAATGTCACCTCAGCTGGAAGAAGAACTTATAGAATTGACAACAAACGAGGAAATAAAAATCAAGTTCAAAAATGGTTACCAAGAATTTTGGCTACAAAAACCGATCCCGCAATTGTACCCTGGATTGTGGTCAATCGTTCAACGATTCTTGATAGCATTCCCATCGTCATATTTGTGTGAACGTGGATTTAGTGCTGTGACAACATTGCTTACTAAAAAGCGAAATCGTTTGCTTGTTACCGAACGTGGCGACTTGCGACTGTTCTTGAGTAAATTGGAACCTGATATCAACAAACTTATTAAACAGCATCAGATTCATCCTTCACATTAGTTTTTATATGAGGATTGATTATTTTAGTTATATTTTTAATAAAAGATACTCTGTTTTAATACTATAAAGTTGCGTTTCAATAATCATTCTTATTGGCAGGTGGAGCCCGTAAGAGTTAACTTGAGACCTTAAGCGCCGTTGTATGTTACCTACTGCGCTCAGGTTTCAAGTTGCGGGTTATAGTAAAAGTTTCGTTTAGAATTCTCCGTTAATATACATATATAGGTCACAATAATTAATTAATTCAATTTGAAGTTATAGTGGTTTTTAAATAGGTGAAAAAATGGGGGCGCTAAAAAAATATTTATTCTCAAAGTGGGCAGTAGACAAAATAAGTTTGGGAACCACTGATCTAAAGCAAGCAACATGGATGGATAAGCATGTTTTATTCACTTTATTGTACTTTAAAAAGTAGATATACGTACGTAATATGGATTGCGCGACTAACTTGATAAAATATCTAATCCAAGAATATTTTTATAAACTTATTTTCAGGCCTTGACTTGTCAATTTTTGGTTGTTTACAATAAGCCAAACAGACAAATGAAATTTAGTTCGAAAAAATACTCATTCCCTGAATACTAGCATGTAGATATAATACGAGTATATAACCATATTTTTGAGTTATATGATTGTCCAAACAAAAATTTTCCAAAGTACTTTTTCATTTTATATCAGGGAATAAACTAAAGGTGAACGGACTTGACAATATTCTTTTAACATTACAAATTATTAAATAAGTAGGTAGGTATTTACTTTTATATAAAAAATAAAGCAGTCAAATAGATAAATCAAAGTCAAATAGATATTTGTAAATAAATCCACCAGTCTCATTCGTTTTAAACAATTTAAATCTTACAATTTTTGTTCAAATAAATAATTTATTTAGAACAGAAATTAAGTTATCAAACTAAACAGAGCCAGCCAGCGGCTGCAATTGTGTTGCCATAATTTTAAATTAATTAAAAGAGGCAACACGCAATTCTTAAATCAAAGTTCGAAATTCGAATATTTCATACAAAAAAATAAATAAACATTATTGTGATGGTGTGGTAAAATGACAGGCGGCTTAAACTATACGGTATGCCATACAGCCTGTCATTTAGGGTGGAAAGAGTAGATTACCTATCTACTTTTTCCACCCTAAAAATTGCTATATTTGATTCACGGAAAGCCATCAATAACATATGATTTATTTAACCAATCGATCAACTTTATTCAACAAAATTATGACTAGACTTTACTATTAAACTTGTTTCAAAGCTGATTTTTCAATTTGATTTACATTTTCCATTCTGTCATTTCATAAATTTACATTGATATTTGTTTTTCCATCTAGATAACCTTTATTTCCATTTTAATATATTTTTCCTATTTATTTATTAATGGCACACGCAAGTTTAATTTCTGATGAATTTATTATTTCTATTTACAATTTTAATAATTTGACTTTTAAAACTTAGCCTATCTTTATTTCAATGCTAATCGCAGATTATTATTGGCGAGCCGAACGCAGTTAAATTATTTTCTTTCAAAATTCAAAAATGAGTTTGGCAAGGGCGAAAAGATTTTTCTTGTAACTAGAACATTTTCAAAGGTAAAACAATAACAAACAAAAAAGTTACACATAGCGCTCTAGTCCGAGATTTTGTATAGGAAATTGGTTTGGACCTTAATATCTAATTATTGCGTTGCGGTTTGTCATGTACGGTCTTAAGCTTAGTAATAATGTGATCAACCGTACAAATAAGAAAAAAAGTTTAGCGGTGAAAACGATTGAACGTGACATCTAACAAAAATGCACACTAAAATCATTTGCTTATTCGTACGGCGTTTCTTAATTGATGTTAGTAATAATTATAATGTACAAATTACAAAGTAAAAATAAGTAGTTCGGAACAGGTAGTAAATTAATAAATTACTGCAAGCACACAAAAATCACAAATTTTTACATGACATAATGGGTATTTCACACTAATAATACGCAGAAGTACGCCTTTGTTATTTCAAGCCACAACTACAGAACCGATTTAGCTAAAATTTGGAGTGAAGATATGTAACACCCTAGATTAGCACATAGACCATTTTTTATTCCATAAAAATATATGGTTTTAGCGGATGCGTGAAAAACCAAAATTTACCTAGGTTGAAAGAGGTAAAGAGTTTTCAAGGATAGATAACTATTGCTCGTTTTCACCAACATTTTAAGCGACACCTAATTTTAAGGTGACAATTGATGTAATTAAAAAAAAAGATTCCGACGAATTGAGGACCTCCTCCTTTTTTTGAAGTTGGTTAAAAACTGTCACCTATCGGCTTAGGCGTTTCTTAAAGTGTTGGTGAAAACGAGCATTTGGAACGTAAATATAGCATACAGGAACATGTATGACACATAAATGCTGCTCGGAATGAAGAGTTGCATATTAATTATGTAACAAAAACACGGTGGTAGAATCCAGATTCAAACCCAATAAAATATACAGTCGCACCAGCTGGCTCGGTTGGCCATTGGCTAAGTTGGCCAAAGTTAACTGTAGGAATGGTCTGCCAACATAGCCAAATCTGGGTTAACATCTGAACACATAAAAAAAATTCAAAACGAAATAATCTAAAAATTCAGTTTTATTGACGAATAACTTGTTTTATTAGTTTTGAATGTTGAATTTATTGATGGAATCTGAGGATGTCCTAGTTTTACACAATGAATAAATAAATTTGCCAAAAAGAAATATGCAGAATTCGTTGCAATTACAATAAGATGAACAAGTTATTCTTACAGAAATGCATCAAATGGGACGTCGGGTCCCGAAGGGGGAACACATTTTGTATTCAAACATTCTTCAAACCTTTTTAATAATATTGCCATCAATTGCCAAAAATCTAAATTTTATTGAAAACTTTATGTACTATACAAATTTTCCTTACACATAAGAATATGTTTATTTCTAGTTGTCTGAAATCTTTTCACGTACCTAACTTTGCATTTAATTAATTACAGATACATAGTAATTTTTCAGCTAACTAACTCCAAAAGCCCGACATCTTTGCTTAAAACCAGTAAGTTCACTCAATGAAAAAATAACTCATATTGCATTTTTACATATTATATCTTGTATTATTTCACTAGTAAAGTGAAGAACATACGGGACCAAATTAGTTTCATAGCAACCTAAATGCAAACTGCTCGCAAGCAAAAAAAAGTTTGATCACTTGTTGTCGACAGACTTATTGACTAAAGTTATTTTAAATTGCGATAATTTCATTTTCAATTTCAATAATTGAATTTAATTCATGCCATCTTTACATGCTAACTCAACTACACACTAACAACCAATACTATTCTAATCAATTCCCTTTTATTATCAATTTTCTTCTATCTAAAGTCGTACAGTTTCTGATACAATAATTTTATTATATAATCATTTACGTAAAATGGAACATTTATATAGCTAATGATTATTTTCCCTAAGTAAAATTATTTGTCTTTGTAATGGCAAGCGCTGACATATTAAGCATCATTACGAGGAAAGCCGCGGGAGTTAACGTGATTATTGCTTTGAGTACCTATTGAAAAGTGCATTGATTACGGCTCGTCACGTAATATGCTATTAAATAGCCGCTCTCGGAGTCGTTCATTAAATTTATTTATCATTCAAACCAATTTATCTGATGTCAGAGGCCAACTTTGCACTGTGCCAGAAATATACAACAGCAGCAGTTGGTTTTATTGGCCATTGGCTAAGTTGGCCAAAGTAACGGTTTCTTATGTAACCGCCAACATAGTCAAAGCTAGGTTGACCAGTATCTAATTTGGACATAGTAACTCTATAAGTATGGTATGTAACTGCCAACTCAGCCAAAGCCAGGTTGACGTCTTACGGTCTGACAGACTGGGAATGAATGATATATAAGAATTAAATTAAATCCAAAAGCGGCCTTTGAATTAGCTTTAGTGTGCGGGACGGATGATTTTTATTAAAATGGCATGGATTGAGTTTTTTTAGCGGCGGATGTAATAGGCATATTTTTTTAATTTTAAGAAATACGAAATATTTATTTTTAAATGCATACTATTGTTATAATTTGTTAATTGAACGCGATTTACTTATTTTTTTCCATAAAAATAACTTCTCAAACATTTTATTATCATCCTACAAGTCGACAGAATAATTTCCTAATAAAGGTTATTTGGAGAATTCGTATAGATATACGCGAGATATCTTAAAGATTGTGATGTGTAAAGTTGCTCTCTCAATAGTTAAGATTAAAAACTACTAGGTTTTACAGTCAAATCCAAATTTTAAGTTAATAATCGAACGTGACACACAAACAGCAACAGGGGTTCAATTTTTACCATTTTGGTATGGAACCTCAATGAGATGAAAATTGGCACAAATAGTCATAAACGGTTTGAAGGATTCCTGCATTTTAGTAGAAAGATAACCGATTAGTCTTAGTCGGTGTACCTATAACTTAATAGTTTGTTTCGATATATAGGCATTTTCATAACAAATTACATTCAACATCTCATGATCGTTAATACGTTTTCCATTAAACTTATACACGGATATTTAATACTGTGTTTAACAATTGCAACTCTCTCAAAATGCTTTGTGGAATATACTGATTAATTATTATTCAAGTATTAACTATCTTTAAAAAAAATATGACCATCGCAAAATCAACTTACTTATATAGTATAATAATTATGTTATGTCAAAGTATTAGATTTTAAAAACATATTTTGACATAATATATCACATCTAGCCTATGAGATACAAAAACTATGGACCCGCCCCATTCATTCATGCGGCACCATTATGAGCGCCAAGATTTGTAGACAAAAGCTCATGTACCGAGTTACTAGCCTCGGTGACGACATCTTATACGCCTTTTGACTGATTAAAAATAGTCACGCTAATTATCGTAGACGGGGCCAGTCCATATTGTTTCCTGGGTCTTTGCATGTAGCAACACATAGAGGCGGCCTAGGTGCAGGCGGCGGGCTGCTGCGGCGGCGCGGGCGCGTGCGGCGAGTGCGCGGGCTGCGGCGGCGCGGCGAGCGCCAGCGCGAGGCGCTCGAGGCGGCGGCGCAGCGGCAGCAGGCGCGGCGCGTGCGACAGCGCGCCCAGCGCCGCCTGCACCGCCTCGCTGCGGCGCCGCCGCTCGGCCTCGTCGCAGCACTCCAGCTCCTGCCACATACGACCATACACATTTCATAATAGTCTAGCAGAATAACAAAAACAATCTAGCAAGGCATACGGCCTATCGCTTTTAAGTAGAATCCACGTCAATGACCGCCAAATCCAATTTTGTTTGATTTTTCGAATTGTAAACGGTCTAATTGCGGAAATGGCGCTATCATATGAAGTCCGAGAGAGGCAGAGAGAGTCACACGACCGAACAACGTAATATTTTGTTACTGTTAAGTTTCATTATGGCCTGTAATTTTTCGGGCTATAGTGGCATTCATTTAGATTGCTACGAATGCCACTATAGCCAATGACGTCTTCAAGGCTGTACACAAGACAGTATAAGCACCACAGTGGTACTCATCAAAAAATCACAAAAGTCCTACATCATGATAATATATTCAAAGATTAATGTCTTGACAAGTTTCTTACCTGTTCAATTAGGTCAATTTCGTCTTCCTCACCGCGTTGGGCCAGTTGACTTTTTAACACCTGTCAAACAAGAAATTGATGTAAAACGAACATTGGTTTCAACTGTGGCGCTATGATAAAAGCGTAAAATAAAATCGCACTAAAATTTCAATTTTATTATACGTTAGGTCTAAAAATAATGCAGCTGACTCGACTAATTAATTTATTTAAAAAACAAAATCGAAAATTGACTTAAACTTCAACTTCATAAATTAATATAAAAGTCTAGACTATTATAATAGGTAAGTATAGTAGGTAAGATTAATTCGTGTTTTTTTTTTAATTAATTTTTTTGTTAAAGCGAAGATATAATAAATTATATCTAAGTAGCAAGCATTGATTATATTCGTTCTATAGCTATGTTTACAACTTTTACATCTATCCATACTTAAAACTAACTAAGTAAACATAGTGTACATAACTATAATATGAAATTGCGTATATTTTTCGTAAATTTCATTAAACTTTAATTCACACTTAAAACACGCCAATAAATAATTAAAATTTGAAGAGTTCGATCTCTTGAGCCAGATTAGGTATATAAACTTTGGACACAGTTCTATTTTCTACTCAGAAGTGTTATTTACAATACAATTGAGACATCAAGTTTAGCCAATTACAGTGTTCCCAGTTATATACACAGTGCAGGAGGTCGCCAGTTAACTCTCCATGATGAAGCTATGTGGAAAAAACGTCTCTGTCATCTCTCTCGTAAGATTGTTACAATCCGTTCAGAATAAGAAAAAGACTATCTATTATACTCTATGCATATGTTCCGTTGAAGCAAATAGAAAGACGGTGAAATAATATTCATAAATTATATCGTTACGCTGTTGTGTATGTGGAACGATATAAAATACTTAATGATAAATAAAACGGTAATTGCTAGCATTGAAGAACATATTATTTTATACTATTCGTTCAGGATAATAGGACTTATTCACTTCTCTCTAAAATATTATCGCTGTATAACAGAGAAGTGAATATAATTATATTATTACAATTCCATTTTTTATTTTGAGCACATAAAAATCTATAAATTTTATTAATATTTCAACCCCGACTGTGTGAAATAAACAAACGAGACAGTTGGCTGAGTGGGCCGTCGACACAGTATCTGTTATAATGTGACTATGGTAAATGCCAACTTAGCCAATTGGTGCTTTTATTTGTGGTTAAAGATCTTATAAGATTAATCAAAAATAATAATTCATTTTTTATATATTTTTTTTTATGAAACGTCTCTGAGTGCGGCCGGGAGTTAACTTTCTTTTAAGTGTGAATGTTAAAGGTTTAAAAGTAAACTAAGTATTTTTCTTTGAGTGGTCACGTAGTCCTATTATTGTTTTCTGTTATGAATATACTGTAGGTTTATTATTAACAAGTATTAATAAATAATTGAGAGAGATAGCACAGGACATTACGTATATATATGTGCATATAAAAGCCGGTATCGTACTGTAAATATGTAGAAGTGTGTGGGTATTAACCTTTGCATTTTACTCTTGACTCGAGATCGCCAAGCAGGCCCTGAATGGTGTAAATACCTGTTTCACATCAAATCAGTTAACGGAACTAACGCTATACTACTGCTTCATTAAACATTACTCAATTACATTAATTTTGTTCTATATTTAACTTGGAATTAATCGATCTAACTATAATTCTCAAAAATTAAGCCATTACAGCTTTTTGAAAATGTTGACACACACGCACAAGTAGCGTTTGCATTAAGCAGGGTTTTCGTACCCAACACATAATATTATTACTAACGTAAAGAAGGGACAGTCATAGCCCCCTGGCAATGTATGACCCCAGTATGACATGACAATCTGTCAGAATCTGTATTCAAGGGATGTCGCTGGACAGCGTGTTATCGGTCACGTTGCGGCTACGTAAGCTTGAGTTTGCTCAACCCTGTGACAGTAATTACTCATACATACAAAAGGTATGCGGATAGCGCCGGTGCTCCAGTATTAGTTAGTAGGTAGTTAGAACATAATATTTGTACTGAGTGTCGGCCGGGCTGGGTTAAAAAGTGACTCACTTCGATGGAGTGCTGGTACTGCTCCATGAGGTTCTTGCACGCTTCCAGCTCTGCTAATTTCTTCACCACCACATCCGCTACGTTCTTCTCCGTCACCTCGATGTTATCCCTGGGAAACGAATCATTTTTTTTTATGCTATACAAGTTAGTACTTGACTGCGATCTCACCTGATGGTAAGTGATGATGCAGTCGAAGATGTTAGCGTACTAACTTGGAAGGGGTAAGTCACCCCAACGGTTTCTACACAGCATCATACCGGAACGCTAAATCGCTTGGCGGTACGTCTTTGCTGGTAGGGAGGTAACTAGCCACGGCCAAAGCCTCCCACCAGACCTGACCTGAGCCAATTTAGAAATTATAAAATTCCAAAGTGGCCCGTGGCGGGAATCGAACCCGCGACCTCCCACTCGAATCCGAGCGTGCGTCCCCTGCGCCACGGAGGTCGTCAAAAATTATTACTAGCTGTTGCACGCGGCTCCGCCCGCGTAAATACCCCATAACAATGGATTTTTCGACGATAAAAAGTAGCCTAGGTGTTAATCCAGGGTATAGTCTATCTCCATTTCAGATTTCACGCACAAACACACACAAACACGCACGCGCGCACGTACGCACGCGCGCACGCAAGTACGCACGCACGCACGCACGTACGTACGCACGCACGCACGCACGTACGCACGCCTTTACAAAATGAAGTGTGAGGTGATTTAATAAGTTTTTACCCCAATCCAGCCTGTGATAATACACTCGGTAGCCATTTGAGGACTTATTTTTTTTTTCATATTTTCTAAGATGAAAATCATTCATGTGACTTGTGACAACTGTTGTAATAATTGTTTTTTTTTTATTTTTAATTTCGTTCCAATAGAGCTCCTCGCACTGCTTTCCTAGGCTTTGTGCAACGTTTGGGTGACGCGGTGGTCACAGAATGGTTATTTCGAACTGACAATTAAGTACCTGAGTGCGTGCGCCAAGGCGGCCGTGGGCGTGTCGGGGGCGCGCGGACTGTTGGCTGCCTGCGCGGCGGCGGCCAGCGCGCGCAGTAGGTCCGCGAGCCGCAGGTCCAGCGCCAGCACTCGCTCGAGCAGGGCTCCGCGCGCCGCCTCCTCCGCCTCCGCCTCCCAGCGCTGGCGCGCCGCGATGGCCGCCGACAGGTTCCGCAGCGAGTCCCGCTCCGACACCGACTGCGATTCTGCTGAGCCTTCGCCTTCCGCTTCTGCACATAGAAACGAATATCATTTTATTATCAAAGGGGAAAAAATCTGTTTGTCATTATGACATGATCACACTTATATTACTTGATATTGACCATATAGATTTTCTGCCGGGCAACAATTCTGTTTCGCATTAAAGCATCGCGATGTAACAAAATACTGTTACAGCAGTTGTAGCCATGATTTATCTATTCCACATCTAAGATTGTTGTTGTTGCGCAGAATGGCCGTTTTTACACCTTGGGATACACAAAAATATAAATCTTTCCTCTTCTTTATATTAGTATAGATTGAATTGCGCTACAAAGCGTACTAAAAGCAATCTTAGAAATGGAATAAAAGAGTCTTGCTACAGCTGCTTTTATAGTATGAGTTGGTATGAGTAGCGAGTAGGGCCAGAGTAGGCCTAAGGGAGTACCTTTGTCGGCGTCCCCGCAGGACTCCCTCTCGGGTGACAGCTCCTCGCCGCTCCACGCGCCCGCGCCCTCCGCGCCCGACCACCACTCCTCCGCGCACTCTGGAAAAAACCACGTCGTTTATAACTCACTATAGCATATTTTTTTCCTCTTGAGTGAGTCAGGGATACCATTCAAAAGATGGATTGACTAAATAATGGAGGTAACTGGATGAACCAGGAAAGCTGCGGATAGAAAGTCCTACTGTTGGTGGCAAATAAAACATGTTTGGCACCGATAAACTAGCGACATTTTTTCGCGCCGTTCTGTCCAGGGTCTCTCTGTAGTCTTTATATCAGGGATATGTCTATTACACACAAGTTAAAAAAAATCAGGAGTCTGAATAAAGTCTTATTAATTATTTAGCATGTTTTCTACTTCTTAAGAGTGCTGCCACCGAGTATTGCTTTACATTGCTTAACAGAGCTGCACCAGGCGATAGAACCTTCGGCGCTTACAAGAAGCCCCGATCAAGCTTTCCCGCGCCCCTGACAGGCGCGAGCGAAATCAGTGCGGATTCTTCTTATTCGCTACACTATTGTCAGAGTGATCATTTCATTGTCACATCTAAGTAGGTGTGGTTGCAGTCAGAAATTTTGTTGGGGGTCACAATATGTAGATAAAGTCTTATTTACTCTGCATGTTTTATGGCCAGGACCCCTTGCAATTAAAACTTTGATACACTGACATTGATAACGGTTTTTCTTTAGTACCTTTATCTATATTTCGCGCTTAAAATTCGACTGAATAGATATACTCGTAGCACTAACTTCTAAAGAGTGCTACTCCTTTCAACACTCACAACGGTAGTTGTGATAGACATAGTACTATTTTTAAACAGGCTAAATTGAGAGAGAGAGAGAGAGTTCAAAGAGAGAGAGAGAGAGACCGAATCGATTTTTTTTTGTACATAGAATGGGATGTTTTACCTGGATCGGTCACTAGGCAGGGTTCGGTTTCGGAGTCGAGTAGATCCGCCGAGTTATCGTTGTCGTCGGACACTCGTGAGCGCTCGTCGTCGTGGGCGTAGTGGGCGCTGTGGGCGTTGTGGGCGAGAGGCGCGGCGGCGGCGGCTGAGCGCAGCGCTCTCGCCACGGCTCCCAGGAGCCCTCCTCGGGTGTCCTCTTCGGGGGATAGAGTTTCACCGCTGTCACTACGACTGGAGATAGAAAACGATTTTGTTGTAAACTTCTTAGTCGCAAGACTTTGGAGTGATATTTTCTCTTAAAGTGTAAATAATAATAATTATTTTTTAAAGGGGAAAATTTTGTATGAGTTACCAGGTCTACTATGGAGCGGACGGGTTATGGGGGACATTTACCCTTATATGGATAAAATCCCACATAACGCGCATAATACTTGCAGTTATGCAGTATGCAGTAGGCTCCATAATACAGTAGGCTCCATATGCAGTAGCCTTTATAATGCAGCAGACTCCATAATGCAGTAGCCGCTATAGATGATAGAGAGAATGGCGCGTGAAGAATGGGCGTGCGGGAGCGAGACTGTATCCCACCCGCGGCTGCTGATCCCACGATTTCTGGTCTGTTTGATAGGGTTAAAATGTTTTTTCACCGAACCCACCTGCAGTAGGCTTCGTTGTGGTACACGGTGGGCTGCATGGTGTGCGGCGGCAGCGCGTACGCGGCGCGCACGGCGTCCGTCAGCGCGCGCACGCGCCGCGACAGCGTGTCCAGCGCCGCCGCCGCGCCCGCGCCGCCGCGCGCGCGCGCGCCCGCCGCCAGCGCCTCCTGGCGCCGCTGCTCGCACATGCGCACCAGCTGCCGACACTCGCCGCGTCTGCGCACACCAATCACACTGCTCATGTGCTGGATTATCCGATCCTCATGCCAGCCATAGCCCGTTTACCATCCTTCCTTTCGTCAAATCGGCACGACGCTGTCGATTGGATCAGTTAGAACTGACCGCGTGTGGGCATTAATTAGAATGACTGTCATTATTCTTGACGACGTCAACGTCGCTGCCGACGAAAACTTTCCAATAAGTTTAAACTGCACGATCAGTTGTGTACCTATCGCGTGTACGAACTACAGATTGGATTAAGCTGTTTCGGTCTTACTAGCCAAATTTTATTTCGTTTATTCGCAAATTGTAGAATTGGGCAGAAGTGTAAGTTGTATTAGCATTGTAGGCTTATAACAGTGAGTTTTGCGAGGATAATATTTATGCATTTTTAATTAAAACTTTGCTAGAAAACTCCTATTCACCTCATATTGGTGAAAGATTATTTTTTGCAGTTTCCCAAGTTTGGAGCTATCGGGAACCAATATGAACAAAATTCGTATTTTTGGCCAAAGTTTTTATTAAAAACATGTAGATGTATAAATGTTATGCTCGCAAAACTCATTGGATTAAGCTGACGAGGTAAAATTAGCCCTCTATCAAAAAAAATTTAAATAAAATTTGAATTATGCGCTCAAATGGTCACCGTCCTCCCTAAGCCCCTTAAGCCTGCAGCATAAATGCTACAGAAGGTGTATGGCAAGCGTTTAGCATACGAGTAAGTGTGGTGCCACACCTGCGCTCCAGCTCGGCAGAGAGGCGCGCGATCTCCGCCTCCGCGTCGCGCAGCGAGTCGCTGAGCGCGCCGGTCTCGGCCGCCAGGAAGTCCTGCATCTCGGCCGCCTCGCGCTCCGCCTCGCTCAGCCGCGCCTGCAGCACCCGCGACGACTCCCGCGCGTTGCATGCCTCCTGAAAAGACAATACTTTTCATTTGCTAATTGGTGTTACAAATATTTTTAGACCGTTATTACCGTCCTATAACGTTAATAAACAGGTACAATACATAGGTAGAGCTTCCGTCATTAATTTTTGCTTACACCACACGAGACTATTCATGGGCGCACCGCCAAACGCAATCGTCAAAGCTTTCTCGTCAATCCGTTACCGATTCCTACAGGTCGAGTCTGGAGGTGTTCCCCTACGCGACCTCTACAACGAAGGTTCTGCCACTGATATATGATTTGTCTACTGCAAATGAATGTTTCTAATCAGTTGAGCATATACTCGTATGTCAATTGTCATCTTAATAGACATACACAGGACCGGCTCGCTAAAATGTTTCTATTGACAGTGAAGGCGTCCGTAGTAAGCCGACCGCAGTATCGTTAATGGAGCGGTTGTTCGCACGCGTGTTTCTGCAGGGATCTTTCCGCCATATTGTGGCGTATTAGCGGGGACAGATAGCGTTACTTTTTCTTGTATGAAGAAAATTTACGTAAAATATTTCGATGGGCTCATCCTAAGGTTCATATCGGTGGTCTTATCTCTTATAGACGAGGCCGGTTGGAGTGACGAATTCTTGAATCTAAATATTAAGCACACATAATATTAGTACCGCTCTTCGAATGACTCTAAGGGCGCCTTCCTGCGGATCCGCGCTGCCTTTAGCAGCGCGGCGGCAGCGCTGCAGACGCGCTGCAACCACGCGGCACTTGACAGCAAATTTGAAAGCGACCAACAACCTAAACAACGAGCAGTGAACTGACCGCTTGTCGCAGTGCTCGCGCAGCGCGTCGATGTCGCCGCGCTGCCGCGCCGCCAGCTCGCGCGCCGAGCGCAGCTGCTCCTCCAGCGCCCGCAGGCAGCCGTCCGCGTTGGCGCCGGCGCTAAACAACGAGCAGTGAACTGACCGCATGCAGCTTGTCGCAGTGCTCGCGCAGCGCGTCGATGTCGCCGCGCTGCCGCGCCGCCAGCTCGCGCGCCGAGCGCAGCTGCTCCTCCAGCGCCCGCAGGCAGCCGTCCGCGTTGGCGCCGGCGCTAAACAACGAGCAGTGAACTGACCGCATGCAGCTTGTCGCAGTGCTCGCGCAGCGCGTCGATGTCGCCGCGCTGCCGCGCCGCCAGCTCGCGCGCCGAGCGCAGCTGCTCCTCCAGCGCCCGCAGGCAGCCGTCCGCGTTGGCGCCGGCGCTAAACAACGAGCAGTGAACTGACCGCATGCAGCTTGTCGCAGTGCTCGCGCAGCGCGTCGATGTCGCCGCGCTGCCGCGCCGCCAGCTCGCGCGCCGAGCGCAGCTGCTCCTCCAGCGCCCGCAGGCAGCCGTCCGCGTTGGCGCCGGCGCTAAACAACGAGCAGTGAACTGACCGCATGCAGCTTGTCGCAGTGCTCGCGCAGCGCGTCGATGTCGCCGCGCTGCCGCGCCGCCAGCTCGCGCGCCGAGCGCAGCTGCTCCTCCAGCGCCCGCAGGCAGCCGTCCGCGTTGGCGCCGGCGCTAAACAACGAGCAGTGAACTGACCGCATGCAGCTTGTCGCAGTGCTCGCGCAGCGCGTCGATGTCGCCGCGCTGCCGCGCCGCCAGCTCGCGCGCCGAGCGCAGCTGCTCCTCCAGCGCCCGCAGGCAGCCGTCCGCGTTGGCGCCGGCGCTAAACAACGAGCAGTGAACTGACCGCATGCAGCTTGTCGCAGTGCTCGCGCAGCGCGTCGATGTCGCCGCGCTGCCGCGCCGCCAGCTCGCGCGCCGAGCGCAGCTGCTCCTCCAGCGCCCGCAGGCAGCCGTCCGCGTTGGCGCCGGCGCCTAAGCCAGGAAAAAGACGTGATTTTCGTGGAACACTCGACATAAACAAAGTTTGAAACAACACCTAAAACAAAACTCCATTTTGTATTTCATGTTCGATTTCACACATCGCGCGATAGATAGCACAGTCAGCTCGCACTCACGAGTTCGTCATACCAAATCTGTATACGTGATTGCATGCGTGACTATTCTGCTGTATTTTAGATTTTCGTATTACTCTCGTGACGGGATTTTCATCAGGAAAAACAATTTTTCTTTCTTTACCTCCCTGGATGATAGCGTCCGTAGACTTTTTGTTTGGAAAAAAGAAATCATCTGGGTTAAAACATGGTACGAGCAAATATTGTATGGTATACCAGCGCCGGCGAGCTCCAGCAGCCGCTGCGAGTTCCTGTCGAGCTCGGCGAGGGCGGCGAGGCGCGCGGCGCGCTCGGCCGCCAGCTGCGCCTCCGCGTGCGCGCGCCGCTCGCGCTCCTCCGCCGCCGCCGCGTCCGCGCGCGCCGCCGCGCCCGCCAGCCGCGCCAGCTCCGCGTCGCGCGCGCTCGCCTGCACGCCGCGGTGGCAGCGCGTCACGTCCACGCGACTGCGAACAGCGACCCGACAGTTCTCACGCGCTGCAACTATACCGTGTATACAGGCAAGCTAGTGTAGCGCGCTCATTGGACTGATATGAGGTAGGCTAAGGTGTGCTGGCGCTCGCTTGTGAAGGCAGTGGCAACAAGCGTCCAGCAGAGAAACAGCACCGTGCTTCCGAGAATGGGGAAATGTCCAGTAGTGCTTACTTAATACTCTAAAGAAGACAAAATCAGAGTATTTCGGCCTTGTGATCGGAATTAATAATGCAAGGGAAGGTGGCAGGTAGAAGTGGAGGCCTGGCCATGGATAGTTACCTTCGATAGGAGAATGCACTCCAATAAGAAGAAGAGAACGCAGGCGTTGTGATGATATCTCGAGTGCTGATATATATGGATTGCCTGCGCAGTAGGTAGGTGACGTATGATATCAAATGGGAAGCGAGGGGCAAGATATAATTGCACGAAAAATAATTTCTAACGAAATATAATACCTTTCTATATTTGGCACAACTCCCGCAAGAGCCGCCTCGATGTCAGTCCCCAGCAAAACGGTCTGCGAAATTTTCTCCGCGTATATTCTCACGCGGGTTTTGGTAGCGGATCTCGACGAGACAGATCGTGATACGGTGGGTCTTCTGGATGAAGGTGGCGTGCTTTCGTGTTTCGGGGAGGACTCCGGATCCACGTCACGTCTCCTCCGCGGCAACGTTCCATATTTGTCGGCCGCCACACGCGTCGCGGATGCGTCAGCCGCGGTCGACAGCCGCTGGCCGTTTGTAGGCCACTTCTTCTCATCTACCGGCGAATTTGGCGTTCTACATCTGGCTGCAGATGTTTTTGTGGGCTTGGCACGTAGAGCTGGACTTTCACGGACTAGATTCGGGAGATCGGTTGTCGGTCTTATCCGAGGTTTGGGGGTGAGAGGCCGCGGCTTTTCCGGTGGCGTAGGTTTTTCTCTGCTCCTGGCGCGTTCGCGTGTCGCTAGATTGGGCCCACGAGGCGCCGTAACCGGCCTCTGAGCGGAAGATCCGATGGGGGAACTTCTCTTTGGGTCCGCTACTGTGACGTTTACGCGCCGGCGCGGTCGAGGCGGCGCTCCGGCGAGCGACGAGCTCTCGGAGCCGCATCCGGACCCACAGGACACTACACTAGATGCGCAGGAGCGAGACCCGCCTCCGCTGCTGAGCGCCCGCCCGCACCCTTCCACGCCACTGTCGCTGCCCGCGGCTCCGAGTCCTAGTTCGTCGCCGGCCGGCAAGCTGTCGAGATCGCCTATCGAACGCGCATCATCAATCGCATCACACGATCCGTTCTCTACGAGCGATGCCTTAAAATCTACGCTTTCACTTTTGCAGTCTTCAAATATTTCTCCGGCTGTATCGCTTTCTTCTTTAATTGTTGCAATTAAGTTATCACTACTTTGGGTCATTTTACACTGGGGTTTCTGTTCTTCATGATTGTCGGCTTCACCGTTGGAAGCAGGCGGTGCATCGGTGATTTGGACGGTTTTGTTCGCATTATCTTCTTCCATGGCGGGTTTTTAAGTCACATGATCTGGAACAAAAGTAAACGTTCGTATAATGGAAAATCGCAGTGTATTATCAACGAATATATAATATTACTAACGTAAAGAAGGGACATTCACACCCTCCCGTCAATGTATTACCCCAGAGCGGCGAGCGCGACGCGTCGGGTGGTACTCGTGGGCGCTGTCTCGCGAGTGCGTTATTTCAATAGGTTTGCCACAAATTCATAACTCTATCATCATAGGGCTACTGATTGTAAATAAAAGCATACCTTTTTAGATGACAATTTTTTTATTAGTAAAATTAATAAAAAAACCGGAGGATTAATAAAGTTTTCTCAGATTGTGCTTGACAAATGAAAAAATCATATGGGCAACGAACTGTAAAGTCCGACAAGGCTCTCTTGGCACTTGAAGGAGGGCGCTATCGTAAAACAAAGGCAGCCATAAATAAAATCTCCTCAATTTTACTTCAATTTTAGTTTAAAATAGTTAATAGTAAGCAAAAACAACATAACATACAATAGTGATATACTGACAGAGTGAACTATCAAACAGTGGCACAATATAGTGGCGTTCGTTCAGACTTTGGCCACGCGCCAAAATAGCCTTGTCGCACTGTAATTAATTATTTTTGCAGTGATTTTATAAGTAGGTATCCCATTATAATATTATCCTATTGTTTAATGAATATGAATTTTATGAAAGCTTGTGGGTTTGGATGTTTGTAACTCTTTCATGCCGCAACTAGGTACGTACCTACTATACCGATTTGGCTGCAAATTGGAACGAAGATATATTAACTATCATTAACACATTACTATCTTTTATCCCTAAAAATCCATAGTCCATACGGAATTTGGGAAACTCCAAAATTCATGTCCGTGAAGCCGCGGAAAAAAGCTATGTACTTATGAAAATAAATATAATATATTCCTGTTTTAATTTTATCCTTAGAAATTAATAAAATTATAGATAAACAAAATGAAATATAAATAGTTTTCATGAAATAACTAAACAAAGTATTGCATTTGTACCGCAATTCTAATGTTTTACAGTGGGCTGCAAGTTGTCACCGTGGCATTGTGCAAAGGTCGCGTCGTCGCCACTTGCCAGCCCTATTGGACTACTATGACATTTACTCACACATAGACATGAATGCTTATAGGGCCAGCATTTTAGTAGTAGTGTAGGTAGTTAAGTTATGTTATTTGTTCTGAGTGTCACGGGCCTGGTATTATGTTGGGACGGATGGTTTCAGTGCCAAGTAATCAGTTCGATGCAGCGGCATTGTGCGGGCAAAGCGTCCATTGTGCGGAAGCCCTCGGGCCACGGGTCACAGTCTCGGGGGAGCTTATTTCTATTGTTCGCATTCGTCTATTCTCAAACTGTTCGTAGTTTTGTTGTAAAAGAAAAAACTGAGTATTAAAAATGTGACTGTTACTTCTGCAATTTATGTGACAAAATCTGTGTAGAATATAATATATCTCCCTAACGAATTGAAAAAAAAAACGTACGTTCTAACATTATATTAATTTTTTGTTTTATACACTCCACAGCAAAATTCTACTGTTTCTATTCTTGCAGGTATGTAGGGTATATTAATTTCAGGGGTGGCTTTTAGATAGAGAACACCTCTGCCCCCAATTATTTTAAGGCCGTGGGCTGAAAATAATTTATCACCAGACGTAGCATGGGCGTCGTAATACCTACTGTTTGAAACTCGTATATTTTGATCCTACGCATATTTATCTGCATGTATTTCAAAATCTAAATGGAAAAGGTGATTGACTGACAGACCTATCAACTTACAGTTCAAACCAGTCACTGAGGATGTCCCGGTGTCGGGATGAAACGTGCGTCAAAGAAAGAATAATAATTATGTGTGGTGTTTCATGTGGGCGGTGTCCCTGCATATTGAGCCATATAGATTATTTTCAAATACAGGATAATATCAGAACAAATTAATCTGTCCTGCTTATTATGGATTTCCACAAAATAATGCCTGTTTCCATTCAATATTTTTAGAGCATTCACAACTCAGTACTGCGTGTGCGCTGAACAGTTCAATAGGTATGAAAGTAATAACAAAGCACATTGTCGATACTGCCACAGTGCCACATGACCCCTATTCAAGCTGGTACAATAATTGAGAGGCCCAAACGGCGTTCCCACGCGTTGAGCACCCAGCACTCAGGCTGTAGTTGCGACATTCATTTACATTCACATACGACCACTCCACATTTCTGTCACACAGTTTCGGCACATTTAGCGAGGCTTTATTGCCATATGTAATGTAACAAATGTATGATTCAAAGGACTCAAGTAATTTCGCACTGAAGTAATTTCTTATAAAATATCCTAAGCGCAAAAGAGTACAACTAAAACACATTTCTTTTTGGAGAGACTCATTGGTCGGACCCAGGGAAGTCTGGATGATCTTAGAATGAGACAATTTTATTTAGTTACTGTTGTTTATATTGAACTAATACCAGAATACCCAGATATCTACATGTAGTAAGCACTAGATAAGGATAGCTTTCTGAAACCAATAGAAGTCTCATCTTAAAATAATTAAAAAAACTTACTAATAGAAAAATAAATCCTTTTTTAATAAGACTCTTGATCTTATACTTATTACTAAATTTAACTAGCACTTTTTTATAAGGATTTAGAGTTAAATGGATTTGGAAATTGGCGAAGTACATAGTAAATTGATCTAAATTGTGAATGATTTTGAGGACATTACGTCTTATTTACCTACAGGCTAATACAAAGTTTTTTCTTTGATATGAAAATTTTCCATGGTAAATTAATTTAATCACAAACACTTTTTTCTCCTGATAGTTTTGCAAATTAGCGATTAATTATATTCTATTCTATCGATAAACAAGAAACTACGTCATATCATATCGTATTATCAGTCATTTTAATCACCGAGAGAGTCGATGGTGCATTAACATGTTTTTATCAAAAGCAACCACCCCACCCGACGCTGATAATGTTAATGCTTTCAATAATGAAATTAGAAAACCACTATAGAAACTATGAAGCGCCTGTAATGAGAAGCCATAATAATTTATGCGCTCACTAGCTCCTGTTTTTTGTTGTCATGAACGAACGACAAGGTAACTAACTAGCTATAATTTTTTATGAGAGTAAGAACATCCTAGAGATAGAAAATTGATATTTACGAGCCTCTTGATACGAACTGATGTTAAAGATTTATGAATTCCTGCGTTGGAAAATAAATATGATAGCTTTTGTGCGGAAGATGTTAAATATAATTATATTTAACATGCAGTAACTGTTTACAAAATATCATCTAGCCTTATTTATGGAGATCGAAATGAAAATACATCAACGACCGATTAGGACAATCATCAATATATTTTATTTATTTATTTTTATTATTAATGCACCATACTTACATAAAACTTAACGAAACATAATAAGAGACATGATGTGCATATAATATAGATATCTCAACCCAGGAAGATGCGCCCCACTCTATCAAAATCACTTATGTTTCTTTCGATTCTTTCGAGAACCTCCTTCTTTTTTTGAAGCCGGTTGAAAATAATCTAGTTCTTCTTCTAAATAAGATAGATAATATAATAAGATAGGGGCATAATACATACGAATCCCATACCTTTAAACGAGCAATTCTTGTATATACCTTATTATATTTCTATATAATCTGAATCTCGCAAATGGCTCGAACGATTTTCATGAAATTTAGTATACTGGGGGTTTTGGGGGCGATAAATCAATCTAGCTAGGATTCATTTTTAGAAAATGTCGAATTTACAAAAAAAAATATATATTATTTCTGCTGCCATCCATTGGTAAACAGTTATACTACCGAGTAAAGCTCGATCACCCAGATCACCCAGATGTAGTTGTTAAGAGAACATTATTATAGTCCCGACTATGATATAACAAGACACCATGTCTGACATGGTGTCTTATTATAACATCATAGTCGATTGTTGAGTTGTGAGTTGAGTAGAGTTGAGAGTGTTGAGTCACAATTATTGTCATGGTATCATAGTCAGGACGGGGGTGCTGATTCCGTGCCGGTCGCCTCGCGACACGCCGTCTGCGCACGCTAGATGGGTACATAAATCAATGTTTATTTTTATCTTACCACATAACCGGGCCGCTAATTGAACTGGTTAGAGTAGAGGCCACGGCAAAGGCCCTGTCGATGACACTCGTCCGCCACTAGTTAAAATGAAGGTCGCTAACTGGCTGTCATACGAACTGGCATTTAACTACTCTACTTTGGGAATTTGTTGACATAAAAACGCAAGGTATTTTTAGGCAAAATTGAGACTTGATTAATTAAAAGATGAAAAGATACACATTTTATGTATTTGCAACCAAAGATTTAAATTGTAAGATGCGCCCTAAGCCCTATTGCGCACATCGAACAGGTCCACCGTCCAATGCTGAGTGAGGGCTCTCAGCATGCTGTAGTTGCACTTGTGACAGAGCCCCACATAAACCCTCAATTTCCCCTGAAGGAGGGGTATGCGTCAGGCATTTTCTGTGCATAAAAAAAGTTGTTCAATAATGTATGAGCGATTTCCTTATGCACCAGTATCCTTATTGTGACGGACTTGTCTACAAATTATTTTTTATGTTTTTTCACCGTAAACCACAGATAATTAAATTACCGTAAACTTACATAATATTTAATAATTAGATAATTAGATAATTAGATTGCCGTAAACTTACATCGAAATGCCTTCTTGTGCATTTAGAAAGTGTAGTAATAATACAAGAAATACAAATAAAGCTAAACGTGTTCATTACTAAGTACAAAATATATTAAATAATATTTGATTTAGGTTGTTGACGAAATTCTTGTGAAAAATGACGATTGGGTGATAGAAAACGCAAATGTGTAATAAAGTAAATGGAAGTACCCGTTCGATCAAAGCTTTCGTTAAATCGCAATGCGATTTCTATATGCAAGGCTTTCCAACTCGGCGAAACTGCAAATAAGCTGTTTGATATTCTATAAAGAGTTAAGACGATAGCGCGTTTGCGTAACAATCCGCTCACGTAGCGATAGCCCAGCGGCTTTTTACGACGAATAAGGATACTGGTGCATGGGGATTAAAGGAAATCGCTCATACATTATTGAACAACTTTTTTATGCACAGAAAATGCCTAACGCATACCCCTCCTTCAGGGGAAATTGAGGGTTTATGTGGGGCTTAAAAGACACTAAATATGGTCTGTTTCCACGCAGGACCCGCTAGCGAAAGTACGGGATTCATTATTATTGAACAACTTGATGAGAATAAAATAATTTTAAAATTTACAAATACGACTGCCCTGTAGTAAAACGACTTTTTTCCCCATAATATGTCCAAATCTATTCAGCCGTTCAAAAGGTATGGTGGAATAAATAACATACATACATGCATACATACATACATGAACCCTAAAAACATTACACTCCTTCTTTACCTGGGCTCATCCAGCTACTAAAATCTTTGTTTGCATATATAGCTTAGTGGCATGTCATAAGTGCTATACTATAATATATAGTACTAATCAAAGATTTAAATCGCTAGATGAGCCCTAAACCACCGAAAATGTCCACGTTTTTGTCTTGTGTGTGACACGGCGTCACTCTCTCTGTCACAAGTAAAACTATAGCATGTTGAGAGCACTCACTCTACATGTTTGTGGACCCATGTGGACGTATAAGGGCCCATCTAGCATTTTAAATCTTTGGTACTAATATATTATGTAAATAAGTTTATCGTATTTACTATTTACGATGCCAGCTGCTATGGCTGATACAAACGTCAATGCGGCCCGCCAAATCGGCTAACGGCTTCTCTGCTTGAGCCTTGAAACTGGGTTAATGTTTGTATTGCAATTTGCATACATAACATACTACAACAGTTAAATGCAGATTACAAAGATCGCAGAAACCCCTCTAATACTGAGAAGAGGGCCCATAGTACAGAGATGGCGTAAAAAATGGTTGATTGAGACTTGATCAATGTTCAACTGTCAACTCAACTCTCAACACAGATCGAAAAAAATAAACAAAAAAAATACTTAGTTCATTGTTAAAAGTCATCATTACACTACTCTAAAAATGCCCACAAATTGACAAAGTTCTCAGCCTACGTAGGCTAGAGAGAAGAATAGCAAGAAACTCCACACTGCTTCAACGCGGCTTTACGAATTTAAAACTAAAAAAGTGAAGTAAGTTACAAAGTAACGAAAAAAATCAAGAAAAACCAAAAAGATACAGAAAAACGTTGTATAAATCGACAAAGTAGATAATATTAGCATTAGTCTTATTTTGCTTTGTATCGATAACTTTTAAAGTAAGTACACGAATCACGATCACGACATAAACAGGATCTAGCTAAGAATAATTCCACAAATCGTCCATCATTATTACCAGAATTCCCAGTTGACCACAAAAATATAGATTTGAACAAAATTAAAAGAGCAAACATTACAATAATTTAACAACAAAATAAACGGAGAAAAAATTTCAATTAACAACTAGTAACCGAGATAATTCCTAAATAACCTTTTATACCTATACCTAGAAACCACGACCACGACAGCTAATTATAAGAACCAGATAACCAGAAAACTCCTGGAAATAAAACTTTTAAGTAAACAAGTTTACTCTTAACAAAGGAAACAAAAACTGTTTTACATCGCCACAAAATCACTATTGGGACTTTCAATTAAGATGATATCAAATATGAGATGTGTCTTTACTGTCAACTTTTAGCCCTGTAGTGCTGAAATCATTATTATTCAAAGAGTATTGTTACAGAACTTATCAAATATGGAATTAAATGTGCTGCTACTTACTATATTAAAAATCCTGTGCTTGTTCAATATAAAGACCATGAACTATTCATAAGAGCATTTAACTTTTTTGTGTAACTCGTTGACGTCAGACACCAGTAGACGCATATTATGAAGGCAAGCCGCAAATAGCCGGATTCTGTGTTTATGGCTATCTTTATAGCATTAATTAAACAAAACGCGGCCGAGAAACTATAAAAGGAGGTTTCGCAGTGCAACTTGAGTTAAACAAATGCTTAGGTACATGGTAGCCAAAATTTCAACTCAATCGGAAATTAGAGACACAAAAAAATTGCAATAACCACACTGTTATACGAGATACTCTAAAAAACTTAAGACGAATTACCATACCATGTTTCTTCTAAATCGTCACTAGTAATAGCGTCACGTAATGAAAGCTTTAATAACATTCTTGAACGTGTATCTGTCTGGTACTTCTTTATTATTTTCGGTAATGTAGAAGCAAAGAAAAAAGTAGAAACCGTTAGCAGGAAACTTTCTACATTTGTTATTGATAACGTCAGATAGGTATGCTAAACGACTCATTACATAGATAAAGAAAAAGTTATAAACAAAATCTTTGGTTATAAACGCAGACCAATTTAACATACTTTGAGATACCTCCTTTTACAATACGTTTACGTATTTTAACGTCAAATGCTGCTTCATGTAGGCGTGAGCAAGAAAGAGTAGGCTGTAGGAGTTAGTGATCTTAACTTCAGACGGATGCGTAAGCACACAAACTATCTTGATCAGTAAAAAACTAAATTGATGCACTGCAAAAAAGTCCCGCCTGGTGATTTATTGCAGGCGTCGTCATCGCTCGATTTGGACTGCCGATAGATAGTTCATAATATACGACTGTACTGTACAAACTACAAACCAAGCTTGTACAAACTGACACGCAAATAATATATTGTACGTGTCATTTTAGGTCGTGGTTTACTATTATAGCGGTTATTTGTTGTATCTGAACTTAAAAGCTAAAAATTTTGCGAAGCTTTTAACCATATTTTTACCCACCTATTTATAATATGCTTGAGGTTGTTAAATTTTTAAATAACAACCATACGAAGTTTTTTACCATATTTTCACCCATCTGTTTATACTCGTATGTATGTTTATACTCGAGGTTGTTATATTCTAAAATAACGACCATATTTGATGATAATGATAATGATTATGACGAAAGCGTATGTATGTGCTTTTAAAGCATCAACAATAATGAAATTAAGCTTGTAAAGCTTTAGTAATGGAGCTAATTGTATGTTCACTAGCGTTACGTTATTGATTGCAAAAAACGTTATGTGCATTAGGCTCTTCTCTAGTCTCCATGTATAGTTTTTGTAAAACCTCTGCTTGCCTTTATATATTTTTCACTGAACGGAGCTCTAACTCTCGCTACCGAAAGATCCTGTATCGTACATGTAGTCTATATAAAATTCTACTGTCACAGTGGCTTGACTAATTTATGTTTTTTTGTGTACCTATATAATGTGGTAATTAAAGTGAGAAATCATTTACATGGCAAAGCAACGCTTGCCAGGACAGGCAGTAGTAGATATAATTAGCATTCACTCCCATTTGCCAGTCTGCGACTCCGCTTTGCTCACTGCGCTTGCATATTTCGAATGTCATACCCATATTATTATGACAAAAATATTGAAAAATTGTAAGTCTTTGTATAATAATTCACACGTCATGGTAAACATGGCAAGGTCGTTGCACCGCGTTCGCACAAATCGCGATCGAAGCGGGTTCGATGCCTGCCGGATGTGTTAGTGTGTGCTGGCAAATATTTTGAACGTCCGCTCGTAATCTGTGCGTTTATCTCATTTTTATTAGCAGTTTGAAGCGTTTTATGGAATCGTTACAATTCTGGTTGATCCTAAAATGGAAGTTCAAAATTATCCTAATTCATTCTAACGAAATCTTCATTTCTACAGGGCCAATCTAGAGCCTTCGCCATAATTATGACATATTGTGATCCGATAAAAAGATGGAAATTCAAATAATATAAAGCAGAGAGATGATGATGTAGAAGCTAGCGAGATGATGGTGTAGAAGGCAGCGAGATGATGATGTAGAAGCCAGCGAGATGATGATGTAGAAGCCAGCGAGGTGATGATGTAGAAGCCAGAACTCAGAAGGTAGAGTCAAAAACCATGAGTTCAGTGCAGCGCAACGTTTTAATTTAGGCACCCACTCACAATTAAAATACATTGTTCTCCACAAGTACACATGGTCGTCGGTCTTTGAGATCCGTTTGAAGTTCATTGCCATCTTTCATCTCGCCTCATAAAATGCTTCTTGCTGTCTGAAGCGATCTCATGCGAGAGTACCATAAAGACGTTATTATGTTTGTGAGAAAGATTTAAGCTTTCTTGAGCTTTCGTGTGTTGATATAATATGATATACTTAATAATAGGAACATTTTTTTTATATTTTGGTGATATTATAAACTTATGAAGTAAGATTTGCCAACGCTTTTTTTCCAACACGAAGAGTTTATTTATTTCGAAAAGAAAATTTTACAGTCGAATAGCAGTATCACATCATATGTTTATTTTATGTGTGTCTAAGTGTATGTATGTTTTTCCTTCACATCGCAACTACTAAACCGAATTGGCTGAAATTTGGAATGAGATAATATGAAGATTAAAACAACCCGAAGTTTACGCGGGCGGAGCCTCGGGCTTTCGCCAGTAATTATAATACAGCACCAGACGTTTTCTATTATCAATACCTATTATATTCTGTGGTAGTTACAAGATATATTATTATGCTTCTTCTTTTCTAATTCTTATACCACACAAAGTTAGAAGGCTAAGAAACTTTACACCTATTTGAAATTTTACTGCACGAAAAGGTTTTTTCGTATGTAACTTACGAGATTCATAAAACAAAAAAATTAAATAAGCTTCTCGAAGGGACTGTCTTTAGTAAAACCTACAATGATGAAAATATCAAATGAAAAAGCTTCATTACCGCTTTTGTCGTGACGGTGCGAGCCCTACTAAATTAATTGTGTAAAATTATGAGGTCGGCGATCGCATGTAACGGGGCTTGGTGGCTCGGTAGGGCAATCCCGGAGGGCTCGGCACCAACAGCCGGCACCGTGGGGCATTGAATTACTGACTATGTCCGCTCCACACTTCATCGCCACATCGGACCAATAAACTTTTATTGCCTACCATTCGCTCAAATATGATACCGCAATCGTTGATTTTATTTATATAGTTTTACCGCAATAATATACACATTTTTTTTATTGATGAGCCGCAAAAGTTTATAATTGATAGGTAAAACGATTAAAATATCAAAATATCGATTGTACCTACTTGCGCGTCATTTTATGAAAATTAAGATTAAATTCGTCTCCGTCAAAAATGTGAAAACCAATATTATCTAATAATACATAGGTACAATTCTTGTGTTACAGGTTCTTTGATTATTACAGGTTACAGTATTTGTAAGAAAACTCTTCAGATTTTTATGTCATTTTTGTGTATATTCGCTAAGACTGAGAATAGGACGTAAACTATTATTCATAACCGTAAAGTAAGAAATAATTACTATGGAAAAACTATGTTACTTATAGAAGTTTTCGTTAACAAAGCAAACTTTCTCAGGAGGCTTTACATTTGGTCTGCGTCTTTAAAAGGACGAAAAGTGTAAAGCATATATTCACAATAATTTCTAGTTTCTACCTAATCACTAATCACCTATACTATCATAGATGAGTAAAGTTATTCTTGTTTGCTTGGTGAAAAGCTATTCCAATTAGAGAAACCTACCAACAACTCTTTTTCGCATGGCAATTAGGCAGACATGAGGCAGGGCGCGACCGGATGTCCCAGGCATATAACTAAGTCCACCGACGGGCGTGCAAAAATAAACGAGTCCATATTGCTATGAAATTTGAACACGTTAGGAAAGAGTCTACAACAAGGGTCAAAATACAAAGAGTCTACAACAATGGTCTTTTAGTACTCAATAAAGCTTTAACACTGAGTGACTGGGTAACAGACAACGCACAGAAATTTCTGTCTCCAACTTCTACAAGTACAGTTATTTTTATAAGGTAAGAGTCTTATATGTAAATAAACTATAACGATTTAAAAACAAATCATTCCCTTAGGGGAAGAAATATGGGATTTTTTACCTCTACAGGGTTTTACCTCTGATATTCTTAAGTCTTACTAACTGGGATCATTTTAAAGGCAACTGCTAAAGGACAACTTTCATTTGTTTTTTAGCCATTTTAGAGTATTAATTTCTCATAAAATTTGCCAGAATTCCTGCCTCTCCTTAATACATTATTGTCAAAGTCATCGAGGTCATAGTTATCATCGTCTAGAAAAAAAAATCGCCAAAAATAAAGTTATAAATAAAATATAAATTATATATATTCTTAATATATATAAATCTCGTGTCACAATGTTTGTCCTCAATGGACTCCTAAACCACTTAACCGATTATAATAAAATTCGCACACCATGTGCAGTTCGATCCAACTTGAGAGATAGGATAGTTTAAATCTCAAATTATAGTCGCAATTTTAATTAAAAAAAAATCGTAATTCACGCGGGCGGAGCCGCGGGCAACAGCTAGTATAATATATATAAACAGACAAATATGTATTTCCGTAACAAAAACAACTACAATATTATTGAGTAGAAATCCTTGAAAAGGATAAGAAAATAGAGTATAAACAGTAAACAGGATTGCTTAATACAACTATTATACCATATCGGTAGGAGGGCACACAGGTGGGAACTTAATATTGTAGCAATTGCAATTTCAATGGTAATAACAGCGAGAAAAGCGGAAATCATGGAAATAGTGTAGAGAAAAAGTGGAATAAATTATTCATTGTGTATAAAAACTCAGCATCAAATAGGCAATTACGAGCATTATATCCAGCTGCACAATACTGAAGTGGCTCTAGCAATAAAGTACTAACTTGTTAGCGAAATAATTTTCCTGGTTCGAGTTTTTATTCAGAGAACTTTCATCTTAATGCCACTTCTACTATTAGATTTAAATATATTGTTTAGCTAGAAATTTAAAATAAAGAAACAAATTTTCTTGTACTTGTTTGATCAACTGAAAAGTTTTAATTTCATTTTGTGAATTTTGATGATAGATGTTTTTATGATGCTAACGAATTGAAACGTGATCGATACGACAATTTCCAATCAACGTATCTTGTTATAATCAAATTATCGTAAAAGACATAACATTTATCAATTTTATTGTAATATTAAAAGAAGGTAGGAAATAAGGTATTTACAGATCATGAAAAACCAAGAAATAAATATTAAAAATTTCGATATGTTATAAGAATTAAGTTAAGGTTCGTTTGACCAAATACGAGGAAACGATGCTATAACATGACTGTAGGTAACAAAATAACATCAAAGTTTTCCTGTTTTAATTGTAATTGTAAACCAATCCCATGTAATTCCCTAAAATAGCCGCCCGTATTTGAATGACGACCCTAAAATAGGGGTGGGATGCAATTGCCTCACTAATTTAAAACTGTTCTCAGAATTTTCACGAACGTACTGTAAATAATATTGTCGCAAGAAATTTAATGTATAAAGTTAATTAATTTAACGTTAAATATATTTATATATTTAACGTTATTTATATATTAATTTATTTGTATAATTATTTATAAAGTTAAATAATTTTAAGTTAACCTAATTTATGAAATAATTATCTCTTAATTTCTGAATAATTTCAGAAAATCTTTAAATGCGATCAGATTATGAAAGATTTTTGAGTTGTTGTTGTTGTTGTTGATTTCGTTTATGGCTTTTGTTTGTGCCAAAGCAGCACTGAGCACTTCGCCAATGTCACGTGGGAATTTTTGAGTTGATTCTTGCGGTTAATTATGATGGTTCTAAGTATAATGGACAACCATGATTGTATCTATAATGTGTCTCTGAGTTACCTCTACAAATTAAAATCTTACATTTTATGTAACTACAATAAATCTTTTCGGTAGGTATGTCAGTATCAAACTATCAACCCAATCATGGAGAGAAAGATTTCGATCGCCAAAGTGTAATTGCTTCAGTGTTGTCACAGACAACAGTTTTATTATTCCGATAAACATTGCCTCCCCTTCTCTAGCCAACCCCATGTTCCATCGACAGAATACGGGAATGTCGGGTTCAAAAACATCGATTTTCGTGTACACACGTGCACTGAACTTTAAAGGTTAATAATAAATAACCACGAGTAACTAGTAAGAACTTTTAAGGTTAGATTTAAGAAGAGAAGAGTTATGAATTAAAAAACAATGATTTCTTAAATGTTGAGATCTGAAAAACACTCTGATAAACATATTGAACTTGATAAAGCCATTCATCTTTCGAGGTTAGATTTCGTATCACAATAAATAGATAATAATTTTAATGTTAAACTCGTTCAAAAACATGTTTTCTTAAATGTTAAAACCTGTTAAACATTTCACAAACTTGATCAATTCATTTATGTACTTATTTGGCTTTTGTTCCTCATAATATAGAGCGATCTAATTACAAAACTTTCTTTTCATAAACAACAATACCTACGATAAGACCTGTGGCTTTTCATTCGGCGTTTATGTTTGATAGCACAATCATTTCCTATCGAATATAGATTTATAAATTATCACGTGTAAACTTATCAAGCATGAAGTTTCGTAAATTAAAAGATGAACGATAAGTATACCTAAGTGCGTTTAAAATCATACGATAGATGGATACAATAACCGATATGATAAGTATAGTAAGATAACAATTTTTACTCAACCAAGAAACGAAGAACATGTTTTGGACTTAAATGGGATCCAGAAGACATACCATGCTTATTGCATACCGCAATAAGTATGGTAGTTTTGCTTACCAAAGAAAACGATGAAGAGGTAACCGTTAGCGTTAAACAAATTCACTCAACACACTCATGCACTAAAATCCACTCTGGAAACCAAATAGAACATTGCAGAGTACACATTCACACCGGACACAAGCACGGATATAACTAAATGAGACTTCAAGTTTCACGAGTCACGACCTAGCCGACACCGAGGGGTTGCCGTGATAAACCAACTATCGTTCATGCACATTCCTTCAATGGCAATCACATACAAGCTCTCTACAACCTCACACGACAAGGTTATAATAGCTTGCCCCACGTTGATTAGTTTCGCAGATGTGGCCAATAAAAACGACATGCGGTCTAAATATGCCGCAAACTTGAATCAAGGAAGCTCAGAAATAAAGCGGATTCGTGTTTTCTTTTTCATTTAAAGGGCTTTTTACTTTATGACCGATAGAATTTCATAAGTCCTACGCTATTCGTTATGTGTAAGACAGAAGTAAAGAACTTTATGAAGACAATTTTTATTCAAAATATCAGCTCTCTTGGTTCAAGAATAACAGTTGAATCAGACAGAATTTTTAAAATGTATTAAAAAAAATGAAGAAGCTTGTCCAGCTTACAGTTAGTTAATGCCGACCCTCGATAGAGCTAACATTTTTATTGTTATATTCAAAAGGAATTTAGTAAAATATTCTTATAATTTCAAAGAGCTTAAGTTGTTCTCTAGCCAATAGAAACGTAGAACACAGACTTTCATTGGAGCAAGGCTGCAAGCACCTGCAAATAAAAGTAATTGATCTGTCAATCAATGTCTACCAAAGAGATTTTGAATTGAAAATTTGTAAAGGGTCTCCTTCTGATTGATTGTAGATAGTGACTTCAGAGGTAAAAGCGAAACGACGGCAATACGAATTCGTTTTAAATATAAATGCCGCAGCGTTGGCAAAGATATGACCTATAACAAGCTGGAATTGCACGGCATCTTTAAAAAGGTCAAGATTTCTTAAAATGAAATGTTTTTAGCCTCGGAATTGAGCTAGCTGCTCAGACTAGTTTATATCATAAATATCTGATGTTTTTTTAATTAACTCATGAATCACAATGTCATTTTAATCTGTTTACGAATATGCTTAAAACCTACAGAAAATATTGAGTACAAATTATTGATGCGATAATAAAGTACCTATCTTCAAAGATCATATTTTTGTACGAGTACAAATGACCCCAAAGCTAAAATATTAGCACCTATCACAAATGTAGATTGTAAAGTAAATAAGAAATTATTCATTTATCGAAATAGAGAAGCATTTGTACCGAATAATTCGCCAAGAGATTTTTAAAACCACATATAAAACGATATATTCAAATCAGTAGCTACCACTGAAACTGGCATTCTACATGTTGCGTGACGAACAAAAGATAATGGGATTCATGGAATCAGACGGCACTTATCTTCTGATTTGCCGCTACATCTAATTTGCTTACAATAATATCATTTTCTGCTTCTTCAGACCAATCAATGTCAAGATTATACCGAACTTCTACTTAAACTTTTCCTTTCCGGAAGAATTGAATTTATCTTTACGGATTTTTAATTATTATTATTCAAAAAAAGTATCTTTATTAGGCCTACTTTTTTAATGCAGTACTGTAAAGTATATGAGTATAAGTAATACTAAAATTCAAAACGATTTTCTCTTGAAACTCTGCAAAAGGTACTTTCTACGAAACCTATCAAAGTATCAACAGTAGGTACGAGTAATAGCGGGAAGACAAGAAAGAGTTATTTTTGATCGAAGTAAAGAATGAATGCTGTCGAATGCAGAGGAAAAACTGGCTTTATGGTCACAATGTAAAAAAGTAAAAACATTTTGACGTCCATTCGTCTTTTTTGCTTCCATAGTGGGTGGCAATCCAGAATACTGATGTTTAAAAATCAGCGGAACAGTTTGGTGTTGCTTGATTCATTACAATGGGGTCTTACACTACTTTTGAATTTGATAAAAAATATTACTTTATTATAAACTAGGATAAAAATAATTACGTGCAGTGAAAGAAATATTAAAATCCAACGAAGATTTACAAAGTTACAGGCGTTTAAACTTTGGAGTGGGGGGATCTTCTATCCCTTTCTCGCAAAACGAAAATTTGTATGAAGCCGCACGAAGCTACTATGGCATTGGTACGTTGTGACGTCACAATGTCTCTGTTGCTATCTCTGTCTAATCACAAATCTTTAAATGCTTATAACTTTTTTGTTATTTGATCGATTTAATTAGTTCTTTCAGTGCACGTCATTATTTTAATTCTACTTTATAATAAAGTAATAAAAAAATTGGAGTCAAATACCCTATTACATTCATTTAAAATTTAATTATGCCACTCGATAGATAGAGGATTAAGGAATTTATTACATTTTTCTTATTACATACTTATTCATTATTCACGTAAAACCACGGTCGTGTGTTTTTTTTTTCATGTGAGTATTTTGTATTGATTTTGTTTGATTTCATATAATGATTTTTGCAAAACAAATCACGATTTATAAATAATCCATACAAGCCACTTAATCTGCTAACTGAACTAGAAAGTAGCACATACATTATTAAGAATATAAAATTATTTTTATAGTCTATTGTCTAAACACTCGCTATATTTCTAACGGTCGGGTGCCACATGGAGAGTCCAATTAACCACCTTAATGATGAAGTCATTAGAAAAAAGAAATATGTATCGTACAATGTTACACATAAATGCATAAAGTAAAACTAGTCAGATAAAAATCGTAATAATTTACTTTGCCAAGTTCAGTTGAAATAATATTTCAATGAAAAAAAAAGAATAAAATACTTTAATGATCCGTTTTCAAGGTGTGCAAAACCTACGACGCTATTTTAACCCATGATAGTATTAAGTTATTGCAATCTTAAACGCAAATAAAAAATAACCGATGCTACAAACCGTTATTAATTCCGTTCTTACTCGTATGTTTGTAAATATTCGCAAACGTGTCGAACTAGGTGTAGCCTGCGCATGAATTTTTAAATAAAACGGAAACGGTTTACCTCCCTTAAAGAAGCCCGTCTTTTTCATAGAGTCAGATAAAGACGTAAAGAAAGCTATTAAATCTGCATGCAAAAATCACGTCCATCCAAATCAACCTGTGCCAATCAAATACCGTGATAGAAGAAAAGCCAGAAACAAACACACTTTTAAACTCAAAAACCATACCTCTGAATATGGTAAAACCATAGGCCTAGAGAAGACTGGACTAATCTATCAACGCACTTTTAGACCAACTTATAGGATCAACCGTATTGAGCTGATGGGTACAGCTCACATAATAATTTTTCAATCAAAATACTCCATTAAGTCCATCTTTTCCCAGACAGCAATATCCTGATCAGACAAGGGTGTGCAAAATGTGCAGCTAAGGCTTGCCAGGTAATTCTATTACCTTTCCATCATAACTTCGTTATGGCAAGCCCTCTTCTGATTACATGGTCATTCTGATTGGATTATAATCAAGTCGCCGGCATATTCGTATCAACAACATTTAGAATCGGTTAGTTTTTTAAACCGTCTGTTATTATTAATGGTTGATTTTATCTTATTTCTCTTATTTTATTATTGATCGTAGCATAAATTCAACCACTGTTTTTTATAGGTTTATTACAATTTATATTTATGAATTCTTCGTTTTGATGACTAGGTCTATTCAATAATACTAAGTATATCAATGCATACAAGTATTTAATATGCTTTCATACTCTACACCTACTTCAATCTGATTCTCAAACGAATTGAAAATCAGATTTCCGATATGGCTTTCCGTTTGAAATCAATCACTTTCCATTTTCCATTGCTATCGTTTACGCTTGACAAGAGCTATAATTCTGGGCTTGACCTAAAAATTGTTTCTAAAGATTACTGCAAAGATCAAATCGTCAATGTCCACAGCATGCGTCTGAAAGTCATGAAATAAAATAAAGGAGGAATACGAAAATGTATAACATATAATTTTTTTTTATTAAATACCAGGAAGCTAACTCTCAGACGAATGGTAAAGAATCAAGATGGTGAAGTTTAAGCATTGGTAATGATACCGGTTTAGAATTTCCTAAGTACCAAGAAGAAGGCAAAAAAGCTTAACGAGCGATGCCCTTTTTCTATTCCGTGAGAACTAATACGATCTCATTTTATACAACCTTCAAAGCATCATTTCACATATTTTCTCAGCACTGATATAACTCGTTTCGCTTTAATTTTTCTACGTATGAATTATGGAACTCACGAGTTTCAACCTTGACCGGATGCCATATGGTGCCATACTTTAGTAAATCTCGCTAGGTTGCTAGTTAAAAGGCACAAGGTGTATAACAATATTTAAAAGCTGATCGCACATACAGAACAAAACTGCAAAATCGGCACTGCAGGTAACTATCGAATATCTGTATCATTACTGCGAATAAACTGTTTGTTTTGTTCAGCCATGAATTTCTGTTTGGAAAAACCTGGTTCCTCCTTTTTACCCCAGTACCTACTTTTAGTTAACATACTTTTGAGCCTTCTTTCCGATTTAACACGCATCCTGCAATGGTGATACTGTCACGTTCAAAACGCGACATGGTCGAGAATGGTAATATTAAATTTACTTTGTGCGATTAGTTTGAAGGGTTGTATTTGATTTCTTATGCTGAAATACATACATTCAATTTTACACTCTGAACAAATAGACCTAGAGGTAATTTTTCAGTGTTATTTTTTTTATTTTATGTCTTCATTCACATCAAACTGTGTGAAAACGTTAGGCGAATCGCCCCCGGGGCGCCATATACAAGAAATTATTAGATTATCTTGATGTCTCCGTGTCCTCTTCGAGTTACGTACCTGTATGCGATCAGCTTATGGCATTTCATGCTAGGACTCAAAGTGTTTTTGAGGTCGGTAATGAGGTTATAAGATATAGTATATTATGACAACTTGGTACAACTTGGAACGCGGGAACAAAATCTGTGTCAAGAGTAACTCTCGACCACTTGGCGACTCGTTGAGAACGGCCCATGATTCACGAAGAACTGGTATGGGACCATAAATAAAAAGTAAAATTCATATGCAATACATATGCATGATATTGTAAAAGGTTTATTACATAGTTATAGTGACGAGAAGGAGCGGCGAAAGATAACTAGTTAATCGCGTGTCTGAGTTCGGTAAAAAAAAAATGTCACAGCATAAACAAACTCGTAATTGCATTGGAATATATTTGCATATTTACATAGTAAGTAGACTTCATTATCATTTATCTGGCTTATTGAATCTATGAGAATTTGTTTACAGACAAAGATATAGTGCAGCTTGGATCGTCTTTACACGAAAAAACTCCTTAATGGTAAATAGCATAGTGCTGAAACTTTGCACATAATAACAATGAAATAAAACTTGATAAAAACATTCTTTACATAAATCAAAACAATACATTCAATTTAAAAGTAACCGTCGATTGCTCAATTATATAGTATCCGTACAATTTTAATAACAATAAACGCTTCGACCGCGTTTTTTTAATGGTTTTAATCCGAAACGTCTCAGATCTTGGTCACTGCATACGAATACTACTTACAAACCACGCTAAGAGTGTGACGTAAACGCGATGCGAATTCGAAGTGCACATTGCAAAACCTAATTAACGCGGTATCTCTTATGTAATGACGAACAACTATGTCAATGATATGTTTTCAGTTCTTACAGTTTATAACTGAAATATACGAAAAAAGTTTGATAAGTTTAAGAATCGCCTGTAAGCTAAGATTCATGTCAGTACTCACAAATGCCAGCCTGCAGTCGTACACGTACTCGTAATTTTATGGGAAATTAAAAAAGCAGAAAATCAACAAAAATCCTAATAAAATATGAATAAAATACACAAAAAAGATCTAGCAATGTATGTTCATAGTTTATACCAATAAGTCCACGACAGCAATGTACTCGTATAGATCATAAATCTCATCAAATTTTTAAAATATAAAAATTTGTTTAAACAAGTGGAAAATTAAAAAAATTTAAACACCCACGACTCTTATAGACTTGAAATTGAAAAAGGATTAAATAATATTTTTAAAACTCCCCGACTAAAGGAAAGTAAGAACTAAGAACCTATCAGTATAATTACAAATCCAAGAAAATCCGCCGGAGCTGCTATGTTCTGCCTGTGCCGGTGTTGATGGTGCAAGATGTTGCTGTTTACCAGTTGTGTGTGTTTACTTTATTCATTTGGTAGCTAATTCAATTTCTCGATACTTCTAATAATAATCTACCGGTAAGCTTACCTATAGGTACTAACTGTATTAATTGATATTGGAAACAGAAATGGCAATGGCAGCTCCGACGGATTTTCTTGGATTTGTAATTATACTGATAGGTTCTTAGTTCTTACTTTCCTTTAGTCGGGGAGTTTTAAAAATGTTATTTAATCCTTTTTCAATTTCAAGTCTATAAGAGTCGTGGGTGTTTAAATTTTTTTAATTTTCCACTTGTTTTTTACTTTTTCAATTATTATAAGTACCTATTATATTATTACAAAATAAAAATTAATTTTTAAACTACCTACTATCTCCTCTATGCAGCGTCGGAAGGCATCATGGACCCTCGTCATCAGATCAAATGTGTTATAATGAATAGTTAAACGAAACCAAATGGGTCCAAGCTCGAAGTATTTTAATAGTTACGATTGTTGAGTAACACTCAATCCCAAGTTGCATCATCAGATATAATGTCCTCGTCACAATCTGAAACACTAGGAGTTTACTAGAAACATTATTAGACACATTAGAAAATTTCGCTACCAAATGATAAAGAAACGTTTATTGTGGCGCCCCCTGGTGAGTGATTTCCGTAACAACTATAACTAATATATCCAAATCGATTCCGTCCTTTTTATTCCAAAAGCTTAAATTGGGAACATTCGTTTGCATTCTAAATGTATTTTTGGCGCCCCCTGGTGAGCTATGTTCGTAACTACTATCTACGAACCATCGCCAATAAGTCAATAATATTTTATTAAAAACTATATCGAAATCAGTTTAGCCGTTTTTGAAATAAATGGGAACATTCGTTTGCACTATAAATGTTTTTATGGCGCCCCCTGGTGATCGATGTTCGTAACAACTATCTACGAACCATCGCCAATGAATACCAAACATTATACAGAAAACTGAATCTAAATCGGTTCAGCCGTTGTGGAAATAAATGGGAACATTGGATGTGCACAAACAAACAAACAAACATTTTTTTTATTGGATATTCGTTTTCTGTGAACAATTTAACACACAAACAATCAAAAAATTTCATCAACCAACTAATGTACAAACGGTCTTTCACCCTAAACGCATATACCCGTACTCCGTTCCGTCGTGGGTAAAAAATAATAGGTATTGAAAACAAAGCCAACGAAAATAGGTTAATTGCTACATTAGCACGGAGTAGTTAACGCGAGAAGAATTCGTTATCATAAATGCATACAAATTGATTATATCATAATATATGTATATGAAATTACAAACGCATTCCAAACATATAGTTTTCATATTAAATAATCCACCACAGTTACTTAAAAATTAAAGTAAGTATGTCAAAATTTAGAGATAATAATAATTTAAGTAATTACTCAATCGACTGTAGAAGCAGTACGATGATAAAATAGAAATACATGTTATTACGGAATGCATTATGAACTCGATACCCGTATATCATGTTACACAATATAAAAGCTAGATTAAACAGCTTTCATGTGATTTAAACGGTGTCATAATGTTACAAGTATCTGTGACAAATAAATAATTCGCCTACTAATATTAATTAATTAAATTCATTTAATAGTGATACCCACAGGTGATACCTAGCTCGTGGGCGACGCGATCGAGAGAGCTATTATCAAATCAGAAGCAATCAGAAGTGTGTCAGCAGTGAGCAGACCAGAGCAGACTATGAATGAAAAGCTTTCATTATGAAACTAAAATGGCATAAACACTGAATGACACTAGAGTGGAGTGTTTGTTTGATACATATGTTCACCATAAGTTATAAGTCCAACAATAGAAATATTTTCTATTGCTCCAGAAGATATAAACAGAAAACAACATTCAATAAAATAATGAAGTATATCATAAACAAGTAGTTAAGTACTTAAGTACACATGCAGCATAACTTTTGCTAGATTCTCGCATTAAGAATTAAGACCATTTTTAATGATAATAATTATTCACAGCGTATGATTCAACAGAATAGTGACATTGATCTTGCAGTTCGTATTACATTATAAGGAAGGTGATAAAAAGACTAAGCTCCAATTTAAATCCATATTCCAATAATAATAACACAAAGAGCAGTCTATGTGTTGCAACTGGATACGCCAGTGCATAGTGTGGAACCATGGTCGCTGATCCGCAGATATCAAGTGTGATTGCATATAACGGGTGCTAAGGAGTCAAGTAAACCTATACTCTCGATGTGATAATGTCATGAAGTATCTGGAGCGAGTCTTGCATCTAAATATATAAAAGAAGAAACTGACTGACTGACTGACTGACTGACATATCAACGCACAGCCCAAACCGCTGAGTCTAGAGATTCCAAATTTGGCACACAGGTACCTTGTGACGTCTAGGGGAGCACTAAGAAAGGATTTTTCGAAATTCGCCATCTAAGGGGGTGAAACGGGGGTCCGAAGTTTGGATTTTAGCAAGTTAAAATACTCTTTCACGCCGCAAATACTGAACCGATTTGGCTAAAATTTGGAATGGAGGTAGATTGTATCTTGGATTAACACATAGGCTACTTTTCATCCCGAAAAAATTCATGGTTCCCGTGGTATTACTTAAAAACTGAAATTCACGCGGAAAAAAAATCTCACGCCGCAAGTACAAAACGGATCTGGCTGAAATTTGGAATGGAGATAGATTACATCCTGGATTAATAAAAAGGGTACTTTTTATCCCGGAAAAATTCATGGGTTTTGCAGGAAAAGGGAAAAACAGATATTCACGCGGGAAAAATACTACATCACGCCTTAATTACTGAACTGATATGGCTGAAATTATGAATAAAGATAGATTATATATTGGATTAATACAAAAGCTACTTTTCATCCCGGAAAAATCTATGGTGTCCGCGGGAAAACTGAAAAATTGATATTCACGCGGTAAAAATACTACTTCACGCCGTAATTACTGAATTGATATTACTGAAATTCGGAAAGAAGATAGATTTTATCCCGGATTATTACAAATCCAACTTTTCATCCCGGAAAATTTCATGGTTTCTATGATAATAGTGAAAAACAGAAATCCACGCGTGAAAAATATTCCTTCATGCCGTAATTACTGAACTGATTTGGCTGAAATTTGGAATCGAGATAGATTATATCCTGGATTAATACAAAAGCTACTTTTTATCCCGGAAAAATCTATGGTGTCCGCGGGAAAACTGAAAAACTGATATTCACGCGGTAAAAATACTACTTCACGCCGTAATTACTGAACTGATATTACTGAAATTCGGAAAGAAGATAGATTTTATCCCGGATTACCGATTATTACAAAGTCTACTTTTCATCCCGGAAAGTTCCATGGTTTCTATGATAATAGTGAAAAACAGAAATCCACGCGGGAAAAATATGCGTTCACGTCGCAACTACTGAACCGATTTAGCTCAAATTTGGAATGAAGATAAATTATATCCCGGATTAACACATAAGCTACATTTTATCTCGAAAAAATTCAAGGTTCCCGTGGGATTAAAACGTGGGGTTAAAAACCGAAATTCACGCGCAAAAAATTATTCACGCCGCAACTACTGAATCGATTTGGCTGAAATTTAGAATGGAGATAGTTTATATCCTGAATTAATGTCTAGGCTACTTTTTATCCTGGAAAAATTCATGGTTTCTACGATAGAAGTGAAAAACACATATCTACGCGGGAAAAGTATTCCTTCACGCCTTACTTACTGAACTGATGTGGCTGAAATGCGGAATGAAGTTAGATTTTATCCCGGATTAATACAAAGGCTACTTTTTATCCCAAAAAATCCATGGTTGTCGCGGGAAAATTTAAAAACAGATATTCATGCGGGAGAAATACTCCATCGTGCCGTCACTTCTGAACCGATTGGGCTGAAATTTGGAATGGAGATAGATTATATCCTAGAATCAATTACTCTTTTCTCCAGAAAATCTCTGGAAAAAAGGGTACTTTTTATTCCGGAAAATGGATGGTTCCCGTAGAATAGTTAAAACTAAAATTTACGCGTGCGAAGCCGCGGGTATCTGCTAGTAGAACATAACTAAAGACGCGTTTTGCTCATACAGTAAACAAAACACTTGCTCTTGTCAACAACACCCCAGTATAAGGAACGCAAAAGTAATCCAGTTTCCTAACAAACCCAGCGAGAGTCAAGTATTCTCGGCTCAACAAGGTCTTACGCAAAAATGCCGGCTTGCACACCAAAACTTTATTTTGCATGGCAGAGTCACAGTTTATGCAATTTTGAAAATCTCACTACATTCCTATACTATTTTTTCATTTCATTCTATGTTCTTATCCCGAAAAATAGTTCCAATATTACTTCTTGAAATTGCTCCAAAAGTAAATAATAATCGCCTGTGCTCCTAAATTATAATTATGGGTATCTTCTAACTACTATTCGTAAAGTACTTAGTTCTAGGATTTCATTCGTCCATAATACGTTGACATAATAAATATGTTTACGAATACATAACAATATGTGAAGACACACTTTATAAATAACGAATACACAAGTATCGGTGAAAAGTATCACGCGTGAGAGGCCCTTGGACACGTTTCGTTGAATCCATAAAATAACAAGATGCATTAAAAATTTAAAAAAGCCGTTTAGAAAGTTACAGCTACTTGAAAGGCGTAATATGCAAAGGATATACCTACTGATTTAAAAAGCAAAGAACAAAACTTAAAAAGCAAAAAAGTTTTTAAGTAAAATTTTGCGCATTTACTCGGATCTTAAAAAATACCAAGTTACTATGAGCTATAGGGTAAGCCATAACGGAGTAAAACACAATAAAATAACAAAATACAAATGTTGAACGGAAGCAGGCGTTATTTTGCGGAAATCCATAATTAGAAGGACAGATAATCGTATCTCTTTCATTTTGCATTGTGAAGTCAACACACCTCCTGAGGTAGTCGCGGTGTCGGAACAAAACGTGTGTCGACGAAATTATTGGTTCTTCTAATAATTTCGTCGACACACGTTGTGTCTGGTGTTTCATGTGAGTGCGGTGTTCCTGCACATTAGATCATACAGATTAATTTCAAGTAGCGGATTATAGCAAAACAAATGATATAAATCTGGGAATCAAATAGTGACGAAGTATGCAAACATATTGTGTGCTTTGAAACAAAAATGACAATCATCTGAGCGGTTTAATGAAGTGCATTGCATGGTTTTTGTCATGGCGAATAACTGAGAGGACAGGGCGAACCAGAACGAGTATGATCTAATTTTAGATGTTAACGCCTGTCCCTCGACGCGTGCCTAGCGTGCCTGTCTCGACTCTCCGCAGCCACACCAGAATACTTTGGAAACGTTAAATATGACACAAGTTATCCACAGGATAATTTAATGCAAGCACCAGCCCTTTCTCACTCAAAATGGACAAAAACTTGCTTGTTCTGACTTTGATGAGATACTTTTAGACTTAAATTAAATTGGCTTCAAAATTATATAAAAAAAAGTTTGGGTTTGATTCAGCTTGATACGGGAATCCATACATCCATGGTCATTGTCCTTTCAATTAAAACGGCAAAAACATTATCGCGCGGTACTTGAATTGAAACTGCCACAATCAGTTAAAGAAAATTTTGGAAGTATTTCCGTATTACAACACATTATATGCGATTTGTGCTCCGGCGATTTATAAATGTTCCACTTCCAATTTGATGTGCTGATTGCCTCAAACGAGCTGTAAACTTTAAACAAGCGTCACTGCTAGAGCGTGTAAAACGCAACCTGGAGAGATGTATTCAATTAGTTAAATCATACTCAGACACTTTTCACATTTTTTGTTTTTTGCGAAGAATGATCAAAGGTGGTATCAAGTTTTTTCATGAACCAATATATTCTGGGAAAATAAAATTGTGTTTTTTTGAGAACCATTTTTTTTTCATACGGAATTTAACTTTGCATTTACTTACTTTCATTTCAATGCACATTTCTGGTCACACAGATTTTATCGAGAATTTGTTTATTAGAATTTGTCAATTTGTTTATTTGACTATAACTTTCAAATCCGGATATTAATTTAAAAATAAAATAATAATCGTAGGAGTTCATCTGGAGACTGTAGTCTATAAAAATACATTTTGGATTTGAATCATCTTGGTACAGGATTCCATACATCCGTGGTTACTATCCTTTTAGCCAAAGAACATTTATAAATGTTTTTGCTGTCAAATCTTCTTAAAAGGAAAGAATTATTAATTTTATTAGGTACACTCGTATAAATGAAAGTAGTAAATCGTGGCATTTCTATATTCTTCTAAATGACCATATCAATTTGTGATCAAAGAACCTTAAACCAAAAAAACAAGCCTAGTTTTGACAAACAGTTACTGTTACAAATAGTACCTGGTACGAATATCCTCGGGGCTATTATGACCCATTATGGAACTTCGTGATAGCATCGCTGTCGCTGTTGCTAACTATCGACACAGCACTAACAGGATAATGGCTGCAACCGCGCTAGGTGAAGGTCACAACCCGTACATAATAGCAATTTGATTCATTACACTACACGAACAAGTTATTTTCAGCCTCTAGTCCTTTAGCTGCAAAAACAACTCGAGACGGATTGTTTTGCCTTGGAAGTGTCTAGACGTCGCAATTTATTACTTACAAACTTGTTAAGTAAAATGAGAGAAAAGGTGAGCCCTGAGGGGTGCCACACCGATCATAACGTTGAAGAATTTCATTATGTTGAAATGTTTATAATGACAGGACAGGTGATTAAATTTACTTAGAGGCTTCAGAACTGCCAAAAACCTTTACTTACTTGGTAAGTAAAATGTAGTTTAAGTAAAGTTTTTAATACTGGAAGTCTGTCAAAATGTTAAAATTATTCCACAAATGGCGGTTGCGGAACAGGACCTAAAAATAGAATCGAAAAGAAACATAGTGTGTGGTGTGGTTGAGTCGACACGATCATAAACGATGTTGGAATATTACAAAATTATAATATTTATTAAAAGCGATAAGTCCTTGTTTATGTTCGTAAATTAATGTAATTTATTATTAGCGGAAACGTTAGGCGACAATAACAGGAAAGCGTTCGGGGCAAAATTCCCAACACGAAAGTACCTATGTTTTTTAAGTCTGATAAGTTTATCGGAATATGGGACTGTAATTTTTGCTCTATTAATGCGTCTAACGTTATTCTATAGAAATAACTGTTTATACTTATCACACCATGTTCTTTGTAACTTGTATTGCTACATATTTGCAAATTCTATATATTTAGTTCATACGAGTATGCAGCTAAAATCAATAGAGCAACAGTTAGAAATATTATTAGTTTTTGGGTCTCAAACCTTACGAAATCCAGTCTATATAAGAACAAGTGACATAATATTATGTGAGCGGAATACTGATATCAATAAGGAAGCAGCAAAAACGAATTAACGGTTAAAAGTTTAAAATGGGCGCGCGACGCGTCAGCTGCGCGTGCACATGTTTTTGTTCGGCACACGTGTGTATCTTTGTATACTTTAGCGTTCACCAAGATAAAGCATGACCAACATGAACAGACCAACTGTGTAATAGATTTACTTAAAACTTATCTGTAAAAGAGATGTTAGGATTAGGGAGGTTTTGGACAAATGCACTGATAATGATGTCACTTTTTGGGAATAGCTTTGTTACTTATTTACATTAAAAAGTTCTTCCACTTTTACAACATTAAAAAAGTATATTATTAACTTTGTGACAGTCGCCCTTAGCTTAGTAATGTAGAGCAAGAACTGTCTGCTGAGGGTCTATAGTAACGCGCAGAAACGACGAAATATTTAAAAATGTCATAATATTCAGTCCATTCGTTTATTTTCTTTTTGAAACATGACAAGGATATAGCAATAGCGAGGGACCCGAAAGGGACAAAATGTAAGTGATTTCATCCGTCAAAACGAATAACGAATGGACAAAGTACTTAATGTTTCGACTTTCGAGGGATTCGCGTAACTGAAAGTAGGTATTTATAATTTTACTCCTGAAATTGCTATCGCACGAAATTACAATAAATAAAATCACTGTATATCTCGTCTCTCGTCTGAATTAAAACTACCGCAGTGAATAAATTTTAAAACGTCCGATGAATTTCGGTTTAATTTATTTATCGGTAAAATTCACATGCAAAATCGAGGCAAATGAATGAGGCGAATATTATTCGTGGAAACAGCGTTTTGATTAAGAGTGATTTAAATTTTAAATTTTATTGACATCTTACCAGACCAGATCCAGTTATAATTGAACACCCAATTACGAAACAATTTAGAAGGGACCGTTTCAATACCTTGGCAATAAACAAAGGACCAGAGTAATATTATTTTCTGATGGCCTGATCATTTTCACTTGTCACGTGATTGACAAAGCTACAAGTAGCTGTCACGACGGACCGATTTCAGACGGCTGCCGCGCGCCGGCTTGGTTGCAGGCGAGTTCTTGTATGGTCTATTTCACGTGTTGCGTGCGCCCGATTACGAGGCAGCCTTAGTACGTTGAAAGAGTATAGAGTACGCGATAGAAAGAGAGCACAACTGTAGGTGGATAGCGGAGGCGGAACCAGGCGCTTTAGCGAGCTGAATTGCACTTTTTTGTGTCAGCGCTAGGGTCGCTATTTCATTAAATTATCTTGCGGAGAGAACCTAACGTACCGTTAGCTACTGTTATTGTATTTCGTGCTGATACTAACATCAAGTCTGCCTCGCCTACCCATTAAAGCGTCTGCTGTGAGGCAAGGAATGAAGAAAGCTCTTTAAATGTGTCTTCGTGTTTCATTTACTGCGCAGAAATAGATAAATGAGTGCTTGGTACGAGTTTGATAACGTACTGATATAAACAGAATAGTGACCAACATACCCATATAAAGAAGCCCAGTTTGAAATGAATTGGTTGATAATCTATATACTTATAATAAAACTGTAACGGGTCGAATTCTGTACATTCTGTACATTGAAGATATTTTGAAAATTTTTGTTGGAGGGCACTCCGTAGTCGATACCGAAGCCAAAACTGTAATTTGTTTCATTTTTGTCTGTCTGTCTGTCTGTCTGTCTGTCTGTCTGTTTCAAGACCGCGCATCACAGCTAATCCGCTGGATGGATTTTTAGTTCATATTCCGAGGTAGGACATAGGATACTTTTTATTCCAAAATTCAGCATGGTTTCCCTGGAAGACGGCTTCAAAGTCAAAATGTGTATTTACTGTTATAATTCATAAACGCGCTGTCCGATTTCTTTCATTCTTTTTTGCTAGAAAGAAGGTACTCCAAAGATTATTCTAGAAATATTCAAGAGTCATCAGTTTTGCTGTTCAGAAATTACAGACGCCTTCGCCTTCGCCTGAGACTTTCGCCTCATACCGTATAGCGCCATCTCTACAATTTACGTGGTACTTGAAGTCAAAGGCTACAGGATTTTTTTTATAGTTAATTGTCATGGAGTAATCTACTGACAGTTGTCTCACTGCGTTCTGAGATGGCACTGTTAGGAAATAATTTTAATTTTAAGTTTCTTTTGACATTAAGAGATATAGTTTTCACTTTTGTCGACATTCCTGGAGACTGGAGAGCCACGTCGTTTTTTACCAGCCTCGACCGAAGTGTACCACAGACCAGATTATTATTACCACTAATTAAAACTTAATTGCAATCTCGCTGATGGTAAGTGACCGCCGAAGATGACGGATTATAGACATGAACATTTAGCGTGAGTCCAAGTAACTTAGAACTCAGAATTGACAAAAAAACTATAAACGTACGGCTCATTTTAAGTTGTTTCGTCTTTACGTAAGGAAATAATATATGGCCATTCTGATATTTTGGATAGTATTAAGCTGATGAAGTAAAGACTTTTAAGCCTTATGTTGGGCCGGGGAATATTGTTAGTATAGTATTTTATCGCAGTGGTACCTATACCCAGCCGAACTTTCCAAGAAGAGTCCTACCAGTTACCACCAGTACAACTATTCACATGATTTAATGATTTTTAACATATTTCGTGGTTTCAGGAGATGTCACTACGTGACCACGACTTGTACCAATGGATCCAAATATCGACAGTTAAAATCATCCTTTTGATTGTGCGACTATGTATTCATGAAACTGACGGTACATTATTATTGTTAAGAAATAGGAGTTGGCAAAATCACCACAAGATAACCCGTGCAAAGCTCCTGCTTTGCACGGGTTGCTACACAGCAGCGCACCAGAACGCTACATCCCTTTGCGAAACGAACGATCAGACCTAATTCAATTTCTCCTCCACCTTACAATAGCTGGACGTTTCCTCTCAGAATAAGAGTAGTTTGGTTAGTAAGTAGAGAAAGAATAAAGAAGAGGTGGATGGATTGTGTGAAAGAGGATAACACGTTGACAGCTGATAGAGAGAATGGCTGAGAGAACGAGACTCCACTACTGGCCCGTCGAACTCGGGAACTTTTTTCATATATCCCGCGAAGAATAAAGGAATCCCACGGGATTTGCAAAAAACCGTACTTTACGCGTGCGGAGCCGCGGGTAACAGCTAGTATCTAATAGTTTAATAACCGACCAACCGACTTTATGCAATACGACACTATGCCAGGTCATATTACAATGGGCAGAAATGATAACGGTAGCCATTAGGGTATTGGTATAAAATAATCGTATCGATTTACCTACATGCATTTTATCGTTAAGTTTTCTCATGACATCTTATCGATCGTATCAATAGTATGTATTGCACAATCCATTTTACCAACTAATGTATCAAGAGCACGCACCATCTTAAATCTTGATAAAACGATTTAAAAGAAAAATGTTTTTTTTTTTTCAAGAATCATTAAAAGCAGGGTATGATTAAATAGGTAATAAATAATTTAGTGCGTACATTTGTTTTACAAGCTTTTATTTAGTTTCACCTATCCCGATGCTTGTTTGTTTGTCTGTAAATAATCAAATTTTGCAAGTAAAATATGACCCGCTAATTACCGATTGACCTGAAAATTTTCATGCATGAGTTAGTCGGATACAATGCAAAATTATCATGAAAAGGAGCTGATCAGTGGGCTGATTCTGTATTGTTCGGTTAGTTAGTTAGTAACCCTAACTGGGTTATTAACTAAGAAAACGAAGACAAATATCCTATTTTTCCACAAATTACTAACCTAGGTCGGTGTGGTATCATGTCAATATACCATGCTAGTTGCTATCTTGTACAAAAAGAATACAAAAATAAGATTTTTGCCTCCGTTTTCTTAGTTAATAACCCAGTGCTGCTTACTAACTAACTAAATGAACGATACAGAATCAGCACACTGATCATGGAACCAGATGGTTGCCATCTACAGGAACTCGCTAGGTAAACGACATAATTCCATTGAGTTAGGACACGCTTGATTCGTCTTGAGTCTTGACGCTCTTTGATGCTAGATAGTATCCAGGGTCTGGTGCTGAGAATAATACAAATAAAGCGTAAAAAGCTTGAATTTAAAAATATTTTTTATATGATTATTTATTTGTTAATGATGTCAAGGCATAACTTTTGTTACTAAACTAGAGAATAACCACGAGGAAAATCCTATTTAAATATGCCTGCTGAAGATCCGTTATTCGTAGAGTACCTAAATGCAAGAAACTCTTTTTTAAATACAAAAACCGGCCAAGTGCGAGTCGGACTCGCGCACCGAGGGTTCCATACCATAAAAGAAGTAAAACATTGAAAGAATCACTTTTTTCATGAATTTACGAGTATAATTTACATGTAGGTACTTTTGTTGGCAAACCGCAAACGTAACTTTGTTTTTGGCGGATTATTGTTATTATCAAAAAAAGTATATTAGTCAGCGAGTTGATTTTATTTTTCCTGTAAAATATACGTTAACTTCTATTGATCATAATTATTTCAGATTTTTTTATTGGTAAACTTCGGAGATAAGGGGGAGGGGGAACGGTATTTTTTTCGACAGTTTGCCCAATAAATCAAAAACTATTAGGCATAAAAATAAACAAAAATAAGTTTCAGAATACACAAGTAACGCCCTTTCATATGATACCCCACTCAATATTTTTATCTCATTTTGAAATTTAGTCGACCCGGTTTTCCCCCCTTTTTGAATAAAAATAAAAACAATTTTCAAATTTTTACGATTGTTATGACGTCGGGTCACTATTAGCTATAACTATTCTAAATTTCACTCACTCATTAGTATGAGTATTAGTATGAGTGTATTTAGTACTGTTATTGAAAGTAGGTAAATTTTTGATTTATGTTCAGTTACTTAGTGTGTAAGGAATGGAAATAAAAGCTTATTTATTTATTTATTTTTTATTCTAAATTTCAAGTCGATAGCTTGAATAGTTACTGAAATAATCGAGTGTGACAGACGGACGGACGGACGGACGGACGGAGAAAGTCTCACCATAAGGGTTCCATTTTTACCATTTTGGTATGGAACCCTAAAAATTGATTAAATTAAAGAGTAAGTAGTAAGTACAAGATCGTATCTAGATCTTGTCTGTATTGATGTGTGTGTAATTAGTAACAGATTTCCTAAAAAGAAAACCTCGTATGAATCACTAGTGCACAGTTCAATAGAGGCGACTCAATTGTTGCGGGAGGTCTTGAGTTCGTTGCACCTCGATTGTTTTGCACAGACGCCGTCTGCATGTCTTATTCTTATTTTTTAGTATCCTCTACTCTACTATTAGCTTACAGTGTTCAAGCATCGAGAAATATAAAAGCAAATGTAATTTCCACTGTTCTTGATAATTACCTACTACATTTCTTACCGGTCAACCGTAGAATGTGTTTTCTTTCCTAGTATGATTCATATCATATTCTCTTTTCTAACCACTGATTTATATGTAAGTCTTTGTTTCCGATAAAGGTTACTTTATTTCTTTTATATCGACCAGTTTTGTAAATAGCACCGATTTATCAAATACGCAATCGCAATTTTCCGAAGAATTAGATTAAACACTTAACGAAATTAGTATTCAATCTTCGTGATGATACAATAGATACAACGATGCCATGTCGAAGTAAAATCATTGACCCAAATATCAAGCACAATACGTTGAAACAAGCGTGGAATTACAGTTGGATGTTCGGAAACGAGACCATTCATAGTATTCACAAAATACTGGCTTTACAAATGACGGTACGACATTAAGGCGCGTCCGAAATAGTCCCCAGAGAATAGCATAAAGGTCGCGTAACGATGACCCAAATTGGACAACTTTTCGCAACACCATGGACGCGACCCGACGCACTGGCGCCATACGTTCACATGTACATATGTTCAACCTGTGGACAATTTCACACCCCTTTTTAACCTTCTGTTATGAATTAACTCTGAATACACTAGCAAAGGTCTGAATTTGTTCGAGATCTAGTACATAAACTCAGCATTACATTCATTAATTTACACTACTTGACAAAATTCATTGAAACGTTTATGCGTTACTCCTAGTTACGTTCCTCTAGTTGCGTTATGAGACACTCCTAGTTACGTTCTTTAAACATTGACCTACGTTATATTTGCCTATACTCTCCCATTTTTGGTTTTCTCTAGGGTTTAGATAAAATCTGTAACCTTAGGGAATCGCGCCTGGTTTCTTGTAATAATCTCAAACATTCGACAAACAATAGACTACGCAATTCGATACACAGATTACTCGTAAGTAAAGTGGGTAATGCGGTTCGCTTTGTGACAACGGCGCCTGATCGTCGCGCCTGTGGTGTTGCTTAAATTTATCTCGTTAGATTTGGATTATTCCTGAATCTAACTTGATTATTTATTACCGTATTATTGATAGTCTGCGTATCGAGTATTTATAACGAATTGCATTCTGGAAATTTGTTCGAGTAAAATATTCTTCATTTCAACTCTTATTTGGATTACCAACAAAGAAAACCACAATGCGTTAAAGATTAAGCGACTTTGAACGAGTAAATAGTGCAGTTTGAAAGAATGACGAAACAGTATGACGATTATGAAAAAGTACAGTATGTATAAATGTATTTTAATGAATAATATCCTGAAGACAAGGTGATGAATGCCTTTCTCTTACAATTTATACATATAAAGGATCTCTGTAATGCCGAATGCGCAAACTTTGATCAATGTATATAATAGTTTTTTAAACCATTCTAAAATGGTCTTCACCATTAATGAAGCTAAATTCAATGTTTTGCAAAGGCAACAAGTAACAGAAGCGAAATACAAAAATAGTTTCAAACAGAAAGTACATAAACAAACCACCGCAGGTTAGAAGCAGTCGTTATCGGTTTACGAGTTGCCCCTATCTATTGCTAGACGATAAACATGTCTGTGTAAAACAAGATGCAAGCTAGAAATATCCAAGCACAAATAAACAGTAACCGAACACAGAAAACAGTCTCGGGGTACATTGTAACTGGCTTAACTTAAATGAAACAATAATGACCTTAGTAATATATTTTAAGCAGAAAGGAAATATTTATTCAAAGACTGCAAAATGTTGGCGTTATGCCCCGCTTTGCGACACGCTGTATTTTAATAAAGTTATCGCTAAAAATGAATCTAATTTTGCTCAATAGATTTTTCGTAGGTATCTTTCTTCTTTCCACAAGTTTATCGAAACCTCTGGGTGTCAGTAACAGAACACACAGAATTAAAAATAATAATACTAAATAAATTTTTCTAGAAGACTTCAAATATATAAAAAGAGAAGGATTAGTAGTATTGTAAACTTTCTGAGACTAAAGAAATATACAACGTGTTCAGGACGAATACGAACAACTCTAGGGTTAGGTTCCTTATCGAAAAGTTATCAAAAATGGCTAAGGAACATAAGTTCTAAAATGGATATTTTATGGATAATACATTTTTTCCAATATGGTGAAACTTTCATAAACTTAGTCATTGAGTGTAACATTTATATCGATGAACTTAGTTCGATTCCACCCGCTTCACTAGCCACGACTTACTCCACTATATTGGTTCTTGTGTCAACATGAGACGTACTTTATCAATTTGAAATTTCATTGAAACTCTTTTCAGTGAAATATGATGTCAGTAAGAGCTCTAGAGAGCTCCAGAGGAAAATTAGTAAAGATATTGCAGAAATGTTGTTTGCAAACATCTGCCCAAATGTATTAGATTGGCAAAAGTTCAGTATTTAAAGAATTCGTAAGCCAGCTATCAATCTTAAATTATAGTTTATCGACCATCGTAACTCACAAATATTGTGTACCATTCGTAATTGTTTTGCAGCAAAACAATACACGTTTTAAACAAATACCGATTCCTGCAGATATGGGACAATGCTTTTCGTGGATCCTTCCATTGCTGCAGCGGCGGCATGAGGAGCTAATGCAGACATCGATTTATGTTTTTATTCTTTTTAGTTAAACCAGCAAAGTGATGTGTTAATAGATTACTATACCCTTCCAACAGTTTCTGTTGGCGACAGGCGACAGCACCTAAAATCTCAGATAAGTTTAAAGAAATTTGAGAATCTGGATTCTCAGGATTGCATTTAACACCCACCTCACATTTAACACAGTAAAATTGTTCATATCATTAGGTTTAATTATTACTTTTCACAATGTAGGTATACAAGCAAAGGCATGAGGAGTTATAGAGTAAGTACAAGCTAGTAATACGAGTATAGTAACACATCTCAGACTAGTTGGCGACGTCCGCGATTGCGTCGCATGAAAGTAAAATAGGCCAGCGGCCGACAAAACAATCGGTACAGGAAATTGACTGGAATAAGAACACGCCTATAAGGTTGAACTCAGTAAAAACCATTAACTGGAGGATGTTTTCCCACTTCTATTTTTAAATAAATATTTGATTATACATCATTAACTAATAATTGGATTGGTATAATCAAGCGTTGAAAATCCGTGTATTATTGCTCAGAACTTTAGAGAATTGTATTTAAAGCTAACAGAATAAATTTAATGACAAAAACAAGGTAAGTATAGATATTAGACAAGTTTTAAATGACATTCGCGTGATGGCATCGTCTAGATTTGAATCTTAAAATTAAAGATACTACTCTTCGATAAGAAGAATAATGGCGCACGAGAATGTAGCGCGGCAAAATGTAGTATCTAACTGAATTGATCCTGATGGATTACCTGCATCCAAATTGGTTAAGTTATCGTTTATCGGTAAATCAATCACTTATCAGTAGAGAATATTGGCAACAAGTTGAATTTTATAATATCAGCAATATTAAATACCGTTTCTGCCATATTAACACCTTTAAGTTAATTGAAAGGAATTCTAAAAGCGGATTAATTTGTGAGTTATGCTATTAATTTACCAGTTTATTATTGGTTATTACTCAACAGCTGCTAATTACTTAACAAATCCAAATGGGATTGCACGCATCAATAGCCATTTGACCTGAATAGTAACAAGCTCTAAATCTTCTCAATGACATGGGTAGGTTTACAGCAGTTCTAGTTAAGACAGAATTAAAAATATTTTGTAGCCGAAAAACGAGTTTCATTGTTCCCATATCGGAAATACCCATTTCTTCGAAACAATAGCTATATTTTACTGTACTGCTCGGTATTATTAAAACCTAAAATATCTGTTATTTCAAGCATGACACAAAAAATAGCGAACCAAATATCAACAACCCAAATATCAATACAACTGATATTAAAGTTGCAAGGCCAGAGGAAGAGGAGTTTCGATTTGAAGATTAAAATATACGTAATAACGAATTTCACCTTTCTATCTCCCCGAAAACAACAGAAGCAACGATCAACGATGCCATTGTATAACCAAAGGAAATTATGGTTTTTATTTTTTATTGAAGCGATTACGCTTGAAATAGCGATGATTGTGAATCGCGATAAGGTGACATCATCGATCAATTTGCTGGAGAAGACATTAAAAATAAATAACAGAAGTAATAAAACTAAATCGTATACTATTAGAAACTTTCTCGATGTAACAAAAATTACAATTCATAACAACTTCAGTCAATACTGGTTAAGTCCTCAAGGGACCGAGATCTCTTTTTCTCTGATAGCAAGGTTTCTTACTATAACCAGAGTTTCTGAGTTAGAAGAGCAAAATGACGGGACCTGGCGAATACTAATAGTTTTCTCGCTTACTGTACACAATAAGAAATATATGATATATATAATATATCTTGTATATATTTCAGTTCATGCGTTCCTTTGAAGCTTATACAAACAAAACAAATGATGAATGGGTAGAAAATAGGAATACCCAAAGCAAGGTAATGTTACATGTAAATAAGATTATTAATCAACATTAGATACTGCATACAAAGGCCAACATACGAGTATGATAATATAAAGGTTTACTTATAGCATGCGTGTTTAATTTAATATTAAAAATTACAAACTATAATTTCATGAAAATTTGGTAAGGCAACGTAATACGTCGTCGACATGAATATGGCCTGTTTTAAATACTCGTAAGCACGATGCAAAAATATTGCATAACGAAGAAGTTGGATTTTTTATATGGTAATTATCTTCCTATAACAGTAATAATATAAAATCAATTGTGTGTTAAAATCAGTTTATTTTTATACTGATTATAGAAGTTACTGTCTATATTATCAAATAGAATTTCGCGAGTAAACTGCATCTCATTCTGTCCAAGCCAAAGATTTATAATTGTAAAGTTCATTGATCTAAAAACAACGCAGCGGGTTCACTGACCGGTAGTTAATACGTTAACCATCAGGTGTTTATTTACCGACAATACATTACTATGAAAATAAATTAGACGCCGGAGATCTGGCAGATCTTAAAGTTTATCCAAAGAGAGCGTCTGTTATAAAGATAAAGATAGACTTTTAATTTATTAGAGATTATTATTTATTGATAAACTTATTGAGGTACGACAAAATTATCGCTTAGTGAATATTTAATTTCTAAGGTGCAATTGTATAGAATTATGAAAAATTAAATACTGGTCAAGCTATCTTTAATCAAAAACAGACTAGTCTTGCAACACCAAAAAACCACCACTTGTAAAATTTTAATTTCAAATGAACAATTTCTTGAGGGATACGTACGTCATAGTACTTCATGTCATCCTTACCAATCTGTTCAGAGGTCTTAGCTATGCGTTTTCAGATATGTCAGTGAGCCCAGTCAGTCTTTTCTTTATTGATCACCAGACTTTGAAGTAAAATGAGCTTCGTGTGTCTTTTCACTCTCAAACATCTGCATCGATGCAGCTGCAACTATCTCTCAATTAGTTAATTGGTAACTGCATGTAGTAGTTACATTAAAGTTCAATTACATAACAAGCTTCTATTTAGTGGCCCATTCGTTTCCATTAAATGCACAGTACAGTAATGCGGTACAGTTTTTCACCTACTATTAAAAAATAACAAATGTCGGAAATTACAACACCAAAACGCAGGTGTAGTTTAATCTGTAATAGTATTGTTAAGTAAGTAAATAATTAAAAAAATAATAAATCGACTATCCTGCGGTAAAGCAACTTTTTCCAAAAAAATATATGTTATTCGGAATTACGTTAGGTTTGTAACGTATGTCCATATCTCTTCAGACGTTCAGAAGTTATGGTGGATAAAGAAACGCACATACATGAACCCCAAAAACATAACACTCCTTATTTTGTGCAGTCGTGTTAAAACTAAGTATTCCTAAAAAAGTAGGAAACCAATGTCGAACGATTCAGATGCAAAATTATTCTAATGATGAATCTGATGATACGGTGTTCCGGGTTAGGCTGATCCTCAACCAGAAAAATCCTTCAATTTCAACAAGCGACATAAAAAAAATCCAAGTTAAGTAAAATTTTCTTACAATGAGACGAAATCATCGTTCCAGTAAAAGAATATACGATACGACATCTTCGAATCCAATCAACCTCTTAGGTTGGTGGGAGTTGTACTTCAGACTTTAATGTAACCGTAAATCAGTTTTAGGGCTTTTGATAGCCTGTACGGAATTTATTTATATTTTGCGATATATCGAATATGGATTATTATTGATGGATATTTACCGACACTTTTTAATTATTTTTTTATAACTTATACTACTTACTTATACACTAGACTTTATACGAAAAACAATATGTTTACTATTTTCAATGTCCTACATCTAAAGCTGAAATGTTTATCTAAGTTAATAATATATGAAAATCTTATGCAATATCTACAGAAATCTCAATAATATAATTTAATCTCAAAAAATAATAAAATATGAAATAAGAATTATTTATGCAACAGTTTAATACCGATAGGTCAACTTAGAACACCCATAAGTGTTTCTGTGCCAAAACTATAAAAGAAAGCTGTCATAACCTCCAAGATCTACAATGCGAGAATTAGCTTAATACTAATTCAAAATCCGGTTCCGTTAACAAAACGTCACTTTCCAACCGGTTTTTAGATACGCGGATACATCTTGGACCTAGATTTATTGCAGATACATCAAACACAATAGTAGAGTAAACGACAAAATCTCATTAGCCTCATTTTAAGTTAATTATTCTTTAAATCTTATAAAACAACCTTAAAAGATTATCCTATAGTTTCCAACAATACTAAAGTAGATACCTATTGTGGTCAATTAGGAAGTTGATTTCCCACATAGTTTTAATTGCTGAACAGTTTGCATTAAAAGCAACTAAACTCAAATTAAATACAAGAAATTTAACTAAAAACATAGTATGCTTACTTATTACTTACACATCAAAACATAAGCGCCGAACAGGATATAGCGAATCAGTCCGTTAGAAAAGTAACAAAAGTACACTTGACAGGACACACAGTAACAAAATTAAAAGAACCGATGATAAGTGCACATGTAAATTAATAAAGCAGTACGTTAGTCTGTGGCAACGCGCGATGCGTCCAACGCTGACGTGAGAGGCGTATCAACTGAATTCAGTTCAGCACTCAGCAGAATTCAGTTGATACGACGATTCTGTACCGACTACATAGCGATTTTAGCCCGCTTTATTGCGCGAAGTGAGAACTCGTGCAGTTTAAGCCCTGGTAGGCGATTCGCGTAACGCATCGGGTATATTTCGTGAACTTTACAAAAAGGTCATGCCATTTTAGGTATATAAACAGACAATATTGATACCAAAACATTTTTTGCGAACACTGAATATAGCATAAAATTTAATGTAAGTAGTTCAAACGCAACATGGTCAAGAATCGTGAAATTAAATTTACTTTGCGCGATTAGGTTGAAACTTGAAGCATCACATTTCCAATGTTGAAGTTTTTTTTACACTCTAAGCCAATAGAGGTAAATGTATATTTTTTCAGTGTGAAATTTTTATTTTATTTCTTGATTCACTTCACTCACTGTGTGAAAACGTTAGGCGAATAGCCCCCTGTTTTGTTTATTGTTTCTAGCATATTTATGTACATGTTTTATGAGTTTACAATATTTGGTAGCGTATACGACTTTGTTGCCGGGAAGTGTTACTAAAAACTTTGTTCAAATTTAACTTTACAGGAGTACCTATGTGAAAGAAAATGTAATCTGACGAATACACGAGTCACTAATCCATTTTCGATTTCAAATAGAGTGCATTTCTATTGACAGTAGTAAATGGATTAGTGAAACAATATTCGACGTTAGCGCTTTCGGATTTCATTATGAATTTCCAATATAGCGCTACTTAAATAACAACATAAAGAATTAATGCTTTATAATAATATTCTTTAATACATCTTCCGGTGTGCGTGGCTTTGTCTTGGTTATTCATCTTTATAAAACGGCCTGATCAAAAATATTTCTTTTTTTTTTTGTAATTATGTCGTCACGAATCACCATAAAACTTGGAATTTGACAGAACATACCTTCTGTCAGCTGCTCTGCTAGTATTATAATACTGTTCGATCGTATTTTAATTTAAGGATCATATATATGTTTTATTAAAACCAAAATATAATGACTATATGAACTATTACGAGGATAAATAAATCACTTTGACCTAAAAGCATGCCGCGTTTATTGTTCTAAGATTGATCGCGTTCAGTGAGGCAGATGCGACTGTAATCTGCAGTCTGAATTATCATAATAGACTCAGACAATGATTTTACTGTTCAATGGTTAATCTATTAGAGCAGAGAAAGAGCCAAACTATACTGGCGGCGCATTCGGACAGCAGAGGGTAAAATTGCAATTCAGTACGAGATAATATACCTACAGAAACATGTAGCGCCCCACTGAAGTTTGGTAATACTTTCATACTAAAACAGGATATGACTTTTACTATTTAATTCCAAAAACGTTTGAAACAGTTTTTAAACAAATATTAATATATAAATAATCCTTTAGTATAGTATATTACACAAATTACACACGGCTGAATATGCGTTTTCAGATATCAAAGACAAATGTTATAAAAATAGGCAAAAAGTATCCGGAAATAAATTGTTATTTAACTAAGAATGGGCCGCACATAAAATTGATTTATATACGAAAATGAGGATTACATCTTCAAAAGTTTGTGGTCTTCATGGGAATGATATATTATATCACATTTAGAGGAGACAAATTGTTCTAGAATACACTAATTTTGTTGATTAGGGAACGGGGAACTTTGCTGCAACCGAGATGAATTTAGAGCGCGCTATGCTAATTATAACAAGACATTTAACGAGCTTTATCAAGCTTACCACTGATATAAAGAATGTAGATAGTATAATGGCGATTAAATGGAACGCAAAAGTGTCGAAGACAAACGTGTTGAAGTGAGATGTCCTTTAGAACATGTGACATTGACGAAGTAAATTCTTCCCGATAACCACTTTGATTTATTGTGCACAATAAGTGGTTAGAAAAATCTCAAACGTTAAAATTTTTTCAAATTTACTAAGTATATTTTAGCAACAAAGGTGGAACTTATTAAAATATCACGTTGTAATGAAACCTATAGCTTTGAAGTAATTCTGGGCCACACTGCACCTTGGCTAACGCTTATGATAGTTTTTTCTACAAGTTTTGAAGAGTGCGCTCAGGAACTCCACAATCTAATATCTCCTTCACCTTTCTATTACAGAACCGCAAGACACCAAGAGAAGTAGCATACATATGTGGTTGATGTCAAGCGAACTCGAACGATACGTTTCGTCCTCGTTTCCGACACTTACGAGTACTTATCGCTAAGATGTGGTGGAATGCCCTTCCAGCTTCTGTTTTGCCATCCAAGTATAATGTTTCAAGAGAAGAGTATAATATAGGCATTTTCTAGGCAAGCGCGCTCCATCCTAGACCTTTTCATTTCTGACTATCAGACATGATTGTAGTCAAGCCGCAAGCTTTTGATAGTTAAATCTTCCCGCGGTTTTAAATGGTTTAATTTTTTATATATATGGTGAAACTTCTCAAAAATTATATAAAAACCCTCAGCAAATGCTAAGTCTTAACAATTTAATGTATACAGTTAACTCCCCTTGAGCCGGCACTGAAGTGGCTCTCGAAAAACACTATCGCGCGTCTTTCATGCATTTCGATTATATCGTTGATCATCAAGGGTACAATTATTACTGTACATCAATCATTTTTTATGAGCCTCAAAAGCTTTTGTGATACTAACGTTTCTCTTTGTTAAGTTCTTATTATTTGAGTTGTTTTAATTGGACTTCATTGAAATTATATAAATAAATACATTAGGACATTTCACACATTTTAGACACATCGCAATCTAGCCCCAAAGTAAGCGATAGCTTGTGATATGGGCACTAGATAACTGATAAATATACATACATAATTTAAATAAATATAAAAAAAACTCAGACACTAGGAAACATTCATGATCATGACACAAATATTTTCCAGTTGCAGACGGCAGGATCGCTACCGCTACGCCATTTGGTCATCAAGTTTAAATCGGGCGAAAAATTTAAATTCTAAAATGAAAATCTTGAAGGATGTACCTACCTTGATACGAAATTCAAATTTTGTATACCAGAAAATGCTTCCATTTTAAAATCTGGCTTATTCGTTGTGAATGAGTTACGAATTTTATCCGAAAACAGGGATAAAGTTTGCCTAAAACAAACATTATGTGATTTTTAGACTATGCGTATAGATAAGAATACGTAAATAAACAGCAAAGGAGATGTACATAGAATACTACAAAATACTATGCAGTTAAATATATCAAAGCTGCATGCAAACGACGTCTTTCAAGAAAATGTTAGAAACAAATAGAGTAATTGAGATGTAAAGTTAATCGCTTGATCAAAATGGCCTTCTTCAGCGCGTCTTTATTTTGGATCAGCGAGATGATCATTGTGGAGTCAACATCTCCTGAGCATATCCCGATATCGGGACTAAACGTGCGTCGAAGAAATTTTTAGAAGAATTGTGTGCCTCCATATTGGACCATACATATTCTTTTCAAATATCGGATTATAGCAAAACAAATCAGTCCTGCTAATTATGGATTTCCATAAAATAACGCCTGCTTCCATTAAATATTTTTGAAAGTCTTACATTAAGTAGTTCATATTCTAGAAATTTATTGCCATAGAGGTCAAAGAGGGAGCCCTCGAATTAATACTTCGCCCAAATTGGTAAACCCGAGCCGTCGCTTCACAATTTTTCACGCACACTCGGAGCTGTCGTTGGTAGGTAGGGCTCCATCAAGTCAGAGCGCGAGCGACGACCGTTTATAAATATGTCTATGAATTCGTAAAATCAAAAATAATGAAATGAGTAACAGAATGACCGACCGCGTCGTTCGTCGCGCTGCACAGGAAATTGCAAACACGTTACTGACTATTGAACTCATTTAGTCAGCTCACTGCATATGGGGGACTGAATCAGGCCTGTATTATTCTCACTAGCTACTAGTATTCTCATTTCAGTTTTAAGAATGTTAAAACCAAAGTTAAAACTAATATCTGGGTGACCGGTATTTTTTTTGGTAAAAAAGAAGAATTATATTTTTCAGGTTCGAAAATTGCAAGAATCATACCTCAAATTATGCGAAAAAATTGATTGATTCTTTACTTCCGAGTCCGAAAATTGCAAAAATCAAGCACAAAATTGTGGGAAAAATTATAGGTTAATCCAATTCTACCAGTTTACAACAAACCATCTGGTTGATTTTTCATAATTAAGAAATCAACAACGTAATCAATAATGCCTCAGTTATTGTCGATAATTAAAAAAATATAGAAATCTAAATATTTTGGTAGGGACCTACTTAAATAGGAGCACCAGATAGAGTCCTTCAAAGCTCTGGAAACATTGTTTAGAAATTATAATATTACGTCGATGAGAATTTATAATTTGAAAATCGACAAAACATTTTCTTTCGTCTTCTTCATTTTACAAAAATCCAACAAAAAATATTTCCCCAGAATCCCGCAGATCATAAAACGAAGAATATATGATTCGATGTAGGATAAAATTAAGATTTGAATCACGATATCCATTTATAAATAGCAAACATTTTCATGCTTGATGCTATTCTATTGTAACTTGCAGGAACTTTTTATGCGCAAAACTTTTTATGAGACCTATTCGTAGAGGTTTTTGTTAGAATTTTATGAAAGGTCACACAACCTTTCACGGTTGAGCTAACGACGTCGCAAAGGCGCGAACAAATATCTCATAATGAAAATATGAAAAGTGGAAAACTATAGAAACCGCGGAAGCCACGGGCCGCGCCAGCTCTGAAAAGGGGTCTGAAATATGAATTCCCTAGTTAGTAACCAGCTACCTTCTATTGAAACCTGCCAGGGTTAGAAGGTCAAGGTCTGTTGGACCGAATTCAATTAGATTACTGTGTTCATATTTTAATACTAATAACGTTAGGTAAACGTTTACTCGCCCAATGAAATTTGAATGGAACTGCCGATGATATAACTTTATGGTAACAAAAAGGTTAAATAAATAATTTGAAAATTATGCTCCAGTGGCAGCAAGAGTGGACATCTGTAGAGTTATTTTCCACCGTGTTTCCTTACACACACGTTAGTAGTTATAATCTCACCTAATGGTAAGTGACTTTGTTAACGTACTAACTTAGAAGGAGTAAGCAACCTCTAACGGATTCGTGAGATGCGTCTTGGCTGGTAGGGTGGTACGAGTGACTAGCCACGGCCGAAGCAGAAACAATACTAAGGTGAAATGTGAATACTAAAGTTCAGCCCTATTCGTTAACCACTGGGTTATTATAACAATCAGTCATCTATCCCCTTTTTATAAACGGAAGATTTATGAATTGATGGACACATTTATGGAATTGTATTTTGGATTTTTGTGGGCGAAAAGTAGTTCCTCATCACATGTTTCTAATATATTAAAAAGGCAATAATAATGATTTATTCTCTCCGCATAAAGAAAGAGGAAATGGGAACACTTAGGCAATAGTTTTTCGCGAAACGACGACATAATCTGACTGCTATAACCATGTAAGATCACGCAACAATAATCGTTTCTTTACCGTGTTCGCGAGATTTGATGACGCGATGCATAATCGACACCTATTACCTATCCTACTATGAAAATTCCCACGCAGTTCCATCGACTGTAATTTACATTTGTTTGTGATAATAAATCATGTAGGTAATAGGTAAGTACCTAATTTTATACCTTTTAGAAATGATGATCGATAAGATACCCGGATAAGCTACTTTTTGGTCACAAAAGTCCATGGTGCTTAAAAGAATTGTGCAAAACCAAATTTCACATGGGCAGTCACATGCGAAAAGTCACAGGCGATACTATTTCCAAAATATGAGAAGTATTTATTCTTTAAGCATACATTAACTAAGTAGTCCGATATTGGATGCTCCACAATTTTGCGAAGGAATTCAAAGTATCTTCAGCCGCAGGTGTTCTTGGCCTTTGTAAAACAAATAAGACGCTCTACACGTCTGCTCAAAATTCATTAGTCGCACTCTGCCTTACAATATGCCGCTTTCGTTCTACCTTTGTAGAATACCGCATGAAAAGAAACTGTAACTTGTGTATGAAAAGAAAGTCAGAAACTCTGGCGATAGGTAAGTTCAGGGGCCGTACCAAATGTTGCAATACTGTTTTAATATTTCCATACAAACATAGTATGAAAATGTCAAAACTGTACTGCGACATTATACTGCTTTAAGATGTGGTGGTACGGCCCCTGATCAGGAATAAGACTGAACAGGAAAGCAATATTGTTTGGCAACATAGATTGTGGAGACACTGCAAAATATGGCTACAAACACAATATCATAAAACTGCACATTTTAACCAAACGTGGAAGAATGTGGGCTAATTGGACTATTCAGTATTATTGGTGTCTAGTAGATGAAACAACTTTATACAATCTGAGGGTTGCCCCAATACATCAGGTATCGGGACATCGTTCCATCGCCCCTCTCCTATGGGGACCATATTTAACATTAGATAGTGGTTACATGAGCAGCAAAAATTTTAAATGAGACTGAGACAATATTCTTTAACGCATCTAAAGATCTAATCTAAAGATGTCTTTAGCCCAAACGACAAGTTTACGGCATGCAGATCCACTTGTCGTTCCTAAAGTTTCGTGTCCTCTAGCGTCACAAGCCTTGAATTTCTTCCGGATTTATTGAATTTCTTCAGAAACTGTTCGCCATCGAATCACTCCCGCATCGCTTTTTCTGTAAGACGCTTTAAGAATAGATGACACAGTTGATTAGTCTCACGTACGTAATGGCGTAACAGCTTAAAAACTTAAGTGGGAACATTGTTCGTTCGACAGGTGAAAGTTCGCCTGAGAACAAAATGCTTGTTCTTTTTGTAACGAATCGGTTCACAATCGAGTAGCAATAATATAAGCGTGAATGCAACTGGTGGCCTGTTAGAGACGTAACATATTCGACAAGATACGAACAGCTACTACCTAGACAAGAATAAGTCGTTGAGAAAATGGATGTGAATGGTCTTCTGTACTATAATCGTGGTCACTTTGCACAGGAGATTACCGGCAATAGTATATGTTCAGATACTTGAGTAAACATTAACTTTAACGAAAGCACTGGTTTTGATTCCTAGTTTATGGCGTAGGAAGCTTTCGTCTATCCCTTTAGCAGCGTGACTGTCCTTTTATTATCTAACGAAATAAATTGCAGTCTAAATTTTGATTTACACAAAAATATACTGAAAACTGATTGAACTTAGTTTGCAGATATCAATGAAGAAAATTAACACCTACAAAAATCTTAAGTCCTAAATTTTAGTTCACAATACTTATCTTAAATTTTATGAACAGCTATCTGGTTCTGGTTATTATTATAATTATTTTTAACGGTTTACCAGATCGTATTATAACGGTGGTATTGGAGATGTTACAAAAACGTTTATCTCAAGCTGCTGACCATCTGCTCAAAACCTTCCATTTCATCTGCTCCAAGCGCCAAATTGCCGAGCAATTAACAACTTGCGGATATAATTTCGCAGTACGCGGCGCGCGCGCATCCCCGCACCGTGCCTATAGGAAATGCGTTTTTGACGTTATGCAGCCAGTGATGAACGTCGCGATAATACCCGTAATATATTGCTTTGTTACTTTACGGTTATGAGAGCAAAAGCATCCGGCAACAGTATGAATGTTTTGCTTTATTGAGACTTTCTTACGCTCGGTATGCAGTCAAAAGTGTTTTAAGACAGGATGGATGGTATATTGACAACTTAAGAATAGTCAATGCAACCTACTGCCTAGACGTACGGTGGGAAACGATTTTCAATAGGATTAAATATTAATTGACAAATTCTAAAAACACTGCCACGCGTTTCGTTGATGTTCCTTTACCTACATGGTTACAAGTGGTTAAAATACCTAGATTAAACCAGCACCTAGATTCTGCAAAAATACTTATAGCAGCGACGAGCTAAAATCTATGCGCTGATTGGTGCTTGCGTCAGGCGACAATAGGCAGCGTTGCTATATGGTTACCGTTGATGGTTGTACCGTTGATGGTTGGGGGATGTACAATTTTATAGTTTCAAGAATCACACCCCAGTTTAAAAAAAATATATAATTTGAAAACATGCGCGTCTGATTGAGTTTATTTTAATTCATAATCGTGACTATAGAGACTGAAATATGAAAATATGTCTTTTTTTAAATACACACTTGTAATAGAACAAGCAACTTAAAAAAAAATCTAAAAATACAATGCACATGTCTGAGTACGATTACTCAGTTGAATCTACAAGAAGGCGGTGCAATGGGAAGATTGGGATGCGTTTATCGAATCAGCCGGCTCGCCTCGGACGATGCTTTGTGATCGCTGGTTCGCACGACAATCGAATTAAACGGTTATCATCAATCTCACGTGTTGATGCGGCTATACTACGGCTTATAACCATCTATAACGACCTAGAAGTTCATAGACGTGGTATTTGTCCATGTTTGTGACAGCTCATCTCTCTACTTGTTTATGTTGTTATGTCCTAGGTAAAACGTCAAGAATGTTCTGCACACAGTTCTGCAGGTATGAACTATGAATGCTTAAGACACGTCGTCGCGCGGCGAGGCGTGCTAAATGACGCAGCGTGAGACGGGAACTATCCACGTTGCTGGTTAGGAACTTGCCTAATTATAGTGACTCCGCGTGCCGTTCCCGCCATTGAAGCTGCACTTCTTCATAACCAGCTATAAAACGAACATAGGTACCTGCCAACGATATTTAGGGTACTATTATGTATTCCGTGATTTAGGGTTAGGCCGCTTGGCCACTGCAGCCATTGATTAAACAAGCCTAGCGTATTTCATCATTGACTGCAGCCGTCAACAGAAGGGTTTTTGTACGAATTTCGAATCGACTACCATGGTACAAAAACCTGTACTAACTTCATTGTACGTCACCGAGAACGAGATGACGACACCGAAGTAGCGATAGATATTTTAATAAATGCTAGGTAGTTCAATCATAAAGATGCTCCCCACTCCTTCTAACTCTATAAGAATCGCATGAAAAACAAGCGATCGTGAAGGAGTAGGGCACGTCTCGTGGATTGAAGTACCTTTATACGTACATCAATGGCCGTGTGTCCACCGTGTATTCATCACGTCATCTACTTAGATCATAGTAATTAAAACATACATATTTTTTCGAGTGTACACGAGTTCGAAATTAACTCAAACACTTCCCGTTGAAGAGACGCTTGAATATGAAGAACTAAAGATCTCTACGGTAACCCAGAAATTTCAGTTTGTTAGTTAAAAGTAAACATTGGTAGTTATTACAAACGCACACATAACCTCGTAACCTCGAACGCATTAGCCGTCTCCGTTCTCTAGTCGATAAAAAAATGTCCAAGAGTGCTAGAGACATGTTTGTACGGCAAATGACAAGTCTTGAGTATTGACAGACGTTCCAGGAACGATGTTGCTCGCTCCCGCTACATAGAATAGTTTAGCCAACTAATTATAGCAGATCCGCGTTCCTGACATTCTCTTTGCTGCTCCAACAGGATTTTGTTTTGCATGGAGAACACTGAACATCGCCTTATTTCGTTCGAACGGAGTATTTCGGCGTTATTGGAAATTTTACAGCCTTGTAGTACAAAGCAGAATTTTAGCAAAACGTTCCTAATATTAAATACCTATAGGTTTTTCAATCTGCTCAAAGGGTATATCATGTGGTTTGTCATTGTGGTGTATAATTTGTGTATGGATATTTCCCTAAGCTACTCCCTGTCGGGGTGTTTGAAACTGCAACTAATTAATTATCGTCGTCCTAATTATTAATAAAATTCTGATAAATTAAATATTATGATGTTTATGAAGGCAATAACAGCAAAAATTTTCGTGAACAGTAAGTTTCACTGTAAGCTTAAGAAGTTTAGAGCTATCATATAAATTATTGCATACGCATCAAAATTATCGCACTTGGGGATTCGAAATCTCCAGATATTGCGGCTGTGTGGCTCTACCAATTGAGCCACGAGAGCTTATCTGCTGAGACGATAATCATGATAAATACCATATTCAATTCTTTAAAGCAGAATTGTGATGTTATCTAATAGGAAAAATTTAAGCAAAGATTTCTTTATATACGTCCACTGGCTGAAATGACGACGAAACTGAAGCCTAGTGTGTTATTAGCTTAGAAATTACGAAAAGAATTTGGCGTCTAAATAACCACCATTGGAAACTAGCTTACTTACTTACTGTTACTATACGTCCAAGAGAATTAGGACTTTCTTTAAGATAAAATATACCAAACCTACACATCCCTAGTCTATATAAACCTAAACAAGAAACAGCATATATACTGTAAGAGAGGCTCCATTAATAACTCGTATCGACAAACCAAGTTACCTCAAGGATGAATGTAAGAGCGGTGGATTGGGCACAATGTGGGAACACAAAGGATTCTATCAACAATGGCTAATGGGCTCTGGCAAGAAACATATTGCCATGTATTTAGCTGTTAACAAACTTGTAAATAGCTTACGTTCGATTGTTTCCAATGCGATGCATTATCAAATATTACTTTGTTTCCGTAAAAAGTTACCTTCATAATTTCACTGAATTAGCCAAAGTTTTGGTGTGTGGAAGAATTGCAATTATTGCATCTAAATAGGTTATAGAAAGATTGGCTAAAGGCTTACTAGACTCGTACTCGTTAAAGATAAAATGCTATTTCGGCAAGTCTTATTTTCACACTACTTACTGCTATTTTATAGGTCTAGGTCGCACTAGGGCTTCATGAATATTAGGCAATAACTAATAGAACTCTTATCCCTAATATTATTTTGTATAACTAGCTGACCCAGCAAACGTTGATTTGGCATAAAAATAATTCTCACAAAGTATCAAAAATAAATAACTTACGTCCTATTCTCAGCCCTACCCAATATACACAAAACATTTCATAATAAAAAATCTGTCGAGCCGTTTTGGAGGAGTTTTTTTTAACCGACTTCAAAAAAAGGAGGAGGTTCTCAATTCGTCGGAATCTTTTTTTAAAAACACTGACAAGACTTTTTTACTACATCTTCATGCGAAGATGTATTGTAAAATCTGTGATGTAGTGCTGTTCATTTCTATTCACTAGCAAGACGGACGTTACATTCTTGGTTTTGATTTTTTTTGTTATTTTAGAAAGTAACTCAGGTAAATATATTTTTATATTCTTGACATCATTGACCGTAACAGGAGCCGGTAAAGAGTTGCAAATTAGAATGCGCCCACGCAACCTCGCGGCTACCGCGGGACAATCAACGCCTAAAATGGAAACAATAGAAAAGAAAACATGGAGAAATCAGAGAGAATAAAATAAACGACCAATGGTCGTTTTCATCGACAATCGCTACATTTTAAGTAACACTTAAGACCATAGGTGTTGGTTTTTACTTACAACAACTGTCACCTGGCTTAGTACTTCTTTAAACTATATAGTTTAAGAGTTGTCGGTAAAAACGAGCATTAGAATAGTCAAACAATCTGATCGCGTAAGATTAACGCATTCACCGTTATCGTAATCGTTAGCAAATTCGGGCCCCCGATTGGCTGACGTATATCAGGGAACCCACCAGCGAGCAGAATTTGTAAGCAATTACGATACCGATGAATACCTACATCAGCAGGGCCCTTATTCTGAATCTCAGTGATGATTACTCAGCTATCTTGAAAGAGGTCATTTGACGCAAGGGATTTCAAGTGTTTACCATTGACATTCAACAATTCATGTCGTATTGCTATGCAATACGTTTGAATGTCTAGTGGTATGCACTTGAAATCCCTTGCCATGCCTTGACCAGTACGCAGTAGCCCTTAGTCATCTTTCAGCTTTTGGTGTAGACTGTAGAGTAATAAATGATGATACCGTAGATACCTTCAACCAACATACCGTAACTAATTACTCAAAAATTATTTGACATTTCCCAAATGTACATGTCTACAGACTACATGTATATTTAAAATACATATATCGAAAAAGATCATCCTTCCATAAAAATCGTGAAGGGAAAGGAATGTTAATATCAAGATTTTTTACGACGCGTTAAATCTCGTCCGTCATCATATCCCGCCTAATATAGCGTAGAATCACCCATCTCGGTTCACAGCACCATCGTGAGATCGTTAGATATTTGATTTCCTTAAACCAGTTTACGAAATAAACGTTAACCATAAAATTATAAATGTAGATATGTAGGTACTACGAGTATGTATGTGTTTGTAAAGTAAATCCTTCACACCATAACTTATGAACCGATTTTTGCGTTTTAGATTTTGGCGGACTCTGAATAACAGAGTCGCGGGTGAAAGCTAGTCTACTATGTAATACAATGTTTCACTCACTTTTGCTGCAGTTAAATAAAAGCTATTCAAACAAAGGCCATGACATACATGACATATTATTATAGCCCGCTGAAAGACGGACGTATGGGCAACGATGTCCCCCAAAAGATGGTCATCGATAATAATAGAAGAAAAGTTAGAAAAACTACCTTAAAAATAACTATACAAGATATTATTATGTATTATATTTATAAACTTTCCAATATAAAATCTTAATATATATAAATCTCGTGTCACAATGTTTGTCCGCGATGGACTCATAAACTACTGAACCGATTTAGTTCAAACTTCGTGAATATCTGTCATTTGGTCCAACTTAAAAGATAGAATAGTTTTTATCCCACGTGGACGAAGTCGCGGGCATCAGCTAGTACATTTATATATTCGGGTGTTTTACGGCCATAACGATGTGATAATAAAATTTTATCGGCCAATACAGCATCGTAAGTGGCCGACATAAATCGAACCTAACGTCTTTCAGCGTATTTTTAGCGAGCGGCGACAGTAGCACAACCAAATAAACTCGTCGAGTCAACAGCTCCTAATGATGCTCTGATGTCGGGGCGAAACTTACATCATATACAGGAGCCAGGGCAGTGGGCACCCCACTCAAACAATCTGGCATTATAATAATGGTTTCACTTTAAGTGACCGGGTTCGGTCCTTTTTTGAGCAAATTGCACAGTACTACAGGTGTTTGTTAATTCGCATAGTGTGCCTGCATAAATGCATAAATGCATGTGTGTGCATAAATGCATGAAAAAATATCACAAGAACACTCATCATTCCCTACTTTTAGGCTTTCAGCTAATTATTATGGTAATTAATCTACACGTTGTATATCAACATTCATCGTCTAGTATGGTGAATGAGTCTACATATATTATGTTAAAAAAACACTATTCATTTATGCAGGCCTGAGAGTTCGCCACAGTGTTCTAAATAGTTGTGTGAAGCCCGCCAACCCTCACTTGGCCGGTGTGGTGGGGCTATGGGAAACCACGAGCTCATTCTGATAGGTAATTTATAAAAAGGGTTTGAGATTATGGAATCAAATATTGATGCTTTTTGCAAATCTCTCAGCATTTCAGTCCTATTCAGCTAGCGATGTTGACGATTGCCAGTTTTAGAGCTTTCTTAACTGAAATGATGCGCCCTACCTCATTTTAACACACAAGCGGTATGACAGTACCTACTGTAACTTTACAGAAATAACATTTTTTTTTTGTATGAAATAAATTAAAAAATAACTGTTAGTGTTAATGTAAATAAATACAGGCCGAGAGCGATTTGGTATTTTTTATATGACCCTGTATAGATCCAAACAGTTGACATTCCCACACAGATGAATTGTCTTTATTAATATTTGCTCTTGCACATCTAAATCAACTAATGAAGTAGTGGGGCGCGTCATTTTAATTTTTAACTTAACTAAGCACTCTACGTGTCGAAAAATAATCGTGAGCTACGTGTATTGCGTGCTCACAACAAGCGACCCTCTAACGCGTGTTACACAGAAATTATAATAATTATGAACGAGTATGCAAAATGTTCCAAGTTGGCACTAAACTATGCAGGTACTTGGGTTACCTATAGCCACTTATTACAGTTAAACCTGGTTATCTTTTTGATTCGTTTTGATTCGTATTATAGAAAATATTATATCCTAAATCAAAAAGATAATTAGTAAAATACGGCAATGTGTCATCTCTCGTTCGAAGCTTGCTTTTTGAAATTATGGGCCTTCGGAAATTTAGTTTGAAACTGTAATGTTTCACAATAGATGGCGCTGGTTCTGCCTAAGGACCTCAACATTACGAATCTACGAGGATACAAATCCGGTTAAGTGAGAGCTCAAGGGACTGAGATCTCTTTTTCATCAAATAAATCAATCACTCACTCAAGTTTGACTGTAATAACACATGCTTCCCTGACAGTATAGGAATTAGGAAGTGATAGACTTCTCATGAGGGGTTGAAGGTTCAAGTCCCAGGCACATACCTCTAGTCGTAACTTTTCAGAGTAATGCGTGTGTTTGTGGAAACTATTATATATCTCCCCCCGGTTGTATGAAAAATAGTTTTCCGGTTTTATTTTCAGATATTCCTCATAATATATAAGAAGTTAAATAGTTCATTTTGAAAAAAAAAACATAATTTACAATTTTTTTATCTAATTGTGATAATAAAATATTGCTTTATTCATTTATCATTATTATTCTTATTGATCTTTGAAATAAGATGATTGTTTCCAGGATTTGATTCCAGCACAAAGACACCTATACTATAGACCCGGTGGACCGCGCGAAAAAATGTCGCCAGTTTATGGGAGCAAAACCCCCTCCGGCTTCAGTAGTAAGCTGTAAGCCTACGCAGTATTATGACATGACTTTTCTTGTATGAAGGAGGTTTACGTAAAATGTTCGGATGGGCTCATCTTGATGTTATTATCATAGTTCCAGCAGCAATAAAGCTATTACAGAATATGTATAAACTTTTGCAGAGTTACTAAAAACAGCTTTTTACACACTCACTACGCTGCTCTGATAAAGTATTCTTCTGGTCATTTTCCTCACTGTGGTGGAATGAAAAATTTTGTGTTTCATTTTCCTCACTGTGGTGGAAATTTTGTGTTTCAGCTGCAAATTATTTTGTTTCCGCTGCAAATTATTTTGTGTTTCAACTGCAAATTATTTTGTTTCCGCTGCAAATTATTTTGTGTTTCAGCTGCAAATTATTTTGTTTCAGCTGCAAATTATTTGGGATCTCATATTTTTTAAAGCCTGACTATGCCCAGGATTCAATTTTGACACTCGGCCAAAAAAACTACTTTGCAGCCTTGCATTACAAATAACTATATATCTCTTGCTGTTTTTGTTGCCAAAGGCTTACTCAAACAATAAACAGCAGCTATATTCTAAACAATAAATAAAAGGTCAAATAATGAGAGCATTTAGGATATGTATCATGTATAATGAAAGCATTTAGGATATGTATCATGGTACTAAAGCTCAAGCTTAAACCAGTAGATTTCAAAATCTACTGGTTTAAAAATTATTTTGTTCTAAGGGTTCCCAAAGGGTAAAAAAGGAACCCTATTACGGAGACTTCGCTGACCGTCCGTCTGTCTGTCTGTCACTAGGCTGTATCTTTTGAACACAGATTATATATTTCTGCTGTTGCTTTAACAAAAATTACTAAAAACTAGAATAAAATAAATATTTAAGGGGGCTTGTGATTTTTTTTGCTCGTTTTTTAATTTGGTAGACAGGGGTGTTTATTTTACTTTATTACTATCGAGAATGGGGCTTTATAGTACTGAACCCTCAGTGCGAGAGCCCGACTCGCACTTGACCCATTTTTTAAATATAATATCCTTGTGAGGAACACTTTTTGCTTCATGGTCCCTTTTTGTGGAAAACGAAAACCTATATTAAATTAAAATATATATATATATATATGTATATATTCCTATAAATTGATTAGTTAATAAAGCTAGTTAAAGCGTTCAATTTAATAAATAAGTACTTACTAAATTGTTACTGTATAAAAATTTAACATACCTCATCGAAGTCTTGTAGTGGATGCATGCACCATTGAAAAAATTAAATCACACGTAAATTCAGTCTTATAAAAACATTGATAGTCGGATTCAATGAATTTTTACTACTAGTAAGTAAAATATTTATAGTTTAATTCAGAATTTCTTTAAAAACAAACAGAAAATCTAACCACTCCAAACATCAAGCCACAGATCACTATATTCATAGATAATACATATATACTATATTAATGCATCAAGCATTCTGATCCACAGAACATCACAGATCACTATATTAGTTACCAGCTGATCACAGACCATGAGACCAGGAACATTCTGATCAGGATCGTGCTGATTTCCATAGAGTATATAGAACACAGATCACTATATATTGATATAGAATATAGAAGATAGCTAGATGGTTTTTAGCTATGTTTTTGGTTTTTGTTCAATGTCTAAGATCCAATGTGTTAGTACCTAGTCTATGATGTCCATGTTTTTGTCAAATGTCAGTAGCCACTACAAAATGGCGTTTGCTGGCCCACTGCAGGCCATCGCCATTGTGTACAGGGGGAAATGGTATACAATGACGGACAATTATGGTCAACGATGGCGCGCGACCGGGAAGTTGTCGGTTTTTGGGGCACACTGCAAAGGAATCGTGACGTTGCGTGGTTAGTGGTGTTCACACAATGGCCCATTGCTTGTTCGTAACCTACCGCTGATACGGATAGTGCACTCTTTTGGCGATATTTTTTTGCAAAATATATTCGAAATTATTAGTTATCATTGTATGAATATTTAAAATAATCTCAACAAAGAATTATATTGAAAATAAATAGCCGCAGCCGTAACTACTTCTACGTCCATCGCAAGGGCCTCACCAGGCAGCAATGAGCCATGCGCCATTGTGAACACCAAGTGATCGTGGCCTACAGACTACAGTAAGTTGTGCGTTGCTAAGCATGGCCCATCACAAGCCATTGTGTAGTGGGAGCTTTAAGCGATTAGCAAAGTGTCACTCACAGAGTACCTACTTTTTCCGAGCTACTTTTTGGTGTCCCGTGTCACTGTCAATCATGAATCAAGGAGTACCTACATAAAGTGTTCTGTGAACAGTGGTGCCAGATTAGGCGAATTATCGCCATTTAGGCTACCTCGGGGGGTCAATCGGCGACCAAAAATCCCGATTGGCTACCGGTAGCCATTTAGGCTACCTGGAAAATAGAAACGGGCGATTTTAGGCTACCTGACCAAAAGTTATCTAATAATTTGTTTTACATACGTTTGTAACGAAAGTTTCGTTACAAACGTATGTAATATCAGGTTTTTTGTCTTTCCATGCTGTTTGCTTTCTCATACGTATAACGTATTGCAACTACTATTTGTAGGAATGAGATAGAGATACATCAGTGCGTTTGACACTAATCTTTTACTATACTTTATATTGGCCGGAGAAATAAAGTGACACTTCGGGCAATTGCCCAGACAATATACCTAATCAAAGGCCCAGAGCGACGGAAAGTTATGTCACGTATCCGTATCAATTTCATTCGTGTGGGTAGTAATAAAAAAATTTGAATTTTTGCACCTGGATGTTTACTATGGTATTCTGTATCCCAATGATCTTCATCAAGCTTTTTTATTTAAAATATATTTTTTTTATCCATTAAAAGATTATCCACAAAATTTTATTTCAATGATAAATTAAAGTAGCAATGTACAGCGAACTATAGAAAACAGTTATTATTACTGCAAGTGTAAATACAGAACATGACCCCACCATAAGTTATAGTTTGGTAATTGGTACCTATCTACAATAAATAAATAAATAAATAAATAACATCTGGGTGCAGTATTACTTCTGGCAATAGAGGGCAGCAGGAGTCATATTTTTTTTGTAAATTCGACATTTTCTAAAAATGAATCTTAGCTAGATCGATTCATCGCCCCCAAAACCCCCTGTACACAAAATTTCATGAAAATCATCGAGATTCAGATTATATAGAAATATATATTATATATATACAAGAATTGCTCGTTTAAAGGTATAGGATATTACTTTTCACTTCACATTGTTTTTTTTTTACGCGTCTTCTTTATTTGGGTCTAAAATATAGGTCTGTTAGATACAAAGATTTAGGCGAATTAGGCTACTTGTGCAAGTAAAAAAAATTGGGCGAATTTAGGCTACTCAGCAGGCAAAATTGGGCGAATTCAAATGGAAAATATCTGGCAACCCTGTCTGTGAATCAATTCAAAGCAACAATCGTAGCAACAATATTTACAACATAGGTATTGTGATTTGTGAACAAATCAAAAAGTTGGCAAAAAAATTGGTTGTAATCTCAATATTCCTACTCTATGGTTGTAATTTAGTAAACTATGTACTTTGCGAATTAATAATTAAAGACTTGGATGTAGTTTGTATTACATACTTATAAATCAGAAAGTGAATCTTTGGCACAGAACACTATTACTCCTGGCGGAGATCTTTGGTCTGAACAGCATTTACTGGAAAAAACAGTCTCGAGAAACTCCGGAACAAGGTTCCTTGTATGAAATTCCTAACCTTTTTTAGCCAACATTCAGAAATTATGCCAGAATTGACAATTGACCAACATTGACCACCACAAGCATGAATTCAATATGTCGGCCGCCATTTGTCAGCTGCCATTTGTGATGAGAATTTTGAGTTGATTGCTGTTTGTATTTTGTTGTTTTTAGTTTTTACGTTCGAAATTTCATCATAATTAAATGTGTGTGACTCGCTGTTTATCGTCATTCGTCGTGTTGAGCCATTGTTCCTCCGATTCCTCACGCATAGTGCACGAGGGTTGACTCTTTAGTGATTTAAGATAAAACTAGATATTGGACTCTTTTAGTTAGTGTTTGTCATCTGTGTTTGTTATGTATGAACGAGATATTGGACTCAATTAGTTAGTGTAAATAGATAGTTAGGTACTTTATTATGATGAAACCAGTAAAGGTCACAGAACCTGTGAGATTTGCGGGATCAAAGAGTGACATGATGAAAGCCGCTTGCTTTTTTCATCATTTTCACTAGAAAGAAACCGGTGAGTGATACTGTCATTACAGTAATTATGATCTATCCTTTGTTTTTAGTATTTAAGTCAATGTGAAGTGAATAATCTGCACTGTACTGTATGTCCTAGCTGTTCCAGATGAATATTGAAATATCGTCACAGGATATTTACAGAGGATTTCCCATTGCTCTCATTATTAATAATGATAAAAACTTTATATTAGAACAATCATTTTTTGTTCCTCTTCTTAATAATAATGAACAGCGGTCATGACAATGTGCACCAAGAGGTTATTGTGCAGCCTGGTCCTTAACCTTCCACTCTCTTTCAATTGTTTGCATCTCATAATTTTTACATTCCAGGTGTCGGGAATGGGTAAAAGTAGTTGGTAAAGAGGATCAATAGAAAAACTTAACAAGAAGCGAAATGTGTGTGCTAAACCACTTTGAAACCAAATACCAACTTTAAATTTAGCTGCCTCGCCTCTAACTGACAGACAATTGAAGGAATTACCCTTACAACTGTATCTGCCTACAGAGCCTAAAGGTAAGAAAAGGAAAGGTCAAATACATAATATAAAATTCGAGCCAACAAATTTTTTCATCACTATCACTATACATATATTTATATATGTATAGTATATATATTTATATATGTATAGTTAGTTCAATCCACGAAGACTTGCCCCATTCCTACCTTTTACCATACCATTTTTACCATTACAATCGCATGAAATACAAGCGATTTTGAAGGAGTGGGGTGCGTCCTCATGAATTATATATAGATTAAGATAAGATACCGAGTTTTTCCCCTTTGCTCTGTGCAATTGTATTTCAGTCTTTACAATAGTGTTGTTTGAAGAATTAGTGCCTTTTATGATGTTATTCTATTGTAACAATATTATTTTCTCAGATATTTCAAAGTAATATACCTTAAATAATATTATTAATATATGTATGTGTTGATTATTTCAGAACACCTCCCAGAAGCAGTGCCATCTACAAGCCAACAAAAAAGTAGCCCTGGGGAGCTGCCTCAAATTGGTGTGTATTTTATACATTTGTTTAAAGGTTTAGAAAGTTGATTTCGCAGAAATTGTCCTGCTCTGTGGTCCCAACCCCACCTAACAGGTCCAAATTTATCATATTATCTTTTAAATTGCACCAAGTTTTAAGTATTTGGATGGATGATGATTAATACTGCATCAGTCTATCCTCTTCCAAAGCACATGTCAGGATTGCACTTTGATTCCCACTACTTGAAAATATTTGTGTGGTGAGCATGAATGTTTTCTAGTGTCTGGTGTTTTTCAATATATTGTATTTATGTGCATCAAATATCTTATACCTTTTAAAGAGCAATATAAATGTATAATATACAAGAATTGCTTGTATGTATATAATCTGAATCTCGGAAATGGCTAGAACGATTTTCATGAAATTTAATATACAGAGGTTTTCGGGGGTGATAATCGATCTAGCTAAGATTCATTTTTTGAAAATTAAACAAAAAAAATACCGAGCATAGTCCAACTAGTTAGGTATATTTATCAGTTATTTAGTACCCCATGTGTGTCCTGATATATATTTTAAATATTTATGTACATTTCAAACAAATTTACCAATAATAATTTTTAATTGCAAATGTTATTTATAATTTACATTTTATTCTTTCAGAAAGGACACCTGCGAGACCTGTAAAGAGATCTGGTGAAGTTCTTTCAAATAAAGAAAAAGCAATTAAATTATCACAAGACAACATTAGTATTTTTTTGTAATAATATGAACTTGGCAGGTATGGGCGTAAATTTAAGGAGCACACCACGGGTGTGCCCGCGAAATTCAAATTTTTCGTGGTTTTTCGCGACTTTTAAGCTAATAAGACATAATAGGCTTATGGCCGTCAAATTGCGATAATCCCAATCACGTGTTTATATAAAAATCTCTGCTCGAAAGTGTCGAGTTAAAGAAATTAGTCTGAGGTTTGCGAGTTACTTACATAAAACTCGATACTCGGACTAATTTCCTAGGATACACATTTTTATGCAAAGATTTTGATATAACCATGTAAAGATGATACTGACATTCTCGCTAATTGATTGCCATAAGCCTATCATGTCTAATTAGCGTACAAATTGCAAAAAACCACGAAAATTTTGAATTTCGCTGGCAGACCCGTTGGTTTCACGTTAATAAAGATTAATCAACTGATAATTTTGTTTAATTTTCCTATTTCATCTTCGTGCAATTCTGAAGATAATAATATGTAGATAAGTAGGTACGAATAATTTATCGATATCGACAAAACCCTAAATATCGATAAGTGTCACATCCCTTGATACGTTGCACATCCCTATTGGACAGAGACTACTAAGTTAGTCTTTAGTCTATGCTACTCAGGGAAGTTCATCGGTTGGTAGCAATGTTACCTATTTTAAAAGGTTGGCTAAAGAAGGTTAGGAATTGGTGAAAAAAACTTATTGTTCTAAGTTCCGTCTCTTAAAACGTAGTGATTATATACTCTTTGGGAAAAAATGGAAGCAGATTCTACTACTCTTGAGAGTAATCCGAAATCTTTGGAAACCAGTGAAATTTCTTTACCTTTCAACACAAATCCAGGGTAAGCTATTGTATGGAAAGAAAACATCGAAATGTAAATACTTATATTGAAAATTATCTGTATCTGACTTTATGAGTAACATTATTTCAGCAACTGTAAACTGTTCAAAGAGCTTGTTACTGTTGATGATAACCATATTGTGGAAAAGGAAATAGTAAAAAGACTGCAAACCTTTGGACTGCTGCCTACTAATGTTGCATGCCCTAAAAATGGAGCTGGCTGCAAGGTTGTGTGCAAATCTGCTCGAGTTATTGACAAGTAAGCTCTTACAGTTGCCGGCACGTAACTTGGCAAGAGTCGCAAAATGCGCAGAACATGCTTTTGGGTCTCTTTGGCTACAGCGGGGGGAGGGGGGAACAAGGTTGCGGAATCAAAGTGCGTCACGTTGTTCACGTCATGCGTGCGGATTGGTCATTCGATGTTGTCTCACTCGTGCTTCGTTGTACCAAGTGTACGTTGCGCAAACTTTCCCCCACCATGCTAAAACCTTGCCAAGTTACGTGCGGGCACCTTATATCATTGACTACCTGTCACAGAATTGAGAATAGCTTACAACTTATGTGGCACTAGTAGATACCTGCAGCTTAGCCCGTGTGAATTTTAGTTTCCTCTACTGTCACTGGAACCATTGATTTCTCTGGGATAAAAGTAGCCTATATATTAATTCAGGATAAAATCTATTTACTTTCCGAATTTCAGTCATATCAGTTTAGTAATTACAGCGTGAATTAGAATTTTCCTGTGTGAATATCTGTTTTTCAGTTTTCTCGCAGAAACCAAGCAGAAACAACAGAAAAGAATATTTTTATATATATATTTAATATATAATTTTACATAGCTAGGATGTACACCCAAAAAACCTTTTTTAGATGACTGTCCAAAAAAGATTGTATGCATGTATAAGTATGTATGTGGGTAAGTTTATTCCCATTTACCATAACTTCTGAATGACCAAAGACATTTGGACATATTATTATTATGGGTTATTGTTGAATCCTTGCTTCACCTAACTGCTGACCATCACTAAAAATTTTAAATAAAAATAAGTGATTAAAAAAAATAAAAAAACCCGACTGCCCTGTTATAAAACTAACTAAAAAGTAAGAAACAAGTTATTTTATTTGAACAGATAAATTCATAATATGGCAGTCGGGGGCTGTTCTGAGGAACACCTATTCTAAGAGGTGCCAATATAATGCCCCCGACTGCAATATAAATTTATCTGTTCAACTAAATTATAGATCAATGAACTAAACTAACTTTTTTCTTACTTTTTAGTTTGTTTTATAACAAGGCAGTTGTGGTTTTTAATTCTTTAATTACTTATTTTTTTACAATAATGTTAGAGATTAATATGCTTTTTTTACCTTTGTTCTTTTACGAATCTTTCCAGCAAAGAATCTTTATGATTTACTAAATTTCAGAGTACAGTGGGTGTGTGAAGGTTGTAAAAAACGGCAACCGATCAGAACTGGGTCGTTCTTCTTGAAGCTACAGTGCTCTTTACTTCAGTCTCTGCAGCTTATACTTGCGTGGTGTGAAGATGCAGATGTTGCTACTGCTGCTCAGCATTTTGGTAACTAACCCTTCCTGTCATTTCTCATACAAATTACAAGGTCCATGAGGGAGATTTACGATTTTTTGCTCTGAATAATAATTCCTATGTAAAAAGTAACCTATGTTATAGCTACACATAGATTAAGATAGATATGTTACCTTCTTACTGCATGCACTAAATATTTGTTCTGCGACACACACATGCATATTTATTACCATTGTATACAACTCTCACTCTTTAACACACACTGAAAGTGCGATAGGAAATAAACAAAGTGTAGGAGTGAAAGGGACAGGTATTTGTCTCAATAGATCACTGCGCTCTAAAACACGCTGAAGCCTGAAGGTGGTATACGCGGAACGAAAGTGAAGGCTAAAGCTTCACTTTCCGTCCGCGTATACCCAATCTACCTCTTTTTTCTCTTGTTATATCATAGCTATCACACCATAAGTTATCTCCATTTCAAACCAAATCTGTTACGTAGATCTGACATGAAGAAGTAACCAACATCCAAACATATCGCAGGCTTCAAGACAGAAGGGCGTATAAGCAATTACGCCTGCTTTTTAGGAGCCCGCGATATAACAACAAATAACAAAATTTATTAATAACCTGTTTTTCATAACTCTATACATACTTCTTTATTTGAAATATAAATGAGATGATACAATATTAAACATCCAATTAGTTCAGTGAAACAGCACTTGAGTTTTGCAGTCTTTACAACCTGTGCATAAAATTGTACCCGCATTATTTTTGTTTACATCCATATCATATTTGCACTTGTTTTAAATGGTGATAATATATTGGACCATTCTGTTCCATGCTGTCAGTTTTAATTGGGTGGTAAGTAAACAAGTTTTATTCTTTTTAAAGAAGACCAATCACCATGCAAGTATCTTGCTAAAGGCTAAACTGGCCTCAATGGTAAATTTTTGTGTGTAAGTCTCACAATTATTGGAGTTTAAATGGTAGGGCTGTATGTGTAGGGTCAGCTAGTTACAGATTATATTTTTCAGACGATTAAGAAACATACCATGTATTTTTAAAATTTGAATAAAGTAAGGCTGATAAGACAAATTTTATTTTCGTATGGTGTGTGAGAGAAAAGGACTTGCGTCAATTCCCTTTAATTAAGAAATTAAATGTTCACATTAAGTATCTCATTAGTATCATTATTTTTGGCTAAAAGTTAAAACTCAGACTTTGTCAGCAACAAAGTACACATTTCGGTAGCAAAAAAGTGTGAGCTAACATTTTTAGGGTTCCGTACCTCAAAAGAAAAAAAAACGGAACCCTTATAAGATTACTTTGTTGTCCATCTGTCTGTCTATGTGGTGACACATATTATTTTTTCTCATTTTCCAGATGTTAAACCGAGAGTTGCCAGTTCACTATATGACAAACTCGACACACTGGCAATGAACGAGCTAAAGAAGAGTAAACTAGGCGGCGAGAATGCAGTGGTGCTCAGTGAGATATACCCGGACTGCTTGAACAGGCTCTCTCCTGACACTACGGACCAGCCGCATGTGCATAGGATATTGATGGTAGCTGATACTAAGGTAAGTTCTGTTACAAGCACTGATAAGATACCTAAACCTAAGGATATGGTTCAAATGATTTATGTAAATCTTTTGCGTATTTTCGTACGAGCGAACTGTAAACAATGACAAAGTACACAGCTAAGCGCTGAACAAATTAAAGGCAACGATAGTTCCAGTTTTGGCCACCAGGTCAAAAAATTTATGGCAATTTTACTATTTTTCTTTTCATGCAGGGTAGCTGGTAATTATTTCAGACGTTAGCAATAAAGAATGCAAGCTTCTTTTTATTTTGTCTTTTGTTTTTTTGTTTTGTCTGTCAGAAATAAACTAAATGAATGGTGAATAAGCTAGAAATGAATTGAGTAAATAGGAGGACATTTATTAATTACTTTTTTTTCATTTGCAGCACATCCCCACACATTACAGACTCCATGTGATTAGAGATGATCTTAAAAAGCTACATAGCAATCATGATCAGGTATTTCGTTAAATCTATAATAAAAACAAAATTATTTATTCATTTAACTGTAAACTTACACTGAAAATGAAAAAAATATTCATGAATATTTGTCACAAAAAATGAAAAAAATAAATCCAATGAACTCTGCAATTTTTTTAGGGCTTGGTTTTTTGATTAGTAAGCAAGTACATGATCATACAAAAATAAATAGTGTTTCAGTGAAGCTTTGCCTTTTTTCAAGAAGCAAGATTTCTTCTAGAAGCTATTAATTGCACAGAATCTATTACACTTGATACGTCTATATTTTTATAATTTTTCTTACTTTTCAGTCTCTGAGAGAAGAAGTAGAGCAGGTATTGAAGACCGAGACAGACCCTCAGTCCTTGTTAGTGATGGGCAACAACGTGCCCGTGGACGGCACGGTGCCGCTGCAGCAGCTCATGCAGGACTGTGACGTCGAAATGCAGCACTTTTGTGAGTTAATGTTCAATAATGTCATGTATAATAAAATCAATGGCGAAATACGCTACGCTAAGAGGACGGGAAAGATGTTAAGTGATGTTGAAGCATAAAATTTCTCAAATATGGCGTCGCGCGTCGTATATTTCGCTACCGCTGACAGCACATACCGCAGACCGCTGTCGGTCGCTTACATTAGTCGTTTTAACGTCATTTAACAGTTTCAGGGGTCGAAACAAGTCAGTAAAGTCAGTAAAAGTCAGTTATTTTGACGTTGGTCAGTAAAAGTCAGTTTTTCGTAAAAAAGGTCAGTAAAGTCAGTATTTCAGCATGTCGGCAATATGTAATGTAGGACGTACTCATATACTATATAGCGTTGCGAGAGCACTTCGCGCGCCATACAAAAAAACAGGTAAAGACTGTCTGATGAGACTACGAAAGGACGATGATATTCGCAATCACTTTTAGCAATGCTTGATATCTTATTTAGAGTTCCATACCAAAATGGTAAAATTCCATGTGTATATCATACTCGATTTTTTCAGAAACTTAAATCTATCTTCTCGAAAAGAGGATGACCAAAGGTGATATCAAGTTTTCTCATGAACCAAAACCAAAATAATCTAGGAAAATAAAAAAATGGAAAATTCTTAAAAAAAAACCGACTTCAAATGCCACTACAAAGAGTGAAATAATTCTTCAATGTAGGTAGGTACACCAATTCGAAGAAGGACTATGATTGTACGAATTGCCCGACTTCGAATTGGTGTACCTACCTACATTGAAAAATTATTTCAGTCTTTGTAGTGGCATTTGAAGTCGGTATTTATGAAAAGAATTTTCCATTTTATTTTTTACTTTTTAGTGGAAAACAACAAATGCACAGGGCATTGAAAATAATGCCCAAATTGCTTGAAGTGTGCATATAAAATCTGAAGAGTTCCCTCAATTTTTCCGAGATCCTATCATCAGAACCTGACTTGATGACTATAGTCATTAAGTCTGCATCTGCAGGCAAAAGCACTAGTAACTATTAAAAATACCCAAATCGCTTTTAGTATATTAGCAAAATTTGAAGAGTTCCCTCGATTTCACCAAGATCCCATGATCAGATCCTGACCTGATGACCATAGGAAAACATGGAAAATATTACTCTTTCAAACAATACCCAAATTGTTTCAAGTATCCATATAAAATTTGAAGAGTTCCCTCGACTTCTCCAGGATCCCATCATCAGATCCTGACCAAAAAAAAAATGGGACCATCTGGGAAGTATACCCTTTCAAATAAAAAAAAATTTTCAAATCGGTTTACGCGTCTTCGAGTAATCGGTGAACATACATAAAAAAAAAGATTTCGACGAATTGAGAACCTCCTCCTTTTTTTGAGGTCGGTTAAAAAGGGTTTTTTAAGAACCATTGGCAGTAATTTGCTTTTCATATCCGGAATTTAACTTTCCATACAAAAAGTTACTTTCTTTTCGATGCACATTTTGTGTCATACTAATTTTACTAAGAAGTACAACTTGATTGTTTGCCTATAACTTTAGAATCCGGATATTAATTAAAAAAGTAATAATTGTGGGAGTTAATGTAGAGACCGTAGTCTATAAAAAATAAAGTTTGGGTTTGATTCAGCTTGATACGGGAATCCAAACATCCATGGTCATTGTCCTTTGACCCAACATCATCGAAAAAAAAAAAATTATATTTATTTTTACTTAAAAAGAAGAAAAATTTCAAACTGAGATAAAATATATACTTAATGTGTGGTAAAATTTGAAAGGACTTTACGTGTAAATTCTTAAAAGAGATTTTTATTTTATGCCTAGTTTTTTATTTATCGGGCAAACTGTCAATAAAAAATTTCGTTCTCCCCGAATAAAGGTCAGTAAATGGTCAGTAATTTTGGTCAGTAAATCAGTATTTTTGACACCGAAATCTGTTTCGACCCCTGCAGTTTTGACAAATTGAAAATAATGCTTCAGGGCGGAGCCTTAAAATACATGTGTGACGTCAATAAATGCTGATCCTTTATATGTTTAATCAATGATACATACACACTAAACAGACTCATTTCTTGTTGGTCACGGACCAATGTGCTGCGAAAACGGCACTGTGCCGCGGCAGCAGCTCAAGCAGCACTGACGTAAGGGTTGCAGCATTCCTGTGCATTCATGATTCAGCTTTAAAGTAACTTTTCTCAAACATGCTTGGAAATTTGAGCATTATTTTGACAAAACAAGCATCACGCTCCCATAATTTCACTGGAATCCTACAAAAAACTCGCCGTTTTCCACCGATGAGAGAAGCTAAGGATATCCTTTAAAAAAGTTTACATGGGCATCCGAAAGATTTCGTAAAACTTTTATTTGTATAAGCAAACAGTAGGCGCGCGCCATCTGTCAAAATTATTTAGATGGCTTCAGAGCGAACCACATCGTGACCTTATTGCTGGTAACAAAACAATTATTTTTACTTAAAAAGGGGGAAAATTTCAAACTGAGATAAAATATATACTTAATGTGTGGTATAATTTGAAAGGACTAAGTACGTGTATATTCTTAAAAGAAATTTTTATTTTATTTTATGCCTAGTTTATTATTAAATTGGGCACTGTCAAGAAAAAAATTTCGTTCTCCCCGAATAAAGGTCAGTAAATGGTCAGTAATTTTGAAAATTTTGGTCAGTAAATCAGTATTTTTGACACCGAAATCTGTTTCGACCTGCAATACCTTTACCTGCAATAGGTAAATTTCCCTCCAGGTGTTATGCCTGACCGCTTGTGATCCGAGCGTGTGACGTCAGAACTTCTATTTATAGAACGCTCGTTGAAAACTCCGTCAGAATGTCAAACTTAAGGTTAAGCTTCTATTGATGTCCCAAAAACATGTCCCAAAAATAAAATTGCGTCCTCTAAAAATGCAATATTCGGTCTTAAAGTTGTAATTTCAATGGACGCTAGTTACGACTTATAACGCGCCCGGCGCCCCACTAGCGCATTTACGCACACAAGTGCCGGATTTATCACGCGACTAGTCGACTGAGATGTACGCAAACAGATCCTAATTCACGGAACAGTCGACGCTCCCACACAGATGAAGAGTCGGTTATTAATATTTGCACTCACACATCTAAATCAACTACTTAAGGAGCATGCCACGGGTGTGTCCGTTAAATTCAAAAATTTTGTAGTTTTTCGCGATTTTTAAGCTAATAAGACATATATAAGGCTTATGACAGTCAAATTGCGGAAATTCCAGTGTCGTTTTCATGTGTTTATATAAAAATCTTTGCTTCAAAGTGTAGAATTAAAGAAATTAGTCCGAGATTTGCGAGTTACTCACGTAAAAGTCGATACTCGAACCAATTTCCTAGGGTGTATGTGTAACTAGCGTACAAATTGCAAAAAACCACGAAAATTTTGAATTTCGCGGGCAGTGTCGTTGATTTCGCCTTAATTAAGTAGTGGGGCGCGTTATTTCGGCTTGGACAAACTCTACATGTATAACCCGGTTACAATATCTGTGGACCTGGCTCGATGACGTGACGTCGTGTCAGCGCTCTGATATGGTGCGCAAAACAATCAAGCCGGGGCAAGCGCGGGGAGGTGAAAGGAGAACGGGAAGGGGGTACGCATTCCAGCGAGGTCCACAGATATTGTAACCGAGTTGTATATTCCGCGTTTTGATTCCTCTTTCCCTCCTTTACAGTGACCACGCGAATATGGTCGCAGGCCCTGACGCTGTGCGCGGCGGCGCGCGAATTGTGCGCGGGCGCACCCACGTCCACGTGCGCGACGTTCGTGCAGCGATACCTCGACACCGCGCTCTACAGGCTGCGATACGGCGACGGGTTCTACGAACACATGCTCAGGATCATCTGTGAACAGTTCACGCAGAACGCAAAAGATGAATTGAACACTGAATAAGCGCCTTTTAGCGAGAAAATATTATAGTAGCAATAAAGATTATGCCCCTTTGCATACGGTTCGTAAGCATACGCAGATGAAGCGCTCTTGCACCGAATCATAAAAGGCGTAATTGTCATTTATATGCGCAGCCGTGTTCGAAGGGGCCATAATCCGCTACCTGAAAAGAATCAAAGGAACAAGCCAAGCACTACCCACCCTCCCACTCAAGCATGAAGACCAAATTCCCAAGCGAGCAATAACACTACCACCCTCAAGCACCATCTTCTAAAGATGCAATATTATTTAAATTATATTAAAAAATGAATTAATCATTGTAATATTGTTTTGACATTTTCATACAATGTCAGTATGGAAATTTGAAACAACATTACAATAATATTACTTTAGGTCACGGTGGTAGGCCCCCAGGTGTCGGGACAAAACGTGCGTCGAGAATTTTATAAGGGTAGTGGGCGATGGTGAGATTGCACGCTTTGGAACTTTTGATGAAATAAACTAGATAACTAGGATATGGAAGCAAAAACGTTGTTTCCACAAGGAATTTTTATTATTGAAAGTCACATGACATAAGTCATTATTAAAAACACTTGTTCGAATATCAATTAAAGCCGTACGTAATACGTTACGAATGTCGTAAACTAAAAAGTTTCCACAGGAACCTTGCTTTCGTGCTTTAGGGGGGAGGGTGGGTATAGAATCCTGCTTGGCAAGCATACAGTTCAACAAACTAAGTGATAAATGTTGATGTCAATTAATACTAAATAGGTTGTGATAGTACTGTTAGAAAATTCTTCAATTGCATGTGCAATTTGTTACCACTGCTTGAGGTGCCTGACTATAAAGGCCTTTAGACATGTGACTTGTCTGATCAATTTCTAAGATTGCATTCTTCTTGAATTTCTTACATGTAGTGCAATGAGATTCGATCAATAAATTGATCACATGACTTATCGATGACGACTGTCACTCTCGCAGATTTTTATAATTTCGTAGGGACTGCCTTAGAGTCCCTGATGACCTTTTGCCGGTGGTGTAGGCAATAGGGAAATTTTCCTCCGGGCAGGTGTTAAAAACTCAAAAAACTCAAAATATCTTTATTTCACATGGGCCTAACATACAGGCACTTGTAAAAAGTCCGTATGATATTTGTTGCATAAGTATGGTGACTACTACAAGTCGATTTAAAACTAAGTTTACGAGGGTTCGTAAACGCGCTCTGCCGCTGAGAAGAAGCCCACAACAAACTCAGCCAGGTGTTATGCCTAGGGATCGCTTGTGATCCGAGCGTGTGACGTCAGAACTTATTTATAGAACGCTCGTCGAAAGCTCCGTCAGCGTGTGCTATTGCGCTGGTTACGCCATCTATCATCAGCTGTCGAGGCCGCTACAACTTCAAAGCTGTGTGACTCGCTCCCTGCGAAGACCACTCTGCTGTGTGATTGCTGGTAACCTGCCTTGTTTAGCATGTTGCACAACAAACTCTTCTTATTTCAAGAAGAGATCACTGATATGTATCTCTGGATTCATGATTCCATACGTTTGACAGTTCATTTTTTGTGCCGATTTGAAGCGCCTCCCCAGCGTCCACGGTACTAAATTGACATTTGTTGAAACCAAAGACAAAGTAAATATAAGGACAGGAAATTGTCAGTCTTATTGGGTGGGTATATCCGCCATCTTGTGTAGAATTGAAATAGCCAATCACAGCCATCGGCCAATCACAGATAGGCACCAGACAGCTGATCAGAAGGGCTGCTCTAACTATCTATCGATATGGAAATATTATCGATGTAGTAAGTAGTTCGTGGTTAGTCATTAAAGATTTGAGAGAGCAAAAATGAATCAACATAACCTACCGTTAAAAACCTACTGATAAAAATTAATGGCTAACGGTTTTGAAATCGGTCGCCTTGATGCGAAGTTACGATTATCTCAAGAACATACAGTATTACGAGTCGTATACATTTTTCTCCGGAGATGCAAAATAATTTTTTGTGGAATAAATACCTACCTACCTTAAAAATAAAAAAATATTGCTATCCACATGTCACCAACTAACAATAATTATTATCTGACGTAACCATGACACACATACACATTAAATATACTGTATCTGACGTATAATTCAAATAACATACTATCTAGTATAATATTGTAGTAAAACACAAATTAGTTACTTACAGTAGTGTCAGATAATTTACATGTAATAGTAGTATTATGATTAAACTAGCGGCACGCTATGATGGCCGGTTTGACACATTACAAATAAATAAATTTTGAGTCCTAAACCTAAAACTACATTCGATAAAATTTATGAATGAATTTATGATAGTGATGTGCAGAGATTCATAAATTTTATCGAATGTAGTTTTAGGTTTAGGACTCAAAATTTATTTATTTGTAATGTGTCAAACCGGCCATCATAGCGTGCCGCTAGTGTAATGCACGACGTGATGAATTAGGCTCTTCGTTAGTTATCGAGAAATATTCTTTTTTTTTAATCTTGAGGTTACAACTCCTCTTTAATCCTCAGTTTCTCTCACCCATTTCAAAGCTCGGTCAACGAAGTTTTGCGGGACTCCTATTACTGGGTGGTCATGATAATAACTACCAATAAAGATCCTATTCGTCACCTAATTTGTCGGGGTTCTCCAAGTCCCGAGCTCGCATCG